>NC_069425.1:38468786-38518786 GCF_026875155.1 Cherax quadricarinatus | reverse complement strand
CTATAATTTTGCACTCGCCTCTCTTTTATCCCCTTTGCCTTTAACAAAGGAACTATGCATGCTCTCAGCCAACCCTAGTACCCTAACACCTCTTCCATACATTTATTAAATAATTGCACCAACCACTCCAAAACTATATCCCCACCCTGCTTTTCACATTTCAATCTTTATCCCAATCAATCCCGGCTGCCTTAACCCCTTTCAATTACCTACTAGCCTCACGAACTTCCCCCACACTCACAACTGGCTCTTCCTCAGCTCTACAAGATGTTATGCCTCCATGCCTATAACACGAAAATCCACAGCTTCCCTATCTTCATCAACATTTAACAATTTCCCTCAAAAAATGATTTCCTCATTTCCCAATACCTCTAACTCTCCCATTTAATAACTCTTCCTCTCCTATTTTAACTGTACAAATCCATTTGTTCTCTAGGCTTTCTTAACACTTGTTCATCTCACTCCCAAAACTTTTTTCTTATTTTCAACAAAATTTGTTGATAACATCTCACTACCCACTCTCTCATTTGCCTCTTTTTACATTGCTTCACCACTCTCTTAGACTTCCTCTCTTTTCCTCTCCATATACTCTTCCCTCCTTGCATCACTTCTACTTTTGTAAAAACTTCTCATATCTAACTTTTTCTCCCTTACTACTCTTTTATCATCACATTCCACCAATCGCACCTCTTTTCCCTCCTGCACCCACTATTCCTAAACCCACAAACTCCTCTTTGCTGATCACTCTAACACTACATATTTAAACCTACCCCATACCTTCTTCGACCCCATTGCCTATGCTCTCATAGCCCCTCTATCCTCCAATAGCTGTTTATAATCTTACCCTAACTGCCCTCCTCTTTTAAGTTTATAAACCTTCACCTCTCTCATTCCCTGATGCTTTCTAATTCTCCTTGTATCCCTTCTTACCTTTTACTCTCAGTGTAGCTACAACTATAGAAAGAAAGTGATCTGATAATATGCTGTGGCCCCCTATAAACATGTACATCCTGAAGTCTACTCAACAGTCTTTTATCTACCAAACATAATCCAACAAACTACTTCATTTCGCGCCCTACATCATATCGTGGTATACTTATTTATCCTCTTTTTTTCTTAAAATATGTATTACCTATAACTAAACCCCCTTTTCATACAAAGTTCAATCAAAAGGGGCTCCCCATAATCATTTACAACCTGGCACCCCCACCCCAAACTTACCTAACCACACCCTCTCTCTAAAAGTTTCTCTCTACTTAGCATTCAAGTCCCCTACCACAATTATCTCTTCTCACTTTCATTGTTCAAAGGCTCCTATACATTCACTTAACAATCCTCCCAAAATCTCTCTCTCTCCCTCTGTCATTCAGCTCTTCTCCAGGGTGCATACCACGCTTATTATGAACCCCACCTTCTTCACATCCAACCTTTACCCTTTAATCCAACATAATTCTTGAATTTACACATTCATATTCTCTTTTCTTTCTTCCTTCGCATAACTGATAATTTTAATTACTGCTAACCCCCTTCCTTGCTTAACACTCCTCAGATAATCCAGATTTAATCCCATTTATTTCCCCCCACTGAACAATATATATATATATATATATATATAGCAATATATATATATAATATTTATAAATATATATATAGTATTATAATATATATATATATATAATATATATATATATAGTATATATATATAATTATATGTATATATGTATATATATACAATATTATTAGTATATATACAATATATATATATATAAATACATATAATATATCATATATATATATATATTATATATATATATATACAATATATATATATATATGTATATATATATATATATATATATATATACAATATATATATATATAATATATATCTATATATATATATTATAATATATATATAAATATATATATAAATATATATAAATATACAATACATATATATATATAAATATAGTATATAGCAATATATATATATATATATATATATATAATATATATTATATATATATATTATAATATATATATATAAATACAACATCAATATCTATAAATATATATATATAAAACAATATATTATACTAAATATAAAATATCATACAAAAAAATAAATAATATCTATATATCATAATAAAAATAACTAAATATATAAACAATAATAAATATAATAATTATTTATATAAAAAAATAATATATAAATATATATATCACAAAAATATAAATAAATCATATAATATATGTATAAAAATATATATATATATATATATAAAAATAAATAATGAAATAATATATATATATAAATATAAAGGGTATATATAATCCAATATAAATATATATATATATAATGTATAACAATAAATATACTAAATATATATAAAACAATATAAATATATATAAATCAATAAGATTATACAATTAAATATAAAATATAAATATATATAACTAAATCTATAAATATCTATATATATATATACAAAATAAAAAAAAAACTCTCACAAAAACTCTAACTATAAAGCAAAATATAACAAACTAAATAAATAAACAAAATAAATATAAAAAAAAACATAATAAAAATACAAAAAAAAACAACACTATAACTAAATACAAACTCCATCACAACACCACATAAACATCAATAATAATATATCTCTATATGTCGTGCCGAATAGCATTATTTGCGATTCTGGCTTAAATAGCAATGCTCATCTGCCTACAGGACAAGCGAAAATTTGTGTATGCAATAATTCGCCCAAAATCATTCTGAGGCCTAACGAAAAAAATATATTTCACTGTGTTTGTTTAGTATAAATAAAATTACTGTTTACCTGGAGTTTACCTGGAAAGTCCCGGGGGTCAACGCCACCCCGCGGCCGCGGTCTGTCGACCAGTCCTCCTGGTGGATCAGAGCCTGATCAACCAGGCTGTTGCTGCTGGCTGACGCAAACCAACGTATCGAGCCAACAGCCCCGCTGATCAGAACCCGACTTTAGGTGCTTGTCCAGTGCCAGCTTGAAGAACTGCCAGGGGTCTGTTGTTAATACCCCTTATTATGCTGGGTGTGCAGTTGAACAGTCCCCGCGCCCCTGACCTTATTGTATGTCTCTTAACTGCCTAGTGACACCCCTGCTTTTCTTGGGGGGGATGTTGCATCGCTGCCAAGTCTTTGCATTTCGGTAGTGAGTGATTTTCGTGTGCAAGTTCGTTAACTAGTCCCTCTAGGATTTTCCAGGTGTATCTAATCATGATCTCTCCCCGCCTGCGTTCGCAAGGAATACAGGTTCAGGAACCTCAAACGCTCCCAGTAATTGAGGTGTTTTATCTCCGATAATGTCGCGCCATGAAGTTCTCTGTACATTATTCCTAGGTCAGCAATTTCCACCTGCCTTGAAAGGTGCTGTATAGTGTGCAGCAATATCGAGCCTAGATAGAACAAGTGAACCTGAAAGAGTGTCATCATGGGCTTGCCCTCCCTAGTTTTGAAGGTTCTCATTATCCATCCCTGGTCATTTTTCTAGGCAGATGCGATTTGTAACAATGTTATAGGTCCCTTGAAGGTGAGATCCTCCGCCATGAATCACTCCCAAGGTCTTTGACGTTGGTGTTTCCGCTCTATTTTGTGGCCAGAATTTTGTTTTGTTACTCTGATGAAGATGTAATTTCCTCGTGTTTACCATATCTTAGTAATTTGAAATTTTCTCATAGTTGAACTATCATATTGTTTTCCTGCACCCACTGAAAGATTCGTTTGATTCCGCCTGGAGCCTTTGCAGTGTCTGCAATGGAAGACACTGTCATGCCAGATTCGGGTGTCATCCTGCAAAGGAAGAAACAGTGCTGTGGCTGACATCCTTGTCTATGTCGATATGAGGGATGAGGAACAAGATGGGAGCAGAACTGTGCCTTGTGGAACAGAGCTTTTCCACACCGTAGAGCTCCTCGGCTTTACTCTCTTGAGACGACCTACTCTGTGTTCTGTTAGGAGGAAAATTATAGATCTACGACCGACTTTTTCCTGTTATCCCTTTACAACGCATGTTTATTTTGTGCACTACTATGCCATGGTCACACTGTCGAAGGCTTTTGCAAAGTCTGTATATATTATCATCTGCATTCTTTTTATCTTCTAGTGCATTTAGGACCTTGTCGTAGTGATCCAATAGTTGAGACAGACAGGAGCGACCTGATTCTAAACCCATGTTTGCCCCTGGGTTGTGTAACTGATGGCTTTTAGATGGGTGGTGAATCTTGCTTCTTAGGACCCTTTCAAAGAGTTTTATGATATGGGATGTTAGTGCTATCGGTCTGTAGTTCTTTGCTGTTGCTTTACTGCCCCCTTTGTGGAGTGGGGCTATGTCTGTTGTTTTTAGTAACTGTGGGACGACCCCCGTGTCCATGCTCCCTCTCCATAGGATGGAAAAGGCTCGTGATAGGGGCTTCTTGCAGTTCTTGATGAACACAGAGTTCCATGAGTCTGGCCCTGGGGCAGAGTGCATGGGCATGTCATTTATCGCCGGTTTTAGTTTAATATGTTTATTATGCACCCCATACCCATCCAGTGGGCGGTAGTCAAAAGATTACAGAGGTACATAATGGGTCCAGGGACTGGGCCTCAAAGTTTTGATAGCTGTGCAAGTTACAGAGGTAATGAATTCACAATTTACAAAGGTAATGAACTCACAATTTACAAAGGTAATGAACTCCAGGTAGGTCTAGTCACAATCATGACAAGTTACAAAGGTATTTACAGATTACAGAGGTACACAATGGGTCCAGGGACCGGGCTCCAAAGTTTTGATGGCTGAACTAGGTACAAGGTAATGAACTCACAAGTTACAAAGGTAATGAACTCACAAGTTACAAAGGTAATGAATACTGTAAGAATGGTTACTTACGTGGTATACATGGCTGCAATCATGAACAAATTTTAGAGTAATGAGCAATTCACATTTCCACACCCGGTCACAACTGTAGTGAGTTATTGGTGCAAATGTTGATTGCTGAGTCTCTCCCCTCTCACACAACACACACACACACACACCATACAAATTCATACACACACACACATAATCACACACACACACACACCACACACACACAACACACACACACACACACACACACAACACACACATACACACTCATAACACACACACACACACACACACTCATACACACACACACACTCATACTCACCACACACTCATACTCACACACACACACACACACACACACACACACACACACACACACACACACACACACATGCACATATGTGGTAATGCTTTATTTACAGCTAGCAAAATCAGGGTATTTCTCCAGAATGGTCTGTAATATACCACTGTGGATAAAATACTTATCATTTATCGCCTGTTCGAAGTCATTTGGCGTCAGGATAACATCGGATAGGCTTGTGTTAACCAAATTTTGTGGCTCTCTCATAAAAAATTCGTTTTGATCTTCGACTCTCAGTCTGGTTAGCGGCTTGCTAAAAACTGTAAACAAATCTAAAATATATTTAGTTGGGTTAGGCTAAAATAAATTGCTCTTGTTACAATAAGGTTAGGTAAGTTTTCTAAGTTTCTTTTGGTGCAAAATTAAAATTTTTTACATTAACATTAATGAAAAAATATATCTTTAAGCGTATAAGAGAAAATTTCAGAAAGGACTTAATTTTAAATGAGTTCTTGCTGATTGACCAGTTTTACATATTCGGCACGACATATATATATATATATATATATTTTATATATATTTTAAAATATATATAATATAAAATATATATATATATACACACACATGCCTGTACAACAACACTTCTTAAACTGTACTATTCACTGATCTACCCCTACCTCACCTATGCAATTTGTGCCTGCGGCTCCACAATGACAAATCACCTAAATCCAATAATAACCAACAAAAATGATCACACAGTCTACAGCTTTGACAAACCCCCCCCCCCCCCCCCCCTCCCCACTTTTCAAAGGCCTAAACCTACTCACTATACAAAACAGCCACATGTACTACTGTGCAAACTACATTGACAGAACAATCAATTATAATATAAATCTTGACCTGAAACGCTTTGTTGACAGTTGCAATAGGACCCATGGACACAGTACGTACTGGACACAACAATCTCTGACATTCTCTGTGTCACGTTAAATCTTTTCAAAAACAAATTATACATAAAGGAACCCAAAATCTGGAAAAAACTGCCTGAAATCTCCAGAACCACTGGCACGGCTAGCAGTTTTAAAACTACAGTTAGAAAACACCTTATCTCCTTAAATATCGTGTAGCCAGGCGCGGATCTAGGAACAAAGTTTGGGGGGGGGGGCCCGACGGCAGAATTTTCGGTTGTTTAAAGAGCATTAGCATTACCGTTTCTCCACTAACGGGATTCTTATTTGTTAATTACTGGCGGACTGACCTAAATGAATGGGCATAACCATCTGCTCTAGGTGCCAGTGTTTCTCTTCAGATCCAAATGAGAGGGCCAATTTATCTGAGAAAAAAAAAAACACTGACCTTACAATGTGAGGAATTTTGTATCTTATTAAAACTTTATTGAAAGTAAGAATTTAATAGCTAGAGACTTTTACATTAGACCTTAACTTAAATGTAGAATATATAATATATATATATATATATATATATATATATTATATATATATAATATATATATATATATATATATATATATATATATATATAATACCTGCTTAAGACAGTAAGCATTATACTTTATAATATTACCTATAATAGTAGCCTTAAAAGTAACATGCAAAGGTTATTACACTGAAAGGATTAATCACACTGTAGCCTAAGCAAAGAGAAGACGGCGGTTCCTTTCTGCAAAATTTTGTTGATCACACGATCAACAGGAACATGTACATCGTTATGGACGGCGAGTAGTGCGAGGCCGTTGAGGCGATCCTGACATATGGTGCTCCTCAAGTATGTCTTCAGGCGTTTCAGGGCTGAGAACGATCGTTCGGCTTCTGCATTTGAGACTGACAGGGTCAGTAGGATGGTAAGGAGCTTCGCGATGTTCGGAAACATACGGGCCTCGGCGTATTCCTTTGCTTTCTTGACAGATTCGAAGGCCGGAGCGGAACATGTCCACCGCTGTGTTTCCGTCTGCACGAGCAAAAGTGACTCAACGTCACTTTCGTAGAGTTTAGTGGCTTTAAGAACAGCATCCACGTTTGCTTTTGAGCCCCTGAGAAGCTCCTTCAATCGGAGAGCAACGGGCACAGTGTCATCATCAAATCTGCTCTTCAACTCAGCGATCACATGGTCAACGAACGGAATATACACCGAGCGCCGATAGTACTCCTCAGCAGAATTTTCTGTTGTTTTCAATAGTGGTCTCAACACTTTTGTAGCTTGAATAGTGAGATAATATCTCACTATTCAAGCTACACATACTGACTCACTGCGAGCCGGGCACGAACCAGGACGAGAGGGTAAGGGTTCATGAACCATTCAGTGACCTTACTGCACCAGGTAAAGGGGCCAGGGCAAGATTAATACATTAGGCTATTGTGTTTATGCCTGTTTTGGGGCCTTGTGGGACAGTGCCAGAGTGGAGTGGGTTGGAGCCTTGGAGCTATGCCTACGGTAGCCTACTGTGAAAGAGTATAATAATAATAATAATAATAATAATAATTGTTATTTTTATTAGGCTAAGTTTCAACATATTTACCCATATCTCAGAGATATGGTGTGGAGAAATTTTCTCCAGGAGGGGGGTATCAGCCCCCTTCAGCCCTTTCAGCCCTGAGGGGCCAAGCCCTCTCAGAAGGGGGGAGCGTCTTGTTTACTGCTAGAGTGAGTAATTGATCACAGATGCTATGCCACGTAGTCAAGTGACCTCTGCTCCTTGCAGCGGTGTTGCAAAGTGTATTTTTATAAGAGACAGTACATTCTTACTTTAGCAGGACAATTAAGGAAAATCCTGCTCCCACTTTATTACCATAGTAAAGATAGTGTACATTGTTGTCTATGCTTAAGACAGCAAGAAACAAACATTCTGCTTTGCTTCATCGAGGAGATGACAAGGATGCAAGGTACTAGGTCAGCGTTTTTTTTTTTTGTGCTAGGGCAGTGACGGCTTGGGGCGGTGTGGCGTCTTCAGACTATCTTTGACTCTAGGGAGAGTGACACTGACGCCAGGATAACTAGCAAAGAACACTGATCTGTGCGTTAGTGTGAACAAAGTGTCTCAAACACAATAAACATAAGAGAAGTGTGATCAGCTTCTCTTGTGATACATTGTGAACAATAAAGACAAATCTTGTGGAACATAGTGTACCAGTGTGCGTTTCCTAGACAATGGAAGACGTGGACATCCAAGGACACTTCAGCTTCTATCAAGTCACCGATACCTGTCGAAGGTGTTGAGAACACCATAGCTCACGTTACAAGAGCAAGGTATGTTACGAATTTCTTGTAGATCGGGGGACTGCGCAGTTCTTGAGTCGCAAGGAGTTTGTAATCAACCTATAGTCGGCAGTAAGGTGTGGACTTTTGAGTCCAAACAAGTACGTATATCGTCAGCCACCAGTGTATGAAATATGCTGACATAACACCCCTTAGGGGTAATTTATAACTTACAAATTATATTTTTTTGACAGCCCATGTTGAGATGGTTTCGACAGCTTCTAGACCTCGTCTGCAGGGGCGGCTGTGTAGACGATTTGCTGTCATTTATCAGCTAAGTGTTTCCTATATTTATATATATAAATTACACATAGCTGGTAAGGCCAATATCTTCAACATATGGGTAAATATGTTGAAACTTAGTCTAATAAAAATAACAATTATTATTATTATTTTTTTTTTATTATTATCACACTGGCCGATTCCCACCAACGCAGGGTGGCCCGAAAAAGAAAAACTTTCACCATCATTCACTCCATCACTGTCTTGCCAGAAGGGTGCTTTACACTACAGTTTTTAAACTGCAACATTAACACCCCTCCTTCAGAGTGCAGGCACTGTACTTCCCATCTCCAGGACTCAAGTCCGGCCTGCCGGTTTCCCTGAATCCCTTCATAAATGTTACTTTGCTCACACTCCAACAGCACGTCAAGTATTAAAAACCATTTGTCTCCATTCACTCCTATCAAACACGCTCACGCATGCCTGGCTGGAAGTCCAAGCCCCTCGCACACAAAACTCCTTTACCCCCTCCCTCCAACCTTTCCTAGGCCGACCCCTACCCCCGCCTTCCTTCCACTACAGACTGATACACTCTTGAAGTCATTCTGTTTCGCTCCATTCTCTCTACATGTCCGAACCACCTCAACAACCCTTCCTCAGCCCTCTGGACAACAGTTTTGGTAATCCTGCACCTCCTCCTAACTTCCAAACTACGAATTCTCTGTATTATATTCACACCACACATTGCCCTCAGACATGACATCTCCACTGCCTCCAGCCTTCTCCTCGCTGCAACATTCATCACCCACGCTTCACAACCCATATAAGAGCGTTGGTAAAACTATACTCTCATACATTCCCCTCTTTGCCTCCAAGGACAAAGTTCTTTGTCTCCACAGACTCCTAAGTGCACCACTCACTCTTTTTCCCTCATCAATTCTATGATTCACCTCATCTTTCATAGACCCATCCTCTAACACGTCCACTCCCAAATATCTGAATACGTTCACCTCCTCCATACTCTCTCCCTCCAATCTGATATCCAATCTTTCATCACCTAATCTTTTTGTTATCCTCATAACCTTACTCTTTCCTGTATTCACCTTTAATTTTCTTCTTTTGCACACCCTACCAAATTCATTCCACCAATCTCTGCAACTTCTCTTCAGAATCTCCCAAGAGCACAGTGTCATCAGCAAAGAGCAGCTGTGACAACTCCCACTTTGTGTGTGATTCTTTATCTTTTAACTCCACGCCTCTTGCCAAGACCCTCGCATTTACTTCTCTTACAACCCCATCTATAAATATATTAAACAACCACGGTGACATCACACATCCTTGTCTAAGACCTACTTTTACTGGGAAAAAAATTTCCCTCTTTCCTACACACTCTAACTTGAGCCTCACTATCCTCGTAAAAAACTCTTCACTGCTTTCAGTAATCTACCTCCTACACCATACATTTGCAACATCTTCCACATTGCCCCCCTATCCACCCTGTCATATGCCTTTTCCAAATCCATAAATGCCACAAAGACCTCTTTAGCCTTATCTAAATACTGTTCACTTATATGTTTTTCTCTGTAAACACCTGGTCCACACACCCCCTACCTTTCCTAAAGCCTCCTTGTTCATCTGCTATCCTATTCTCCGTCTTACTCTTAATTCTTTCAATTATAACTCTACCATACACTTTACCAGGTATACTCAACAGACTTATCCCCCTATAATTTTTGCACTCTCTTTTATCCCCTTTGCCTTTATACAAAGGAACTATGCATGCTCTCTGCCAATCCCTAGGTACCTTACCCTCTTCCATACATTTATTAAATAATTGCACCAACCACTCCACAACTATATCCCCACCTGCTTTTAACATTTCTATCTTTATCCCATCAATCCCGGCTGCCTTACCCCCTTTCATTTTACCTACTGCCTCACGAACTTCCCCCACACTCACAACTGGCTCTTCCTCACTCCTACAAGATGTTAATCCTCCTTGCCCTATACACGAAATCACAGCTTCCCTATCTTCATCAACATTTAACAATTCCTCAAAATATTCCCTCCATCTTCCCAATACTTCTAACTCTTCATTTAATAACTCTCCTCTCCTATTTTTAACTGACAAATCCATTTGTTCTCTAGGCTTTCTTAACTTGTTAATCTCACTCCAAAACTTTTTCTTATTTTCAACAAAATTTGTTGATAACATCTCACCCACTCATTTGCTCTCTTTTTACATTGCTTCACCCTCTCTTAACCTCTCTCTTTTTCCCATATACTCTTTCCTCCTTGCATCACTTCTACTTTGTAAAAACTTCTCATATGCTAACTTTTCTCCCTTACTACTCTCTTTACATCATCATTCCACCAATCGCCTCCTCTTCCCTCCTGCACCCACTTTCCTGTAACCACAAACTTCTGCTGAACACTCTAACACTACATTTTTAAACCTACCCCATACCTCTTCGACCCCATTGCCTATGCCTATTATTATTATTATTATTATTATTATTATTATTATTATTATTATTATATACTCTTTCACGGTAGGCTACCGTAGGCATAGCTCCAAGGCTCCAACCCACTCCACTCTGGCACTGTCCCACAAGGCCCCAAAACAGGCATAAACACAATAGCCTAATGTATTAATCTTGCCCTGGCCCCTTTACCTGGTGCAGTAAGGTCACTGAATGGTTCATGAACCCTTACCCTCTCGTCCTGGTTCGTGCCCGGCTCGCAGTGAGTCAGTATGTGTGTTGGAGCCTTGAAATACCGGGGGACGGTGACTCACCGTCACGGGGTCACGCCGCATCAGCCGTCTGATGTTACCACGTGCTCTCAACATGCAACACTGCTTGATTCTCGCTGAGGCTGAGCCTCGCTCTCTCAGAGCCTGCCTGCCTCTCTGGGTGTTATGCAAAATTTCTTTCAAGTTAGGACATTTCCACGATTTTTTTTGCCACATCTCATTATTCTCAGCATCAATACAGCTCCAAAATGTTTATTATAAGTATCCAACCTTAAAAAGCATTTTTGTATTGTTATGGAGCTAGAGGTATTAGTGGTCTGTAAACTTGCAAAGTTTACAAATTTAAATGCATCCCAAAGCAGTGGCGTAACTACGGGGAGCCTGGGGGGTCCGCCCCCCCTCACTAGAGCTGTGCCCCCCCACTTGAAAAGGAGTATCTGCATAGTTTTGTGTCTAGAAAAGTAATATATATATATATATATATATATATATATATATATATATATATAATATATATATATATATATATATAAAATATATATATATCGGCTTTAAAATCTCAAATAATTCGGGAGGGCATGCCCCCGCCATGTAAAGGATTGGCCCCTCCTTCCCCTCGCCCCAAAATGAAAACCCAGCTACGACACTGGGCCAAAGCCCAAAGAGGGCCAAAGGGGGGGGGGGCGGGCCCCCAGGGCCCCCCTTATATCCGCGCCTGCGTGTAGCTATATAGCCCAGGCAGACTACATACCTATATTATTATTATTACTGATAATTATACGTATGTGTACCTGTGCCTAAGTAAACTTGCATGCTGTGCTGACATGAAGGTACACATTAAAATCACTAAGTGTGTCTTATTAGTCTTGAAGATGCCATATTAATAATGATAATATTAATGATCATATAAAATATCATATAAAACGTTAATATAGACATTTTGCTTAATTCATCTAAATACACCCCACAGTAGAATAAATTAACATAAATATGTAATAAAGTTGGTAGAATTACCGACAATATGTAAAGTAAAAGGACACAAGTGCAACTAATGTGACATTTATTGTGGCAACGTTTCGCTCTCCAGGAGCTTTATCAAGCCATTGCAAACAATACATGGACACAGAGGGTATATAAAGGCTCAGAGTGAGGTGTAATACTAGTGAGGTACCATTTCGATGTTCACTAGTGGTAGTAGTAGTAGTAGTAGTGGTAGTGACAAAAGTAATACAATATGGTAGAGCAATTAATTCGTACATGAGTAAAAGGATATAAAAGCTATTACTTGGGTAACATAAAAATAGTTGGACAAATATAGACTGGAAATGAGGCAGCTTGTTTCAGTGTTGACTCTCTGTGCTTTGTGTAGTATAACAGGAGAGACTATGTGATGGCAGGGTTTACTGTTTTCAGGAGGATTCTTGCTAAGACTTCGGAGATGGTGAAGCTGCCGTTGTTTTGTTTAATTGTATTCGAAACAGCGATCAGTGCTGATTCGAGGCACTTGCGTCTGTGGAAATTAGTTTCTTTGATCACTAATTGGGCGTCTCTGAATTTCATGAGATGATTGGTGGAATTTCGGTGTTGTACACAGGCGTTGTTCAAGTTATCATTCCTACATGCGTAAATGTGTTCATTGAGGCGGGTTTCGAGGTTTCTGGCTGTTTCACCTACGTAAATCTTGTCACAGCCTCCACAGGGTATAGTGTAAACTCCTGCATTGACTGGTTTGTGGTGCTTGGATTTTGTCCTGGTTATATCCTTTATTGAAGTGCTAGAAGCGATGGCGACTCTGGTGTTAGCTTGTGAAAGTACTTTTGAGACGTTCAGTGCAACCTGGCTGTTGGGAAGAATTATAACTTTGCTGGGAGTGGTGTTGATGCGTGGAGAATTTATGATCTGAAGAGCTCTTTTCTTGCAGTCTTTGATGAAAAAAGAGGGAAAATGTAACTCAGTGAATGTTTGGTGAATGTATGTACACTCCTCGTCAAGAAACTCAGGACTACAAATTCGGTATGCTCTTAGGAAAAACCCGATGATGATGCCTCTTTTGGTCTTGGTATCTTGACTGGAATAGAAGTGTGTGAGATCATTTTTATTGGTGGGTTTCCGATAAACTTGAAATCTTAGGTTGTTGTCTACTTTGTGAATGAGGACGTCGAGGAAAGGTAGCTTGTCATTGGACTCTTCTTCTAGTGTAAACTGGATCGCCGGTTTAACTGCGTTGAGCCTTGCCTGAAGATCCCGTACATCAAAACGTTTTGGAGTTATTACGAGGACATCGTCCACGTAACGTAACCAAGTGACGCTTGAAGGGATGATGTTGGCGAAGTGTTCGGACTCTAGGTGTTCCATGTATAAGTTGGCTAGGACGGCACTTATGGGGGACCCCATTCCCATGCCGTAGGTTTGTTTTGTAGAGCTTGTTATTGAAAGAAAAACAGTTGAAATTAACACACAGAGTTCAATTAAGTCAAAAAATCTCCTGGAGGTAGAGGAAGATTAAGGTCCTGATTGACTTTACGTCGTAGAACCTCGATGGCTTTTTTGGTAGGTACTTTTGTGAAGAGGGAAGTCACATCCATACTGCTTAGTTTCTTGTTACGGATGGAGAGGTTACGGATGCGGTTGAGAAGGTCACCTGAGTGTTTAAGATGAGCGGGGCTGATGGTCCCCAGAAGGCAGGAAAGATGTTTGGCAAGAACTCCGGCTAGTTTGTGTGAAGCACTGCCTATTCCTGACGTGATTGGTCTGAGTGGAATATTGTGTTAATGGGTCTTGGGTAAACCATACATGTGTGCTGGTTTAGGGTTGCTTGGTAACAAGTACATTAGTTTCTTCCCTTCTCTAGTGCGTTTGAGTATTTGTCTGGTTTTGTATAGAAAATCTTTGGTGAGCATCTCCCACTGTTGAGTGCTGATGGGTTCGTATGTAGATTGATCATTCAAAAGGTCCATCATTTTAGTGTTGTAGTCACTGGTGTTGAGGATGACGACTCCACCTCCTTTGTCGGCGGTGGTGACGATAATGTTGGGGTCGTTGGCGAGGTTCTTAAGGGCAGTGATGTATCGTCTAGGAAGATTAGAAGAAGAAGGTTCACATAAAGCTGCAGTGAGAAGGCCCTGTATTTAACCCTTCTGGAAGTTGCTGTCACTGTGTCAGAGGTACTGAAGTTTGCGATTGAGTTTGATCTTCTGTTGGAGGTTAGCTGTGGTGACTGTGCTGAGAATATGCTCAGCAGTGTGTTGGTCAATCTGAAGATTGGCCCTCATATTCCTTGCAGTTTCAAAGGTTTCCTTAGCGATGTTAGAAAGTTCTTCGGCACATTCAGTTAAGTAAGCTTGGGTATCTGGAGAGAAGGGGTGCTTGGAGTTGGAGAGTTGTGCAGGAGTAGACTTAGGGATCACCTTCTCTGCCAGGCAATCCTGTAGGAAGTTGTGTCTGTTGCGATAGCTGTGAGCACGAAGAAGGGTGTCCAAATAACGTTTGCATGAAATGTCCATTATGTTGCAGTGTCCGACAGATTGTAATAAAGTTGGTAGAATTACCGACAATATGTAAAGTAAAAGGACACAAGTGCAACTAATGTGACATTTATTGTGGCAACGTTTCGCTCTCCAGGAGCTTTATCAAGCCATTACAAACAATACATGGACACAGTTTACACTAGAAGAAGAGTCCAATGACAAGCTACCTTTCCTCGACGTCCTCATTCACAAAGTAGACAACAACCTAAGATTTCAAGTTTATCGGAAACCCACCAATAAAAATGATCTCACACACTTCTATTCCAGTCAAGATACCAAGACCAAAAGAGGCATCATCATCGGGTTTTTCCTAAGAGCATACCGAATTTGTAGTCCCGAGTTTCTTGACGAGGAGTGTACATACATTCACCAAACATTCACTGAGTTACATTTTCCTTCTTTTTTCATCAAAGACTGCAAGAAAAGAGCTCTTCAGATCATAAATTCTCCACGCATCAACAACACTCCCAGCAAAGTTATAATTCTTCCCAACAGCCAGGTTGCACTGAACGTCTCAAAAGTACTTTCACAAGCTAACACCAGAGTCGCCATTGCTTCTAGCACTTCAATAAAGGATATAACCAGGACAAAATCCAAGCACCACAAACCAGTCAATGCAGGAGTTTACACTATACCCTGTGGAGGCTGTGACAAGATTTTACGTAGGTGAAACAGCCAGAAACCTCGACACCCGCCTCAATGAACACATTTACACATGTAGGAACGATAACTTGAACAACGCCTGTGTACAACACCGAAATTCACCAATCATCTCATGAAATTCAGGGGACGCCCAATTAGTGATCAAAGAAACTAATTTCCACAGACGCAAGTGCCTCGAACAGCACTGATCGCTGTTTCGAATACAATTAAACAAAACAACGGCAGCTTCACCATCTCCGAAGTCTTAGCAAGAATCCTCCTGAAAACAGTAAACCCTGCCATCACATAGTCTCCCCCTGTTATACTACACAAAGCACAGAGAGTCAACACTGAAACAAGCTGCCTCATTCCAGTCTATATTTGTCCAACCTATTTTTATGTTACCCAAGTAATAGCTTTTATATCCTTTTACTCATGTACGAATTAATTGCTCTACCATATTGTATTACTTTTGTCACTACCACTACTACTACTACTACTACCACTAGTGAACATCGAAATGGTACCTCACTAGTATTACACCTCACTCTGAGCCTTTATATACCCTCTGTGTCTATGTATTGTTTGTAATGGCTTGATAAAGCTCCTGGAGAGCGAAACGTTGCCACAATAAATGTCACATTAGTTGCACTTGTGTCCTTTTACTTTACAACATAAATATGAGATTTGGTAGCCAGGTGACTTGTAGGACTTGTGGTAGCCAGGCAACTTGTAGGACTTGTGGTAGCCAGACGACTTGTAGGACTTGTGGTGGCCAGGCAACTTGTAGGACTTGTGGTGGCCAGGCAACTTGTAGGACTTGTGGTAGCCAGGCGACTTGTAGGACTTGTGGTAGCCAGGCGACTTGTAGGACTTGTGGTAGCCAGACGACTTGTAGGACTTGTGGTAGCCAGGCGACTTGTAGGACTTGTGGTAGCCAGGCAACTTGTAGGACTTGTGGTAGCCAGGCGACTTGTAGGACTTGTGGTAGCCAGGCAACTTGTAGGACTTGTGGTGGCCAGGCAACTTGTAGGGCTTGTGGTAGCCAGGCGACTTTTAGGACTCGTGGTGGCCAGGCGACTTGTAGGACTTGTGGTAGCCAGGCGACTTGTAGGACTTGTGGTAGCCAGGCGACTTGTAGGACTTGTGGTAGCCAGGCAACTTGTAGGACTTGTGGTAGCCAGGCGACTTGTAGGTAGCCAGGCAACTTGTAGGACTTGTGGTAGCCAGGCGACTTGTAGGACTTGTGGTAGCCAGGCGACTTTTAGGACTTGTGGTGGCCAGGCAAATTGTAGGACTTGTGGTAGCCAGGCGACTTGTAGGACTTGTGGTGGCCAGGCAACTTGTAGGACTTGTGGTAGCCAGGCGACTTGTAGGACTTGTGGTAGCCAGGCGACTTGTAGGACTTGTGGTAGCCAGGCGACTTGTAGGACTTGTGGTAGCCAGGCGACTTGTAGGACTTGTGGTAGCCAGGCGACTTGTAGGACTTGTGGTAGCCAGGCGACTTGTAGGACTTGTGGTAGCCAGGCGACTTGTAGGACTTGTGGTGTCCAGGCAACTTGTAGGACTTGTGGTGGCCAGGCAACTTGTAGGACTTGTGGTAGCCAGGCAACTTGTAGGACTTGTGGTAGCCAGGCGACTTGTAGGTAGCCAGGCAACTTGTAGGACTTGTGGTAGCCAGGCGACTTGTAGGACTTGTGGTAGCCAGGCGACTTTTAGGACTTGTGGTGGCCAGGCAAATTGTAGGACTTGTGGTAGCCAGGCGACTTGTAGGACTTGTGGTGGTCAGGCAACTTGTAGGACTTGTGGTAGCCAGGCGACTTGTAGGACTTGTGGTAGCCAGGCGACTTGTAGGACTTGTGGTAGCCAGGCGACTTGCAGGACTTGTGGTAGCCAGGCGACTTGTAGGACTTGTGGTAGCCAGGCGACTTGTAGGACTTGTGGTAGCCAGGCGACTTGTAGGACTTGTAGCCAGGCGACTTGTAGGACTTGTGGTGTCCAGGCAACTTGTAGGACTTGTGGTGGCCAGGCAACTTGTAGGACTTGTGGTGGCCAGGCAACTTGTAGGACTTGTGGTGGCCAGGCAACTTGTAGGACTTGTGGTGGCCAGGCAACTTGTAGGGCTTGTGGTAGCCATGCAACTTGTAGAACATAAGAACATAAGAAAGGAGGAACACTGCAGGATGCCTGCTGGCCCATACTAGGCAGGTCCTTTACAATTCATCCCACTAACAAAACATTTGCCCAACCCAATTTTCAATGCCACCCAAGAAATAAGCTCTGATGTGAAAGTCCCACTCAAATCCAACCCCTCCCACTCATGTACTTATCCAACCTAGATTCAAATTTCAAATTCAAATTCAAAGTTTATTCTCTATAAGGATTACAATGCTGAGTTTACAGAAATTTGGTTATTGTTTGGTTTACATGTAGTAAAATTGTGATTACAGAGTGTACCACTAGAACGCTTAGCATGGCTAGGCATTTCGGGCATAGTTTTATTCTTAATTGAAACTACCCAAAGTCCAGCCTCAATAACCCAACTAGGTAGACTGTTCCACTCATCAACTACCCTATTTCCAAACCAGTACTTTCCTATGTCCTTTCTAAATCTAAACTTATCTAATTTAAATCCATTACTACTGGGTTCTCTCTTGGAGAGACATCCTCAAGACCTTATTAATATCCCCTTTATTAATACCTATCTTCCACTTATACACTTCGATCAGGTCTCCCCTCATTCTTCGTCTAACAAGGACTTGTGGCCAGGCAACTTGTAGGACTTGTGGTAGCCAGGCGACTTGCAGGACTTGTGGTAGCCAGGCGACTTGTAGGACTTGTGGTAGCCAGGCGACTTGTAGGACTTGTGGTAGCCAGGCAACTTGTAGGACTTTGGGTGCCAGGCAACTTGTAGGACTTGTGGTGCCAGGCGACTTGTAGGATTGGGTAGCCAGGCGACTTGTAGGACTTGTGGTAGCCAGGCGACTTGTAGGACTTGTGGGTAGCCAGGCGACTTGTAGGACTTGTGGTAGCCAGGCGACTTGTAGGACTTGTGGTAGCCAGGCGACTTGTAGGACTTGTGGTAGCCAGGCGACTTGTAGGACTTGTGGTAGCCAGGCGATTTGTAGGACTTGTGGTAGCTAGGCGACTTGTAGGACTTGTGGTAGCCAGGCGACTTGTAGGACTTGTGGTAGCTAGGCGACTTGTAGGACTTGTGGTAGCCAGGCGACTTGTAGGACTTGTGGTAGCTAGGCGACTTGTAGGACTTGTGGTAGCCTATCGACTTGTAGGACTTGTGGTAGATAGGCAACTTGTAGGACTTGTGGTAGCTAGGCGACTTGTAGGACTTGTGGTAGCTAGGCGACTTGTAGGACTTGTGGTAGCCAGGCGACTTGTGGTAGCCAGGCAACTTGTAGGACTTGTGGTAGCCAGGCAACTTGTAGGACTTGTGGTAGCCAGGCAACTTGTAGGACTTGTGGTAGCCAGGCAACCTGTAGGACTTGTGGTAGCCAGGCGACTTGTAGGACTTGTGGTAGCCAGGCGACTTGTAGGACTTGTGGTAGCCAGGCGACTTGTAGGACTTGTGGTAGCCAGGCGACTTGTAGGACTTGCGGTAGCCAGGCGACTTGTAGGACTTGTGGTAGCCAGGCGACTTGTAATACTTGTGGTAGCCAGGCGACTTGTAGGACTTGTGGTAGCCAGGCGACTTGTAATACTTGTGGTAGCCAGGCGACTTGTAATACTTGTGGTAGCCAGGCAACTTGTAGGATTTGTGACGAAAACCAGAGGCGTTCATCTGTTTTGTTTACATTATGTGTGGGTGGGGTAGGGAGGACTGCCTTTCCTGGCTACCCATACTTCCCAGCCTGACTTCATACAAATAAAACTCGCCTCTCACCCTACATTAAGACTACAAATATTTTAAGGTAATTAATGAGTGTACTATATATGCATTTTATTGCTCTTGGGAGCTTAATGTCATAGTAGGTGGGAGTGGCCAGGCAGGATGCCATACCTCCCACACGACTTTCTCCAGATAAATACTTTTCACCTCTCACCCTACATTAAGGCTACAAATATTTTAAGGTAAGTACAGCGTCTACTGTATATGCATTTTATCGCTCTAGGGAGCTTCAAGCATCGTAGTATAGAATGTGTGGGTGGAGTGGCCAGGAGGGCTACCGCACCTGACTTCTTAGAGTAAATACTACTCGCCTTTTTTCCCTACATGAAGACTACAAATATTTTGAGGTAAATAATGAGTGTACTGTGTGTGTATTTTACTTTTTAATGCCTAGTTCTATTGCTAACTTAATATATGTTAGTGCAAACTTGTTATCTGGTATTTATGTGCATTTATAAATTGAAAAAATGAGAGTTCTGCTTTCCGGCAGTAGCCTGGAACCTAACCTGCCAAATAAGTGGGGCCCTGCTGTATATGACATTCGTTTTTAATATAAGCCTTTTTATGAACCTTTTCCTTTTAATATGTGCAACAAGACGCACAAAAGCTGACCCCCCCCCCATGTCCAATTCAACTTGTGTGAAAATTCAGTGCTCATAAAAGACCTTAAGATCTGGAACTCCGTCTGAAGCATTGAAAGTTTCCCTATCTCTGTCAACCATTTCAAAGTCGTTGTTAAAAAAAAAACACCATCTCCTTAGTATAATTGAGACAGCAATCTGTTATGTCTGACAAAGCCAGCTTTCATCCAGTTCTGTCCCTGTTCTTCCTATACACCCATACATAATTAGTAACATATATTGTCCCATTTAATTATATTGTAATCTAAAGTAACTTACTGTATCTTCAACATTTCTATATTCAGTCATAAAACTGAGGATCTTTGAATTAGTACTATAATAATATAATTAATCTACTTTTAGCTTCCCCTTGATTATATAAAATGAAATTAATTAGTACTATGATATAATATGTCTCTTTTGTGATAGACTATTTGTCATTAACTGTCTTATTGTAGTTAATTGCATGAAAATTCTTATTTAATATTATGTATATTAATTAACATGGCTTACAATTAGCTGGTCAAAATGTATTACATAATTTGTGGCCATCTTTTGTGCCTACCATTATATTAATTCATGTAAATTGAGGTTCCTAAACCTGTATTCCCTGGAACGCAGGAGGGAGAGATACATGATTATATACACCTGGAAAATCCTAGAGGGACTAGTACCGAACTTGCACACGAAAATCACTCACTACGAAAGCAAAAGACTTGGCAGACGATGCACCATCCCCCCAATGAAAAGCAGGGGTGTCACTAGCACGTTAAGAGACCATACAATAAGTGTCAGGGGCCCGAGACTGTTCAACTGCCTCCCAGCACACATAAGGGGGATTACCAACAGACCCCTGGCAGTCTTCAAGCTGGCACTGGACAAGCACCTAAAGTCAGTTCCTGATCAGCCGGGCTGTGGCTCATACGTTGGTTTGCGTGCAGCCAGCAGCAACAGCCTGGTTGATCAGGCTCTGATCCACCAGGAGGCCTGGTCACAGACCGGGCCGCGGGGGCGTTGACCCCCGGAACTCTCTCCAGGTAAACTCCAGGTATATGGTTTAAATAAAAAAAATATTAGTGTCAAAAATACTAAATATGGTTTGTTGTGTTGCCAGACTGTTGAATATTGTGTGTTGCTGTATCAACATGTGAAGACCAAGATTGTTGCAACATGTAACCAAAAATACAGCTGGAACAAGTGTAGAAGCCTTCAAGAGGAAACCGGACAAGTATATTCACCAGGTGCTTGATCAACCAGGCTGTGATGGAGTGGATCAGTGGACCACCAGCAGTAACATCCTGGTGTAGCAGGCAAGCACCAGATGAGCCTGACCCCTGGCTGGGCTGTGGCAGTAGAAAAACACTCAGAACTCATCAGAGGTTAATGTTAGTTTGTTAATAGTGTGTGAGAGGAGTTTATAAAAATAATTTTTTTTTTCAACAAACCGGCCGTATCCCACCAAGGCAGGGTGCCCCAAAAAGAAAAATGAAAGTTTCTCTTTTTAAATTTAGTAATTTATACGGGAGAAGGGGTTACTAGCCCCTTGCTCCCGGCATTTTAGTCGCCTCTTATAACACGCATGGCTTACGGAGGAAGAATTCTGTTCCACTTCCCCATGGAGATAAGAGGAAATAAACAAGAACTAGAAAGAAAATAGAAGAAAACCCAGAGGGGTGTGTGTATATATATGCTTGTACATGTATGTGTAGTGTGACCTAAGTGTAAGTAGAAGTAGCAAGGCATACCTGAAATCTTGCACATTTACAAAACAGAAAAAAGGACACCAGCAAACCTACCATCATGTAAAACAATTACAGGCTTTCGTTTTACACTCGCTTGGCAGGACGGTAGTACCTCCCTGGGCGGTTGTTGTCTACCAACCTACTACCTAGGAATAATAATAATAATATATTTTATTTTCCTAGGTAGTAGGTTGGTAGACAGCAACTGCCCAGGGAGGTACTACCGTCCTGCCAAGTGAGTGTAAAACGAAAGCCTGTAATTGTTTTACATGATGGTAGGATTGCTGGTGTTTTTTGTCTGTCTCATAAACATGCAAGATTTCAGGTATGTCTTGCTACTTCTACTTACACTTAGGTCACACTACACATACATGTACAAGCATATATATACACACCCCTCTGGGTTTTCTTCTATTTTCTTTCTAGTTCTTGTTTATTTCCTCTTATCTCCATGGGGAAGTGGAACAGAATTCTTCCTCCGTAAGCCACGCGTGTTATAAGAGGCGACTAAAATGCCGGGAGCAAAGGGCTAGTAACCCCTTCTCCTGTATATACATATTACTAAATTTAAAACAAGAAACTTTTGTTTTTCTTTTTGGGCCACCCCACCTCAGTGGGATATGGCTGGTGCATTGAAAGAAAGATGTTTTATTTTGACATGATACATGTATGTACAAAATAGAGTAATAGTTGGGTGTACATACCAAAAACCCCTTTATATGCAGAGCATATATGCAAGATTAATAAGGCAATAAGAGTATATATGGTCATTAGACGAGTTACAATGAATACAAGAGACTTGAGTATTCTATTAAGTCATGCTATATGACTTTAATAAGTCTTGTAGAGAAGACATACGTTTTTTATTATTAACCTTAGGTGGATACAATGGAGTGATTAATATTTGAGATGAATACAGATATTGAGAGCAAGTATATATTGATGAAAAAGTTTTACCTATGTTCATGATATTGAGCAAATGCATGTACAGTTTTTACATATGTATTTATGATGGGCTGGGATAGGTTAAGGAGATAAGGTGTTTTCAAACTATAGTTTTAAAAATGCTGAACCAGTGGTTCTGGAGATTTCTGGCAGAGAGATCCAGATTTTGGATCCTTTTATGTATAATGAGTTTTTAAAAAGATTTAGCCTTATGCAGGGAATGTCATAGAGGTTTTTGTGCCTAGTGTTGTGTCTGTGAGTCCTGTTGCAACTGTCAATAGTGTTTCAGGTCGGGATTTATATTAGAATTTATTGTTCTGTAAATGTAGGTTGCACAATAGTATGAATTTATGTTTTGTATAGTGTGTAGGTATAGGTCTTTGAAGAGTGAGGGGGGAGGGTTGTCTAGCAGTAGATTGTGTGATAATTTGCATTGCAGCTTTTTGTTGTTACTATTGATTTTAGGTGGTTTGTCCTTGTGGAACTCCAGGCACAAATATGGGTAGGTCAGTGAATAGTATAGTGTAAGTAGTGCTGTTTGTGATACATAGTAACATATCTTTGAGAGGATGACAACTGCTTTAGAAACCTTTTTTGTTAATTGTTTGATATGGGTGTCGAATTTTAGGTTGCTGTCAAGGTGCAGACCCAGGAATTTTCCCTCATTATGTTTAGCAATAAGGATGTTAAGCATATTTAGTTGGTCCTCACTTGCTCTACTCCCAAACATAATGTAAAAGGTTTTGTCTATATTTAGTATGAGTTTGACAGTCAGCCAAGTTGCTATTTTCGTGAGTTCTTTGTTAGCAATAGTGTTGAGTGAGGCTAAATTTGGGAGAGAGATGACAAAAGTTGTGTTCTCAGCAAAGAGAATAAATGTAAGTTGTTGTGATACTCTTGGAAGATCATTGATGTATAAAAGGAAAAGGAGGGGGCCAAGAATGCTACCCTGTGGTACACCAGTGTCCAGGGGTTTTGTCGAGGAGGTTATGTCATTGACAGGTGTATTGCTTTCTCTTAGTGAGGTAGGACTTGATAAATGCAAGCACATGGCCTCTTGTACTGTATTGATTAAGCTTGAGGAGTAGGATGCTGTGATCTTCTGTATCAAAAGCTTTCTTAAGGTCAATAAAGGGTCCAAGTGGGTATTCATTTTTATCCAGTGCTGTGTAAAGTAGGTCTAGCATTTTTATTATTTCATCAATTGTGCTTTTGTTTCTCCTGAAGCCAAACTGGCAGGGGTTGAGGATGCTTTGTGATGTTATGAAGGAATGTAACCTTTTGTGTACGAGTTTCTTGAAGATTTGGGAAAGTAAAGGCAAGCTTGATTGGCCTATAATTGTTTTTGTTGGGTCACCACCTTTGTATATTGGTGTAATCCTTGCTAGCTTGAGTAATGCCGGGAAAGTGTTGGTATCTAGCGATTTGTTGAAGAGTAATGCAATGGTGGGTGAAAGGATTTGAGCCACTCGTTTATACAGTAGTGGTGGCACTTGGGTTACATTCCTTGATTTGTTATTTAGATTGTTAATAATCATGGTAACCTCAGTGGGCTCTGTTGGTGTAAGCTAGAGGGATGTTGGGAAGTTATAGCATTTTATTGAGTAGATCTTCAATCTTTGTCAGTATAGTTTATTAAATCCATCTCATGTAGTAACTGGGTTGATTGATGCAATCCACATTAGATCTTTGCAATGACACTTGAGTAATAGTGTCATATAAATGCTTTATAAATTTTGTTTCCAGAAACTGTCTGTTTCCCATCAAGGTAGTGACCCAAACAAAGAAGAAATGCTTTTACCATCACAGTCTTGCCAGAGTGGCACTGATACTACACCTCAAAACTGCTAATGCCTCCACCCCTCCTTTAAGGTGCAGATACTATATAACTTGTGTTATATAGTAATTGAAGAGAGTTGTTGGGTAGATGTACTTGAAATATTTTTCATTTTATATTAGTGATTTATATTAAGTCATATACATAGTTATATCCTAGGTAGTAGGATGGTAAACAGCAACTGCCCAGGGAGCTACTGCCGTCCTGCCAAGTGAGTGTACAACGAAAACCTGTAATTGTTTTACATGATGGTAGGATTGCTGGTGTGTCTTGTCTGTCTCATAAACATGCAAGATTTCGGGTATGTCTTGCTACTTCTACTTGCACTTAGGTCACACTACACATACATGTACAAGCATATATATATACACACACACCCCTCTGGGTTTTCTTCTATTTTCTTTCTAGTTCTTGTTCTTGTTTATTTCCTCTTACCTTCATGGGGAAGTGGAACAGAATTCTTCCTCCGTAAGCCATACGTGTTGTAAGAGGCAACTAAAATGCCGGGAGCAAGGGGATAGTAACCCTTTCTCCTGTATATATTACTAAATGTAAAAGGAGAATCTTTCGTTTTTCCTTTTGGGCCACCCTGCCTCGGTGGGATACGGCCAGTGTGTTGAAAGAAGAAAGAACATAGTTATATGTTGTATAGCTGAAGAGTTATTTGGCAGTTGGTCAGTTATGTTAATACAAACACTGCCCTTACAAAGAAAGTAAATTTTATGGAATCTAGTCCATTGTATACAACTTAAGTTGGCATAATTTGGATTGAAAATGGTATGAAATGGGTCACCAAAATTGTATTTTTTAATAAGATGTGTGTGGCATCTGTGATCCTGTTAGACAGGCCTTACAGTGCGAAACTTGGGACAAAATTTAGCTGAAAAAATGGTTCTAAACTCGAAGCATATGATACTCGGGGCAGACAAAACTTGGAGTTCCACTGTATAGTCTTCTAGAGATCCCTAAGAGTTATATAATCCTGATACTAGTCCCTAACAGTTATATAGTCCTTATAAGTGATAAGATAAGAGATAAGATTTCATTCGGATTTTTAACCCCGGAGGGTTAGCCACCAAGGATAACCCAAGAAAGTCAGTGCATCATCAAGGACTGTAACTTATTTCAGTTGGGGTCCTCAATCTTGTCCCCCCAGTCGGCTAACACCTAGGTACCTATTTTCTGCTAGGTGAACAGGACAACAGGTGTAAGGAAACACTTTGCCCTTGTAGTAGTCAATCAGTTATATAGTACAGGTCAGCCATCACTAATCCGGCATCATTGGGACCTGTAGTGTGCTGGGTTACTGAGTGGTTAGGTTAGAATACACTTAATTAACCTATCAATAGAGAGACTTTCTGCTACATCTTCCTCATTTTCATCACTGCTCCCTCCTCCACTGGCTTGCTGCTGCGGATTTACAACCATCTGCACAATTTCAGTCAGTATAATGATGAAATTTGAAATTATGCTAGCTGAAATTAATGCCGGATTACTGATTCAAATTCAAAGTTTATTCTCTATAAGGATTACAATGCTGAGCTTACAGAATTTGGTTATTGTGTTGTTTTCATGTAGTAAAATACTAATTACAGAGGGGACCACTAGAACACCTAGCATGGCTAGGCATTTCGGGCAGACTTAGATTAATTCTTAACTTTAAAATATTACAAATTATGAGGTAAGTTGGTATTATGGCTAAGTGACTAAATACTAGTTTGTGAGTTTAGCAATGTGAATGCTTTTGTTTTGGCACAATACATAGTTTCAGTATTGGAGTATCACAGGCCAACTTATGACTAGTTAGGATTCATTATTTTAAGATTGAGATTGATATTTCTGTTTATGGTCAAATGGGTGAGTGAGTGAGTGTGTGAACCACCAGGTGGTATTCGTGTAATTAGTTGACGGGGTGTATCAGGGAGATAAGATTTTTTCTAATGGTAGTTTTGAAGGTGATGAATGTGTCTGCAGTTCTAGAGTTTTCAGGTAGGGTGTTCCAGATTTTAGGGCCTTTGACATACATTGATAACTGATTGCTGGATTAGTGATGACCGACCTGTACTTGTAGTAGTCACTGACAATTATATGGCACTTGTAGTAGTCCCTGACAGTTATAAAGTAGTTTTAGTGATCTACTGTATCAAATACTTTTCATAGGTCTATGAAGAGCCCCGAGAGGATATTAATTTTTTCAGTTGCTGTACAGTATATAGTAATTTGAGTATCTGAGGTACAATTTATGATACAATCTTACTTTGTATATGGTCCAAGTCGGACCGAAATGTCGTCGTAAGCTCCTCTCTTCTATGTGCGGGTTATTTATGTATCGTTCCAGTCACGGTATTGTGCCTTTTTTTTGTTATTTACATTTTTAAGTTTGTAATTAGTTCTTTTACAGTGGTAGAATACAAATATTCTATATTTCACTCTATTATTAATGTTTGAGGTAGTACAATTTATCCTTGACATCCATACTCAAGACAACAAGGGTCACCTCAAAGTACTGTATAATTATATATACAGAACTAAATAACTACAGACTAATATCTAATTCTCCTTTGCTCTCTGAAATCTTTGAAAAAATAATCCATAAACAAATCTACTCCTTCCTCCTATCCCATAACATACTGACCTTTGCCAGTTTGGGTTTAGGCCTGAATAAAAGCACAAATGATCAATTATTCAGATGCTCGAATTACTACATACAGCAACTCTGGGGCTCTTCATAGACCTACGGAAGCATTTGATACAGTAGACCACAATACCATGCACTTAAAACTAGAGCATTATGGGGTCAGAGGACACTCGCTCAATTACATAAAATCTTATCTTATGTATTCATAAATGGCGTGACCTCCAATACTCAGCCTGTAGTTGTTGGAGTGCCACAGGGAAGTGTCCTAGGTCCTCTACTCTTTCTTATTTACATCAATGACCTCCCAAATGCACATCCTGCACCTTTATAAAGTTACTTGACAAGGTACATCCTGTACTATTATATTGACAAAAGTACATCTTGGACCATTATAAAGTCACTTAACAAAGGTACATCCTGGGCCATTATAAAAGTCCATGATGAAACAAATGCCCGCTAAATATTTCCTTTCCAAATTGTTGATCAGTTATGAATTTTTGTCATTACTGTTCAGTATTTTAGTTGACAAATAGTGTTTTCTGATACATAGAGGTTTTTTTTGTACCAGTAAATGTAAGTTAGTGTACTTAGGATAAACTGTTTTGTAATTACATTATCCTTGTTTTAGTGGTGTTTTATGGAGCAGAGGAGAGAGAGATGCATGATAATGTATATGTACCTGGAAAATACTCAAGGGCCTGGTCCCAAATCTGCACACTGCCATAACAACATACTGGAGTGACAAATATGGAAGGAAGTGTGAAATAAACCCAGTGAGGAGCAAGGGTGTGGTGGGGACAGTAAGGGAACACTGTATCAACATCCAGGGTCCCAGACTATTCAACATTCTACCAGAAGATATCAAAAACTTGGCTGGAACAAGTGTAGAAGCCTTCAAGAGGAAACTGGACAAGTATCTTCACCAGGTGCCAGATCAACCAGGCTGTGATGGATAAGTGGGGCAGTGGGCCTCCAGCAGCAACAGCCTGGTTGACCAAGCAAGCACCAGATGAGCCTGGCTCATGGTCAGGCTCAGAGAGTAGATACACTCTCGAAACTTCAAAGGTATATCAAAGGTAAGTCATTAGGAAGGTAAACCAAGGACTCTAAATATGGAAAGTTGCAAATAGTACTTAATTATTAAGGATGTGTATCTGTGTACCTCTGACAAGACAGTGATGGTGTAAATGATGGTCAAAGTGTGTTCTTTTTTGGGTCACCCTGCTTCATTGCTGTGTTTTTACTGAATCATCTTATACAGTGGACCCTTGGGTAACGGTGGCATCAGCTAACGCCAAAATTGGATGGTGGCACGTTTTTGCATCAAAATATTGGCTTGGCTAATACCCAAGAACTTGGTTAAGGGCATTCATCCCGAACGTGTCTGCGCGGCCTGAGCCCATGTAAAGCCAGTGTGCCATTGTTTACAAGCCAGGGAGGATGATTCCTCGTGTACATGCAATATATTTTGCATTATTCCATTGTTTTTAGTGCTTGTAACTGTTTAATAAGCCACCATGGGCCCAAAGAAAGCTTCTAGTGCCAGCCCTGTGGTAAAGAAGGAAAGAAGTACAATAGAATTTAAGAAAAAACCCATAGCAAAGTACCAAAGTGGAGGAGGAAGAGAGAGGGGAAAATGTGCCTTCTGCAGTGATTCTACAATATGTACAATAATAAAGCAGCAGGTGTCGGTAAAAGCTATAGTGCCAGCCAGCGATAAAGTGTAGAATTAACAGTGTAGCAAGTAAGTTAAGCGAGCAAGCGATAGAAAAACGACACGAAAGTAACTCTCCAATGTTGTTGTATGTGCATCGGGCCGCTGAACATACGCCACCCTGCTATGTATCTTCCATTGCCCTAAACCTCTGCCAGCATCTCCTCCATCAAACTAACTAATTAAACAAACATCTCCTTCAAGGTAAGTGTAAATATAAAAGTGTAGGTATAAAAGTAAATTTTTTTTTCAACAAACCAGCTGTATCCCACCAAGGCAGGGTGGTCCAAAAAGAAAAACAAAAATTTTTCTTTTTAAATTTAGTAATTTATACAAGAGAAGGGGTTACTAGCCCCTTGCCCCCGGCATTTTAGTTGCCCCATGGAGATAAAAGTACAGTGGACCCCCGCATAGCGACCTTAATCCGTGCAAGAGGGCTGGCTGTTATGCGAAATGTTCGGTATGTGAATGAATTTTCCCCATAAGAAATAATGGAAATAAAATTAATCCGTGCAAGACACCCAAAAGTATGAAAAAAAAAATTTTTTACCACAAAAAAATGTTAATTTTAGTACACACAAACTGAAAAAGGCATGCACAATTACATGACACTTACTTTTATTGAAGATCTGGTGATGATTGATGGGATGGGAGGAGGGGAGAGAGAGAGTGTTAGTGTTTAGAAGGGGAATCCCCTTCCATTAAGACTTGAGGAGGCAAGTCCTTTTCTGGGGTTACTTCCCTTCTTCTTTTAATGCCACTAGGACCAGCTTCAGAGTCACTGGACTCTTTCGCACAACATATCTGTCCATAGTGGCCTGTACCTCTCGTTCCTTTATGATTTGTCTAAAGTGGTTCACAACATTGTCATTGTAACAGTCACCAGCACGGCTTGCAATAGCTGTGTGAGGGTGATTTTCATCAAAAAAGGTTTGCACTTCAAGCCATTTTGCACACATTTCCTTAATCTTTGAAGTAGGCAATTCCTTCAATTTCTCTCTCCCCTCCTTTGAACCAGTTTCCCCAGGTCTGGCCTCTTGCTCTTGAAGTTGATCTATCAGCTCATCAGTGGTTAGTTCTTCATTGTCCTCCTCCACCAACTCTTCCACATCATCCCCACTAGCCTTTTCCTCCTGAGTAATGTAGGTCCTGCTTGGCATTTTCTTCCAGAACAGGCCTGTTTCATCACAATTAAACACTTGTTCAGGTTTCAGTCCTTCAGTTTCTATGTACTCCTTGAATTCCTGCACATATTTTTCAGCCGCTTTGTGGTCCGAACTGGCAGCCTCACCATGCCGTATCACACTATGTATGCCACTACGCTTCTTAAATCTCTCAAACCAACCTTTGCTGGCCTTAAATTCACTCACATCATCACTAGTTGCAGGCCTTTTTTTAATTAAATCCTCATGCAACTTCCTAGCCTTTTCACATATGATCGCTTGAGAGACGCTATCTCCTGCTAGCTGTTTTTCATTTATCCACACCAATAAGAGTCTCTCAACATCTTCCATCACTTGCGATCTTTGTTTCGAAAACACAGTTAAACCTTTGGCAAGAACAGCTTCCTTGATTGCCGTTTTCTTGGCCACAATAGAAGAGATGGTTGATTTGGGTTTCTTGTACAACCTGACCAGGTCGGTGATACGCACTCCACTTTCATACTTATCAATGATCTCTTTCTTCATTTCTGTAGGAATTCTAACCCTTATTGCTGTAGGGTTGGAACTAGAAGCTTTCTTGGGGCCCATGGTCACTTATTTTCCAGAAACAGCACCGAAAACACTGTAATAATACGAAATATTCCGATTGTATGCTTGAATGTTACCGCGGAGGCTGGCTGGTAAACAATGCCACCGGCGGAACATATGAGGCTGGCTCAGGCCGCACATTGGACGCGTCTCGGACGAAGGCCGCTGAGCGGGTTTTTGGGCGGTATGCGGGGCAAAATTTTAGCGATCAAAGCGTCCGCTATGCGGATTGTCCGTTATGCAAGGCGTCCGTTATGCGGGGGTCCACTGTAAATATAAGTGTAAATATTAAAGGACCCCAATAGAAATACGTCACTGACTTTTTTGGGTTATCCCAGGTACTTTACACACATGCTGCTATGTATGATAATCTATGTAACTGTATTTGTGTATACCTGAATAAATTTACTTAATTATTTATAAATTAAAATGTAAATATTTCTTATTTATAAATTACATACATTGTTTAAGTGTGATAGTGTTGGTGGGTTCTGCTGCCACCTCCACCACCACTAATACGTACGACATCTCTCTGTGGCCCTTATAAACCCAACAACACTACTTCCATCACTTTACTCCTCTCGTACATTGACATATTTTATTCATTCTAGAGTATGTATCATGTTTCTATGTTATTAATATTGTTTATTATATCATATTAGATGAATTGTGATAGATAAAAAAGTTGTAGAGATGATATTAGCGTCATACTGAAGCATAATAAACTCGCTTTCCTCTCCCCTCCTGTCTTCCATACACCAACAAGAGTCAATAAAGGTAAGTGTGATGTTAAATGTTCATTTATCCATTTTATTAGTGCTTTATATTTATTTGTCTTTGTTTTCTGTGTATGTATCTATATTTAATCTTCAAAAAAAATTTTTTTTTGTTAATACTTTTGGCTGAAACGGATTAATTGGATTTCCATTATATCTTATGGGGAAAATTAATTTGGCTAAAGGCAAAATCGGTTAAAGACAAGCTTTCTGGAATGGATTTATGCCATTACCCGAGGGTCCACTGTACGTATATAAAAAATATCATTTGCTGTTTCTCAGGTGCTGTATAATCAGTACGAGCTTAGAGCTTCCCAACGACTCTGAAGGTAAGTCTGTAAGGCTGAATTATAAAAGGCTGAACAGCTTGCCTTGTGAAACTCTTATGTATTGAGAGGATCACTTTGTTAATTATTGTAAAAAGTATAGTAGCATCATAATTTTATATGTATTTAAATATTAATAAGTTTGTCATCTCATAAGAATGGGATAATGTGAATTTGTAAAATACTTTTTTCGTTAGATTTTGGACTACAGGTTCTCATCGACTTAGTGGGGTTATGTTCCCACAAAACCATCAAAAATATTTTAAGTCAAATATGAATATGATAAATAAGTCAATAAGTAACTACTGTCACTGAATAATAAACAAATATTTACTCTAAATACCAGTATTGAAAAGTCAGTAAATGAATACAAGTTATGGACTTGTTGCCTTCATATTAGGTAATTATCTCGAGTTTCACCTCCAAAGTAATTGCTGCCACACCATCGTAAAGTTGAAATATCCTGAGTCAAATCATTTTAAGTTGGGGCGCACCTGTAGTGTGTGGTATTGTGATAAAAGAATAGCCATTTATTGCAGGAATACTACTCTAGTACATGTGTTTGAGGACACTTTCCATTTTATCACAGGAATTTTTTTTGTATGTATTTCAAAGTTAAAAAGGAGAATGATGTATTTATTGTTTGTGGTTCATGTATATTTGTAAATACTGTAGGGGTTATACAACACCTGGCTTGGTTATGCAAAACTTGGCTTGGTTATGCAATACCTGGTTTGCTTATGCAATATCAGGCTTGGTTGTGCAACATCTGGCTGGGCTATAAAACACCTGGCTGGACTATACACCACCTGGCTTGGTTATACACCACCTGGCTTAGTTATACTCAAATGATCTCTACAGATTCAGCATTTTCTATAAATGTAAAAAATTTTCTGGCTAGGATGTTCATCTCTGGAGTACTGTAGCCACTGCTCCTGTGTCCTTGCATCAAACAGGCAAATGTTAGTGTCTGCTAGATGGTTTGTATATAAGATCAAATGAATAGATCTTTGATTATGCAGCATCCTTGGCTGGGGTTGAAATAGAGTGAAAAACATGATAGTTACATCATTTTTTTTTGATGTTCTGGTGTTGTTAGTGTTAGCAAAGTAGGAATAATCAGGGGATTCAGAGACTGTGGTTAGTGCGACTTTGAGTCCTAGAAGTGGGAAGTACAGTACCTGCATTCTGAAGGATGGGTAAGGATGTTACAGTACTGGAGGTAGGAAGTACAGTACCTGCACTCTGAAGGATGGGTAAGGATGTTACAGTTCAAGGGTTACATTAACCGTAGTGTTGCATTGCTTCTGACAAGACAGCTATTGAATGAATGATGATGAATGTCTTTCCTATTTTATTTAATTGCCCAATCATGGTGGGAGACGACTGATATGTAAAAAAATATATATAATATTATTCTGTATTATTTTTCAGGTCTCTGTATTAAAAAGACTGCCACACAGTTTGAATGGCAGATGACCACTTGCTGGTGTCAGGTTGTAACATGTGGTCTATGCCTTATGGGGAAGGGGGGGGGGTACTTTTAGGACCATATAAGCTCAAGGAAACAGCTAGAGAGAGGGAGGGAGGTTGGTGACAGGTCCAGTGAGCGGGAGCCCTGGACAGTCGTGTGTGTAGTGGACCACGTATTGCGAATCTCGGGTCAGCTGGTCGGTGAATTAAGATTACAAGTCCGTGTTACTGATAACATCTACCCTTTCCCTGGTAATAAGTCTCATGGGTCAATTGTAATATTATGTAATTTTCCGTCAGGATATGTTGTATTCTCACTCTTTATGTTATTAAGTAGACTATAGCCATAGTTCCCATTTTTATTTGTACCCTCTTATGCCATTCCATAATCTGTTATGCACTGGGATAATGCAGGAGATGGGTTCACTTGTTTGGATGCCTCAGGTAGAGTGGGTAAAGATCTCGCAATTTTCAGAAGCTTTTTTCAATGTGTCAGCCATATCCCACTGAGGCAGGGTGACCTAACAAGAAAAACGAAAGTCTTTTTTTTTTTTTTATATTTAGTGATGTATACAGGAGAAGGTGTTACTAGACCCTTGCTGCTGGCATTTTAGTAGCCTCTTATGACACACATGACTTTCAGAGGAAAAATTATTTTCTTATGCTTAGATGTTGCTGGCATAGCAGTGTGGTACAGTTGTCTTAGTCATGGAACAATGAGGTATAAAACCAGGATTACCTATACATTTATCATTTACAAGTCATAGTAATGGTATAGACATACACAATATAGTACAGTACAGTGGTACCTTGGGATATGAAATTAATTAGTTCCAGAAGGCTGTTTGAGTGCAGATACCAAATGAATTTGTTCCCATAAGGAATAATATAAATTAGATTAATCCGTTTCAGACCCCCAAAAATACACTTACAAAAAGCACTTACATAAATACAGTTGCATAATTGTTCGAGTTTTGAGCTGTTTGTATCCCGAGGTACCACTGTATAATGTTTGTATCACGAAGTGCCACTGTACTTTGGTTAGTGTGGATCTAGTGGGCCCAGAGATTTTAATATCAGTATTATATAATGTTAATTATGAGGTTTGTATATAACAGTGGTGTTGATATGTCCTTAAAATACTGAGCAGAATAAACATGATTAAAAATCTATTAGAATTTTACACAACTTATAATGACGACAAAGAATACAGCCTCTCCTCACTTAGCGATGTATTTGTTTACCAACGACTCAGAGTTATGACATACCTAAATAATGTATATTAGAGCTGATTGCCTCTATTCTGTTTATTACAATATACAGTACACTACTGTATAAACATGTAAAAATAAACTAAAAATGTTATAAATGTTGCAGAGGTGACATTAAAACAATATCAAAGATGGTTGACACAGACTCTACCATTATAGTATGATCCTCATTTAAAGCCACAAATTTGTTTCACTAACATGGTCTTAGGAATGGAACTCCATTGTTAAGTGAGGAGAGGCTGTATAACAGTACCAGGAAGTTAGAAAGACATTATATACTGACCTATGGTAATAAATAGCAGTAAAAATGTTATGTAAGAATCTTTTTTTATGTTTGCAATTATTTAAGTTCCCAAAATATATTTAATGTAAAGGAAATCAACTGATTAGGCTACAACCATGTAAAACCATTATAGATTACACGTAGTCCAGGTTTATGTTGTTCTAAATGCTGGAACTAACAAGCTGTCACTAGTCCGGGTTTGTCATCATAAATGCTGGACTAACAAGCTGTCACTAGTCCACTCACAGAAAATCAATTTAGACTCTTTTTACTTTTTTATAACTGAAATTATTTCAGCAACACACAATGTTTGTACAACTGTGCTTCCCACTTTATACTGACCCTCGACAGTGCTTCTCACTTTATACTGACCCTCGACAGTGCTTCTCACTTTATACTAACTCTTGACAGTGCTTATCGTTTTATACTGACCCTCGACAGTCCGCACTTTATACTGACCCTTGACAGTGCTTCTCACTTTATACTGACCCACCACTGTGCTTCCCACTTTATACTGACCCACCACTGTGCTTCCCACTTTATACTGACCTTCCACTGTGCTTCCCACTTTATATTGACCATAGACAGTGCTTCCCACTTTATACTGACCCTTCACTGTGCTTCCCACTTTATACTGACCCTCGACAGTGCTTCCCACTTTATACTGACCCTTGACAGTGCTTTCCACTTTATACTGACCCTCGACAGTGCTTCCCACTTTATACTGACCCTTCACTGTGCTTCCCACTTTATACTGACCCTCCACTGTGCTTCCCACTTTATATTGACCCTCCACTGTGCTTCCCACTTTATACTGACCCACCACTGTGCTTCCCACTTTATACTGACCCACCACAGTGCTTCCCACTTTATACTGACCCACCACTGTGCTTCCCACTTTATACTGACTGTCCACTGTGCTTCCCACTTTATATTGACACTCAACAGTGCTTCCCACTTTATACTGACCCTTCACTGTGCTTCCCACTTTATACTGACCCACTGCTGTGCTTCTCACTTTATATTGACCCACCACTGTGCTTCCCACTTTATACTGACCCACCACTGTGCTTCCCACTTTATACTGACCCTCCATTTTGCTTCCCACTTTATACTGACCCTCGACAGTGCTTCCCAGTTTATACTGACCCTCCACTGTGCTTCCCACTTTATATTGACCCTCCACTGTGCTTCCCACTTTATACTGACCCACCACTGTGCTTCCCACTTTATACTGACCCTCGACAGTGCTTCCCACTTTATATTGACCCACCACTGTGCTTCTCACTTTATACTAACCCTCCACTGTGCTTCCCACTTTATACTGACCCTCGACAGTGGTTCCCACTTTATCCTGACCCACCACTGTGCTTCCCACTTTATACTGACCCTCCACTGTGCTTCCCACTTTATACTGACTGTCCACTGTGCTTCTCACTTTATATTGACCATCGACAGTGCTTCCCACTTTATACTGACCCTCTACTGTGCTTCCCACTTTATACTGACCTGAGCCTGGTGGCTAAAGCTCCCGCTTCACACACGGAGGGCCCGGGTTCGATTCCCGGCGGGTGGAAACATTTCAACACGTTTCCTTACACCTGTTGTCCTGTTCACCTAGCAGCAAATAGGTACCTGGGTGTTAGTCGACTGGTGTGGGTCGCATCCTGGGGGACAAGATTAAGGACCCCAATGGAAATAAGTTAGACAGTCCTCGATGACGCACTGACTTTCTTGGGTTATCCTGGGTGGCTAACCCTCCGGGGTTAAAAATCCGAACGATATCTTATCTTATCTCACTGTGCTTCCCACCTTATAATGACCGTCCACTGTGCTTCTCACTTTATACTGACCATCGACAGTGCTTCCCACTTTATACTGACCCACCACTGTGCTTCCCACTTTATACTGACCCACCACTGTGCTTCCCACTCTATACTGACCCTCCATTGTGCTTCCCACTTTATATTGACCCTCCACTGTGCTTCCCACTTTATACTGACCCTCCACTGTGCTTCCCACTTTATATTGACCCTCCACTGTGCTTCCCACTTTATATTGACCCTCCACTGTGCTTCCCACTTTATATTAACCCTCAAAAGTGCTTCCCACTTTACATTGACCCTCCACTGTGCTTCCCACTTTATACTGACCCTCGACAGTGCTTTCCACTTAACACTGACCCACCACTGTGCTTTCCACTTAATACTGACCCACCACTGTGCTTCCCACTTTATACTGACCCTCCACTGTGCTTCCCACTTTATACTGACCCTAGACAGTGCTTCCCACTTTATACTGACCCACCACTGTGCTTCCCACTTTATATTGACCCTCCACTGTGCTTCCCACTTTATACTGACCCTCGACAGTGCTTCCCACTTTATATTGACCCACCACTGTGTTTTCCACTTTATACTGACCCTTGACAGTGCTTCCCACTTTATATTGACCCTCCACTGTGCTTCCCACTTTATACTGACCCTCAAAAGTGCTTCCTACTTTACACTGACCCTCCACTGTGCTTCCCACTTTATACTGACCCTCGACAGTGCTTTCCACTTTACACTGACCCACCACTGTGCTTCCCACTTTATATTGACACTCAACAGTGCTTCCCACTTTATACTGACCCACCACTGTGCTTCCCACTTTATACTGACCCACCACTGTGCTTCCCACTTTATACTGACCCTCCACTGTGCTTCCCACTTTATACTGACCCTCCACTGTGCTTCCCACTTTATACTGACCCTCGACAGTGCTTCCTACTTTATACTGACCCTCCACTGTGCTTCCCACTTTATACTGACCCTCCACTGTGCTTCCCACTTTATACTGACCACCACTGTGCTTCCCACTTTATACTGACCCTCCAATGTGCTTCCCACTTTATACTGACCCTCCACTGTGCTTCCCACTTTATACTGACCCTCGACAGTGCTTCCTACTTTATACTGACCCTCCACTGTGCTTCCCACTTTATACTGACCCACCACTGTGCTTCCCACTTTATATTGACCCTCCACTGTGCTTCCCACTTTATACTGACCCACCACTGTGCTTCTCACTTTATATTGACCCATAACTCTACTTCCCACTTTATATTGACCCACCACTGTGCTTCCCACTTTATACTGACCCTCCAATGTGCTTCCCACTTTATACTGACCCTCCACTGTGCTTCCCACTTTATACTGACCCTCGACAGTGCTTCCTACTTTATACTGACCCTCCACTGTGCTTCCCACTTTATACTGACCCTCCACTGTGCTTCCCACTTGATACTGACCCTCCACTGTGCTTCCCACTTGATACTGACCCTCCACTGTGCTTCCCACTTTATACTGACCCTCCACTGTGCTTCCCACTTTATACTGACCCACCACTGTGCTTCCCACTTTATATTGACCCTTCACTGTGCTTCCCACTTTATACTGACCCACCACTGTGCTTCTCACTTTATATTGACCCATAACTCTACTTCCCACTTTATATTGACCCACCACTGTGCTTCCCACTTTATACTGACCCTCGACAGTACTTCCCACTTTACACTGACCCACAACTGTGCTTCCCAATTTATATTGACCTACCACTGTGCTTCCCACTTTATACTGACCCACCACTGTTCTTCCCACTTTACACTGACCCACCACTGTGCTTCCCACTTTATACAGACACTCCACTGTGCTTCTCACTTTATACCAACCCTCCACTGTGCTTCCTACTTTATACTGACCCTCCACTGTGCTTCCTACTTGATACTGACCCTCCACTGTGCTTCCTACTTTATACTGACCCTCCACTGTGCTTCCTACTTGATACTGACCCACCACTGTGCTTCCCACTTTATACTGACCGTCCGCTGTGCTTCCCACTTTATATTGACCCTCAACAGTGCTTCCCACTTTATACTGACCCTTCACTGTGCTTCCCACTTTATACTGACCCACCACTGTGCTTCTCACTTTATATTGACCCACCACTGTGCTTCCCACTTTATACTGACCCACCACTGTGCTTCCCACTTTATACTGACCGTCCACTGTGCTTCTCACTTTATATTGACCATCGACAGTGCTTCCCACTTTATACTGACCCATCACTGTGCTTCCCACTTGATACTGACCCACCACTGTGCTTCCCACTTTATACTGACCCTCCACTGTGCTTCTCACTTTATACTGACCCTCCACTGTGCTTCCCACTTTATACTGACCTCCACTGTGCTTCCCACTTTATACTGACCCACCACTGTGCTTCCCACTTTATACTGACCCTCCACTGTGCTTCCCACTTTATACTGACCCACCACTGTGCTTCTCACTTTATATTGACCCATAACTCTACTTCCCACTTTATATTGACCCACGACTGTGCTTCCCACTTTATACAGACCCTCCACTGTGCTTCCCACTTCATACTGACCCACCACTGTGCTTCTCACTTGATATTGACCCACCACTGTGCTTCCCACTTTATACTGACCCACCACTGTGCTTCACACTTTATACTGACCCTCCACTGTGCTTCCCACTTTATACTGACCCTCCACTGTGCTTCCCACTTTATACTGACCCTCGACAGTGGTTCCCACTTTATACTGACCCTCCACTGTGCTTCCCACTTTATACTGACCCACCACTGGGCTTCCCACTTTATACTGACCGTCCACTGTACTTCCCACTTTATATTGACCCTCAACAGTGCTTCCCACTTTATACTGACCCTTCACTGTGCTTCCCACTTTATACTGACTCACTGCTGTGCTTCTCACTTTATATTGACCCACCACTGTGCTTCCCACTTTATACTGACCCACCACTGTGCTTCCCACTTTATACTGACCCTCCACTGTGCTTCCCACTTTATACTGACCAACCACTGTGCTTCCCACTTTATACTGACCCACCACTGTGCTTCCCACTTTATACTGACCCACCACTGTGCTTCCCACTTTATACCGACCCTCCACTGTGCTTCCCACTTTATACTGACCCTTGACAGTGCTTCCTACTTTATACTGGCCCTCCATTGTGCTTCTCACTTTATACTGACCTTCCACTGTGCTTCCCACCTTACACTCGCACTAACCCTCCACTGTGCTGCCCACCTTACACTCACACTAACCCTCCACTGTGTTTCCCACTTGACACTCGCACTAACCCTCCACTGTGCTTCCCACTGCACACTTGCACTGACCCTCCACTGTGCTTTCCACTTTACACTTGCACTAACCCTCCACTGTGCTACCCACTTTACACTTGCACTAACCCTCCACTGTGTTACGCACCTTACACTTGCACTACCCCTCCTGTGCTACCCACCTGATACTCGCACTAACCCTCCACTGTGCTACCCACCACCTTATACTTGCACTAACCCTCCACTGTGCTACCCACTTTACACTCGCACTAACCGTCCACTCCTTTATCTGCTACCACATGTGGTAGCAGATACAAGCTAAATACAAGCTAAATACAAGCTACAATACAAGCTAAATACAAGCTACAATACAAGCTAAATACAAGCTACAATACAAGCTAAAACCATGTGGTTTTAGCTTGTATTGTAATGTGTGTTACTGAAGGTGTGTCCGGTCCTCAACTCAAACATGACATTATTGTTGAAGAATCAGACACATGTATAACATATGATTATGTTGTAGATGTTGCACCATTCAGTGACTTTAATACAAGGACATGTGTTCTTGTATTGATAAGACACTGGATGGTGCAACATTTACAAATAAAGATACCCGGATGTTGTACATATGGGTATCCAATTCTTTATCTTGTTGGTATTGTATACCATTCATGTACAACATAGTATTGTATACCATTCATGTACAACATAGTATTGTATACCATTCATGTACAACATAGTATTGTATTCCATTCATGTACAACGTGGTATTGTATACCATTCATGTACAACATGGCTGCCTCTCTTACAGATTTTGCATATTCTGTGACTAAAATATTGTGGTTTTTATGAGTGATGGGGTCGGTAGAAGGAAATAAATGGCCCAGGATGAGAATACAGCAGGTTCTCGAATAACATCATTTTCTTATAACGTTGATGTGATAATAAAACTGAAAGAATATAATTACAAATTATTGTAACCCAAGAATTTGAAAAGTATGTGGTAATCGTATGATAATTGTTTCGCTTAAAGTTAGTCTCCAGGAACCTATCGATGACGTTAAGTGAGGATTTACTGTATGGGTCATGGACTGGGTCGCGAGGATGTTGAACCCGAAGCCTCCTCCAGGTATAGTTAAGGAAGATACAGTGGAACCTTGGTACTCGAACTCAATTCATTCTGGAAGGCCGTTCGAGTGCCTATCCGTTGGAGTATCGAACAGATTCTTCCCAACTAATTTTGTTGATCGGCTGTTATCACTAATCCTCCTAGGCCCTGTAGTGAATTATTTATACAAATATAAAAAAAATGCCAAAAAATGCAATGAAACATGAAATAGTTTACAGCGAAGTTCTGGCAGGTCTAAAACTAAAATAAATGCATTATTGAGCATAAATATGCAGCTTAAAAAGAAGTCTTAATGTTTGTCCAACACAAGAATTAACAGAACCATACGATGAAATTCCTAACTCAAAATTGACAATAAAAATGGAAAATTATTATAATCAAAAGTAAGTGCTAATGAAGGTTGAAAAATACAGAAATACACCTACCATCCTACTTACGACTGAGTTCGGTTCCGAGAAACCGGTTGTAAGTCGAAATGGTCGTAAGTCGAACTTTACTACTGAATATCATCAAATTATTATTATTATAATCAAAAAGAAGCGCTAAGCCACAAGGGCTTGAATATCAACAAAACATTTTTGTAATGATTTTATTGTTTTATTTTGGTATTTCATATTTTACTTTACTTTTTATGCTGTTAGTACTGTATTTTATACTGTAAGGTTTAGGATAAACACTGTGTACAACACAAATAGTTGTTTATTTCCCAGAAATTTGGCATAAAAAACACGGTCATAAGTCGAGTGGTCGTAAGTCGAGCAGGTCATAAGTTGGATGGTAGGTGTAGTATGAAAGAATTATGTGACATCAGACAAGCATAAAGAACCAAGACAACTTACATTTGGAAAAAAACTTTGATACAGATATTGAAGCATCAAGGAAGGTTTCTTGATGCTGGTTAGGGGCTCTTGATCTAAGGGATTGGATCTGTGCTTCTACCCCAGCTCCCCTTCAGGTGCTACATGATCCCTACAGGTTTAGTGCTCCCATAATTTTTTATTAACACATTGGCTTTCTCCCACCAAGGTAGGGCAGCCTGAAAAAGAAAAACATTCATCACTATTCACTCCATCACTGTCTTGCTGGAGGCGTGCTTACACTACAGTTATAAAACTGCAACATTGACACCCCTCCTCTAGAGTGCACTGTATTTCCCATCTCCAGGAATTAAGTCCAGCTTGCTGGTTTCCCTGAACCCCTTCATAAATGTTACCTTCCTTACACTCCAACAGTACGTCAAGTCCTAAAAACCATGCGTCTCCATTTGCTCTTAACGTGCTCATGCATGCTTGCTGGACGTCCAAGTCCCTCACACACAAAACCACCTTTACCCCCTCCACCCTGTCGTAATCTCCCTCTCTCCTACATACTCTAACCTGAGCCTCACTATCCTCGTAAAAACTCTTCACTGCACAATACAAATACGTAATATAAATATTGAAGCAGATACACTACCAGGAACTACCATTATCACCATTAACTACTACCATCACTACCATTACCACCATTAACTACTACCATCACTATCTAACAAATTAATGTGCCTCAAGATCTATCCTAGCATGGGCCAGTAGGCCTACTGCCATACTTCTCTAATATTTACACTTATGTTTCCTCCGTATCCAACTTTGGCTACGCCGCATCTTTACCAAGCATAAAGATATCGTTTTTTGTTGGGTCCCTGGTCATGTTGACGTACAGGGCAATGAACAGGCAGACACTGCTGCGCGGTCAGCAGTACATGACCTACCAGTTTCATATAGAGGTATTCCATTTACAGACTATTTTGCTGCAATATCTTCCCACCTTCACACCCGTTGGCAACAACGTTGGTCTACTATGCTCGGCAACAAACTTCAATCTATTAAACCGAGTATAGGTTACTGGCCGTCTTGTTATCACCAGTGTCGAGGTTGGGAGACTACTCTCTTTCGTCTTCGCATTGGCCATACTCGTCTTACTCATGGATATCTCATGGAGAGGCGCCCTGCTCCTCTCTGTGAGAATTGCCAAGCTCCATTATCAGTCAGCCACATTCTGTTGGACTGCCCACTTTATCAACGAGCACGCAGAATTAACCTCCGTCGTCGTCTTTGCTCCGCTGCTCTCTCTTTACCTTCCCTTCTCGCTGATGGACCCACCTTTCATCCGGACTCTCTCATTGACTTTTTGACAACAACTGACTTACTTCACAAATTCTGATACCTTCAGCTCTTTCTACTTCAATCTCTTGCTACCCTCTACCCCCTTACTATCCCCTGCCCCGCTGTTTTCTGTAACCTACTGATCATCCCTCCTCCCTTCTGCCACCCAATACCCTCGCTTCCTTCCCTACCCTGCAGTGCTGTATAGCCCTTGTGGCTTAGCGCTTCTTTTTGATTATAATAATAATCATTTTCTCCCAACTTTACACCTCTATATCTCGGTAAGTACTGATCGCAAAAAACTTTTTTGGGGCTTAGAACAACCAGAAAATTAATATTAACATTTTCACAAGAATTTTTTTTTTTTTTTTAAATTCTTTGACACCAGGAGACACTTCAGGATTTGGGGTTGTGACAGTCAAAGGGTTAACCATACCTCCCATCACTTTACACATGAACTGGTAGTAACTGGGGTTGTGACAGTCAAAGGGTTAACCATACCTCCCATCACTTTACACATGAACTAGTAGGAACTAGGGTTGTGACAGTCAAATGGTTAACCATACCTCCCATCACTTTACACATGAACTAGTAGGAACTGGGGTTGTGTCAGTCAAAGGGTTAACCATACCTCCCATCACTTTACACATGAACTAGTAGGAACTGGGGTTGTGTCAGTCAAAGGGTTAACCATACCTCCCATCACTTTACACATGAACTAGTAGGAACTGGGGTTGTGACAGTCAAAGGGTTAACCATACCTCCCGTCACTTTACACATGAACTAGTAGAAACTGGGGTTGTGACAGTCAAAGGGTTAAACCATCTGCACAATTTGTCAGTATAATGATGAAATTTGAAATTATGCTAGCTGAAATTAGTGCCGGATTACTGATGGGACTGGATGACTGATTGCTGGATTAGTGATGGCCAACCTGTACTTGCAGTAGTCACTGACAATTATATAGCCCCTGACAGTTATAAAGTAGTTTTAGTGATCTACTGTATCAAATGCTTTCCATAGGTCTGTGAAGAACCCCAGAGGATATTCATTTTTTCAGTTGCTGTATAGTATCTGGAGTTTATCTGGAGAGAGTTCCGGGGGTCAACGCCCCCGCGGCCCGGTCTGTGACCAGGCCTCCTTAGGTCAGTGTCCCAGGATGCGACCCACACCAGTCGACTAACACCCAGGTACCCATTTTACTGATGGGGAACATAGACAACAGGTGGAAAGAAACACGTCCAATGTTTCTACTCTGGCTGGGAATCGAACCCAGGCCCTCACCGTGTGAAGCGAGAGCGTTAACCACCAGGCCACCAGAGCCCCTACAGTGGACCCCCGCATAACGATATTAATCCGTTCATGAGAGCTCATTGTTATGCGAAATTATCGTTATGCGAATGAATTTTCCCCATAAGAAATAATGGAAATCAAATTAATCCGTGCAAGACACCCAAAAGTATGAAAAAAAAAATTTTACCACATGAAATATACATTTTCCTACACACAAAGAGAAGGATACATGCACAATAGTAGAGTAGTACATGCACAATATATATTGTGCATGTACTACTCTACTAAATGAAGAATAAATGACACTTACCTTTATTGAAGATGCAGCAATGACTGATGAGACACTGTCCTGGGAGTGCCTTTTCCTCCTGAGTACTATAGGTCCTGTTTGGCATTTTCTTCCAGAACATGCCTTATTACACTGTGTATGCCACTACGATTCTTAAATCTCTCAAACCAACCTTTGCTGGCTTTAAATTCACCAATATGAGCACTAGTTCCAGGCATTTTTCCCTGTTCACCTGGGTGTTAGTCGACTGGTGTGGGTTGCATCCTGGGAGACAAGATTAAGGACCCCAATGGAAATAAGTTAGACAGTCTTCGATGACACTGACTTTTTTGGGTTATCCTGGGTGGCTAACCCTCTGGGGTTAATTGTTTCTTGGTATTCTCAATAAGCCACACCAACAACAGTGCTACAGCAGCAGCAGCAGCAGCAGCTGACAGTGCTACAGCAGCAGCAGCAGCTGAGTGCTGCAGCAGCGCAGTGACATGCACAGCAGCAGCAGACGATGCTACAGCAGTAGCAGACGATGCTACAGCAGCAGAGACGATGCTACAGCACGAGACGGTACTACAGCAGCAGCAGCAGCTGATGGTGGTACAGCAGCAGCAGCAGCTGACAGTGCTACAGCAGCAGCAGACGATGCTACAGCAGCAGCAGACGGTACTACAGCAGCAGCAGCAGCTGATGGTGGTACAGCAGCAGCAGCAGCTGACGGTGCTACAGCAGCAGCAGCAGCAGCTGACAGTGCTACAGCAGCAGCAGCAGCAGCAGCAATTGACCATGGTACCACAGTATTTCGATAATATTTCTCACCCTTTTTACCACAGGGTTGGCACTAGAAGCTTTCTTGGGGCCCATGGTCACTTATTTTGCAGATAAAATCACCAAAAACACTGTAATAATACGAAATGTTCAGATTGTATGCTTGGATGTTACCGCGGAGGCTGGCTGGTAAACAATGCCACCTGCGGAACATGTGAGGCTGGCTAAGGCCGCACATTAGACGCATCTCGGACGAACAGCGTTGAGCGGGTTTTTTAGCGGTATGCGAGGCAAAATCTTAGCGATAAAATGTATCGGTATGCGGATTTAACGTTATGTAAGGCCAACGGTATGCGGGGGTCCACTGTATAGTAATTTGAGCATCTGAGGCAGTACAATTTATGATACAATCTTACATTTTTAAGTTTGTAATTAGTTCTTTTACAGTAGTAGAATACAAATATTCTATATTTCACTCTATTATTAATGTATGAGGTAGTACAATTTATGATAAACTCAATCTTACATTTTTTTAGTTCATAATTAAGTTCATTTACTCTATTATTAACCCTTTGAGGGTTTTCGTCGTACTAGTACGTCTTACGCGTAGGGGTTTTTGACGTACTAGTACTCATAAATTCTAGCGACCTTAAATCTAGTGGGAGAAAGCTGGTAGGCCTTCATATGAAAGAATGGGTCTATGTGGTCAGTGTGCACAGTCTAAAAAAAATCCTGCAGCACACGGTGCATAATGAGAAAAAAAAAACTTTTTCCATTTTTTTTTAATAAATCAGCGACTTTGCAGTGTATTTTCGTATAGTATTTATTGTTGTATTCTAGTTTTCTTGGTCTCATTTTATAGAATGGAAGACATATTACTGAAATTGAGATGATTTTGACTGGTTTTACAATGAAAGGTGCCTTGAAATTGAGCTCAAAGTAGCAGAAATGTTCGATTTTTACCAAACTTCAAAAGTAAACAAATCGTGCCAAGCGTGCAATACACGTCAACTGGTGAGTCTAATATTCTTTCACAAGTGCACCAATAATATTTATACCATTTTTTACAGTAATGCAGTAGTCTGCATAACAGTAAATCTTATATTTTTTGTGAGAATAAAAATTCAAAGTGGAAAGCAAAAGAATATAAGAGGGGCCTTGAGACGTGACTAATGACTAGAGGAAATGTCATTTTAGTGCCAGGAATGTCTTTCTTGTTTATTCTGGACCCTATTCCGAAATTGGCATCTTTTGAAATTTGTGTGAAATTGGCAAAATTGCTAAATTCTGACCACTGTACTGGATAGTTGAATTTATAAATGGGTGGTTTCTTGCACCCATTCGATAGAAAAAATGGAGTTCTAGCGAAATATTCATGTTTTTTGTCGACTAGTACAGTGAAATTGGCCGAAAATGGGGCTCAAAGTGGGCAAAATCGCCGATCCGTAAACATCGCGAGACCGCTAACTTTGCGAGAGCATATTATTATTTAATCAAAAAAGCGCTAAGCCAAAGGGCTTACCATGCGGAGCATATCCGTAAGTTTTCTATCAAATTTCAAACTTTTGGTGTCGTTATGATCGGGAAAAGATTCTCTATCTTTTCATAAGAGAAAATAATTTTTTTTTTTTTTTTTTTTTTTTTTTTTTAAATTTGGCCGACCCTGAGAACGAGTTTCGGAGAGGGCCTGTCGACCCTCAAAGGGTTAATATGAGGTAATACAGACCAATATCTAACTTGTGCTTTCATTCAGCCTAAACCCAAAGTGGCAGGGGTTCAGTATGTTATGGGATAGGAGGTAGGAGTAGATTTGTTTATGTATTATTTTTTTGAAGATTTTAGAGAGCAAAGGCAAGTTTGATATTGGTCTGTAGTTATTTAGTTCTGTAGGATTGCCTCTTTTGGGGATTGGGGTGACCCTTGCCATCCATACTCAAGACAACAAGGATCACCTCAAAGTACTGTATAGTTATATATACAGAACTAAATACAGTGGAACCTCTACTTGCGAGTTTAATCCATTCCATGACCTTGCTCGCAACTGGATTTGCTTGTTTGCAGTCAATTTTCCTCATTTAAATTTACTGAAATGCAATTAATCCGTTCCAGTGGAATTCTGTACTTCAAATAATTTCGTGAATATCATCTATACGGCTTATTTATCTATCTCACTTCATCTAAAATGACATAACAAACAATATAAATAACACAGAAACATGATATATACTCTAGAATGAATAAAATATGCCATTATGTAACAGGTGGAGGCAGCCACAACCGCTCTCTCTTTGTTGTGGTAAACGCTGCCATCTAGTGACGGCCTTTAGAAGCCATCTATTATTATAATTATTATATGTAGTACATTATTATTATATATGTATTATTATTATACATATTGTACTTATATTATATGTATTAGTATTATGCATATTATTATACATATTATTATTATACATATTATTATTATACATTATTATTATTATACATATTATTATACATATTATTATTATACATATTATTATTATTATACATATTATTATATAAATAATTTGTAATTTTATTCACGCAAAAAATATAAGATTTACTGTTATTCCTTATTGCAATAACTGTAATGAATAATGTCAACCCATTCATGCCTGCATATTGTTTACTCTGAAACAGCCAAGCAATGGACCATTTCTCCCAAGTTGAGCTCTATTTTAAGGTACTTTTCATCGTGAAAGTACAATTAAAATCATATCTATTTCTGTAATATATCTCCATTCTATCAAGTGAGACCAAAAAAAAGAGAATACAGCCATAAAAACCATCCGAAATTACCGCAAAGGGGTGGCTAATTGCTGAGAAGTGAGCTCCATTATTTATGCTTAGATTTCTTTCATTTTTGGTGTATGTTAAGCATCTTTCCATCATACATTGCCAAAGTTTCAATAAGATAGTCCAACAAACAAATGAGATACAATTCCCGAGATCAAAAGCAAGAGTCCCTCACCAGTGTCGAGGAACCTGCCTTGAGGTCTGCTCGCTTGTGGAAATTTTGCTCACGTATGGAAGCAAAAAGTCGACCCATCGACTGCTCGTATTTGGAGAAACTCGCACGTGGACACGCTCGCAAGTAGAGGTTCCACTGTAACTACAGACAAATATCTAACTCTCCTTTGCTCTCTGAAATCTTCGAAAAAATAATCCATAAACAAATCTACACCTTCCTCCTATCCCATAACATACTGAACCTTTGCCAGTTTGGGTTTAGGCCTGAATAAAAGCACAAATGATCAATTATTCAGATGCTCGAATTACAGTGGACCCCCGCATAACGATATTATTTCAATCCAGAAGTCTGTTTGGGTGCCGTTATAGACCGAATTTGTTCCCATAAGAAATATTGTGAATTAGATTAGTCCATTTCAGACCCCTAAAAATACACCTACAAAAGCACTTACAAAAATAAACTTACATAATTGGTCGAGTTGGGAGCTGATCATTATCCGGGGGTCCACTGTACTACATACAGCAACTGAAAAAAATAAATATCCTCTGTGGCTCTTCATAGACCTACGGAAAGCATTTGATACCGTAGACCACAATACCATGCACCTAAAACTAGAGCATTATGGGGTCAGAGGACACTCTCTCACTTACATAAAATCTTATCTTAGTGGAAGACATTTGTATGTATTCATAAATGGCATGACTTCCAGTACTCAGCCTGTAGTTGTATTTATTGTTTGTGGTTCATGTATATTTGTCCTAGGTCCTCTACTCTTTCTTATTTACATCAATGACCTCCCAAATGCACATCCTGTACCTTTATAAAGTTGCTTGACAAGGTACATCCTGTACCATTATACTGACAAAGGTACATCTTGGACCATTATAAAGTCACTTAACAAAGGTACATCCTGGGCCACTATAAAAGTACACGATGAAACAAATGCTCGCTAAATATTTCCTTTCCAAATTGTTGATCAGTTACGAATTTTTGTCATTATTGTTTAGTATTTTAGTTGACAAATAAGTGTTTTCTAATACGTAGAGGTTTTATGTACCAGTAAATGTAAGTTAGTGTACTTTAGGATAAACGGTTTTGTAATTACATTATCCTTGTTTTATCGGTGTTTTATTAAGGCAGAATGAAGGTAAACCAAGGGCTCTAAATACAGAAAGTTGCAAATAGTACTTAATTATTAAGGATGTGTATCTGCGTGTCTCTGACAAGACAGTGATGGTGTGAATGATGGTCAAAGTGTCTTCTTTTTTGGGTCACCCTGCCTTGTTGGTGTATTTTTACTGAATCATCTTATATATAAAAAACATCATTTGTTGTTTCTCAGGTGCTGTATAATCAGTAC
>NC_069425.1:38448833-38468286 GCF_026875155.1 Cherax quadricarinatus | reverse complement strand
TTTTTGAAAAAAAACTTTTATCAAATATGCAAGATTAATAAGGCAAAAGAGTAATATTGGTCATTAGATAGTTACATGAATACAAGAGATTGAGTATTCTATTAAGTCATGCTATATGACTTTAATAAGTCTTGTAGAGAAGACATACGTTTTTTATATATTAACCTTAGGTGGATACAATGGAGTGATTAATATTTGAGATGAATACAGATATTGAGACAAGTATATATTGATGAAAAGATTACCTATGTTCATGATATTGAGCAAATGCCTGTACAGTTTTTACATATGTTTTATGATGCTGGGATAGGTTAAGGAGATAAGGTGTTTCAAACTATAGTTTTAAAAATGCTGAACCATGGTTCTGGAGATTTCTGGCATAGAGATCCAATTTTGGATCCTTTATGTATAATGAGTTTTTAAAAAGATTTAGCCTTATGCAGGGATGTCATAGAGGTTTTTGTGCCTAGTGTGTGTCTGTGAGTCCTGTTGCAACTGTCAATAGTGTTTCAGTCGGGATTTATATTAGAATTTATTGTTCTGTAAATGTAGGTTGCACAATAGTATGAATTTATGTTTGTATAGTGTGTAGGTATAGGTCTTTGAAGAGTGAGGGGAGGGTTGTCTAGCAGTAGATTGTGTGATAATTGCATTGCAGCTTTTTGTTGTTACATTGATTTAGGTGTTTGTCCTTGTGGAACCTCAGGCACAAATATGGGTAGGTCAGTATAGTGTAAGTAGTGCTGTTTGTGATACATAGTAACATATCTTTGAGAGGATGACAACTGCTTTAGAAACCTTTTTGTTAATTGTTGATATGGTGTCGAATTTTAGGTTGCTGTCAAGGTGCAGACCCAGGAATTTTCCCTCATTATGTTTAGCAATAAGGATGTTAAGCATATTTAGTTGGTCCTCACTTGCCTACTCCCAAACATAATGTAAAAGGTTTTGTCTATATTTAGTATGAGTTTGACAGTCAGCCAAGTTGCTATTTTCGTGAGTTCTTGTTAGCAATAGTGTTGAGTGAGGCTAAATTTGGAGAGAGATGACAAAAGTTGTGTTCTCAGCAAAGAGAATAAATGTAAGTTGTTGTGATACTCTTGGAAGATCATTGATGTATAAAGGAAAAGGAGGGGGCCAAGAATGCTACCCTGTGGTACACCAGTGTCCAGGGGGTTTTGTCGAGGAGGTTATGTCATTGACAGGTGTATTGCTTTCTCTTAGTGAGGTAGGACTTGATAAATGCGAGCACATGCCTCTTGTACTGTATTGATTAAGCTTGAGGAGTAGGATGCTGTGATCTTCTGTATCAAAAGCTTTCTTAAGGCAATAAAGGGTCCAAGTGGGTATTCATTTTTATCCGTGCTGTGTTAAAGTAGGTCTAGCTTTTTTATTATTTCATCAATTGTGCTTTTGTTTCTCCTGAAGCCAAACTGGCGGGGGTTAGGATGCTTGTGATGTTATGAAGGAATGTAACCTTTTGTGTACGAGTTTCTTGAAGATTTGGGAAATAAAGGCAAGCTTGATTGGCCTATAATTGTTTGTTGGGTCACCACCTTTGTATATTGGTGTAATCCTTACTAGCTTGAGTAATGCCGGGAAAGTGTTGGTATCTAGCGATTTGTTGAAGAGAAATTTGCAATGGTGGGTGAAAGGATTTGAGCCACTCGTTTATACAGTATGGGGGCATTTGGGTTACATTCCTTGATTTGTTATTTAGATTGTTAATAATCATGGTAACCTCAGTGGGCTCTGTTGGTTAAGCTAGAGGGATGTTGGGGGAAGTTAAAAGCATTTTATTGAATAGATCTTCAATCTTTGTCAGAAATTATATTTTTATTAAATCCATCTCGTGTAGTAACTGGGTTGTTTGATGCAATCCACATTAGATCTTTGCAATGACACTCGAGTATAGTGTCATATAAATGCTTTATAAATTTTGTTTCCAGAAACTGTCTGTTTCCCATCAAGGTAGTGACCCAAACAAAGAAGAAATGCTTTTACCATCACAGTCTTGCCAAAGTGGCACTGATACTACACCTCAAAACTGCTAATGCCTCCACCCCTCCTTTAAGGGGCAGATACTATATAACTTGTGTTAATTTGTAATTGAAGAGAGTTGTTGGGTAGATGTTACTTGAAATATTTGTCATTTTATATTAGTGATTTATATTAAGTCATATACATAGTTATATCCTAGGTAGTAGGTTGGTAAACAGCAACCGCCCAGGGAGGTACTACTGTCCTGCCAAGTGAGTGTACAATGAAAACCTGTAATTGTTTTACATGATGGTAGGATTGCTGGTGTGTCTTGTCTGTCTCATAAACATGCAAGATTTCGGTATGTCTTGCTACTTCTACTTGCACTTAGGGCACACTACACATACATTACAAAGCATATAATATACACCAACACCCCTCTGGGTTTTCTTCTATTTTCTTTCTAGTTCTTGTTCTTGTTTATTTCCTCTTACCTTCATGGGGAAGTGGAACAGAATTCTTCCTCCGTAAGCCATACGTGTTGTAAGAGGCAACTAAAAATGCCGGGAGCAAAGGGGATAGTAACCCTTTCTCCTGTATATATTTCCCAAATGAAAAGGAGAATCTTTCGTTTTTTCCCTTTGGGCCACCCTGCCCGGTGGGATACGGGCCCGTGTGTTTAAAGAAGAAAGAACATAGTTATATGTTTTTATAGCTGAAGAGTTATTTTGGGAGTTGGTCAGTTATGTTAATACAAACACTGCCCTTACAAAGAAAGTAAATTTTAGGAATCTAGTCCATTGTATACAACTTAATTGCATAATTTGGATTGAAAAATGGTATGAAAATGGGTCACCAAAATTGTATTTTTTAATAAGATGTTGTGGGGATCTGTGATCCTGTTAGACAGGCCTTACAGTGCGAAACTTGGGACAAAATTTAGCTGAAAAAATGGTTCTAAAAATCGGAAGCATATGATACTCCGGGGCAGACAAAACTTGGAGTTCACTGTATAGTCTTCTAGAGATCCCAAATAGTATTATATAATCCTGAGTACTAGTCCCTCAGTTATATAGTCCAAATAAGTGAATAAGATAGAGAAGATTTCATTCGGATTTTAAACCCCGGAGGTTTAGCCACAAGATAACCTAAGAAAGTCAGTGCATCATCAAGGACTGTAACTTATTCAGTTGGGGTCCTTCACTCTATGTCCCCCCAGTCGGCCTAACACCTAGGTCCTATTTTCTGCTAGGTGAACAGGACAACAAGGTGAAGAAACACTTTTGCCCTTGATATAGTCAATCATTTTTATATAGTACAGGTCAGCCATCACTAATCCGGCATCATTGGGAACCTGTAGTGTGCTGGTTTACTGAGTGGTTAGGTTTAGAATACACTTAATTAACCTATCAATAGAGAGACTTTCTGCTACATCTACCTCATTTTCATCATCTGCTCCCTCCTCCACTGGCTTGCTTGCTGCGGATTTACAACCACACACAATTTCAGTCATATAATGAAGAAATTTAAATTATGCTAGCTGAAACTTAATGCCGGATTACTGATTCTAATTCAAAGTTTATTCTCTAAAGGATTACCATGCTGAGCTTACAGAATTTGGTTATTGTGTTGTTTTCATGTATAAAATACTAATTACAGAGGGACCACTTAGAACACCTGCATGGCTCGGCATTTCGGGCAGACTTAAGATTAATTCTAACTTTAAAATATTACCAATTATGAGGTAAGTTTGGTATTATGGGCTAAGTGAACGCAAAATACATAGTTTGTGAGTTTGCATGTGAATAGAGCATTTGTTTTGGCACAATACATAGTTTCAGTATGGAGTATCACAGGCCAACTTATGACTAGTTAGGATTCATTATTTTTAAGATTGAATTGAAATTTCTGTTTATGGACAAATGGGTGAGTGGTGAGTGTGTGAACCACCAGGTGGTAATTCCGTGTAATGTTTGACGGGTGTATCAGGGAGATCAGAATTTTTTCTAATGGTAGTTTTGAAGTTATGAATGTTTCTGCATTCTAGAGTTTCCAGGTAGGGTGTTCCAGATTTTAGGCCTTTGACATACATTGATACTGATTGCATGGATTAGTGATGACCGACCTGTACTTGTATAGTCCACTGACAATTTATCTGGCACTTGTAGTAGTCCCTGACAGTTATAAAGTAGTTTAGTGATCTACTGTATCAAAAACTTTTCATAGGTCTATGAAGAGCCCCTAGAGGATAATTATTTTTCCAGTTGCTGTTCAGGAATATAGTAATTTGATTATACTGAGGTACAAATTATGATACACACTTACTATGTAATAAGGTCCAGAGTCGGACCGAAAATGTCGTCCGTAAGCTCCTCTCTTCTATGTGCGGGCTATTTATGAACGTTCCAGTCACGGTAAATGTGGCCTTTTTTTATTGTTATTTACATTTTTTAATTTTGTAATTAAATCTTTACAGTGGTAGATACAAATATTCTATATATCACTCTATTATATTTAATGTTAGAGGTATACAATTTATCCTTGACTATCCATACTCAAGACAACAAGTGGTCACCTCAAAGTACAGTATAATTATAAACTAGAACTAATAACTACAGACTAATATCTAAACTCCTCCTTGCTCTCTTAAAATCTTTGAAAAAATAATCCATAAACAAAACTACTCCTTCCCTCCTATCCCATAACATACTGACCTTGCCGAGTTTGGGATTAGCCTAAAAAAAGCAACAAAAGATCAATTAATCAGATGCGTCGAATTACTACATACAGCAACTCTGGGGCTCCTATCATATACTACGGAAGCATTTGCTACAGTAGACCACAATACCATGCCACGTAAAACTAGAGCATTATTGGTCAGAGGACACTTCGCTCAATTACATAAAATCTTATCTTATGTATTCATAAATGGCGTGCCCCAAAATACTCACCCTGTAGTTGTTGGAGTCCCACGGGGAATGTCCTAGGTCCTCTACCTTTTTTATTTAATCAATGACCCCCAAATGCACATCCTGCCCCTTTTAAAAAGTTACTTGAAAAGGGTACATCCTGTATATTATATTGACAAAAGTACATTTTGGGACCAAAAAAGTACTTAAAAAAGGGTACATCCTGGGCCATTTTAAAAGCCCAAATTTAAAACAAATCCCCCGCTAAATTTTCCCCTTTCCCAAAATTGTTGATCAGTTAAAAATTTTTTGTCTTACTGTTCAGTATTTTAGTTGACAAAAGTGTTTTCTGATACATAGGGGTTTTTTTTTTTGTACCAGTAAATGTAAGTTAGTGTATTTGGGATAAATGTTTTGTAATTACATTATCCTTTTTTAGTGGTTTTTATGGAGCAGGGAAGAGAGATCATGATAATTATATGTCCGGGAAAATACAAAAGGGCCGGGTCCCAAATTGCACACGCCAAAAAACAAAATCTGGAGTCAAATATGGAAGGAAGTGTGAAAAAAACCCCCAGTGGGAGCAGGTTTGGGGGACAGTAAGGGAACACTGTATCAAATCCAGGGTCCCAGATATTAAAAATTCTACCAAAGATATCAAAACTTGGCTGGAAAAAAGTGTAAACCTTCAAGAGGAAACGGGACAATCTCACCGGGTCCCAAATCAACCAGGCTGTGATGGATAAGGGGGGCAGTGGGCCTCCACAAACAGCCGGTTGACCAAGCAAGCACCAAATAGCCCCGGGTCATGGGCAGGCCCGAGAGTAGAACACTCTCGAAAATTTAAAGGATATCAAAGGTAAGTCTTAGGAAGGTAAACCAAGGACTCTAAATATGGAAAGTTGCAAATGTACTTAATTTTAAGGATGGTATCTGTGACCTTTACAAGACAGTGATGGGGTAAAGATGGGCAAAGGGTTTTTCTTTTTTGGGGGACCCTCTTAAATTCTTTTTTTTACTGAACATTTTACAGTGGCCCTTGGGTAAAGGTGGATCATAACCCAAAATTTGGGTGGTGGCACTTTTTTCATCAAAATATTTGGGTTGGGTAATACCCCAAAACTTTTAAGGGCATTCTCCCCGCGTGTCTGCGCGGCCACCCCTGTAAAGCCAGTGGCCTTGTTTACAAGCCAGGGGGAGATTCCCCCCTTACATGCAATAATTTTGCATTATTCCCCTTTTTTTAGTGCTTGTAACTGTTTAATAACCACCATGGGCCCAAAGAAAGCTTTAGTGCCGCCCGTGTAAAGAAGGAAAGAAGTACAAAAAAAAAAATTTTAAAAAAAAACCCCTACAAAGTACCAAAGTGGAGGAGGAAGAGAGAGGGGAAAATGTGCCTTTTGCAGGAATTTTAAAAAGTACAAATAATAAAGCACAGGGTCGGAAAAAGCTATAGGCCCCCCAACGATAAAGTGTAAATTAACAGTTAGCAAGTAATTTAAGCGAGAAAGCGATAGAAAACGACACGAAAGTAACTCTCCAATTTTGTTTTTGGCATGGGGGCCGCGAACATACGCCCCCTGCTATGTACTTCCTTTGGCCCAAAACCTCGCCACATCTCCTCCATAAAACTAACTAATTTAAAAAAATCCCCTTTAAAGGTAATGTAAATAAAAAGGTAGGTAATAAAAAAATTTTTTTTTTTTCAAAAAAACCCAGCTTCCCCCCCAAGGCAGGGTGGTCCAAAAAGAAAAAAAAATTTTTTTTTTTAAATTTTTGTAATTTATACAAGAAAAGGGGTTACTACCCCCTTGCCCCCCGGCTTTTTGTTCCCCATGGAATAAAAGTACGTGGCCCCCCGCATAGGACCTTAATCCTAAAAGGGGTGGCTTTATGCAAAATGTTCGGTTGTGAATAAATTTTCCCCAAAGAAATAATGGAAAAAAAAATTAATCCGTGCAAGACACCCAAATATAAAAAAATTTTTTTTTTTTCCACAAAAAAATTTTAAATTTTTATACACACAAATAAAAAGGATGCAAAATTACTGACCTTACTTTTATTAAAAAAATTGTGATGATTTGGGGGGAGGGGGGAGGGAGAAGAGTTTTAGGTTAAAAGGGGGAAATCCCTTCCTTTAAGACTTAGGGGCAGTCCTTTTTCTGGGGTTACTTCCCTTCCCTTTTTAATTTGCCATAGGCCAGCTTAAGGTCAAGGATTTTTTGCAAACAAAGTCCAGGGGGCCGTACCCCGTTCTTTATGATTTTCTAAAAGGGGTTAAAATTTTCCCCTTTAACATCACCAGAGGCTTCAATCTTTATGTTTTCATCAAAAAGGTTGCACTTGTTTTTTTGCCCTTTTTTTTTTTTTTTTTTTCTTTTTTTTTTTTTAAAAGTTTTTTTTTTTTGGCCTCTTGTTTTGAAGTGACTATCAGCTCATCAGGGGTTATTCTTCTTTCCCCTCCACCAACCTTCCACATCACCCCCCCACTAGCCTTTTCCTCCTGGTAATGTGGTCCTGTTTGGGCATTTTCTTCCAGAACGGCCTTTTTCATCACAATTAAACACTTGTTCGGGTTTTCATCCTTCAGTTTCTATGTACTCCTTGAATTTCCTGCACATATTTTTTCACCCGCTTTGTGGTCCGAACTGGCACCTCACCATGCCGTATCACATATGTATCCCACTACCTTTTTTAAATCTCTAAAACCCAACCTTTGGGGCCCTTTAAATTCCTCACTCATCACATTTTGCAGGCCCCTTTTTTTTTTAAAACCCTCATGCATTCCTACCTTTTCACATTTACGCTTGAGAGCGCTATCTCCTGCAGCTTTTTTTCATTTCCACACCAAAAGATTTCCTCAACATCTTCCATCACTTCGATCTTTGTTTCGAAAACACATTTAAACCCCTTTTGGCAAGAACACTTCCTTGTTCCCGTTTTTTTGGGCCACAATAGAAAATGTTGTTTTGGGTTTCTTGAAACCCCCTGACCGGGGGTATACCACCCACTTTCATTTATAAAATGATCTCTTTTTCATTTCGGGGAAATTCTAACCCTTATTGCTGTAGGGTTGGAACTAAAGCTTTTTTGGGGCCATGGTCACTTTTTTTCCAGAAACAGCCCCAAAAACACTGTAATAAAAAAATTTTCCCCGATTTTTTTGAATTTTTTACCGGGAGGTGGCTGGAAAAAACAATGCCCCGGCGAACTTGAGGCTGGCTCGGGCCGCAAGGACCGTCTCGGACAAAGGCCGCTGAGCGGGTTTTTGGGCGGATGCGGGCAAAATTTTAGCGATCAAAGCGCCCGCTATCGGATTGTCCTTATGAAGGTCCGTTATGGGGGGGGTCCACGTATAATAAGTAAAATTTTAAAGGCCCCCAATAAAATACGTCACGACTTTTTTGGTTATCCCAGGTATTTACACACATGCTGTATGTATATAATCTTGTAACGTTTTTTGGTAACCAAATAAATTTATTTAAATTTTTTAAAAATTTAAAATGTAAATATTTCTTTTTTTTAAAAATTTACATACTTTTTTAAAGTTTATAGTGTTGGTGGTTCTGTGCCCCCTCCCCCACCACTAATCTACGACACTCTCTGTGGCCCTTTATAAACCAACAACACTACTTCCATCACTTTACCCCTCTCGTACATTGACTATTTTTTCATTCTAGAGTATGTATTTATTTTTTATGTTATTAAAATTTTTATTTATCTATTGATGAATTGTGATAGATAAAAAAAAATTGTAAAAAAAGATATTAGCGTCATCTAAGCATAATAAACTCGCTTTCCTCTCCCCCCCCTGTCTTCCCCCACCAAAAGAGTCTAAAGGTAAAAGGATGTAAAAAGTTCATTTTTTCCATTTTATTAGGGTTTATATTTATTGTCTTTGTTTTCTGGTTTTGTACTATTTTTAATCTTCAAAAAAATTTTTTTTTGTTAATCTTTTGGGTGAAAAAGGATTTTAAAGGATTTCCATTTTCTTTGGGAAAATTAATTTGGGAAAGGAAATCGGTTAAAACAAGCTTTCTGGGTGGTTTATGCCATTACCCGAGGGGCCACGTACGTATATAAAAAATATCATTTGCTGTTTTCCCCCAGGGGCTGAAATCATACAGTTAGAGTTCCCCAAAGACTCTGAAGGTAATCTGTAAGGTGAATTAAAAAGGCTAACAGCTTCCTTTTTGAAATCTTATGTATTGAGAGGATACTTTGTTAAATTTTTGAAAAAGTTTAAATAGCATCATAAATTTTTTTTTGTATTTAAAAAATTAAAAGTTTTCATTATAAGAATGGGGTAATGTGAATTTGTAAAATACTTTTTTCGTTAGATTTTGGACTCAGGTTCTAACGCTTAGTGGGGTATGTTCCCCCAAAACATCAAAAATATTTTTAAATCAAATATGAAAAGTAAATAAGCAAAAAGTAACTACTGTCCTGAAAAAAAAAAATATTTACTCTAAAAACCAAAAGAAAAGTCAGTAAATGAATACAAATTAGGACTTTTTGCCCCCAATTAGGTAATTTTCCGGTTTCACCCCCAAAAATAATTGCGCCACCCCCATCGAAAAATTGAAATACCCGATTTAAATCATTTTAAAGTTGGGGGGGCACCGTAGTGTGTGGTATTGTGATAAAAAAATAGCCATTTATTGCAGGAAAACACTCGTACAGTGTTTTAGGACACTTCCTTTATCACAGGAAATTTTTTTTTTATGTTTTCAAAAATTAAAAAGGAAATATGTATTTTTTGTTTGTGGTTCATGTATATTTGTAAAAATGTAGGGGTTATACAACACCTGGGTTGTTAGCAAAACGGCTTGGTTATGCAAACCGGTTTGCTTATCAAATCAGGCTTGGGTTTTGCAAAATTGGCTGGCTTTAAAACACCTGGTGGACTATACACCACCTGGGGTTTGGGTTTTAAAACCCCCTGGCTTGTTATACTCAAATGATCTCTACAGATTCAGCATTTTCTATAAATTAAAAAATTTTTGGGTAGGGGTTTATCTCTGGAGTCTTAGCCATGCCCCCGTGTCCTTGATCAAACAGGAATGTTAGGTCTGCTAGATGTTTTTTTATAAGATCAAATAATAGACTTTTTTTATGCAGCACCTTTGGGGGTTGAAATAGATGAAAAAAAATATAGTTACATCATTTTTTTTTTTATGTTCTGGGGTTGTTATGTTTGCAAAAATAGGAATAACAGGGATTTAGAGACTGGGTTAGTGCGACTTTGAGTCCTAGAAGTGGGGGAAATACGTACCGCTTCTGAAGGGTGGGTAAGGATGTTTCAGTACTGGGGGGAGGAAGACAGTACCTCACTTAAAGGGTGGGGAAAGGAGTTACAGGGCAAAGGGGGTTTCATTAAAGTATGTTGCATTTCCTGCAAAACAGTATTTAATGAAATGTGAAAGTCTTTTTCCATTTTATTTTAATTGCCCAATCTGTGGGAACACTGATTGAAAAAAAAAATATATAAATTTTTTTCATTTTTTTTTCAGGGCTCTGTATTAAAAAGACTGCCAACGTTTGAATGGCGATGACCACTTCGGTGAGGTTTAAAATGTGGGCTTTGCCTTAGGGGAAGGGGGGGGGGGGGACTTTTTAGGCCATATAAGCTCAAGGAAACACTAAGAGGGAGGGAGGTTGGTGCAGTCCAGTGAGGGGAGCCCCGGGCGTCTGTGTGTAGTGGGCCCCGTTTTGCGAATCCCGGGGCCGCTGGTCGGGGAATTAAATTCAATCCGGGGTTCTGAAAAATCTACCCTTTTCCCCGGTAAAAAGTCCTCATGGTCAATTGAAAATTTGTAATTTTTCCCTCAGGGTATGTTTTATTCTCACTCTTTATGTTATTAAGTAGAACTATAGCCATAGTTCCCATTTTTATTTGTACCCTCTTATGCCATTCCATAATCTGTATGCACTGGATAATGCGGGAGATGGGTTCACTTTTTTGGGATGCCTCAGGTAGAGTGGTAAAGATCTCGCAATTTTCAGAAGCTTTTTTCAATGTGTCAGCCATATCCCACTGAGGCAGGGTGACCTAACAAGAAAAAACGAAAGTCTTTTTTTTTTTTTTTTAATTTAGTGATGTAATACAGGAGAAGGTGTTACTAAGACCCTTGCTCCCGGGCATTTAGTAGCCCTTATGACACACAACTTTCAGAGGAAAAATTATTTTTTTTATGCTTAGATGTTGCTGGCATAGCAGTGTGGTACAGTTGTCTTAGTCATGGAACAATGAGGTATCAAACCAGGATTACCTATACATTTTCATTTACAAGTCATAGTAAGGGTTTATAGACATACACAATATAGTACAGTACAGTGGTACCTTGGGATATGAAATTAATTAGTTCCAGAAGGCTGTTGAGTGCAGATACCAAATAAATTTGTTCCCAAAAGGGAAATAATATAAATTAGATTAATTCCGTTTCAGACCCCCAAAAATACACTTACAAAAAGCACTTACATAAATACAGTTGCATAATTGTTCGATTTTTTGAGCTGTTTGTATCCCGAGGTACCACTGTATAATGTTTGTATCACGAAGTGCCACTGTACTTTGGTTAGTGTGGATCTAGTGGGCCCAGAGATTTTAATATCTTTATTATATAATGTTAATTATGAGGTTTGTATAAACAGGGGTGTTGATATGTCCTTTAAAATACGAGCAGAATAAACATGATTAAAAATCTATTAGAATTTTACACAACTTATAATGACGACAAAGAATACAGCCTCTCCTCACTTAGCGATGTATTTGTTTACCAACGACTCAGAGTTATGACATACCTAAATAATGTATATTAGAGCTGATTGCCTCTATTCTGTTTATTACAATATACAGTACACTACTGATAAACATGTAAAAATAAACTAAAAATGTTATAAATGTTGCAGAGGTGACATTAAAACAATATCAAAGATGGTTGACACAGACTCTACCATTATAGTATGATCCTCACTTAGCCACAAATTTGTTTCACTAACATGGTCTTAGGAATGGAACTCCATTGTTAAGTGAGGAGAGGCTGTATAACAGTACCAGGAATTAGAAAGACATTATATACTGACCTATGGTAATAAATAGCAGTAAAAAGTTATGTAAGAATCTTTTTTTATGTTTGCAATTATTTAAGTTCCCAAAATATATTTAATGTAAAGGAAATCAACTGATTAGGCTACAACCATGTAAAACCATTATAGATTACACGTAGTCCAGGTTTATGTTGTTCAAAATGCTGGAACTAACAAGCTGTCACTAATCCGGGTTTGGGTCATCATAATGCGGACTAACAATCTGTCACAATCCACTCACAGAAAATCAATTAGACTCTTTTACTTTTTTATAACTGAAATTATTTCAGCAACACACAATTTTGTACAACTGTGCTTCCCACTTATACTGACCCTCGACAGGTGCTTCTCACTTTATACTGACCCTCGACAGTGCTTCTCACTTTAATACTAACTCTTGACAGTGCTTATCGTTTTATACTGACCCTCGACGGGCCCCGCACTTTATACTGACCCTTGACAGGCTTCTCACTTTATACTGACCCACCACTGTGCTTCCCACTTTATACTAAACCCACCACTGTGCTTCCCCACTTTATACTGACCTTTCCACTGTGCTTCCCACTTTATATTGACCATAGACAGGGGCTTCCCACTTTATACTGACCCTTCCTGTGCTTCCCACTTTATACTGCCCCCTCGACATGCTTCCCCACTTTATACTGACCCTTGAAAAGGCTTTCCACTTTATACTGACCCTGACAGTGCTTCCCACTTTATACTGACCCTCCACTGTGCTTCCCACTTTATACTGACCCTCCACTGTGCTTCCCACTTTATATTGACCCTCCACTGTGCTTCCCATTTTATACTGACCCACCACTGGTGCTTCCCCACATTATACTGACCCACCACAGTGCTTCCCACTTTATACGACCCACCACTGTGCTTCCACTTTATACTGACTGTCCACATGTGCTTCCCACTTTATATTGAAAACTCAACAGTGCTTCCCACTTTTATACCTGACCCTTCACTGTGCTTCCCACTTTATACTGACCCCCACTGCTGTGCTCTCATTTTTATTTTGACCCACCACGGGTGCTTCCCACTTATACTGACCCACCACTGTGCTTCCACTTTATACTGACCCTCCACCTTTTGCTTCCCACTTTATACGACCCTCGACAGTGCTTCCCCCAGTTTATCCTGACCCTCCACTGTGCTTCCCACTTTATAATTGACCCTCCACTGTGCTTCCCACTTTATACTGACCCACCCTGTGCTTCCCACTTTTTTACTGCCCTCGACAGTGCTTCCCACTTTATATTGACCCCACCACTGTGCTTCTCACTTTATACTAACCCTCCACTGTGCTTCCCACTTTATACTGACCCTCGACAGTGTTCCCACTTTATCCTGACCCACCACTGTGCTTCCCACTTTATACTGACCCCCACTGTGCTTCCCACTTTATACTGACTGTCCACTGTGCTTCCACTTTATATTGACCATCGACAGTGCTCCCACTTTTAAAACTGACCCTTTTACTGTGCTTCCCACTTTATACTGACCTGAGCCTGGTGGCTAAAGCTCCCGCTTCACACACGGAGGGCCCGGGTTCGTTTCCCCGGGGGGTGGGAAAACATTTCAACACGTTTCCTTAAAACCTTTGTCCTGTTCACCTAGCAGCAAATAGGTACCTGGGTGTTAGTCGACTGGTGTGGGTCGCATCCTGGGGGACAAGATTAAGGACCCCAATGGAAATAAGTTAGACAGTCCTCGATACGCACTGACTTTCTTGGGTTATCCTGGGGGGCTAACCCTCCGGGGTTAAAAATCCGAACGATATCTTATCTTATCTCACTGTGCTTCCCACCTTATAATGACCGTCCACTGTGCTTCTCACTTTATACTGACCATCGACAGTGCTTCCCACTTTATACTGACCCACCACTGTGCTTCCCACTTTAACTGACCCACCACTGGCTCCCACTCTATACTGACCCTCCATTGTGCTTCCCACTTTATATTGACCCTCCACTGTGCTTCCCACTTTATACTGACCCTCCACTGTGCTTCCCACTTTATATTGACCCTCCACTGTGCTTCCCACTTTATACTGACCCTCCACTGTGCTTCCCACTTTATATTAACCCTCAAAAGTGCTTCCCACTTTACATTGACCCTCCACTGTGCTTCCCCTTTATACTGACCTCGACAGTGCTTTCCACTTAACACTGACCCACCACTGTGCTTTCCACTTAAACGACCCACCACTGTCTTCCCACTTTATTTCTGACCCTCCACTGTGCTTCCCACTTTTACTGACCCTTGACAGTGCTTTCCCCCTTTATACTGACCCACCACTGTGCTTCCCACTTTATATTGACCCTCCACTGTGCTTCCCACTTTATACTGACCCACGACAGTGCTTCCCACTTTATACTGACCCACCACTGTGCTTCCCACTTTATACTGACCCTTGACAGTGCTTCCCACTTTATATTGACCCTCCACTGGCTTCCCACTTTATAATGACCCCCAAAGTGCTTCCTACTTTACACTGACCCTCCACTGTGCTTCCCACTTTATACTGACCCTCGACAGTGCTTTCCACTTTACACTGACCCACCACTGTGCTTCCCACTTTAATATTGACACCAACAGTGCTTCCCACTTTATACGACCCACCACTGTGCTTCCACCTTTATACTGACCCACCACTGTGCTTCCCACTTTATACTGACCCTCCAATGTGCTTCCCACTTTATACTGACCCTCCACTGTGCTTCCCACTTATACTGACCCTCGACAGTGCTTCCTACTTTATACTGACCCTCCACTGTGCTTCCCACTTTATACTGACCCTCCACTGTGCTTCCCACTTTATACTGACCCACCACTGTGCTTCCCACTTTATACTGACCCTCCAATGTGCTTCCCACTTTATACTGACCCTCCACTGTGCTTCCCACTTTATACTGACCCTCCACTGTGCTTCCTACTTTATACTGACCCTCCACTGTGCTTCCCACTTTATACTGACCCACCACTGTGCTTCCCCTTTATATTTGACCCTCACTGTGCTTCCCACTTTTTACTGACCCACCACTGTGCTTCTCACTTTATATTGACCCATAACTCTACTTCCCACTTTTTATTGACCCACCACTGTGCCTTTTCCCCCTTTTTTACTGACCCTCCAATGTGCTTCCCACTTTATACTGACCCTCCACTGTGCTTCCCACTTTATACTGACCCTCGACTGTGCTTCCCACTTTATACTGACCCTCCACTGTGCTTCCCACTTTATACTGACCCTCCACTGTGCTTCCCACTTGGTACTGACCCTCCACTGTGCTTCCCACCCTTTATTTCTGACCCTCCACTGTTTCTCCCACTTTATACTGACCCTCCACTGTGCTTCCCACTTTATACTGACCCCCCACTGTGCTTCCCACTTTATATTGACCCTTCACTGTGCTTCCCACTTTATACTGACCCACCACTGTGCTTCTCACTTTATATTGACCCATAACTCTACTTCCCACTTTATATTGACCCCCCACTGTGCTTCCCACTTTATACTGACCCTCGACAGTACTTCCCACTTTACACTGACCACAACTGTGCTTCCCAATTTATATTGACCTACCACTGTGCTTCCCACTTTATACTGACCCCCCCACTGTTCTTTCCCCCTTTACACTGACCCACCACTGTGCTTCCCACTTTATACAGACACTCCACTGTGCTTCTCACTTTATACCAACCCTCCACTGTGCTTTTCCCCTTTATACTGACCCTCCACTGTGCTTCCTACTTGAACTGACCCTCCACTGTGCTTTCCCACTTTAACTGACCCTCCACTGTGCTTCCTACTTGATACTGACCCACCCCCCTGTGCTTCCCACTTTATACTGACCGTCCGCTGTGCTTCCCATTTATATTGACCCTCAACAGTGCTTTCCCCCTTTAACTGACCCTTCACTGTGCTTCCCACTTTATACTGACCCACCGCTTGTGCTTCTCACTTTTTATTTGACCCACCACTGTGCTTCCCACTTTATACTGACCCACCACTGTGCTTCCCACTTTATACTGACCGTCCACTGTGCTTCTCACTTTATATTGACCATCGACAGTGCTTCCCACTTTATACTGACCCATCACTGTGCTTCCCACTTGATACTGACCCACCACTGTGCTTCCCACTTTATACTGACCCTCCACTGTGCTTCCCACTTTATACTGACCCCCCACTGTGCTTCCCACTTTATACTGACCCTTCCACTGTGCTTCCCACTTTATACTGACCCACCACTGTGCTTCCCACTTTATACTGACCCTCCACTGTGCTTCCCACTTTATACTGACCCACCACTGTGCTTCTCACTTTATACTGACCCATAACTCTACTTCCCACTTTATTTGAACCCCCGACTGTGCTTCCCACTTTATACTGACCCTCCACTGTGCTTCCCACTTTATACTGACCCACCACTGTGCTTCTCACTTAATACTGACCCACCACTGTGCTTCCCACTTTATACTGACCCACCACTGTGCTTCACACTTTATACTGACCCTCCACTGTGCTTCCCACTTTATACTGACCCTCCACTGTGCTTCCCACTTTATACTGACCCTCCACTGTGGTTCCCACTTTATACTGACCCACCACTGTGCTTCCCACTTTATACTGACCCACCACTGTGCTTCCCACTTTATACTGACCCTCCACTGTGATTCCCACTTTATATTGACCCTCAACAGTGCTTCCCACTTTATACTGACCCTTCCCCTGTGCTTCCCACTTTTTACTGACTCACTGCTGTGCTTCTCACTTTATATTGACCCACCACTGTGCTTCCCACTTTATACTGACCACCACTGTGCTTCCCACTTTATACTGACCCTCCACTGTGCCTCCCACTTTATACTGACCAACCACTGTGCTTCACACTTTATACTGACCCACCACTGTGCTTCCCACTTTATACTGACCCACCACTGTGCTTCCCACTTTATACTGACCCTCCACGTGCTTCCCCTTTTTACTGACCCTTTACAGTGCTTCCTACTTTATACTTTGGGCCCTCCATTGTGCTTCTCACTTTATACTGACCTTCCACTGTGCTTCCCACCTTACACTCGCACTAACCCTCCACTGTGCTGCCCACCTTACACTCACACTAACCCTCCACTGTGTTTCCCACTTGACACTCGCACTAACCCTCCACTGTGCTTCCCACTGCACACTTGCACTGACCCTCCACTGTGCTTTCCACTTTACACTTGCACTAACCCCTCCCTGTGCTACCCACTTTACACTTGCACTAACCCTCCACTGTGTTACGCACCTTACACTTGCACTACCCCTCCTGTGCTACCCACCTGATACTCGCACTAACCCTCCACTGTGCTACCCACCACCTTATACTTGCACTAACCCTCCACTGTGCTACCCACTTTACACTCGCACTAACCGTCCACTCCTTTATCTGCTACCACATGTGGTAGCAGATACAAGCTAAATACAAGCTAAATACAAGCTACAATACAAGCTAAATACAAGCTACAATACAAGCTAAATACAAGCTACAATACAAGCTAAAACCATGTGGTTTTAGCTTGTATTGTAATGTGTGTTACTGAAGGTGTGTCCGGTCCTCAACTCAAACATGACATTATTGTTGAAGAATCAGACACATGTATAACATATGATTATGTTGTAGATGTTGCACCATTCAGTGACTTTAATACAAGGACATGTGTTCTTGTATTGATAAGACACTGGATGGTGCAACATTTACAAATAAAGATACCCGGATGTTTGTACATATGGGTATCCAATTCTTTATCTTGTTGGTATTGTATACCATTCATGTACAACATAGTATTGTATACCATTCATGTACAACATAGTATTGTATACCATTCATGTACAACATAGTATTGTATTCCATTCATGTACAACGTGGTATTGTATACCATTCATGTACAACATGGCTGCCTCTCTTACAGATTTTGCATATTCTGTGACTAAAATATTGTGGTTTTTATGAGTGATGGGGTCGGTAGAAGGAAATAAATGGCCCAGGATGAGAATACAGCAGGTTCTCGAATAACATCATTTTCTTATAACGTTGATGTGATAATAAAACTGAAAGAATATAATTACAAATTATTGTAACCCAAGAATTTGAAAAGTATGTGGTAATCGTATGATAATTGTTTCGCTTAAAGTTAGTCTCCAGGAACCTATCGATGACGTTAAGTGAGGATTTACTGTATGGGTCATGGACTGGGTCGCGAGGATGTTGAACCCCGAAGCCTCCTCCAGGTATAGTTAAGGAAGATACAGTGGAACCTTGGTACTCGAACTCAATTCATTCTGGAAGGCCGTTCGAGTGCCTATCCGTTGGAGTATCGAACAGATTCTTCCCAACTAATTTTGTTGATCGGCTGTTATCACTAATCCTCCTAGGCCCTGTAGTGAATTATTTATACAAATATAAAAAAATGCCAAAAAATGCAATGAAACATGAAATAGTTTACAGCGAAGTTCTGGCAGGTCTAAAACTAAAATAAATGCATTATTGAGCATAAATATGCAGCTTAAAAAGAAGTCTTAATGTTTGTCCAACACAAGAATTAACAGAACCATACGATGAAATTCCTAACTCAAAATTGACAATAAAAATGGAAAATTATTATAATCAAAAGTAAGTGCTAATGAAGGTTGAAAAATACAGAAATACACCTACCATCCTACTTACGACTGAGTTCGGTTCCGAGAAACCGGTTGTAAGTCGAAATGGTCGTAAGTCGAACTTTACTACTGAATATCATCAAATTATTATTATTATAATCAAAAAGAAGCGCTAAGCCACAAGGGCTTGAATATCAACAAAACATTTTTGTAATGATTTTATTGTTTTATTTTGGTATTTCATATTTTACTTTACTTTTTATGCTGTTAGTACTGTATTTTATACTGTAAGGTTTAGGATAAACACTGTGTACAACACAAATAGTTGTTTATTTCCCAGAAATTTGGCATAAAAAACACGGTCATAAGTCGAGTGGTCGTAAGTCGAGCAGGTCATAAGTTGGATGGTAGGTGTAGTATGAAAGAATTATGTGACATCAGACAAGCATAAAGAACCAAGACAACTTACATTTGGAAAAAAACTTTGATACAGATATTGAAGCATCAAGGAAGGTTTCTTGATGCTGGTTAGGGGCTCTTGATCTAAGGGATTGGATCTGTGCTTCTACCCCAGCTCCCCTTCAGGTGCTACATGATCCCTACAGGTTTAGTGCTCCCATAATTTTTTATTAACACATTGGCTTTCTCCCACCAAGGTAGGGCAGCCTGAAAAAGAAAAACATTCATCACTATTCACTCCATCACTGTCTTGCTGGAGGCGTGCTTACACTACAGTTATAAAACTGCAACATGACACCCCTCCTCTAAGTGCACTGTATTTCCCATCTCCAGGAATTAAATTTCCCCTTGCTGTTTC
>NC_069425.1:38414450-38448333 GCF_026875155.1 Cherax quadricarinatus | reverse complement strand
ATACTGAAAAGATCCAGTAAAATGTTTCAAAATTAAAAACAACCCTGGGGAAAAAATAGAGGTTCCTGCGTTTTTATTTTTTCCTGATAATTGTGTCCAAGGTTAACTTCCCGTTCTTTCCGGGTTTTTTCTAAATTTTATTTTTTTTTTTTTTTTTTTTTTTTTTTTTTTTTTTTTGTGTGTGGGGTTGTGTGTGGTGAAAAGGGTGTTTTGTGGTGTTGGGGTGTTTTACTCACCTATTTTACTCACCTATTGAGGTTGGGGGGGTCGACCGAGCCCCGGGGCCCCGCCTCTTCCTGTCGTGCGGGCCTCTCCCTGACCCGGACTTTATCTCCTCGTTTAAAAAGTTTGTAGGGAAACCCGCCCCACTACACGTTTCCCCAAACTTTTTCCATTTCTGACACCGGGTGAAGAAAATTTCCTAACACCCCGTATTCACTTTCTTTGTTTCCCCAACTGGTCCCCTTTTACTGTGCCAATCTCTGGAAAATCCTGTTTTGCCCCTTGTAAATTCTCCAGTATTTTGTTTTTGTTATCTTTCCCCCCCCTATCTCTCCGCCTCCAGTGCTCAGGTTGATTTCCCTTAACCTCCCCTCGTAGGCTACCTTTTACTGGAAAGTTTTTTGCAACCTTTGCCTTTCTCTATTTTTTTTACTGCTTGGCTAGGGTGGGTTCCAAACTGGTGCCGCATACTCCAAATGGGGCCTAACGTATAGGGTGTAAGGGTCCTGAACGTTTCCTTTTAAGATGTCGAATGCTGTTTTGAGGGTTTGCTAGGCCCCATAGCTGAACAGTTATTTGGTTTTATGTGCGCTTCAGGGGAAAGTCCTGGTGTTATACCACCCCAAGATCTTTTTTTTAGTGAGGTTTTTAGTCTCTGACCCCCTAGACTGTACTCCGTCTGCGGCCTTCTTTGCCCTTTCCCCCCAAACTTTGACTTTGCATTTGGGATTGAACTCCAAGCCAATGCTGGACCAGTTTCTGAGCCTGTCCAGATCCCCGTTGTAGTTCTGCCTGGTCTTCGTCCGATGTATTCTTCTCATCAACTTCACTCATCTCAAACAGGACACCTCAATCTAATTCCTTCCGTCCATTGTCGTTCACAATCCAGAAACAGCGTCGGTCCATACTAGACCCCTGCGGGAACCCCGCTGGTCAATGCCCACCCAGACACCTCGCCACGTACCATGACTCGCTGCTGTCTCCTGACAAGTATTCCCTATCCATTGTAGTGCCTTCCCTGTTACCCTGCGTGGTCCTCCAGTTTTTGCACCAATCTCTTGTGGAACTGTGTCAAACGCCTTCTTGCAGTCCCAAGAAAATGCAATCCACCACCCCTCTGCTCTCTTTCTTACTGCTGTCAACCATGTCATAGAACCCAGTAGGTGTGTGACACGGATTTCCCCGTCCCTGTTGTTGTGTGTGGGGTGTGTGTTGGTTGTGTATGTGTGTGTGTGTGAGGTACTTCACCTATTTGTTGGTTTGCAGGGGTCGAGTCACAGCTCCTGGCCCCCCTCTTCGCTGATTGCTATAAGCCTCTCCTCTCCCTGCCCCATGAGCTCGATCATACTCGCCTCTAAAACTATGAGTATGTTCCCGCCTCCACTACTCCATCTAGCTATTCACGGCCTGACTAACTCTATGACTTTAGAAATACTTCTAACAGCCTTTGATTCAATCTAGTCTTCAACTTCCAATGTGACCTCTTTTGTTTCTGTTCCCTTCTCTGGAACTTCCGTCTTTGTCCACCTTGTCTATTCCGCGCTAGTAATTTATAGTCGTTTATCATGTCTCCCCTGACCCTCCTTCCTCGCAGTGTCGCCATGCCGAATGTCCCTCAACCTTTCTTCGTAGGCAATCCCCGGAGCTCGACTAGTCTTGTTGCAAACCTTTGCACTTTCTCTAAGTTCTTGACGTGGGCTTGACTAGGGTGGATACCAAACTGGTGCTGCATACTCCAGTATGGCCGGACGTAAAAGTATACAGAGGCTTAAACAATCCTGACATGAGGTATCGGAAACGCTCATCCTTAGGTTTGCCCAGGCCCCGATGCTGCAGCAGTTATCTGATTGATGTGCGCTCAGGAAGATTAGCTCGTGTTAATACACACCCCAGATCTTTTTTCCTTGTTGAGTTTGCAGTACTTTGGCCATCTTAGAACTATAGTGTGTCTACGTCTTCTTTGCCCTTCCCCAATCTTTGCATTTGCAGGTTTTAAATTCAATGGAGCCAGTTGCGTCCAGGCTTGTAGCCTTCCATGTCTCTTTTCGTCCCCCTGCGCCTGATCCTCATCCATTTGATGTTTCTCATTACTTCCGCATCATCTGCAACAAGACATTCTGATCTATCCTTCCGGTATGTCGTTCACATATACAAAAAAAACCAAGAAGAGCACTGTCCTAGACTGACCCCTGTGGAACCCCGCTTGTCACAGGCTCCATTCCTGACACCTCGTCGCGTACCATGACTCGTTTGTTGCCTCCCTGTCAGGTATCTCTGAGCCATTGCGTGCCTTTCCTGTTATTGTGTCCTGATCCTCAAGCTTTTTGGCCAGGAACCCTGTAAGGACACTGTGTCGAAGCTTTCCTTTGCATCCAAAAATATTCGTCGATCCACCCCTCTCACTCTTGTCTTACTTCTGTCACCTTGTCATAAACTTTAAGTAGTTTGTGACACAGGATTTTCCTTCCCTAAAACCGTGCTGGTTGTCAATTATACACTGTTTCCGTTCCAGTGCCCCACCACTCTCCTCCTGATGAACTTTCTCCATGACCTTGCATACTATACACTTTAGTGATACAGTCTGTAGGTTAAGCCTCAGTCTGTCTCCCTTTTTAAAAATTGGACTACATTTGCCATTTTCAATACCTAAAAAAAAAACATCAGGGAGTTGCCCAGTTTCAAATGATGTGTTGAAGATCTTTGTTAATGGCTCACACAATATCTCTGCTCCCTCTTTAAGGACCCATGGAAGATGTTAGTCTGTCCCACCGCCTTTGAGTGGCTAGTCGCATAGTAAAAAGCTTCTTCACCTCCCCTGGTTAATATGTTACCTCACCACACCTGCTGGTGTGCCCCCCTTTCTGATTTTCCTGGAGTCCTACTGTTTCCACTGTTAAATACCTCATTAATTCTTGTGTTAGCCCCGGACATACTCTCGGTCGTTTCTTGTGAATTCCCCATCACTCCCAGTCTGATTACCTGGTCTTGACGTTGTTTTTCCTCCTGATGTGCTGTACACAGCTTCGGAGCAGTCTTTACTTTTTGATGCCTATGTCATTTTTCGTATGTCTCGGAGCTCCTTCTTATCTGTGCATAATTCGTTTCGCGCTCCTCGGCTAACCTCTTTATTTTCCTGAGTCTCTGTCTCTGTACCTTTTCCATTCTCTATACACCTATTTTTGCCCTCCCCCTACACCTTTGGTGAACCAATGACTCGTGTCTTTCTCCCATTATTTCTGTTTCCCTTGGAACAAACCCCCCCTCTCCCTCAGCCTCCTTGCATTTTGTTGCTACATAGTTCCATCAATTTCTTGTACGGTTTTCCTGTCAGGTTCACTCTCCCACTGTATGTCTTAAAGAAGTTCCTCATGCCTGAGTAGTTCCCCTTTGTAGTTTTTTTTTCCCAGCCCTATCTGCACTCTCGCCACCGTGGACTCAACTATGTAGTCAAAGCAAAGAACCACATGATTCACTCCCTCCCAGGGGGCCTTTCATACCTTGATACCCTCGATGTCCCAACTAACTCAAGGTGAATACAAGGTCCTCTTGCTGGTCAGCCTCTCCTCCATCTCTGAAGTGTCTCTAATATGTTATGGCATGAGGTTTTCCCCCCCCCCCAGTTATACCACATCCATCTCTTGGCTTTCATTTCGGGACCCCCCCCATGGGCTCCAGTTTTCCCAGTCAATCTCCTTTTGTCTGAAATCACCCATAACTAGTAACTTGTGTGTGTGGTGGTGTGTGTGGTGTTTGTGGTTGTGTGTGGTGTGTGTGTGTGTGTGTGGTGTGGGTGTGTGTGTGTGTGTAGTGTTGTGTGTGTGTATGTGGGGTGTATGTGTGTTGTGGTGTGTGTGTGTGGTGTGTGTGTGGGTGTGTGTGTGAGTGGTGTGTGTGTTGTGTGTGTTATGTGTGTGTGTGTGTGTACTCACCTAATTGTACGCATCTAATTGATCGCTACTGGGCCTCCTCTCTCTGCTTCCTGAGCTTTGTCATCCTCTTCTTTAAAACTAACGGATGTTCCTGCCTCCACACTTCACTTTGCTAGGCTATTCCACTTTGCCTGACAACTCTATGACTGATGAATATACTTCCTAACTCCCCTGTGACTCGTCTGATCTTCAGCTTCCATTGTGACCCCTTTTCCCTGTGTCCCCTCTCTGGAACATCCTATCCTGTCCACCTTCTTATTCCCCACAGTAATCTTGTATGTCGTTATCATTCTCCCCTGACCCTTCTGTCCCTCCAGACGTCAGTCCGATTTCCCTCAACCTTTCCCTCGTACGACATTCCTTGTAGCTCTGGACTAGCCTGTTTGCAAACCTTTTACTTTCTCTACTTTCTTGACGTCTTGACCAGGTGTGGGTTCCAGACTGGTGCGCATACTCCAGTATGGCCTTACACATGACACATGTACAGTGTCTTGCACGATTCCTTATTTAAAGGTATCGGAACGCTTATTCTCAGGTTTGCCAGGCGCCCGCTCGCTCTGTTAGGTGGTATGGTGCCTCCGGTGATGTGCTCGTGTTATGGTCACCCATGTCTTTCTCCCGATGAGTCTGTAGTCTTTGTCCACCTAGCCTATACACTGTCCTGCGATCTTCTTTCCCCTCCCCATGTTCATGACTTTGCATTGGCTGGATTGACTTCGAGAAGCCAGTTACTGGACCCTCATGTCCAGCCTGTCCAGTCTCTTTGCATCCTGCCTCATCCTCGCCGATTTTAATTCGTCTCATCAACGTCACTCCTCTGCGAACCGGGACACTTCAGAGTCTTACCTGCCATCATGTCGTACCATATATCAAAAATAGCCACTGAGGTCCTAAACTGACCGCCTGTGACCCCGCTCGTAACACCCCACTGGTGATACCTCTTTCAACTACCAGGACTCGTTGCTGCCTCCCTTCAGTATTCCCTAATCCATTGCAGTGCCCTCCCTTTTACATGCGCCTGATCCTCCAGCTTCTGCACTAATCTCTTGTGGGGAACTGTGTCAAAGGCCGTCCTGCAGTCTAGGAAAACGCAATCTACCCACCCCACTCTCTCGTGTCTTACTTCTGTTACCTTGCCCATAAAACCCGGAGGTTGTGATACAGGATTTGCCTTCCATGAACCCATGCTGGTTTTCATTTATAATCTTGTTCCTTTCCGGGTGTTCGACCACTCTCCTCCTGAAATCTTCTCCTGACTTTGCACACAATACATTCAGAGACACAGGTCTGTAATTTAGCGCCTCGTTTCTTTTTCCTTTCTAATATGGGGACTACATTAGCTGTCTTCCATTTCTCAGGTAGTTGCCCATTTTTCAAGGGAGTGTTGAAGATTGGGGTTAGGGGCACGCACAGCATCTCTGCTCCTTCTCTAAGGACCCTGGGGAGATGTTTGTCCGGTCCCATCGCCTTTGAGGTGTCAAGGTCACTCAAGAGCTTCTTCACCTCCTCCTCAGTTGTTCGTATGTCATCCAACACTTGTTGGTATTCCCTTTTTGATGTTCCCTTCTGTGCTGTTTCCCACAGCCCTTCCTGTCTCTACTGTAAAAATTTCCCTTAAATCTCCTGTTCAGCTTCTCACATACCTCCTGATCATTTCTTTTGAGTTCCCCCACCTTCTGTCCTTAATCTGATCACCGGGACTTTGACTGTTGTCTTCCTCCTGATTGGCTATACAACAGTTCGGGTCAGTCTTGATTCTCGATGCTATGTCATTTTCATACTGTCGCTGGGCCTCCCTCCTTACCTGTGCATACTCATTCCTGGCTCTGCGACTGATCTCCCTATTTTCGTGTGTTCTCTGCCTTCTGTACTTTTTCCATTCTCTATTACACTGTTTTTGCTTCCTTACACCGTCGGGTAAACCAGGGGCTCGTTCTGGTCTTCCCGTTGTTACTATTGCCCTTGGGAATAAACTTTTCCACTGCCTCCTTGCATTTTGTTGCTACATATTCCATCATTTCATTTACTGGCTTTCCTGCCAGTTCTCTGTCCCTTCTTTTATAGTCAGGCTTTTCCCATTCAACTCCTGTTATTCTCTCCACTTGCAGCTCTACTATGTATTCAAAGCACAGAACCACGTGGTCGCTAGCTCCTAGGGGACTCTCATACTTGATGTCCTCAATGTCTGAGCTGCCCAGGGTGAACACAAGGTCCAATCTTGCTGGTTCATCCTCCCCTCTCACTCTGGTAGTGTCCTTAACATTGTTGGTGCATGAGGTTTTCCACACCACGTCCAACATCCTGGCTCTCCATGTTTCGGGACCCCATTGTGGCTCCAGGTTTTCCCAGTCGATCTCCCTGTGGTTGAAATCCCCCATAACCAGCAACTTTGCTCTGCTGGAATGAGCTCTTCTTGTCACCTCAGCAAGTGTGTCCACCATTGCTCTGTTGATCTCTTCATATTCCTCTCTTGGCCTCCTGCAGTTCTGTGGTGGATTATGCATCACTGCAATGACCACTTTGTGTTCCCCAGACTGAAGTGTACCTGCTATGTAGTCTCTTTCTCCCGTCTCATCTATGCCTTCCATTTTCTCGAATTTCCATCTGTTTTTTTACGAGCAGAGCAACCCCACCTCCCCCCCGGGCCCTTCTATCTTTCCTCATGATCTGGTACCTGGTGGGGAAAATTGCATCTGTTATTGTTTCCATGAGTTTTGTTTCTGTAACTGCTATGATGTCTGGGGACTTCTCATTGATTCTTTCTTGTCATTCCTCGTGTGTGTGTGTGTGTGTGTGTGTGTGTGTGTGTGGTGTGTGGGGTGTGTGTGTGTGTGTGTGTGTGTGTGTGTGTGTGTGTGTGTGTGTGTGTGTGTGTATGTCTGTGTGGTTGTATTCCCCATCTCCAACCGTGCAACTTCAAAATCTGCTTCCAAGCTCTCACTTTACCATCTCTCTCTCTCTCTCCCCTCTCTTCTCTCTCTCTCTCTCTCTCTCTCTCTCTCTCTCTCTCTCTCTCCTCTCTCTCTCTCTCTCTCTCTCTGTCTCTCTGTCTCTCTTTCACTTTTGTTTTGTCGTGTTCTATTTCCCCTTCCTTGTGTCACACTCACACCCTCTCTACTCCAGTCATTTGTCACTGGCAGATTCTCTGTTATATTCCTCCACTGTCATTCACCTTTTCTGTCTCTCTCAGCCTCCTCCTTCCCTGTGTGGTTGTGTGTGTTTTGTGTGTGTGTGTGTGTGTGTGTATGTGTGTGTGTGTGTGTGTGGGTGTGTGTCCCTTCAATCTCACCCCATAGTATGTTTTAAGCCTCTGGTAATATTTTGCCTGCTGCGTTAATACCTATGTGCTATGTCTGCCGTTAATTTTTTTCAGCCTAAGCTGTACTCGGTTTCCGGTATTCTCTTTATTATTTTATTTTGCCCATTTTCAAAATTTAATTTTCACCGGAGTTGAACGCCTGTAGCCACTTTTTTAGCTGTAGCTTTTATTGACCAGTCTTCAATTCGTGCCTTTCTCATCCATTATTAATAATATTTCAGTGTTTATATCACACACGAACAGGAATATTTATGGTGGCAGCTTCACAGGTTGAGGAACCTTGAGTCCGATCATCTGATCGTGTAATGAACAAGAAGGTACAATACCGTGACTAGACCAGTACACAAATAACTAGCACATAAGAAAGAGACAATCTTATGACAACGTTTCGGTCTGATTTGGACCATTTACAAGTGGGACTTGTAAATGATCGAAGTCAGACCAATACGTCATCATAAACTTGTCTCTCTGTGCAGGTTATCAATGCATCTGATCATATCTGCATTCTGATCAAATGATCATCTCTTTGGTGTTATCTAACCATTTCAATGATCTTATCACCTGACCATCTTTGCGGCCTAACCATCTTTGTATTCTGACCATCTTTGTGTTCTGATCATCTTTGTGTTCTGACCATCACTATCGTCTAAGCAATGCTTGCCTCCTGGCCATCAGCTACAGTGTAGTCCCTGTCTAGGGAAACAAATTACCAATACATCTTCACTCCCCCCCCCCCAAAAAAAAAAGTATCAACTCCAAGTCAAGCGATTACTAACGAAATTAATCCCTCATTTATCAGCATTATCCTCATTATGCACAATTTCCCCCCCCCCCCAAAAAAAAAAAGTGAAGAAGAAAAGACTAAATGAATAACTTTGCTCAACATTGCGTGAATAAATAATGGACGGGAGCAGACTGACATGCGCCTCACCTTCATTCCTCAATTAAAATTGTAGACATAGAGTGAGTTATGCAGATTCTGGCTAATTGCTTTAACATTATGAATGTTGTGATATACTGTATGAGAGGTGCTTCTGCGGTGAGGGAGCTGGAGGTAGTCTTTCTGGTGAGATGAAGACAGAGGAGTGAGGAAGAGTGAGGGAGGAGTGAGGTAGAGTGAGGGAGGAGTGAGGTAGAGTGAGGGAGGAGTGAGGTAGAGTGAGGGAGGAGTGAGGTAGAATGAGGGAGGAGTGAGGTAGAGTGAGGGAGGAGTGAGGTAGAGTGAGGGAGGAGTGAGGTAGAGTGAGGGAGGAGTGAGGTAGATGGAGGGAGGAGTGAGGGAGTTAGTAGAGTAGGTAAGTGAGGAAGTGAGGTAGAGTGAGGGAGGAGTGAGGTAGAGTGAGGGAGGAGTGAGGTAGAGTGAGGGAGGAGTGAGGTAGAGTGAGGGAGGAGTGAGGTAGAGTGAGGGAGGAGTGAGGTAGAGTGAGGGAGGAGTGAGGTAGAGTGAGGGGAGGAGGAGGTGAGAGTGAGGGAGGAGTGAGGTAGGGAGGGAGGAGTGGTAGAGTGAGAAGGAGTGAGGTAGAGTGAGGGAGGAGTGAGGTAGAGTGAGGGAGGATGAGGTAGAGTGAGGGAGGAGTGAGGGTAGAGTGAGGGAGGAGTGAGGTAGAGTGAGGGAGGAGTGAGGTAGAATGAGGGAGGAGTGAGGTAGAGTGAGGGAGGAGTGAGGTAGAGTGAGGGAGGAGTGAGGTAGAGTGAGGGAGGAGGAGTGAGGTAGAGTGAGGGAGGAGTGAGGTAGAGTGAGGGAGGAGTGAGGTAAGTGGAGGGGGAGGAGTGAGGTAGAGAGTGAGGGAGGAGTGAGGTAGAGTGAGGAGGAGTGAGGTAGAGTGAGGGAGGAGTGAGGTAGAGTGAGGGAGGAGTGAGGTAGAGTGAGGGAGAGTGAGGTAGATGAGGGAGGAGTGAGGTAGAGTAGGGAGGAGAGTGAGGTAGATGAGGGAGGAGTGAGGTAGAGAGTGAGGGAGGATGAGGTAGAGTGGAGGAGGAGTGAGGTAGAGTGAGGGAGGAGTTGGGTAGAATTGAGGAGGAGTGAGTAGAGTAGGAGAGGAGGAGGTGGGAGAGTGAGGGAGGAAGTGGAGGTAGGTGAGGGTGAGTAAGTGAGGTAGAGGTGAGGGGTGGAGTGAGGTAGAGTGAGGGAGGAGTGAGGTAGTTGGGAGTGAGGACATGAGGGAGGAGTGGGGTTTAGAGTGAGGGAGGATGGTAGTAGAGTGAGATTGAGGTAGAATGTGGAGAGTGGAGGGAGAGTGAGGGTAAGGTGATGATGAGAGGGGTGAGTTGGGAGTGGGAGATGTAGTGGGATGAGTGGCAGGAGGGTGAGGTGAATGAGGGAGGAGTGAGGTAGAGTGGAAAGAGGTTGAGGTAGTGAGAGGATGAGTAGAGTGAGGGAGGAGGTGAGTGAGAGTGAGGTGAGTGGTAGTAGTAGTGAGGTAAGTGACGGAGGAGTGTGATGAGGGGGATATGAGGTGAGGTGAGAAGAGGAATTGGGAGGATGGAGGGGGGGAGGGGTGGTGGGGATGAGTGATGGGATGGAGTTGAGTGAGGGAGGAGTGAGGTTGAGGAGGGAGGAGTGAGGTAGAGAGGGAGGAGTGAGGTAGAGTGAGGAGGATGAGGTAGAGTGAGGGGATGAGGCAGAGTGGGGAGGGGATGAGGTGAAGGAGATGGGGGAGTGAGGGGAGGTGGGCAGAGTGAGGAGGAGAGTGGGGTAGAGTGGGGGAGGAGTGAGGTAGTAAAGATGAGGAGAGAGGTAGAGTGAGGGAGAGTGAGGTAAGTGAGAAGGCATGAGGCAGAGTGAGGAGGAGTGAGGTAAGTGAGGAGGAGTGAGGTAGAGTGAGGAGGAATGGGCAAGAGTGGGGGAGGAGGAGGTAGAGTGAGGAAGAGTGAGGTAGATGAAGCTGAGTGAGGGAGGAGATGAGAGTGAGGGGAGTGAGGTAGAGTGAGGGAGGAATAAGGCAGAAGGGGGAATGGGCAAGTGAGGGAGGAAAGAGGAGAGTGAGGGAGGAAGTGAGGTAGAAGTGAGGGAGATGAGGTAGAGTGAGGCATGAGTGAGGGAAGGGAGTGAGGTAAGAGAGGAAGGAAGGTGAGGTAAAGTGAGGGAGGAGTGAGGAAAGAGTGAGGGAGGAATGAGGCAGATTGTGGGAGGAATGAGGTAGAGTGAGGGAAAGTGAGGTTAGAGTGAGAAGGATGAGTAGAGTGAGGGAAGAGTGAGGTAGAGGAGAGGAAGAGTGAGGTAAAGTGAGGGAGGAAGTGAGGCAGAGTGAGGGAAGAGTGAGGCAGATTGTGGAGAAATGAGGTAGAGTGAGGGAGAAGTGAGATTAGAGTGAGAGAGGAGTGAGGTAGAGTGAGGGAGGAGTGAGGTAGAGTGAGGGAGGAGTAAAGTAGATGGAGGAGTGAGGCAGAGTGAGAGAGGAGTGAGGTAGAGTGAGGGGAGTGAGGTAGAGTGGGGGAGGAGTGAGGTAGAGTGAGGGAGGAGTGAGTAGAATGAGGAGGGTGAGGTAGAGGGAGGAGTGATGTAGAGTGAGGGAGGAGTGAGGTAGAGTGAGGGAGGAGTGAAGTAGATGGAGGAGTGAGGCAGAGTGAGAGAGAGTGAGGTAGAGTGAGGGAGGAGTGAGGTACAGTGAGGGAGGAGTGAGGTAGAGTGAGAGAGGAGTGAGGTAGAGTGAGGGAGGAGTGAGGTAGAGGGAGGAGTGAGGTAGAGTGAGAGAGGAGTGAGGTAGAGTGAGGGAGGAGTGAGGTAGATGAGGGGGTGAGGATAAGGGAGGAGTGAGGTAGAGTGAGAGAGGAGTGAGGTAGAGTGAGGGAGGAGTAAGGTAGAGAAAGAAAACTACCTCCTCCATCCTCTTTGAATGTGTGGAAATTTCTGAGTTACATATATCATGCAGTGTTTAATTAAAACCATTATCATCAATATTTCTATGTTAATTTTTTATTTAATAATAATAATAATAATAATAATAATAATAATAATAATAATAATATAATAATAATAATAATAATAATAATAATAATAATAATAATAATAATAATTTTATTATTATTATTATTATTATTATTATTATATTATTATTATATTTTTATTATTATTATTATTATTATTATTAATTATGAGTGTTCGCGAGACTCATAGGCGGGTCTTACACTTCCTGGAGTTCTCTCTCACTAAGGTTTATGTGTCAATGTCAAGTATGACAACGAGAAAGAGAAGTGGAACTAGTGCTGTACCCTGGAGAACACAAGTTTTTACTGAGGCAGCTCTTGATCTCGCTGTTTACTATTACTCTTTGGGGTCTGTTTGTAACCATGCTATCCTGCTGCCTACTTTTCCGGTTATTTCTTTTGCATGCATTTTGTGTGTTACTGCACCATGATCACACTTGTCGAAGGCTATTGTAAAGTCTGTGTATATTACATTTGCAACTTCTTGTCTTCCACTGCGTCAGAGAACATGTTGCAATGTTGCAGTGGTCTAGCAAATGTTCTAAACTCCTGTTGCCCAGGGTTTTGCAGCTGCCGTGAATCCACGTGTTTAACAATCCTACTTCTAAAGCTCCTTTCAAAGATTCGGATAATGTAGGACATTAGAGCTACTGGTCTGTTGTTTCACAATATTTTACTGTCACCTTTGTGGAGTTCCTCTATATTAGTAGTGTTTAATGAATGTGGAAAGACTACAGTGTCAAGGCTCCTATTCCATACAGTATTTAAGGTCTGTGGTAATGGTTACACAAGTCAGGGCCTAGGACAGAGTGCACGGGCGTGCCATCATTGGCTTCTTCGAGGTCAAGTGGAGGTAGAAATTACGGAGATGGTGGTAGAGAATGGAATCTCATCCGTGAAAAATTCAATTGGGTCGTCAGCCTTGAAACTGACCAAGAGCTCACTGAACCAGAGTCATACTGTAACTTCGATACTTCACTCGTTCCTATGTTGTTGTCAGTGCAAGTACCATCTCCTTTAAGCAAGAGCCAAATACTGGATGTGGCTCTTGCCATGGATTTTGCATACGAGGGGGAAAAAAGAATTTTGGACTTCTTTTAATTTCACTCACTTTTTTTTTTTTTGGTTCCCTCAGCTTCTCGTTGACTCTGTATGATGCAGTCAGGTCCAGCTCAGAGTTTTTCCATTTGTCTGGCCAGTGTGTTCTCTCCTGTTCTTCAGGTTCTTCAGAGTTTGTGTGATTCCTTCACCTTGTGCTGCAGAAATGTACGTCTTAACGTTCCCCCAGCATCACTCAATTCCCACAGAGATGCGTCTTAACGTTCCCCCAGCCTTATTCAGTTTCCCGCAGGGAGGTCAGGGGAGAGAAGACAGGTTGCTTTACAACGATCATTAAAGTATTTAATTACTGAACCATCAGTCAGCTTCCCCGCGTGTCTAAAGGTTGAGTGTGTGGCTACCTGCTGTGTGGGTGGTCTGAAGGTTGATCGTCTGTGGCTACCTGCTGTGTGAGTCTGAAGGTTGAGTGTTGGCTACCTGCTGTGCAGGTCTGATGGTTGAGCGTGCGGCTACCTGCTGTGCAGGTCTGAAGGTTGAGCAAGCAGCATCTGCTGTGCAGGTCTGAAGGTTGAGTATGCAGCATCTGCTGTGCAGGTCTGAAGGTTGAGTGTGTGTCTGATGTGGATGGTAAAACACCTGAAACTACTCATGGGCAGTTTATGTGAGTTTCAGAACGGCATTGAACCATTCCCTAACACTACTTGCCCTGGGACCTACAATATAGTTGAACACCACTTGCGCTGGGAGTTACAATACATTAGAACACTCGCCATTACTCACCCCTGCAAGTGCGGTACACTGGAACACATCAGTTGCCCTGGGAGGTAAGCTATTGTTTGGCAGTGAAAGGTATTGTACAGTGGAACAAATCCAATTTCTTGCCCCTCAGAGTACAATAACACTGAACAACTACTTCTTCCTCACGTCAGTGTAATGTTTTTGTTCATTCTACGTCAAGTGGTGACGTAGAATGAACAACAACATTCCAGAGTTACTCTAACGTGCAATGCCACACGGTTTCCGTAGGGATGTAGTAAGTCATGTGAACGTGCAGTATTATCCGTTGTCTTAGGAGCACGCACAGTGTAACGTTCACTTGACGAACAGGGATCTTCACTGACGTACAATACTGGATGACCAGATGACCAGGAGGGTTTTAGCTGCGTAACATTTTGCACGTTTTAAGAGAATAAAAGTTATTACCTAATGTTATCATTATTCAAGAGTTCCAGGCTTCAGATTGGCGTATTTCAATTACGTATAATTCTATAATTATACACCATACACCACACAATATATTACATATAATTGCTAAGCTGTTGTATAAAGTTCAATCATACGTTGCATAATACACCAATTAATGCATAAAATACACTTTATATGCATTTGAAATCGACATTTTTATCAAACCTCTATCAATCCTAATTGAAGGCTGAATAAATAACGCCACTAAAGATAATAAATAATGGTAATTATTTATTAAGCGGTGTTACCGTGGCTTTACAAGGGGTTTTAAAAATGTTTATGTCAGAGGTAATGATGTTTATCAGTGCCTATAAATATTAGAGCATCAATCAGTGTAGTTCCTGCTTCTATGTTTGTCCCTCTGTGTTTTATTTCCTGCTTCTTATATAATTAACCTGTATATTTAACCATTTCTCCTTTATGTGTATACATCATATATATATATATATATATATATATATATATATATATATAATATATATATATATATATATATATATATATATATATATATATATATATATATATATAATATATATTATATATATATAATATATATATATGGATAAATGAAAGCAATCGAACTGGGATAAAATGGAATCTCTCTCTCTCTCTCTCTCTCTCTCTCTCTCTCTCTCTCTCTCTCCTCTCTTCTCTCTCTCTCTCTCTCTCTCTCTCTCTCTCTCTCTCTCTCTCTCTCTCTCTCTCTCTTTACACAGTGTTTTGCAAGGTTAGGTTAAGGTTCCTAACTTTATTTACAAGGTAAGAAAGAACTGTTACCTGAATCAACTCATTTCAAAGTCTTCTTCATTATTTTGAGACACACAAACTGGGAACAGGATGAACTTGGAGCCACCTGTGGGCCAGCAATTCATTCCTTCAACTGACTTAATTTCGTTGATGTCATTATGCTGTACGAGCATAAAAAAACAAATAAGGTATCAGGTAAAGGTGAATGAAACGCAGAGAACTCGGAACAGTTTACAGATCAGTGACGCTAAGTAGTACGAACGTTCCCCGTCACCTTGCAGTACGCCCGTCAGTGTGTGACAGGTCCGTCACCTTGCAGTACGCCCGTCAGTGTGTGACAGGTACGTCACCTTGGAGTACGCCCGTCAGTGTGACAGGTACGTCACCTTGCAGTACGCCCGTCAGTGTGTGACAGGTACGTCACTTTGGAGTACGCCCGTCAGTGTGACAGGTCCGTCACCTTGCATTACGCCCGTCAGTGTGTGACAGGTACGTCACCTTGGAGTACGCCCGTCAGTGTGACAGGTACGTCACCTTGCAGTACGCCCGTCAGGGTATGACAAGTCCGTCACCTTGCAGTACGCCCGTCAGTGTAACACGTCCGTCACCTTGCAGTACGCCCGTCAGTGTGACAGGTCCGTCACCTTGCAGTACGCCTGTCAGTGTGTGACAGGTCCGTCACCTTGCAGTACGCCCGTCAGCGTGAGAGGTCCGTCACCTTGCAGTACGCCCGTCAGTGTGACAGGTCTGTCACCTCGCAGTACGCCCGTCAGTGTGACAGGTCTGTCACCTCGCAGTACGCCCGTCAGTGTGACAGGTCCTTCACCTTGCAGTACGCCCAACAGCGTGAGAGGTCCGTCACCTTGCAGTACGCCCGTCAGTGTGACAGGTCTGTCACCTCGCAGTACGCCCGTCAGTGTGACAAGTCCGTCACCTTGCAGTACGCCCGTCAGTGTGACAGGTCATTCACCTTGCAGTACGCCTGTCAGTGTGACAGGTCCGTCACCTTGCAGTACGCCTGTCAGTGTGACAGGTCATTCACCTAGCAGTACGCCCGTCAGTGTGACAGGTCCGTCACCTTGCAGTACGCCTGTCAGTGTGACAGGTCCGTCACCTTGCAGTACGCCCGTCGGTTTGACAGGTCCGTCAGCTTGCAGTACGCCCGTCAGTGTGACAGGTCATTCACCTTGCAGTACGCCCGTCGGTTTGACAGGTCCGTCACCTTGCAGTACGCCTGTCAGTGTGACAGGTCATTCACCTTGCAGTACGCCCGTCGGTTTGACAGGTCCGTCACCTTGCAGTACGCCCGTCAGTGTGACAGGTCCGTCACCTTTCAGTACGCCCGTCGGTGTGACAGGTCCGTCACCTTGCAGTACGCCCGTCAGTGTGACAGGTCCGTCACCTTTCAGTACGCCCGTCGGTGTGACAGGTCCGTCACCTTGCAGTAGGGCCCCGTCAGTGTGACAGGTCCGTCACCTTTCAGTAGGGCCCGTCGTGTGACAGGTCCCGTCACCTTGCAGTACGCCCGTCAGTGTGACAGGTCCGTCACCTTTCAGTACGCCCGTCGGTGTGACAGGTCCGTCACCTTGCAGTACGCTCGTCAGTGTGTGAGAGGTCCGTCACCTTGCAGTACGCCCGTCAGTGTAACAGGTCCGTCACCTTGTAGTACGCCCGTCAGTGTGACAAGTCCGTCACCTTGCAGTACGCCCGTCAGTGTGACAAGTCCGTCACCTTGCAGTACGCCCGTCAGTGTGACAGGTCCGTCACCTTGCAGTATTCCCGTCAGTGTGACAGGTCCGTCACCTTGCAGTACGCCCGCCAGTGTGACAGGTCCGTCACTTTGCAGTACGCCCGTCAGTGTGACAAGTCCGTCACCTTGCAGTACGCCCGTCAGTGTGACAAGTCCGTCACCTTGCAGTACGCCCGTCAGTGTGACAGGTCCGTCACCTTGCTGGTGTTGACGTTGCTGCCTCAACACACTTACTGTGTTCCTTCTGAACTTTCTCTCTCATATTTTATGCAGACGAAGCAACAACTTCCCTCCCTAAGGTGAATATTTTCTCAGGTACCTTATCAGAGAGAGAGAGACAGAGAGACAAAGACAGAGACAGAGAGAGACAACATTCGTACTGCTTAACATAAATGATTCACGAATTGTTCCGGTATTGTGCCTTTCATTCGTCAAGTTCTTTTGTTTTTGACCCCCAAAAGTTCGAAAAGACAAAAAATTTATATTTATTCAAAAATTACTCTATGGGGATAATCCAGTGAAGAGGCGGGAAAAAAAAAATACAATATATATATATATATATATATATATATATATTTATTATATATTATATATATATAATACTATTTATAAATTTTATATATATTAATTTATTTTATTTTTTTTAAGAGAAAACTAATTTTGATTTCCCGGGAAAAAACAATTAAGGGTTTTGCTAAAATCAACAATTTTTTTAAGCAGGTCTTAAACCCAATTAAAAATTTCAATTTTTAGCTTGCTCTCCCTTCCCCCCCCCGGGGTTTCCAAAAATATCCTCGAGTTTGCTCTAAAAATTTTGCTCAAAAATGTCTTGTTTTCTCCCCACAGAGTCTGGTATTACTGGCAAAAAACCCCCTTTAATTGGTTTTTTTTCCGCCTGGAGGTTTGACGGAGTCCTCGCGGGTGGTTTTTTTCCTTCCCCCCGAATTTGGGGATTTGGCCCACAGCTCGCGGTCTCTCCCTTTCCTCCGCCCCGATTTTTGTCTTTAACCATGGTGTTGGGGGGAGGAAAAAGATGGGTGGTGGGGATAGAGTTGGGGGCAAATTGACATTTAAAAAGGCGGTAAATATAAACATTTAAAATTTTGGGGACTAAAAGACATGGTGAAAATTATCCGCTGATCCATCTATTTCTCTGCATCCTTATCTTCACTGTCTGTCCACTTTTTATTTATCGATTTGTTTTCTCTGACCTCTCTCTCTCAGACAGAACAGAACACTGGATCAGAAACAAGGATAATAAAGCTAAAAAACCCCCATAAAACACAGGTTTTTTCCATTTAATTTTAAAAGGTTTAAAAAAGGAAGAAAATAAACCCAAAAAAGGAGACCACGAAAGATAGTGGGCCGTTTTTTTAACCCCAAACGGCATCACCCAAAATTTTCAAAGAAAAAAATTTTAAAAATTTATTTTAATTTTTGGAAAAACAATTAACATTTTTATGTGATTTTGGATGGGGAGGAGAGAAAGAAAAGAAAGGGGAGAGAGAAGAGTAGAGAGAGTCCCTTTCACGGGGTATGTTATGGGTTGTTTTTTCTCCCCCTGTTCTTTAGTGTGTGGGTATGGGTGTGTGTTGTGTGTGTGTGGGGGTAATGTGTGTGTTGTGTTTGTGTGTGTGGGTGTGTGTGTGTTGTGTTTGTGGGGTGTGTGTTTGTGTTTGTGTGTGTGTGCGCGTGTGTGGGGTGGGGGTTGGTGTGTGTGGTTTTGGTTTTTTGTGGTGTGTGTGTGTGTGTGTGTGTGTGTGTAGTGTGTGGGGGTGTGTGTGAGTGTGTGTTGTGTGGTTTTGTGTGTGTGTGTGTGTGTGTGGTTTTTTGTGGGGTGTGTTGTGTGTGTATGTGTGTGAAGGGGCGCGTGGTTGTGTGCGTGTGTGTGTGCGGGGTTTTTTGTGTGGTGGCGGGTGTAGTGTTTGTGGGGTGTGTGTGTGTGGGGTTTGTGTTTTGTGTGTGTGGGGTGTGGTGTGTGTGCGTGTGTGTGTGCGTGTGTGTGTGCGTGGGTGTGTCCCTTTTGGGGTGCGTGGTGCGTTTTGGCGTGCTTTGTGGGTGTGGGGTGTGTGTGCGGTGTGGGGTTGGGGCGTTGTGGGGTGGCGTGTGTATGTGTGTGGCGTGTGTTTTGTGGTGTGTGTGCGTGGGGTGTGGGGTGTGCGTGTGTGTGTGTGCGTGTGGGGTTTTGGTGCGTGTGTATGTGTGTGTGCGTTTTGTGTGGCGTGTGTTTGGTTTGTGTGTTGTGTGTGTGTTTTTTACACACACAAAAACAAAAAGGGTTTTCCACTTTGACTTCGAAAACAGGGGCGGGACAACGGGTGACCCCGGGGGCTGACCCCACGGGGTGACACAGGGGGTTTGACCCCAGGGGGTTTGACAAGGGGGCCCCGGGAAAACAGGGGGCTGACACAGGGGGCTGACACACCTGGTTTAAACACACCCCTTAAAAGTAAAACATTGACACAAAAAATTTTGTTTTGCCTCCGCAACATACTTTTATTGCTAAGCCCCAGGAAGCTTACCCGTCAGCGGGCGCAGCGTCAACGCGTGTCAGCAGGGGGGCACCCGTAAACGTACATGTCAGCGGGCCCGGCAGCGTAAAAGGTACTGTCAGCAGGGGGGAAGCCCCAGCGTACATTCAGCAGGCGGCAGCGTCAACGTACATGCCCGCGGGCGGACGTAAAATACATGCCCAGAAAGGGGGAAATCCCCCAGCGTACATATCGGGCAACGGAGCCCCCAACGAAACTGTCAGAGGGCCGGAAAGCTTAAAAGGGTACATGTCAGCAGGCGGCAGCTTTCAGCGTACATGTCGCAGGGGGCAGCGTAACGTACTTGTCAGCAGGCGGCAGCGTCAGCGTACTTTGTCAGCAGGGAAAGGCCAGCGTCCTTTCATGTCTCGGGGCGGCGCGTCAACGAACATGTCAGAAAGGCCCGGCATGGGCCCACGAAACTATAAAGCAAAAGGCAGCTAAAACGTCCCGTTTTAAGCAGGGGGCAGCTTCAAGACAGGGTCAGCGGGCGGCGCTCAGCGTCCCATGTCAGCAGGGGGTTGGCTTTTAGCGTGCCTGTCAGCAGGAGTGTGTCAGGTACCTGCCCCCAAGCAGGCAGCAGCATCAGCTACTTGTCGGGCAGGCAATTTTTGTCAGCTTTACCTTTCGCCAGGTGGATGAAAAGCGAACATAAAAGCAGGTAGCAATGCAACCTATCTGTTAGCCATAGAGGCCAGAATGTGTGTGTTTTTGTGTGAATTTTAAATATAACTCTCTCTCCCACTACCATCAACCAAACCCAAAAACCCCACCACAACACTACCCAAAAGGGGCCCGCCCAACCACACCAACCCAAAAAGAGTTGTCTCCCCAATTTTTTTTTTTAATTAATTTTTTTCCCTTTCACATGTAGGTCGGGGAAAATCATGAACCAAAAAAAAATAATGTGGGCATTTAGTGAGGAGTTTTATTTAAATTTTCGATTTTCCCTCCTCCCGCCCTTTTCCCCTTAAAGATCCAGGGCGCGTTCCGGGACCCTGAGTCTCAGTCGGTGCTCCCTTTCCAGACCCCGCTTTCCGGGGACCCATTTCCGTGGGGTGCTACATCCAAACCGCGTTCCTGGACCCTGATTTCTCAGTCAGGTGCTAAACCCAAGAGCAGGGGTTCCCTGGACCCGGGTTTTCCTCAGTCAGGTGCTACATCCAAGCAGCTTTCCCTGGACCCGGGTTCTCAGTCAGGTGCTAAAATCCAGAGCAGCGTTCCTGGCCCCCTGAGTCTCGTCAGGTGCTACATCCAGAGCGGTTTCCCTGGCCCCTTTGGCCCCTCAGTCGGGTGTAAAAACCCAGAGCCGCTTTCCCTGGCCCCTGGGGTCCTAAGTCGGGTTTGCTAAATCCAGAGCAGCTTCCCTGGACCCTGGTCTCGTCGGTGCAAAACCCAGACCCGGTTCCCTGGACCCGGGAGTCTCCGTCGGTGCTACATCCAAAAGCAGGTTCCGGGGCCCCGAGTCCCCAGTCAGGTGTTACCCAGAGCAGCGTTCCTGGCCCTTGAGCTCGTCAGGTGTTTACACCCAGAGCACGTCCGGGCCCTGACCCCTTTTCGGGTGCTACCCCCCATCAGTTTTTCCGGGAAAACCCGAGTTCAGTCAGGTCCCTACACCCGACCCCGCTTTTCCTTTGGCCCCTGGTCTCAGTCAGGTTTTCTTCCAGGACCCCGTTCCTGGCCCCTTTTCCCCCCTCAGTCAGGTGCTACACCCCGAGCAGCTTTCCCGGGGAACCCTGAGTCTCAGTCAGGTGCTACATCCAGAGCCGCTTTCCCGGGACCCTAAATCTCAGTCAGGTCTACATCCAGAGCCGCTTTTCCTGGGACGAATGAGATGTAAGATGAATGAAGTACTGATGCTGTGAAGCCTTTTTTCATGGGGGTATTGATGCGCGTGGCGGGTCCAGAGATTTTTCCCATTTAGTCATAAAATTTTAATATGTTTCGTTTTTGAACCACTCTTCCGGACTTGATTGTAAAAACCTGTCACCGCCCCTGTGCCGCTATTCACTCGCCCACCCCCACCCCCAAAACCTTTTTCCCTGTGACTTGGTTGTACCAGCTGTCCCATCTGTTCGTTTTCACTCGTCCCACCCCCAAATACACCTTCCCCTGTGCCGTGTTTGTACCAGCTGTACCATCTGTGTCGTTTTTATTCATCGTCCCACACCATCAAAACCCTTCCCTTGACGTGGTTTTTAACCAGCGGGTCACCATCAGTATCGCTTTCACTCGTCCCCCACCATCACACCTTCCCTGTGACGTGGGTTTTACCAGCTGTCCCCCTCTGTGCCGCCTTTTTCACTCGACCCCCCACCACCCACCTTTCCCCGTTGGGGTTTGGGTTTTTACCCGCTGTCACCCCTCGTGTCGCTGTTCCTCGTTTTTAAAATTTCCACAGCTTTTCCCGGGACACTTGTTCTCACGGGCCCTAGAGTTTTTAAACACGTAAACTAAATGGACCAATAAAAAAAAAAAATCGAACCATCCCCTTTCTCCTATTACGGGGTTTTTTAATGGTAAGAAAAAAAAAAAATTACATTTCGACTATTTGGGAGGTTTCTAATGACACCAATTATGCACAAGGTAATTGACGCAGAGTTTCCTTTTTTTTAATTATTAATAACACCCCCCGTAAAAAAAAATTTTGATTGTAAATTCTGTATTTTCTAGTTAAATTCACCGTTTTTTTTGACGTTCATTTGACTAGTGAAATGTTTTTGTGTGTTGTTGTGTCCACTAACGGGTGTGGGTTCGGGGCCACGGCAAGCCCTTTATGTCCAGAAAGCCAGTGGGTTCGCGTACCATCCCGGCCAATAAAATAAATTACGGGGAAGGGTTGTTTGGGGCCCCCACGGGGGCATAGTGGAGGTTTGGGGCTGACGTTTTACATTAAAAAAGCGTAGGTGCCCCAGCACTGGCCTCCATGGCTCAGGTTGTTGCTGCTGCAGTTATTGCCTCTGTAGGTGCGGGCCTGCGCTGCTGCGCTGCGGTGGTCGCTGCTGCTCTGCTGCTCTGCTGCTGCGCGTGCTGCTGCTGCTGCTCTGCTGCCTGCTGTTATCACTGCTGAAATAAAAATGATTAATTTTGATAATATTAGGTTTACATTATAATCATTTTTCACATTATTAAATACGACAAACAATAAAATTTCAAATATTATCGCAACATGTCGAAATGACGTTCGTCTCCTTTCAAAAAGCGTCTGAAAAAAAATTTTTCTGAAGAAATCGGGGCCCTGAAGGTTTTCGGAGAGAGGAAAAAAAAATCCTGAGCCGTAAAGACAGTGACAAATTCTTTGTGTTTTTTTGCTTCTAATTGAATCTTTTTTTCCCCACTCGAAGTTTAACACATTTTCACAAAAATTTTGGGTTTTGGGGATGTACCGGAGAAATTAAATTTGACTTGCTTTGTTGTTTGGGAAACCCCTAATTTACTCACCTAATTGGGGGTTGCGGGGTCAGACTCAGCCCGGGCCCCCGCCTCTTCACTGATCGCACGGGACCCTCTCCTCTCTGTTCCATTTTGTCATACCTCTTTTTAAAACTATGTAGGGTTCCTGCCTCCACACTTCACTTCGGGGCATTCCACTGGGGACAACTCTTGACTGAAGAAATACTCCTAAGCCCCTGTACTCGTTGGTCTTCAGTTCCAGTTGTGCCCCCCTTGTCCCTGTTCCCCTCTCTGGAACATCCTATCTCGTCCCCCTTACTATTCCCGCGTATTTGTTGTGTTACCCATGTCCCCCCTGACCCTTCTGTCTCAGTGTCGTCAGTCCGTTTTCCCTTTAACCTTTCCTCGTCGACATCCCTTGAGCTCGGGGACTGCCTTGTTGAAAACCTTTGTACTTTCTCTAACTTTCTTGAGTCTTGCCCAGGTGGGGGTTAGACTGGTGCTGCAATCCAGTATGGGCCTAACTACACATGTACGTGTCTTGAAATTCCCTTTTTGGGGTTGGGAAGCTTTTCTCGTTTGCCAGGGCGCCCGTATGCTGCAGCGGTTATTTTGGTTGTGGGCCCTGGTGATGTACTGGGTTTTATGGTCACCCCAAGGGTCTTTCTCCCGATGGGGTCTGTAGTTTTTGCCCCACCTACCCTTTTTCTGTCTGCGGTTTTTCTTTGCCCCCCCCCAATTTTCATGACTTTGCATTTGGCTGGATTGAATTCGAGGAGCGTTACGGACCACATGTCCCAGCCTCCCAGGTCTCTTTGCATCCTGCCTCATCCCGCCCCGATTTTTTTCTTTCATCAATTCACGTCCATTGCAAACGGCATTTCAGAGTTTTTCCCTTTCCCATCATTCGTTCACTTATCAAAAATACATGGTCCAAAAATGCCCCCTGGGCCCCCGCCGTAACAGGGCCCACTGTGATCCCTCTTCACTCCCATGACTCGTTGCTGCCTCCCTTTCGGGTATCCCTTTATCCATTCAGTGCCCTTCCTTTTATGTGGCCTGACCTCCAGTTTTCTGCACTAATCTCTTGGGGGGAACTTTTAAAAGGGCCCTTCTGCGTCTAGGAAAACGAAATTTCCCCCAAACCCTCTCTCTCGTGTCTTATTTCTGTTACCTTGTCATAAAACCCAGGGGTTTGTGATACAAGATTTCCCTTTCCATGAACCCATGTGGTTTTCTTTATAAACTTTTTCCCTTTAGGTGTTCGACCCCTTCCTCTGAAAATCTTCCCTGCTTTGCACACAAAAACATGTCAGAGACCAGGTCTGAGTTTATCCCTCTTTTCTTTTTCCCTTTTAAATGGGGATAATGCGTCTTCCATTTCTCAGGTAGTTGCCCATTTTAAAGGGGATTGTTTGAAGATTTTGGTTGGGGGCACACCAGCATTCTGCTCCTTTCTAAGGACCCATGGGGAGATGTTGCCCGGTCCCATCCCCTTTAGGTTCAAGGTCCCTTAAAAGCTTCTTACCTCCTCCTCAGTTTTCGTTTGTCACCCAACACTTTTGGTTTTTTCCCTTTTGATTTTCCCCTTCTGTGCTGTCTTCCCACCCCTTCCTGTCTCTACTGAAAAATTTCCTTAAATCTCCTGTTACTCCTCAATACCTCCTGATCATTTCTTGTGAGTTCTCCCCTTTTCTGTTTTAATCTGATCACCGGGTTTTTTTGGGATGTTGTCTTCCCTCCTGTGTGGTAAAAACGTTTGGGGGCAGTCTTGATTCCTGCTATGTTTTTTCATACGTGGGGGGCCTCCCTCCTTCCCTGTGCGTACTCTTCCTGGCCTGGACTGTCTCCATTTTCGTGTGTTCTCTCCCTTCTGTACTTTTTCCTTCTCTATTGCATTTTGTTTTTGCCTCTTTACCCGTCGGGAAAAACAGGGGCTTTTTTCGGGGCTTCCCGTGTTATGTTGCCCTTGGGAATAACCTTTCCACTGCCTCCTTGTTTTTTTGTTGCTCATATTCCATCTTTTTTTTACTGGTTCCTGCCATTCTCTGTCCCACTGGACCTCCCGATAAGTTCTTAAACCCTATGAGTCCCCTCTTTTTAGTCGGCTTTTCCCTTCTACCCCTGTTTTTCCTCCATTCAGCTCTACTATGTAAAAAAGCACAGAACCACGGGGCGCTACCCCTAGGGGACTTCATATTGAATTCCTAAAATGTCTGAGCTGCCCAGGGTGAACACAAGGTCAATCTTCGGGTTCACCTCCCCTTCCTCTGGTAGTGTCCTTAACATGTTGGTGCGGGGTTTTCCCGCACCACGTAAATCCTGGCTCTCCATTTTTGGGGACCCCCATGGGGCTCCAGGTTTTTTCCCGTCAAAAACTCCCTTGGTGAAATCCCCCCTACCCGAACTTTGCTCTGCTGGAGTGAGCTCCTTTTTCCACTCAGCAAGTTGTCCACCCTTCTCTGTTGCTCTCTTTATATTCCTCTCTTGGCCTCTGAGTTCTGTGGGGATTAACATCACTGCAATACCACTTGTGTTCCCCAGATGAATTACCTGTTTTAGTCCTTTCTCCCGTCTCATCTTTCCCTTCATTTCTCGATTTCCATTGTTTTTTTTTCGAGCAGAGCAACCCCCCCCTCCCCCCCCACCCCTTCTATCTTTCTATGATTTGGGATCCTGGGGAAGATTGCATCTGTTTTGTTCCCCTGAGTTTTTTTCAACTGTATGATGTCTGGGGACTTCTCTTTTTTTTCTTTCCATTCCCCATGTTTATTCGTTTAAACCATCTGTTTGTGTACCAAACCTTCAAATTCTGTTTTTAATACGTAACTGTTTGGTGGGGGGGGTGGAAACAGGGGACGGTGTGGATGGTTGGGTTTTGGAAAGTTCAGTTGCCTTGGGGGTGTCGGGGCGGGGGTCCCTTTTGAAGGTTCGGGGGGTGCGTTTTCCTTCCTTTTATCCCGGGTTTTTTGCTCCCTTTTTTCATTTCCCCCCATTTTCCTTTTGTTTTTGAACTCTCTCTTTTATTGTCTTCCTTTGTCCTGTGTTCTTCCGGGAGGTCAAACTCCGGAACTCCTGCTTGCCTCTCACCGTGCTTTCTCCCCAGGCATGGTTCGGGTTGATTTTTTGCCTTGAAAATTACTTTGAGAGCCGATTTCCTTTTTTTGGAACCACCCCAAATTTCCCCAAATTTGCCACCTGGGTCTGTCCCCTCCCTATCCCTTCATGATTCTTCAATCGCTTTTTTTCCCTCCTGCTTTCTTTTTCCCTAAGTTTCCCCTTTTGCTTCGTCTAGCCCTAGACAAACCGGTCTCCCCTTTCCCCTCCCCCGTGACTCCCATTGCTCCTCTGATGTGTTTTAGTTTTCCTTTTCCCCGGGGGTGTTCCCCTTTCCCTTTATCCCCCTTCCCCGTTATGGCCCCCATGCTTCTTGGTTTTCCTTTCCCGCTCACTTTTCCTGGCCCCCCCCAAAGGGATCTGGTAAGGTCCTTGCACAGTCCTAGTTCCTCAATGTCTTCCAACCTCTCTTTTTTGTCCTAGATGCTCCCGTCTTTGTTTTGGCCCCATGTGGGTTTTAAAGGACCTTGGAACAGTTTAGTTTCCATGCTTCCTTCGGACCCGTTGTCTGTGTTTATGAGCCCTTGCCGATGCTACTTCTGTAATATCTTTGTTCTGTGCTGTTTCAATGTCTCAGTCCTCTTCTAAATTTTCCTCTATTTTATTCTGCTGCTGTGGTTTCTTCCACCTTCTGCATTCTGCTGCTAACCTCTCTTCCCTTTCCTTTCCCTATCTAGTCTCCTTCCCCGTCTTTCCCCCCTTTTTTTTTAGCTCTATCTCCATTCCCCCCTCTCAGATTCGTCCCCTTTAGCCCCCTTTTCCTCATCCTGGGTTTGGGGGGGGGGATAGGGGGTTTGGGAAAGGGGGTGGATGGTTTTTGGGGGAGGGGAGGGGTGGTTATTGGAGGGGGGAGATAGTTGGGGGGGGGAGGGTTTTTGATGGTTTGGGGAGGGGTTAGATGGGTTTTGGGGGAGGAGGGGTGGGGTTTGGGAGGGAAAAGGGGGGGTTTTTGGAGGGGGGGAGGGGTTTTTGGGCGGGGGTTAACGGTTTTGGGGGGGGGTTAGGGGGTTTGGGGGGGGGGTGGTGGCTAAAGGGTAAAGGGGTCAATGGGGAGGGGGGGGTTGTGTGTGGGGTGGTGTTGTTGGTTGTTGTGTGTGTTGTTGGGGTGTGTGGGGGTGGGTTTTTATGGTGGTTTGTGAATGTGTGTTTGTGAATTTTGTGTGGTGTGTGTGGTGGTGTGGGGGGTGTGTGTGGTGTGTATGTGTGTGTGTGTGAATGGTGTGGGATTGGGGGGGGGGTTGGTTTTTGTGGGTGGTGTGTTTTGTTTTGTGTGTGTGTGTGGTTGGCCCTGTTTGTTTGTGATGTGTATTGGGATGTTGTTTTGTGGGTTTTTGGTGTTTAGTATGTGTGTATGTATTTGTGTGTGGGGTTTTTGTGTATGTGGTGTTGTGTTGTGGTGAGTTCTACCCTTTTGGTGTGGTGCTTTGTGTGAGGGGGGGAGGGGTTTGGGGGGGGGGGGTTTGGGGGCCTCGTGTAGGCACAAATTTAGTCCATTTATCTTTCCCAATTAGCTACTTCTCATTATTGCCCTTTCTGGATTTACGTGTTTTAAATTTTTGTGGTTATTATCATTTTCCTTTTTCACTTGAGAGAGGACTTTCTTCCTAAGTATTTTACTGTAAAAATACCGGTAGTAACACTGCCCGTGTGCGGTGTGGGGTTTTGTGTGTGGAGTGTGTGTGTGTGTGGTTGTGTGTGTGTGTGGAGTTTTTTGTGCGGGGGTAATACGGCCCCAAATTTTGTGACCTGACTAAACCCTCTGGGGGCCCCCTACACCCCTTACCATGTGGGCCCCCAAAAGCTTTTCCCACCTACCTTCTCACACTGTCAAACCTATATTTTATGTCTATGCTATTTCTATTTAATTCTGGATAGCTTGCGGAGTGGGGCCCCGTATCAACAGAATTTTCAAGGCCAGCCAGGGCCCTAAAAATGCAAACCCCAACTAGGCGAATAAAATTTGGGTTGACATTCCCGCTGTGATGACGTAGTCGTACGAGGCCTTAAACCCCATTTTTGGGGATCCTTCACCCGTGATGATTATAACCATATATTCCCCTTCCCCCACTTCCTCTCACTGGGTATATACACTTCACATTTTATTTAAATTCACTTCATATGTATAATGGGACACAACTTTTCGTGACGTACTTCATCAGGCCCAACCCCCTGCCAAGTGGCAACAGCCCTAAGACCCCCAACGGTTTTTTCGCTTTGAAAAATTTTGATTTCAGCTTTCCCCTCACTTTCTTAACTTTAAACTTTAATTACACTCGTAGTTTTTTGTTCACTGACGTTCCACTACCCCTGATTACTTCTCTGATATTACGCTCTTTTAACGCTAAAAGGGTTTTCGGGACCTTGTTTCCCCCGTCTTCACCCCACGGACCCAGTGTGGTTGTGTGTGTGTTGGGGGTGTGTGTGGGGTGTGTGTGTTGGTTGTGTTGTGTGGTGTTGGTTTTGGTGTGTGTGTTGTGTTTGTGTGTGGTGTGTGTGTGTTGTGTGGTTTTGTGTGGTGTGTGTGTGTGTGTTGTTGTGTTGTGTGTTTTGGTATGTACTCACCTAGTTGTACTCACCTGTCGGGGTTTGCGGGGGTCGAGCCCAAGCTCCTGGCCCCCCCCTCTTCATGGTCGTACTAGGGGGCCCCGGGGGGGGCCCTTTCCTAAAGCTCCCGTTCACACAGGGAGGGCCGGGTTCGATTCACGGCGGGGGAAAAAATTTCACACTTTTCCCTTAACCTTTTGTCCTGTTCACCTAGCAGCAAATAGGTCCCTGGTGTTAGTCGACTGGTGGGGGTCGCATCCGGGGGGACAAGATAAGGGACCCCAAAGGAAAAAATTTAGACAGCCTCGATGCGCACTACTTTCTTGGGTTACCTGGGGGGCAAAACCCCCCGGGTTTTAAAAACCCAACGAAATCTTATCTTATCTTTTTTATCTAGGTCACTCCCCTAAACCCGTGAGTTTTATCAACCTCTGCTTAAAAGCTATGTATGGATCCGCCTCCACTTCTTCGCTTCCCAATATTTCACTTCCTGATACTCTGGGGCTGAAGAAATACTTCCCTTTAACACCCCTGTGATTCACTGTGTCTTCAAATTCCAACTGTGTCCCCTTTTTCTGTTCCAATCTCTGGAAATCCGTCTTGTCCACCTTGTCAATTTTCCCCTTTAGTATTTTGTATGTCGTTTCATGTCCCCCCTATCTCTCCTTCCCTTTGTGTCGTCAGGTGATTTTCCCTTAAAACCCCTCCCCGTAGGACATACCTCTTAGGCTGGGACTTTTTGTTGCAAACCTTTCACTTTTTCTATTTCTTCACGTGCGGGTAGGGTGGGTTTTCCAAACTGTGCCGCTACTCCAATAGGGGGTAACTACAGGGGTACGGGTCCTGAATGATTCCTTTTTTAGATGTCGGAACGCTGTTTGAGGTTTTTTGGCGCCCCTAGCTGCAGCAGTTATTTGTTGATGTGCGCTTTTGTGGCCTGGTTTTTATACTACCCCAAAAATCTTTTTCCTTGAAAAGAGGTTTTTAGTCTTCGGGACCCCCAGCTGTTCCCCTGCGGTTTCTTTGCCCTTCCCCCCAATTCATGACTTTGCACTTGGGGGGATTGAAAATCCAGGACCAATTGCTGGACCAGGTCTGCACCTGTCAGATCCCTTTTTGTTCTGCCCGGGCTTGATCGATGAATTCTTTTTATCAACTTTACGTCATCTGCAAAAAGGGGCACCCCAGGTTTTTCCCTTCCCTCATGTCGTTCACAAATTTGTGGTTTGGTGTGTGTGTGTGTGTGTTGTGTGTGTTGTGTGTGTGTGGGGTGGTGTAGGTGTGTTGGTGTATGGTTGTGTATGTGTTGTTGAAATTGTGTGTGTGTGTGTCTCACCTGTTAATCACCTGTTAGGTTGCAGAGGTCGAGCCTTCCCCCCCCCTCCTCTTCATGGCGTGTGTGTTTACATGACTCCCTTTTAAAAAATTTGACTTTTCCCCCTCCAAAAATTTATTATTGATTTTATATATATATATTTTTTCATTGACTGAAGTATCAAAAAAAAAATTTTTGGATCAAACCAACTAAGAAACACACTTTTTAAAACCTTAAAACTAACTAACTTCTCTAACTTTTAAAACCCCATTTTAACCCAAATTAACCTCATTTAAAAACTTAAAATCAATTAACCTAACTTAACCCCACTTAACTTAATCCACTTAAACCCAAATTAACCTCATTAACCTAACTTAACCTTACTTAACCTAACTTAAAACCCATTTAACCCAACTAACCCTTTCTTAAAATAACTTAACCTTTCTTAACCCAATTAACCCTTTCTTAACCAATTAAGGGACATTTTGGCTAAATTTGCGATAATTCCAAAGTCATTTTTTTAAAAGAATTATATTCTTAAAGCCAGTGATACATATTTTTTTTCGTTATTTCAAATCGATTTTAATAAATTTATGGCATAAAAAAAAAAATTTAACTCTGCTTATTCGCCAAAAAAAAAAAAACACCCTTTTCCTCTTTAGGCCTAATTCGCCCGTTTGGCTTACCTCATTTTTGGCTGGGGATAATTACTTCATCTTCAGGTAAATGTGCTGAGGATAAACACACCTGAGGAATGATACTCTTTCTTACATACTTCTTTAATATCCTGCTAGTATACCACTGAGAGGATATCACTGAGGAGATACCACTGAGGGGATACCACTGAGGGGATACCACTGAGGGGATACCACTGTGGGGATACCTCTGAGGGGATACCACTGAGGGGATACCTCTGAGGGGATACCACTGAGGGGATACCTCTGAGGGGATACCACTGAGGGGATACCTCTGAGGGGATACCTCTGAGGGGATACCACTGTGGGGATACCACTGAGGGGATACCTCTGAGGCGATACCATTGAGGGGATACCACTGTGGGGATACCACTGAGGGGATACCACTGAAGGACACCACTAAGGGGATATATATCGAAGGGCTATTAAGTTACTACTGATGGGATACATAACCAAGGGTTACTAACTTATCACTGAAGGGATACACAGCTAACAGCACAATGCCTCTAGTCTCGTATTTCAGTGCAAAATCACGGGTATATCGACCCTCGTGCAAGAGAGTATATCCCCGCATACCTCCTCTCTACTTAATACAAATCCTGCAGGCGATATTGCTATGATATATGACCAATTATCGTAACTCACGCTCGCTAAGGGGCCATCAATAATGTAAAGGGGGGTTATAATACTCACTGAGTGGCCATCGCTTACAGCTGGAGGCTATCTCAGTAGCTGAGGGGGCCTGTCATGCTTGGTGAGGGGCCTATCAGGCTTGGTCAGGGGCCTGTCATACTTGGTCAAGGCCCCCCCTTCCTCTCGTTTAATTCTCTGGGCCTGTCGAGTTTGATGAGTGGCCCTCCCTGTCGCTTATCTCTCATCTCGCCCTCTGAATGGGTGTCATGATTTCTGAGTAGTTTCATGCTATCTGAGTGGTTAATATGCTGTGTGCATTAGGGGTAATTATATTCTGAGTATTCATAACTCTGAGTGGTTAGTACACTTTGAGTGGTCATCACTGTGTTTGACTAGTTATAATGCACTCTGAGTGATTACATGTTCTCTGAGCGGTTATTAAGTTCTCTGTGGTTATTAAGCTCTCTGAGTGTTTTCAGTGTTTATTATGCTCTCAGAATGGTTATTAAGCTCTCTGAGTGTTTTTCAGTGGTTATTAAGCTCTCTGAGTGGTTATTAAGCTCTCTGAGTGTTTTTTCAATGGTTATTATGCTCTCAGACGGTTATTAAGTTTCTGAGTGTTTTTTCAGTGGTTATTAAGCTCTCTGAGTGGTTATTAAGCTCTCTGAGTGTTTTTTCAATGGTTATTATGCTCTCAGAGTGGTTATTAAGCTCTCTGAGTGTTTTTTCAATGGTTATTATCATATATTTCATTGTCTTTGTTTATTTTAAATTATTGAAAACTTTTTCTAAAATATATTTGGTTTGGGTTTGGAAATTAAATTGCCTTTTTTATAAAAAAGGTTTTAAATAAGTTTTCTAAAGGTTTTTTTTGGACCAAAATTATTAATTTTTACATTAAAAAAATAAAAAAAAATCTTTAAATGTATAAGAGAAAAATTTTTGAAAGGATTAATTTTAAAAGAGTACTTGCAATTGCTTTTCATAATACATATATATATTTATATAATATATTATATATATATTAAAATATAATTTTTTTTTTTATATAATTTTATATATATATATATGTGTGTAGGGGTGTGTGTATTGTTGTGTATGTGTGTGTGTGTGTTGTGTGGTGTGGGTGTGGTGTGGGTGTGGTGTTATATGTGTGTGTGGTTTTTGTGTGGTGTGGTGTGTGTTTGTTGGGTGTGTGTGTGTTGGGGGTTGGGGTGTGTGTGTGGTGTGTGGGGGGGTTGGGTGTGTTGGGTTTGTGGTGGTGTGGTGTTGTGTGTGTGGTTGTGTGTGGTGTGTGTGTGTGTTGTGTGTGGTGGGTGGTTTGGGTTGTGTGTTGTGTGTGTTTTTTGTGTGTGGTGTGTGTGTTTTGTGTGTGTGTGTGTGTATGGTGTGTGTGGTGTTGTGTGTGTTTGTGTGACCCCTAATTGATCACCTAATTGTGGTTGCAGGGGGCGGACTCAGTCCTGGGCCCCCCCTCTTCACGCGCTACTGGATCCTCTCTCTCTGCTTCCTGAGCTTTGTATACCTTTCTTAAAAAATATGTATGGTTCCGCCTCCACTACTTCATTTCTGGCTATTCCACTTGCTGACAAATCTAGACTAAGAAAAATACCCTAACGTCCCTTGACTGTCTGGTCTTCAGCCCATTTTGCCCCTTGTCCCTGTTCCCCTTCTGGAACATCCTATCTCTGTCCACCTTATCTTTTCCCCCCGCAGTATCTTGTATGTCGTTATCATGTCTCCCCTGCCCCTTCGTCCCCGTGTGTCAGCCCCGTTTTCCCCCTTAACCTTCCTCGTACGACTTCCCCTTGAGCTCTGGGACTACCCTTTGTTGCAAACCTTTGTATTTTCTCTAACTTCTTACGTGCTGACCAGGTGTGGTTCCGAGGGTGCTGATACTCCAGTAGGGGCCTAACATACACAGGTACAGTGTTTAAAACGATTCCTTATTGAGGTATGGGGAACGTTTTCTCGGTTTGCCGGGCCCCGTATGCGCAGCGGTTATTTGGTTTGAGTGTGCCTCCTTGTGTACTCGGTGTTATGGTCCCCCCAAAGGGTCTTTCTCCCTGAGGGGGGGTCTGTAGTCTTTGTCCACCTACCTATATTCTGTCTGCGGTCTTCTTTGCCCTCCCCAATTTCTGACTTGCATTTGGCGGATTATTCGAGGAGCCATTACTGGACCAATTCCAGCCTCTCCAGGTCTCTTTGCAGTCCTGCTCACCCCTGTCCGATTAATTTTCTTCTCATCAACTTAAACGTCACTGCAAAAGGGGACATTTCAAGTTATTCCTTCCTCATGTCGTTACATTATAAAAAATAGCCTGGCCCCAGAACGCCCCCGGGGGAAACCCCTGTAACAGGCGCCCACGTGAACCTCTTACGACCATGGACTCGTTCTGCCCCCCTGTAGGTATTCCCCTTTTCCATTGCAGTGCCCTTCCTTTTTTTGGTGCTGATCCCCCAGTTCCCTAATCTCTTTTGGGGAACTGTGTCAAAGGCCTTTCCGCAGTCTAGGAAAACGCATTACCCCAACCCCCCTTTTTCGTGCTTACTTCTGTTACCTTGTCATAAAACTCCAGGAGGTTTTTTAACAAGATTTGCCTTTTCCTGAACCCCGCTGGTTTCATTTTTAACTTGTTCCCTTTTCCCGGTGTTCGAACCCCTCTCCTCCTGATAAACTTCTCCATACTTTCACACAATACTGTCGAGACACAGGTCTGTAGTTTAGTGCCTCGTTTTATTTCCTTTTTTAAATATGGGGACACATTAGCTTCTTCCATTTTTTCAGGTGTTGCCCCGTTTCAAGGGATGTTTGAATTGTGGTTTGAGGCACACACGCTCTCTGCTCCTTCTCTTTTTGTGTGTGTGTGTGTGTGTGTGTGTGTGTGTTTTTGTGTGTGTGGGTGTGGGGGTTTGTGTGTGTGTGTGTGTTGGTATGTGTTTTGTGTGTGTGTGTGTGTGTGTGTGTGTGTGTGTTTGTGTGTGTGTGTGGGGTGTGTGTGTGTGTGTGTGTGGTGGGTGGTGTTCCCCCTTTTTGGCCCCGGGGGCCCTGGTGGGCCCCGGGGGCCCTGTTTGGCCCCGGTGGGAACAAATCATAAATCATTAACAAAGTTTATTTCCCGGGTTCTTCTTTTGAAGCCCCGTACTCGGAGGGAAAGCTAGACTGTTACCCCCAGGACTTCTGTTCGATCTCCCTCCATGCTTTTTTATTTACTGGTGTTTATTACGACTGAAAATGATTATCCGGTACTATACATCACCAGATTTACAGATCAAAATCATCAACAGACCAGTGAACCTGAATACATTAAAAGACTCAATAAACATTCATCATGACTAACAGGAGGGTTTGCGATCCCACATGAAAAAAGAACGATTCTTTTTCTTTATGTGCAATCATTGCTATCTTCCCTCGTCCTTTTTTACAAATGTCTGCATCATCCTAAATTGCATG
>NC_069425.1:38386950-38404450 GCF_026875155.1 Cherax quadricarinatus | reverse complement strand
GGAGAGAGAGAGAGAGAGAGAGAGAGAGAGAGAGAAAGAGAGAGAGAGAGAGATAGAGAGAGAGACAGAAAGACAGGCAGAGACAGAAATATATATATATATACATATATATATATATATATATATATATATATATATATATATATATATATATATATATATATATATATATATATATATATATATGTTTATTTATTTATTATTTATTTATTTATTTACTAATTTTTTTATTTATACATGTACTTAGCGCGAAATGTCAAGGGAAATTAATAAAAAATTTTGCTGTTGTGAATAAAAAAAAATAAAACAGTCAGCAATAAGTAAAAGAATAATTAGCAAATAAATAACGTATGTTCAGATATGTTAAATTTTTTATTTTTTTTGTAAGCTAAAGAATACTGAAAAAATATTTAGTGTTAACTGTTATTTAAAATGACCTCATAAACTAATATCTTTGAGAAGTAAAGTTAGTGCTGATAACTTTACTGTCAGAAGTAAAGTTAGTGCTGATAACTTTACTGTCAGAAGTAAAGTTAGTGCTGATAACTTTACTGTCAGAAGTAAAGTTAGTGCTGATAACTTTACTGTCAGAAGTAAAGTTAGTGCTGATAACTTTACTGTCAGAAGTAAAGTTAGTGCTGATAACTCTACTGTCAGAAGTAAAGTTAGTGCTGATAACTTTACTGTCAGAAGTAAAGTTAGTGCTGATAACTTTACTGTCAGAAGTAAAGTTAGTGCTGATAACTTTACTGTCAGAAGTAAAGTTAGTGCTGATAACTCTACTGTCAGAAGTAAAGTTAGTGCTGATAACTCTACTGTCAGAAGTAAAGTTAGTAACCTCACTCACCCTGGTCAGGTGAGTGAGCGAAGGTGAGTAACCTCACTCACCCTGGTCAGGTGAGTGAGTAAAGGTGAGTAATCTCACTCACCCTGGTCAGGTGAGTGAGTGTAGGTGAGTAACCTCACTCACCCTGGTCATGTGAGTGAGTGAAGGTGAGTAACCTCTCTCACCCTGGTCATGTGAGTGAGTGAAGGTGAGTAACCTCACTCACCCTGGTCAGGTGAGTGAGTGTAGGTGAGTAACCTCACTTACTCTGGTCAGGTGAGTAACCTCACTCAATCACCTTGTTTCTTGTTCCTTGTTCCTTGTTCCTCGTTCCTCGTTCCCTGTCTGCCCAGATATAGACAGTGATTCAATATTCCTTATTCCCTGTTCCTTGTCCACCCAGAGAGCGAGAGCGAGGTTCCATCATGTTCCTTGTTCCTTGTCCACCCAGAGAGCGAGAGCGAGGTTCCATCATGTTTTCTGTTCCTTGTCTACCCAGAGAGCGAGAGCGAGGTTCCATCATGTTCCCTGTTCCTTGTCCACCCAGAGAGCGAGAGCGAGGTTCCATCATGTTCCCTGTTCCTTGTCCACCCAGAGAGGGAGAGCGAGGTTCCATCATGTTCCCTGTTCCTTGTCCACCCAGAGAGCAAGAGCGAGGTTCCATCATGTTCCCTGTTCCTTGTCCACCCAGAGAGCGAGAGCGAGGTTCCATCATATTCCTTGTTCCTTGTCCACCCAGAGAGCGAGAGCGAGGTTCCATCATATTCCTTGTTCCTTGTCCACCCAGAGAGCAAGAGCGAGGTTCCATCATGTTCCCTGTTCCTTGTCCACCCACATATTGACAGTGTTTCTTGCCGGAACTCTGTCTCAAAATGTGTCAGACTCTGGAAGTTCAGCTGATGAAGTGACTTCTGAAGTTTAACCAAACCCACGAAGATTAAGTGTACCTCCCTGACACTTTCTGCTGGAGGAGCAGACTTGGAGGAGTGAAGGAGTAGGAGGGGTTGAATTTTCGGATAATTTGAGAACATAATTCCAATAATAATAATAATAATAATAGTAATACCAATAATAACAATAATTATGATAATAATAATAATAATAATAATAATAATAATAATAATAATAATAATAATAATAATAATAATAATAATAATAATAATAATAATGATAACTGAAAGTGAATATAGGGAAGAGTAAGGTGATGAGGATAAAAAAAATGGGTAACGAAATACAGGATATGAGGTTGGAGCGAGAGAGTATAGAGGAAGTGAATGCATTGAGATATTTAAGAGTGGATGTGTCAGCAGATGTGTTTGTGAAAAATGAGGTGAATCATAGAACTGATGAGGGAAAAAAGGAGACTGGTGCACTGAGGAGTGCATGGAGACAAAGAACTTTGTCTATGGAAGCAAAGACGGGAATGTATGACAGAATAGTTTTACCAACGCTCTTGTATGAATGTAAAGCATGGGTGATGAATGTTGCAGCGAGGAGAAGGCTGGAGGTAGTGGAAATGTTATGTCTGAGGGCAATGTGTGGTGTGAATACAGTGCAGGGAATTCGTAGTTTGGAAATTAGGAGGAGGTGCGGGATTTCCAAAACTATTATCCAGAGGGCTGAGGAGGGGTTATTGAGGTGGTTCGGACATGCAGAGATGATGGAACAAAATAGAATGACTAGAGAGTGTATAAATCTGTAATGGAGGGAAGGCGGGGTAGAGGTCGGCCTAGGAAAGTTTGGAGGGAGGGCGTAAAGCAGATTTAGTGTGCGAGGGGCTTGGACTTCCAGCAAGTATGCGTGAGCGTGTTAGATAAGAGGAATGGAGACAGATGATTTTTAATACTTGAAGTGCTGTTGGAGTGTGAGCAGCGTAATGTTATGAAGGGATTCGGGGAAACCGGCAGGCCGGATTTAAATCCTGGATATGGGAAATACAGTGCACTCTGAAGGACGGGTGTTAATGTTGTAGTTTTATAACTGTAGTGAAAGTGCACTTCTGGCAAGACAGTGATGAAGTGAATGATGGTGAAAGATTTTCTTTTTCAGGCCAACCTACTTTGGTTGGAAAAGGCCGATGTGTTAAATAATAATAATAATAATAATAATAATAATAATAATAATAATAATAATTATTATTATTATTATTATTATTATTATTATTATTATTATTATTATTATTATTTTGTTATTATTATTCATGGCAGTAGTAGTAGGGGTAGTAATAGTGGTAGTGGTACTAGCAGTAATAGGAGTGGTAGTCGCAGTATTATTATTATTATTATTATTATTATTATTATTAGTAGTAGTAGTAGTAGTAGTAGTAGTAGTAGTAGTAGTAGTAGTAGTAGTAGTAGTAGTAGTAGTACTAACAGCAGTAACAGCGGTAGTAGTGGTAGTAGTCGCTATCATATCATCAACAACAGTATTGGTGTTTATTACACACCAGCCTTCCTTCCTTCCTTCCTTCCTTCCTTCCTTCCTTCCTTCCTTCCTTCCTTCCTTCCTTCCTTCCTTCCTTCCTTCCTTCCTTCCTTTCTTCCTTCTCTGCTTCGCAGGTCTCCCAAACTCTCCCACATTTACCGAATAAATTACTTAAGAGGTAAATAATGAACATTATTCCGTCATTATCCTTCACTGCCAGGATGGTGATAATTGCCATATAACAACTCACGTATGTATACATGCTCAGAGCAGTTGCCCGTTATGTTCAACGTTAAGAGTTAGTGTAGAATAACAACAGAGGTATACCAGTGCTAGTAGCGTTTTGACTGTTCTTTCATCTGAGGTGAACAGGGTGAGCGGTCTTGGTATCGATTCGTCCTTACTCAGTTGTGTCAGGGCCTCCAACCTGGTCAGTTGGGTCAGGGCCTCCAACCTGGTCAGTTGGGTCAGGGCCTCCAACCTGGTCAGTTGGGTTAGGACCTCCAACCTGGTCAGTTGGGTCAGGGCCTCCAACCTGGTCAGTTGGGTTAGGACCTCCAACCTGGTCAGTTAGGTCAGGACCTCCAACCTGGTTAGTTGGGTCAGGACCTCCAGCCTGGTTAGTTGGGTCAGGACCTCCAGCCTGGTTAGTTGGGTTAGGACCTCCAGCCTGGTCAGTTGGGTCAGGACCTCCAGCCTGGTCTGTTTGGTCAGGACCTCCAACCTGGTCAGTTGGGTCAGGACCTCCAACCTGGTTAGTTGGGTCAGGACCTCCAGCCTGGTCAGTTGGACCAGGACCTCCAACTTGGTCAGTTGGGCCAGGACCTCCAGCCTGGTTAGTTGGGTCAGGACCTCCAGCCTGATCAGTTGGGTCAGGACCTCCAGCCTGGTCAGTTGGGTCAGGACCTCCAGCCTGGTTAGTTGGGTCAGGGCCTCCAACCTGGTCAGTTGGGTCAGGACCTCCAACCTGGTCAGTTGGGTCAGGACCTCCAGCCTGGTCAGTTGGGTCAGGACCTCCAGCCTGGTCAGTTGGGTCAGGACCTCCAGCCTCGTCAGTTGGGTCAGGACCTCCAGCCTGGTTAGTTGGGTCAGGACCTCCAGCCTGGTTAGTTGGGTCAGGACCTCCAGCCTGGTTAGTTGGGCCAGGACCTCCAGCCTGGTCAGTTGGGTCAGGACCTCCAGCCTGATCAGTTGGGTCAGGATCTCCAGCCTGGTCAGTTGGGTCAGGACCTCCAGCCTGGTCATTTGGGCCAGGACCTCCAGCCTGGTCAGTTGGATCAGGACCTCAAGCCTGGTCAGTTGGACCAGGACCTCCAACTTGGTCAGTTGGGCCAGGACCTCCAGCCTGGTGGTTAGTTGGGTTAGGACCTCCAACCTGGTCAGTTGGGTCAGGACCTCCAGCCTGGTCAGTTGGGTCAGGACCTCCAGCCTGGTCAGTTGGGTCAGGACCTCCAGCCTGGTCAGTTGGGTCAGGACCTCCAGCCTGATTAGATGGGTCAGGACCTCCAGCCTGGTCAGTTGGGTCAGGACCTCCAGCCTGGTCAGTTGGGTCAGGGATTCTAACCTGGTCAGTTGGGTCAGGACCTCCAGCCTGGTCAGTTGGGTCAGGGCCTCCAACCTGGTCAGTTGGGTCAGGACCTCCAGCCTGGTTAGTTGGGTCAGAACCTCCAGCCTGGTCAGTTGGGCCAGGACCTCCAACCTGGTTAGTTGGGCCAGGACCTCCAGCCTGGTCAGTTGGGTCAGGACCTCCAGCCTGGTCAGTTGGGTCAGGACCTCCAGCCTGGTCAGTTGGGCCAGGACCTCCAGCCTGGTTAGTTGGGTTAGGACCTCCAGCCTGGTCAGTTGGGTCAGGACCTCCAGCCTGGTCAGTTGGGTCAGGACCTCCAGCCTGGTCAGTTGGACCAGGACCTCCAACCTGGTCAGTTGGGTCAGGACCTCCAGCCTGGTTAGTTGGGTTAGGACCTTCAGCCTGGTCAGTTGGGTCAGGACCTCTAGCCTGGTTATTTGGGTCAGGACCTCCAGCCTGGTTAGTTGGGTCAGGACCTCCAGCCAGATCAGATGGGTCAGGACCTCCAATCTGGTCAGTTGGGCCAGGACCTCCAACCTGGTCAGTTGGGCCAGGACCTCCAGCCTAGTCAGTTGGGTCAGGACCTCCAGCCTGGTCAGTTGGGCCAGGACCTCCAGCCTGGTCAGTTGGGCCAGGACCTCCAGCCTGGTCACTTGGGTCATGTTGAAACCCCTGAATGGGTTACAATGTATATTATGAATATATATGTATATGTATATAATTATTATCTTTTCATATAATTTTATATTGCTTATATTTGCGATAATAGCTAAATCGTAAATATATTGCTTTATATTATTATTTGACTTAGTTATGTTGTTAGGTAGGATGTAACACATATTATGTGCTCAAAGTTCAAGTCTTGATTGTCTAACTACTGTAATTATCGCTTGTGGCTCGTTACTCTGTTACTGGGCAGCAACTGTCCACGGAGCTATCACGTGATCGAGGGGGGGTTGTCCTCACCTCGTCTGAAGTATTCAGTCTGGTCTAGACTCGCTTGGTGGTTGGACGTATTCCTGACAAGTGCCTAACTCTTCCTTATTGGCCCTTGATGGAGGATCGTTTCTGTAGCTCTCTTGTTAGTTCTGTAGAACTCTGTTCACAGAACATTGTATAGACTTAGTGATTTTCGACGTTGTACTGAGGTTGTGTGTCTCATAGACACTCTGAGTAACTCAGGTCCTGAGCTGTAGCTTCTGACCTAACTTGTACTGGTATCTGTGTATTATCACAGTCGGGGATTTTCTTATGCTGAACTTAGATTCAGTAGTATGGGAGTTTTGTGACTTTTGTGGAGGATCTGCAGATGCTCCAGGTAAACTCCAGGTCCCTACTTAGTGTCGTTATATTATCTCCTTGTTCCTGATTCTGTGTCGCAGTTGCTTGTTATATTGCTATTGGGCTAAGCATTCTTTTTATTGTTCAAGCAGACTGTTCTGATTGCCAGTTGGTCAAGAAATTAGTTTATTTGAGGACTTTGTCAGTCACTTGTTTAAGTCTAGTTGAGTCGTGAGACATAGCGAACTACTTAGAGCACTTACACACATACACACAAACTTACTTGTATATATTTGTAATATCTTATTAAATGTTAATGTACTAGACGGTACTTAAGAATTATAAATGTGATACGTGCTTTCAGCACAATACTACTGTACACGAGAGAAGTGATTAATATTATTTTGATTACTGTGATTAATTTAATTTAATTTGATATACGCCTAGACAACTTAATGATTAATAAATTTATTAAATTTTAATTTCTCTAGTTAGTAGCCTACCAGTTGTAATCCTGAAGCACTATTGAATCATACTGAATTCTAATGGATAATTGGACAAGGATACTGACTACTTGTTACGAGAACCCAGTAACAGGCTGGATGCTAGAAGGGCAGTCCTTTCTAGTATTCACTGGAGATCTCTAAGCTTTTAGAATCGCGTTTTTTGTAACAGATCAGGACCTTCAGCCTGGTCAGTTGGGTCAGGACCTTCAACCTGGTCAGTTGGGTCAGGACCTCCAGCCTGGTCAGTTGGGTCAGGACCTTCAACCTGGTCAGTTGGGCCAGGACCTCCAACCTGGTCAGTTGGGTCAGGACCTCCAACCTGGTCTGTTGGGCCAGGACCTCCAGCCTGGTCTGTTGGGTCAGGACCTCCAACCTGGTCAGTTGGGTCAGGACCTCCAACCTGGTCAGTTGGGTCAGGACCTCCAACCTGGTCAGTTGGGTCAGGACCTCCAACCTGGACAGTTGGGTCAAGACCTCCAAAATGGACAGTTGGGTCAGGACCTCCAACCTGGACAGTTGGGTCAGGACCTCCAACCTGGTCAGTTGGGCCAGGACCTCCAGCCTGGTCTGTTGGGTCAGGACCTCCAACCTGGTCAGTTGGGTCAGGACCTCCAACCTGGACAGTTGGGTCAGGACCTCCAACCTGGTCAGTTGGGTCAGGACCTCCAACCTGGACAGTTGGGTCAGGACCTCCAACCTGGACAGTTGGGTCAGGACCTCCAACCTGGTCAGTTGGGCCAGGACCTCCAGCCTGGTCTGTTGGGTCAGGACCTCCAACCTGGTCAGTTGGGTCAGGACCTCCAACCTGGTCAGTTGGGCCAGGACCTCCAGCCTGGTCTGTTGGGTCAGGACCTCCAACCTGGTCAGTTGGGTCAGGACCTCCAACCTGGTCAGTTGGGCCAGGACCTCCAGCCTGGTCTGTTGGGTCAGGACCTCCAACCTGGTCAGTTGGGTCAGGACCTCCAACCTGGTCAGTTGGGTCAGGACCTCCAACCTGGACAGTTGGGTCAGGACCTCCAACCTGGTCAGTTGGGCCAGGACCTCCAGCCTGGTCTGTTGGGTCAGGACCTCCAACCTGGTCAGTTGGGTCAGGACCTCCAACCTGGACAGTTGGGTCAGGACCTCCAACCTGGTCAGTTGGGTCAGGACCTCCAACCTGGACAGTTGGGTCAGGACCTCCAACCTGGTCAGTTGGGCCAGGACCTCCAGCCTGGTGACTGGCCTCAGAGACACCACTGGTATACAAGCCAGTGTCACAGAGACGCTGTTTCCTCCTGTAACTCTCAGTTACATAGTCTTCAGGGATTTTAATTTAGCGAAACTATTATTGAGTATTAACCACATCTACCACTGGCGGTATAAGTAATAATATTGTCAGTAATGTGAGAGTTGTATAAAACCTACACTTTGAACTTCTAATTGAAATTAGAAAGTATCATGTAAGATCCTGTACCGCTATTGAGCTGGTGACGCATCATATCTTCAAGTCACCAACGCTGTGTAGCACAAATACTGTGCTAACGTCGACAGTTTTCCTTTATTTTCTTGAATTTTCCTTGTAAAAACTATGAGGAAAATGGCCGCAAGTTAGACTGGAATGGGATGATGTTAGAGTCTAACAACAATCACAACAACAGCAGCAGCAGCTGCAACACAGATAACAACAATAACAGCGGGGGAAGCAGCAGCAACAGCAGCAGCAACGTCAACAAGAACAACAACAGCTGGGGAAGCAGCAGCAGCAGCAGGAGCTGCAACAAGAACAGCAACAACAGATAACAATCAACAATACAATAAGCTCATCACATACGAACATTCATTTCCAACATACAGTAACACTAACATATTTTTTTACAGTGACAGTAAAATTAAAATAAACAACAGAACCAAGATAATTCCCCCGGGTTCAACATTCCACTCACATAATACATTTTCCAAACCGACAATTCACCTTTACATCTCGGGGAATAACCTGACGCCTGAACAAGCAGGCAGCATGACTGTCTAGCAGGCAGCATGACTGTCTAGCAGGCAGCATGACTGTCTAGCAGGCAGCATGACAGTCTAGCAGGCAGCATGACTGTCTAGCAGGCAGCATGACTGTCTAGCAGGCAGCATGACTGTCTAGCAGGCAGCATGGCTGACTAGCAGGCAGCATGACTGTCTAGCAGGCAGCATGGCTGACTAGCAGGCAGCATGACTGTCTAGCAGGCAGCATGGCTGTCTAGCAGGCAGCATGGCTGTCTAGCAGGCAGCATGACTGTCTAGCAGGCAGCATGACTGTCTAGCAGGCAGCATGACTGTCTAGCAGGCAGCATGACTGTCTAGCAGGCAGCATGGCTGTCTAGCAGGCAGCATGACTGTCTAGCAGGCAGCATGACTGTCTAGCAGGCAGCATGACTGTCTAGCAGGCAGCATGGCTGACTAGCAGGCAGCATGACTGTCTAGCAGGCAGCATGGCTGACTAGCAGGCAGCATGACTGTCTAGCAGGCAGCATGGCTGTCTAGCAGGCAGCATGGCTGTCTAGCAGCAGCATGACTGTCTAGCAGGCAGCATGACTGTCTAGCAGGCAGCATGACTGTCTAGCAGGCAGCATGACTGTCTAGCAGGCAGCATGACTGTCTAGCAGGCAGCATGACTGTCTAGCAGGCAGCATGACTGTCTAGCAGGCAGCATGGCTGTCTAGCAGGCAGCATGGCTGTCTAGCAGGCAGCATGACTGTCTAGCAGGCAGCATGACTGTCTAGCAGGCAGCATGACTGTCTAGCAGGCAGCATGACTGTCTAGCAGGCAGCATGACTGTCTAGTAGGCAGCATGGCTGACTAGCAGGCAGCATGACTGTCTAGCAGGCAGCATGGCTGACTAGCAGGCAGCATGACTGTCTAGCAGGCAGCATGGCTGTCTAGCAGGCAGCATGGCTGTCTAGCAGGCAGCATGACTGCCTAGCAGGCAGCATGACTGTCTAGCAGGCAGCATGACTGTCTAGCAGGCAGCATGACTGTCTAGCAGGCAGCATGACTGTCTAGTAGGCAGCATGGATGACTAGCAGGCAGCATGACTGTCTAGCAGGCAGCATGGCTGACTAGCAGGCAGCATGACTGTCTAGCAGGCAGCATGGCTGTCTAGCAGGCAGCATGGCTGTCTAGCAGGCAGCATGACTGTCTAGCAGGCAGCATGGCTGTCTAGCAGGCAGCATGACTGTCTAGCAGGCATCATGGCTGTCTAACATGCAGCATGACTGTCTAGCAGGCAGCATGACTGTCTAGCAGGCAGAATGACTGCTTAGCAGGCAGCATGACTGTCTAGCAGGTAGCATGACTGTCTAGCAGGCAGCATGGCTGTTTTGCAGGCAGCATGACTGTCTAGCAGGCAGCATGGCTGTCTAGCAGGCAGCATGACTGTCTAGCAGGCATCAAGGCTGTCTAGCAGGCAGCATGACTGTCTAGCAGGCAGCATGACTGTCTAGCAGGCAGCATGACAGTCTTGCAGGCAGCATGACTGTCTAGCAGGCAGCATGACTGTCTAGCAGGCATCAAGGCTGTCTAGCAGGCAGCATGACTGTCTAGCAGGTAGCATGACTGTCTAGCAGGCAGCATGACAGTCTAGCAGGCAGCATGACTGTCTAGCAGGCAGCATGGCTGTCTAGCAGGCAGCATGACTGTCTAGCAGGCAGCATGACTGTCTAGCAGGCAGCATGACAGTCTAGCAGGCAGCATGGCTGTCTAGCAGGCAGCATGGCTGTCTAGCAGGCAGCATGACTGTCTAGCAGGCAGCATGACTGTATAGCAGATAGCATGACTGTCTAGCAGGCAGCATGACTGTCTAGCAGGCAGCATGACTGTATAGCAGATAGCATGACTATTTAGCAGGTAGCATGACTGTCTAGCAGACAGCATGACTGTCTAGCAGGCAGCATGACTGTATAGCAGATAGCATGACTGTTTAGCAGGTAGCATGACTGTCTAGCAGGCAGCATGACTGTCTAGCAGGTAGCATGACTGTCGAGCAGGCAGCATAACTGTATAGCAGATAGCATGACTGTCTAGCAGGTAGCATGACTATCTAGCAGGCAGCATGACTGTCTAGCAGGTAGCATGGCTGTCTAGCAGGTAGCATGGCTGTCTAGCAGGTAGCATGACTATCTAGCAGGCAGCATGACTGTCTAGCAGGCAGCATGACTGTCTAGCAGGTAGCATGACTGTCTAGCAGGCAGCATGACTGTCTAGCAGGCAGCATGGCTGTCTAGCAGGGAGCATAACTGGTACACAGGCAGCATGAATAACGCAAAAACTTCAATACGAAATAAGGAAGTCAGACATTAAACTCTCTCCGTTAGTTGGGCTGATCTACAGCTGAACGAATTCAGGCGTATTGCTCCTGTCTCACCTGGGTGAAGAGTGATTATTATTGCTATTATTACTGTTATTACAGAGACCACACTTTGGTATCCTGCATTCTCCAGACGACCAAGTCTTGATCGTCAGAGATCCCAGTTTGACCATTGATTCAACCCTCCCCCTTTCTCTCTTTCTTTCTCTGTCTTTCTCTCTCTCTCTCTCTCTCTCTCTCTCTCTCTCTCTCTCTCTCTCTCTCTCTCTCCTCTCTCTCTCTCCTCTCTCTCTCTCTCTCTCTCTCTCTCTCCTCTCTCTCTCTCTCTGTCTCTCACACACACACACACACTAATAATAATAATTACAGTACAGTCTGTGGTACGTGGAGGCAGGCAGGGAGGGAGTCACCCGGTTCTTTACTTAAAGTAAGAACTGGTTGCAACAAGTATCAACTTGGGAGTCAAGGCTTTACCATCGCTGAGTGGTAAGTGATTTAATCTGTTGATTAACACTGCCTGGCGCACCTCTGATCTCAGGGTAAAACTGCAGACACAGACGCAGACTTAGTGGCGCTATTAACCAGCGTGCCTAAAGAGTTAGCGGTGCTTGGGACTTCAGAAGCAGTGTAACGCAAGAGTTAGTGGTGCTTGGGACCTCAGAAGCAGCGTAACTCAAGAGTTAGTGTTGCTTGGGACTTCAGAAGCAGCGTAACTCAAGAGTTAGTGGTGCTTGGGACTTCAGAAGCAGCTTAACTCAAGAGTTAGTGTTGCTTGCGACTTCAGAAGCAGAGTAACTCAAGAGTTAGTGGTGCTTGGGACTTCAGAAGCAGCGTAACTCAAGAGTTAGTGGTGCTTGGAACTTCAGAGGCAGCGTAAAGCAAGAGTTAGTGGTGCTTGGGACTTCAGAAGCAACGTAATTCAAGAGTTAGTGGTGCTTGGGACTTGAGAAGCAACGTAATTCAAGAGTTAGTGGTGCTTGGGACTTCAGAAGCAACGTAATTCAAGAGTTAGTGGTGCTTGGGACTTCAGAAGCAACGTAATTCAAGAGTTAGTGGTGCTTGGGACTTGAGAAGCAGTGTACCCAGAGCACCTCACTCACAGCTTCAAAGACATTAATGATCAGATAGCATCGCTTCATTCACAAAGGGACATTTTTTCCCCTTTCCTAAGTTTGCCTCATCTGAACTGAGGATCAAATAACCTGGCCTCCACTCAGAAGCCTAACTTCGTTGGTCTCTGTGTACCGGGGAGGAGGGTGCTGGGTATTGGTGGTGATGGTAGTGCTGGGTGTTGGTGGTAGTGGCTGTGGGAGTGGTGGTTATGATGGTTGTATGATGTAGTCTACACGGATTTAGTAAAGGTGTTTGACAAATGGGATTATGAAGTGACTGTACGTAAATTGAGGGGTGACAGTAACAGGTATGACGGGGACAGTAGGCAAATGGATTTTCAGTTTTCTGACAAACGGAACACAGAGAATAATGGTTAACAGAAAGTCCAGCATTAACCAAGTAAAAAAAAAAGTTCAGCACACCAGGGCACTGTCCTGGTGTTTCTACTGTTTCTTATCCTCGTAGCTGATATAAATAAAAACACTCGCCATAGTTACGTATCATCTTAAATATGAAAATCACCTCGGTAGAAGACATGGAATAATAAGAAGAGGATATAAACAAAGTCTTCCAGTGAGCAGTGGAGAATAACATGACGTTCGATGATGACAAGTTCCAACTGCTTAGATATGGACAAAATGAGCTTAAAAGAGAGACGCCGAATACAAATCGCAAGGTCACCAAACAGAGCGAAAGGGATATGTGAAGGATGTGGATGTAATAATGTCAGTTAATCTTTCTTTCCAAGAACACAATTAGGCAAATATCACGAAAACCAGGAAAATGACTAGGTGGATAATGAAAATTTTCCAAACAAACAAAAAAATAGTGCCAGTGACGACAATTTTCAAATCGCATGTGCTCTTTCCCTTAGAATATAGTTCAGTGTTGGCGGCTCCGTTCAAGGCAGGAGAGTTACGAGTGCGAACAAATACACAGATGATTTATGGCCGACGTTGAGCCAATAAAACATTTAAATTACTGGGAATGCGTTAGAGTCCTTAACACGTGTATGTATTCGCTGTAGCGGAGAGAGAGAAACATGATAACATATTCCTGAAGGTGCTTGAGAGTCTGGTTCTGAATCTACATACTGCCATGACAACATACTGAAGTGAGAGTTACGAGAGAAAGTGTAAATTAAACCCAGTGAAAAATAGGGGAGCTGTGAGCACTGTAAGAGAACATTGTATCAACTTCACAGATTGCTTAACACACTGCCACGACATATTATCGACAATGCCAAAGCGAGTATATTAGGTTAAAAGAGAAAATTGGACAAATACTTCCGCCATGTGCCGGATCACACAGGCTGTGATGGATACGTGGGCCAGCGGGCCGTCGGTAGCAAAAGCTTAGTCGATCGGACTAGCAGCAGACAAGTCTGACCCAAGGCCAGGCTGAGAGATTGGAACACTCTCGAAAGCTTTCAGAGGTATATTAAAGGAGGTGGTGGTAGTGGTGTGGTAATGATGGTGTTCCACCAGTGTTCTACCAGTGTTCCAGCAGTGTTCCACCAGTGTTCCATCAATGTTCCAGCAGTGTTCCACCAGTGTTCCACCAGTGCCCCACCAGTGTTCTACCAGTGTTCCACCAGTGTTCCACCAGTGTTCCACCAATCTTCCAGCAGTGTTCCACCAGTGTTCCACCAGTGTCCCACCAATGTTCCACCAGTGTTCCACCAGTGTTCCACCAGTGTTCCACCAGTGTTCCATCAGTGTCCCACCAGTGTCCCACCAATGTTCTACCAGTGTTCCACCAGTGTTCCACAAGCGTCGTACCAATGTTCCACCAGTGTTCCACCAGTGTTCCACCAGTGTTCCATCAATGTTCCGCCAGTGTTCCACCAGTGTTCCATCAGTGTCCCACCAGTGTCCCACCAATGTTCCAACAGTGTTCCACCAGTGTTCCATCAGTGTCCCACCAGTGTCCCACCAATGTTCTACCAGTGTTCCACCAGTGCTCCACAAGTGTCCCACCAATGTTCCACCAGTTTTCCACCAGTGTTCCACCAATGTTCCACCAGTGTTCCACCAGTGTTCCACCAGTGCTCCACCAGTGTTTCACAAGTGTTCCACCAGTGTTCCACCATTGTCCCACCAATGTCCCACCAATGTTCCACCAATGTCCCACCAATGTTCCACCAATGTTCCACCAGTGTTCCACCAGTGTTCCACCATTGTTCCACCAGTGTTTCACAAGTGTTCCACCAGTGTTCCACCATTGTCCCACCAATGTCCCACCAATGTTCCAACAGTGTCCCACCAATGTTCCACCAATGTTCCACCAGTGTTCCACCAGTGTTCCACCAGTGTTCCACAAGTGTTCCACCAGTGTTCCACCAATGTTCCGTCAATGTCCCATCAATGTCCCACCAGTGTTCCACCAATGTCCCACTAATGTCCCATCAATGTTCCACCAATGTCCCACCAGTGTTCCACCAATGTCTCACCAATGTTTCACCAATGTCCCACTAATGTTCCACCAATGTCCCACCAATGTCCCACCAATGTTCCACCAATGTCCCACCAATGTTTCACCAATGTCCCACCAATGTCCCACCAATGTCCCATCAATGTTCCACCAATGTCCCACCAGTGTTCCACCAATGTCTCACCAATGTTTCACCAATGTCCCACTAATGTCCCACCAATGTCTCACCAATGTCCCACCAATGTCCCACCAATGTCCCACCAATGTCCCATCAATGTCCCACCAATCTCCCACTAATGTCCCACCAATGTCCCACCAAAGTTCCACCAATGTCCCACTAATGTCCCACCAATGTCCCACCAATGTTCCACCAGTGTTCCACCAATGTTCCGTCAATGTCCCATCAATGTCCCACCAGTGTTCCACAAATGTCCCACTAATATTCTACCAATGTCCCACCAATGTTCCACCAGTGTTCCACCAATGTCCCACCAATGTCCCACCAATGTTCCACCAGTGTTCCACCAATGTCCCATCAATGTTCCACCAATGTCCCACCAGTGTTCCACAAATGTCCCAATAATGTTCCACCAATGTCCCACCAATGTCCCACCAATGTTCCACCAATGTCCCACCAATGTTCCACCAATGTCCCACCAATGTTCCACCAATGTCCCACCAATGTCCCACCAATGTTCCACCAATGTCCCACCAATGTTTCACCAATGTCCCACCAATGTCTCACCAATGTCCCACCAATGTCCCATCAATGTTCCACCAATGTCCCACCAATGTTTTACCAATGTCCCACTAATGTCCCACCAATGTCCCACCAATGTCCCACCAATGTCCCATCAATGTTCCACCAATGTCTCACCAATGTTTCACCAATGTCCCACTAATGTCCCACCAGTGTCCCACCAATGTCCCACCAATGTCCCACTAATGTCCCACCAGTGTTCCACCAATGTCCCACCAATGTTTCACCAATGTCCCACCAATGTCCCACCAATGTCCCACCAATGTCCCATCAATGTCCCACCAATGTCCCACCAATGTCCCACCAATGTCCCACTAATGTTCCAACAATGTTTCGCCAATGTCCCACTAATGTCCCACCAATGTCCCACCAATGTCCCATCAATGTCCCACCAATGTCCAACTAATGTCCCACCAATGTCCCACCAATGTCCCACCAATGTCCCATCAATGTCCCACCAATGTCCCACTAATGTCCTACCAATGTCCCACCAATGTCCCATTAATGTCCCACCAATGTTCCACCAATGTCCCACTAATGTCCCACTAATGTCGCACCAATGTCCCACCAATGTCCCACTAATGTCGCACCAATGTTCCACCAATGTCCCACTAATGTCGCACCAATGTCCCACCAATGTCCCACCAATGTCCCACTAATGTCGTACCAATGTTCCACCAATGTTCCACCAATGTCCCACCAATGTCCCACTAATGTCCCACCAATGTCCCACCAATGTCCCACTAATGTCGCACCAATGTTTCACCAATGTCCCACCAGTGTCCCACTAATGTCGCACCAATGTTTCACCAATGTCCCACTAATGTTCCACCAATGTCCCACCAATGTCCCACCAGTGTCCCACTAATGTCGCACCAATGTCCCACCAATGTCCCACCAATGTCCCACTAATGTCGCACCAATGTTTCACCAATGTCCCACTAATGTTCCACCAATGTCCCACCAATGTCCCACTAATGTCGCACCAATGTCCCACCAATGTCCCACCAATGTCCCACCATTGTGCCACTAATGTCGCACCAATGTTTCACCAATGTCCCACTAATGTTCCACCAATGTCCCACCAATGTCCCACTAATGTTCCACCAATGTCCCACCAATGTCCCACTAATGTCGCACCAATGTCCCACCAATGTCCCACTAATGTCCCACTAATGTCGCACCAATGTCCCACCAATGTCCCACTAATGTCCCACTAATGTCGCACCAATGTCCCAGCAATGTCCCAGCAATGTCCCACTAATGTCGCACCAATGTTCCACCAATGTCCCACCAATGTTTCACCAATGTCCCACTAATGTCCCACCAATGTCCCACCAATGTCCCACTAATGTCGCACCAATGTTCCACCAATGTCCCACTAATGTCCCACCAGTGTCCCACCAATGTCCCACTAATGTCCCACAAATGTCCCACCAATGTCCCACCAATGTCCCACCAATGTCCCACCAATGTCCCACCAATGTCCCACCAATGTCCCACTAATGTCCCACCAATGTCCCACCAATGTTTTACCAATGTCCCACCAATGTCCCACTAATGTCCCACCAATGTCCCACCAATGTCCCACTAATGTCGCACCAATGCCCCACCAATGTCCCACTAATGTCCCACCAATGTCCCACCAATGTCCCACTAATGTCGCACCAATGTTCCACCAATGTCCCACCAATGTTTCACCAATGCCCCACTAATGTCCCACCAATGTCCCACCAATGTCCCACTAATGTCGCACCAATGTCCCACCAATGTCCCACTAATGTCCCACCAATGTCCCACCATTGTCCCACTAATGTCCCACCAATGTCCCACCAATGTCCCACTAATGTCGCACCAATGTCCCACCAATGTTTCACCAATGTCCCACTAATGTCCACCAATGTCCCACCAATGTCCCACTAATGTCCCACCAATGTCCCACCAATGTCCCACCAATGTCCCACTAATGTCCCACCAATGTCCCACCAATGTCCCACTAATGTCCCACCAATGTCCCACCAGTGTCCCACTAATGTCTCACCAATGTCCCACCAATGTCCCACCAATGTCCCACTAATGTCGCACCAATGTCCCACCAATGTTTCACCAATGTCCCACTAATGTCCCACCAATGTCCCACTAATGTCCCACCAATGTCCCACCAATATCCCACTAATGTCGCACCAATGTTCCACCAATGTCCCACCAATGTTTCACCAATCTCCCACTAATGTCCCACCAATGTCCCACCAGTGTCCCA
>NC_069425.1:38356950-38381950 GCF_026875155.1 Cherax quadricarinatus | reverse complement strand
ATGATCCTGCAGGAGAAAGCACGGCTGAGAGGCAAGCAGGAGTTCCGGAGTGTGTACCTCGATCGAGACAGAACACAGGACGAAAGGAAGACAATGAAAGAGAGAGTTCAAAAACGAAAGGAGAAATGGGAGGAAATGAAAAAGGAGAGCAGAATAACCCAGGATCAAATGGAAGGACAAGCGCACCCCCCAGAAACACCTGCAGAAGGACTCCAGCCACGACACCCCCAAGGCAACTGAACAATCCAAACCAACCATCACACACCGATCCCTCTGTTTCCACCCCCCGCACCACAGTTACAGTATTAGAACAGAAGTTGAAGGTTTAGTACACAAATGCAGATGGATTAACGAATAAACATGAGGAATGGCAAGAAAGAATCAATGAGAAGTCCCCAGACATCATAGCAGTTACAGAAACAAAACTCATGGAGACAATAACAGATGCAATTTTCCCACCAGGATACCAGATCATGAGGAAAGTTAGAAGGGGCAGGGGGGAGGTGGGGTTGCTCTGCTCGTAAAAAACAGATGGAAATTCGAGAAAATGGAAGGAATAGATGAGACGGGAGAAAGAGACTACATAGCAGATACAATTCAGTCTGGGGAACACAAAGTGGTCATTGCAGTGATGTATAATCCACCACAGAACTGCAGGAGGCCAAGAGAGGAATATGAAGAGAGCAACAGAGCAATGGTGGAAACACTTGCTGAGGTGGAAAGAAGAGCTCACTCCAGCAGAGCAAAGTTGCTGGTTATGGGGGATTTCAACCACAGGGAGATTGACTGGGAAAACCTGGAGCCACATGGGGGTCCCGAAACATGGAGAGCCAGGATGTTGGACGTGGTGCTGGAAAACCTCATGCACCAACATGTTAAGGACACTACCAGAGAGAGAGGGGAGGATGAACCAGCAAGATTGGACCTTGTGTTCACCCTGGGCAGCTCAGATATTGAGGACATCAAGTATGAGAGTCCCCTAGGAGCTAGCGACCACGTGGTTCTGTGTTTTGAATACATAGTAGAGCTGCAAGTGGAGAGAATAACAGGAGTTGAATGGGAAAAGCTGACTATAAAAGAGGGGACTACATAGGGTTGAAGAACTTCCTGCGGGAGGTCCAGTGGGACAGAGAACTGGCAGGAAAGCCAGTAAATGAAATGATGGAATATGTAACAACAAAATGCAAGGAGGCAGTGGAAAGGTTTATTCCCAAGGGCAACAGTAACAATGGGAAGACCAGAACGAGCCCCTGGTTTACCCGACGGTGTAAGGAGGCAAAAACAAAGTGCAATAGAGAATGGAAAAAGTACAGAAGGCAGAGAACACACGAAAATAGGGAGATCAGTCGCAGAGCCAGGAATGAGTACGCACAGATAAGGAGGGAGGCCCAGCGACAGTATGAAAATGACATAGCATCGAGAATCAAGACTGACCCGAAACTGTTGTATAGCCACATCAGGAGGAAGACAACAGTCAAAGACCAGGTGATCAGATTAAGGACAGAAGGTGGAGAACTCACAAGAAATGATCAGGAGGTATGTGAGGAGCTGAACAGGAGATTTAAGGAAGTTTTTACAGTAGAGACAGGAAGGGCTGTGGGAAGACAGCACAGAAGGGAACATCAAGAGGGAATATACCAACAAGTGTTGGATGACATACGAACAACTGAGGACCTTGACACCTCAAAGGCGATGGGACCGGACATCTTCCCATGGGTCCTTAGAGAAGGAGCAGAGATGCTGTGCGTGCCTCTAACCACAATCTTCAACACATCCCTTGAAACTGAGCAACTACCTGAGAAATGGAAGACAGCTAATGTAGTCCCAATATTTAAGAAAGGAAACAGAAACGAGGCACTAAACTACAGACCTGTCTCTGACATGTATTGTGTGTAACGTCATGGAGAAGATTATCAGGAGGAGAGTGGTCGAACACCTGGAAAGGAACAAGATTATAAATGAAAACCAGCATGGGTTCATGGAAGGCAAATCTTGTATCACAAACCTCCTGGAGTTTTATGACAAGGTAACAGAAGTAAGAAACGAGAGAGAGGGGTGGGTAGATTGCGTTTTCCTAGACTGCAGGAAGGCCTTTGACACAGTTCCCCACAAGAGATTAGTGCAGAAGCTGGAGGATCAGGCGCACGTAAAAGGGAGGGCACTGCAATGGATAAGGGAATACCTGACAGGGAGGCAGCAACGAGTCATGGTACGTGAAGAGGTATCACAGTGGGCGCCTGTTACGAGCGGGGTCCCACAGGGGTCAGTTCTAGGACCAGTGCTATTTTTGATATATGTGAACGACATGATGGAAGGAATAGACTCTGAAGTGTCCCTGTTCGCAGATGACGTGAAGTTGATGAGAAGAATTAAATCGGACGAGGATGAGGCAGGACTGCAAAGAGACCTGGACAGGCTGGACATGTGGTCCAGCAACTGGCTTCTCGAATTCAATCCAGCCAAATGCAAAGTCATGAAGATTGGGGAGGGGCAAAGAAGACCGTAGACAGAGTATAGGCTAGGTGGACAAAGACTACAGACCTCATTCAGGGAGAAAGACCTTGGGGTGACCATAACACCGAGCACATCACCGGAGGCACACATCAACCAAATAACCGCTGCAGCATACGGGCGCCTGGCAAACCTGAGAATAGCGTTCCGATACCTTAATAAGGAATCGTTCAAGACACTGTACACTGTGTATATTAGGCCCATACTGGAGTATGCAGCACCAGTCTGGAACCAACACCTGGTCAAGCACGTCAAGAAGTTAGAGAAAGTACAAAGGTTTGCATCAAGGCTAGTCCCAGAGCTCAAGGGAATGTCGTACGAGGAAAGGTTAAGGGAAATCGGACTGACGACACTGGAGGACAGAAGGGTCAAGGGAGACATGATAACGACATACAAGATACTGCGGGGAATAGACAAGGTGGACAGAGATAGGATGTTCCAGAGAGGGGACACAGGGACAAGGGGTCACAACTGGAAGCTGAAGACTCAGACGAGTCACAGGGACGTTAGGAAGTATTTCTTCAGTCATAGAGTTGTCAGCAAGTGGAATAGCCTAGCAAGTGAAGTAGTGGAGGCAGGAACCATACATAGTTTTAAGAAGACGTATGACAAAGCTCAGGAAGCAGAGAGAGAGAGGATCCAGTAGCGATCAGTGAAGAGGCGGGGCCAGGAGCTGAGTCTCGACCCCTGCAACCACAATTAGGTGAGTACAATTAGGTGAGTACACACCACACACACACAACACACACACACACACACACACACACACACACACACACACACACACAAAACACACACACACACACACACACACACACACACACACACAAACACACACACACACACACACACACACACAAAACACACACACACACACACACACACACACACACACACACACACACACACACACACACACACACACACACACACACACACACACACACACATTCACATGCACATTTTCAGTCCATATTTCCATAGACTAACATTTTCACACCTAATAAAACATTCACGTCTATCATATATCATTTACAAAATATTCTGTAAAATCCCTACATTCTGGAGCCTCAGGGTAGCAAAAATAATACAGCATTTGGTATATACGAAGAGATGTATTCTGAGTGTATATACACTGGGAGGTTGACTTTAAACCCTGTTGTTGTTAGTGATAAAATAACTTTTGTTGTTAGTCTTTAAATAACTTTGTTAATATTTGGATAACCTTTAGAGTATTTAAATAACCTTGTTAGGATTTAAATAGCATTGTTAGTGTTTAAATGGCCTTGTTTTTAGTATTTAAATAACCTTGCTGCTAGTGTTAAAATGACCTTGTTGTCAGTGTTAAAATTACCTTATAGTTAGTGTTAAAATTACATTGTTGTTAGTGTTAAAATCACCTTGTAAGTATTAAATCCACCTGGCTGTTAGTGTTAAAATCACCTCTTTGTTAGTGTTAAAATCACCATGTTGATAGTGTTAAAATCACCTAGTAGTTAGTGTTAAAATCATCTAGTTGTTAGTGTTAAAATCACCTAGTTGTTAGTGTTAAAATCGCCTTGTTGCTAGTGTTAAATTCACCTCGTTGTTAGTGTTAAAAATCACCTCGTTGTTAGTGCTCACGAGGAGGGAGTCTCTGATATCCTTCTTGTAATGTTTACACCACTGAATTCACAGGCCAAGAGCTGCTCTACTTTCACAGCTCATACAGAAGCTAAGCTTTGTGAACCTTCCTCACCATAATCACAGGCTAGGAGACGTTAGCCTACCTCAGCTTAATCACAGACTAGGAGCCGTTAGCCTACCTCAGCTTAATCACAGGCTAGGAGCCGTTAGCCTACCTCAGCTTAATCACAGGCTAGGAGCCGTTAGCCTACCTCAGCTTAATCACAGACTAGGAGCCGTTAGCCTAATTCAGCTTAATCACAGGCTAGGAGCCGTTAGCCTACCTCAGCTTAATCACAGGCTAGGAGACGTTAGCCTACCTCAGCTTAATCACAGGCTAGGAGCCTGTGATTAAGCTGATTAAGCACCACTACTCAGGATGATGCCCAGAGCTATCGTCTAACACTGCCGTGCCCACCTGCTTCTAGGTGGTCAGGGGCATCGAGTATAAGGAAGGTTTTCGTTGGGATTTAAAAGCCCCAGGAGCACAACATAGTCAAGAAAACATTCCCACGGTCAGTAAATTGTTCCCACGGTTAGTAAATAGTTCCCACGGCCAGTAAATTATTTCCAAGGTCAGTAAATTATTCCCAAGGTCAGTAAATTATTCCCACGGTCAGTAAATTATTCCAAAGGTCAGTAAATTATTCCTACGGTCAGTAAATTGTTCCCACGGCCAGTAAATTATTTCCAAGGTCAGTAAATTATTCCCAAGGTCAGTAAATTATTCCCAAGGTCAGTAAATTATTCCCACGGTCAGTAAATTATTCCCAAGGTCAATAAATTATTCCTACGGTCAGTAAATTGTTCCCACGGCCAGTAAATTATTCCCAAGGTCAGTAAATTATTCCCACGGTCAGTAAATTGTTCCCACGGCCAGTAAATTATTTCAAAGGTCAGTAAATTATTCCCAAGGTCAGTAAATTATTCCCACGGTCAGTAAATTATTCCCAAGGTCAGTAAATTATTTCCAAGGTCAGTAAATTATTCCCACGGTCAGTAAATTATTCCCACGGTCAGTAAATTATTCCCACGGCCAGTAAATTATTCCCAAGGTCAGTAAATTATTCCCACGGTCAGTAAATTGTTCCCACGGCCAGTAAATTATTTCAAAGGTCAGTAAATTATTCCCAAGGTCAGTAAATTATTCCCACGGTCAGTAAATTATTCCCAAGGTCAGTAAATTATTTCCAAGGTCAGTAAATTATTCCCACGGTCAGTAAATTATTCCCACGGTCAGTAAATTATTCCCACGGTCAGTAAATTATTCCCACGGTCAGTAAATTATTCCCACGGTCAGTAAATTGTTCCCAAGGTCAGTAAATTATTCCCTCGGTCAGTAAATTGTTCCCACGGCCAGTAAATTATTTACAAGATCAGTAAATTATTCCCACGGTCAGTAAATTATTCCCACGGTCAGTAAATTATTCCCACGGTCAGTAAATTGTTCCCACGGTCAGTAAATTGTTCCCACGGTCAGTAAATTGTTCCCACGATCAGTAAATTGTTCCCACGGTCAGTAAATTGTTCCCACGGTCAGTAAATTATTCCCACGGTCAGTAAATTGTTCCCACGGTCAGTAAATTATTCCCACGGTCAGTAAATGGTTCCCACGGTCAGTAAATGGTTCCCACGGTCAGTAAATTGTTCCCACGGTCAGTAAATTGTTCCCACGGTCAGTAAATGGTTCCCACGGTCAGCAAATAGTTCTCACGGTCATTAAATTGTTCCCACGGTCAGTAAACAGTTCCCACGGTCAGTAAATTGTTCCCACGGTCAGTAAATTTTTCCCACGGTCAGTAAACAGTTCCCACGGTCAGTAAATTGTTCCCACGGTCAGTAAATAGCTCCCACGGTCAGTAAACAGTTCCCACGGTCAGTAAATAGCTCCCACGGTCAGTAAACAGTTCCCACGGTCAGTAAATTGTTCCCACGGTCAGTAAATAGCTCCCACGGTCAGTAAACAGTTCCCACGGTCAGTAAATAGCTCCCACGGTCAGTAAATAGCTCCCACGGTCAGTAAACAGTTCCCACGGTCAGTAAATTGTTCCCACGGTCAGTAAATTGTTCCCACCAATACAGCATTCCCACTGTCAACAGTACATTCCCAATGTCAACAGTGCATTCCTACTGTCAACAGTACATTCTCAATATCAACAGTGCATTCCCACTGTCAACAGTACATTCCCAATGTCAACAGTGCATTCCTACTGTCAACAGTACATTCTCAATGTCAACAGTGCATTCCCACTGTCAACAGTACATTCCAACTGTCAACAGAACATTCCCACTGTCAACAGTACATTCCCACTGCCAACAGTACATTCCCACTGTCAACAGTACATTCCCACTGTCAATGGAACATTCCCATTGTTAACAGTACATTCCCACTGTCAACAGTACATTCCCACTGTCAACAGTACATTCCCACTGTCAACAGAACATTCCCACTGTCAACAGAACATTCCAGTACATACCCACTGTAAACAGAACATTCCCACTGTAAAACAGACATTCCCACTTTTCAACAGTACATTCCAGTACATTCCCACTGTAAACAGAACATTCCCACTGTCAACAGAACATTCCCACTGTCAACAGTACATTCCAGTACATTCCCACTGTAAACAGAACATTCCCACTGTCAACAGAACATTCCCACTGTCAACAGAACATTCCCACTGTCAACAGTACATTCCAGTACATTCCCACTGTCAACAGTACATTCTCACTGTCAACAGTACATTCCCACTGTCAACAGAACATTCCCACTGTCAACAGAACATTCCAGTACATACCCACTGTAAACAGAACATTCCCACTGTCAACAGAACATTCCCACTGTCAACAGTACATTCCAGTACATTCCCACTGTCAACATAGTATTCCCACTGTCAACATAACATTCCCACTGTCAACAGAACATTCCCACTGTCAACAGAACATTCCCACTGTCAACAGAACATTCCCACTGTCAACAGTACATGTCCACTGTCAACAGAACATTCCCACTGTCAACAGAACATTCCCACTGTCAACATAACATTCCCACTGTCAACATAACATTCCCACTGTCAACATAACATTCCCACTGTCAACATAACATTCCCACTGTCAACATAACATTCCCACTGTCAACATAACATTCCCACTGTCAACATAACATTCCCAATGTCAACATAACATTCCCACTGTCAACATAACATTCACACTGTCAGCATAACATTCCCACTGTCAACATAACATTCCCACTGTCAACATAACATTCCCACTGTCAACATAGCATTCACACTGTCAGCATAACATTCCATCTGTCAACATAACATTCCCATTGTCAACATAACATTCCCACTGTCAGCATAACATTTCATCTGTCAACATAACATTCCCACTGTCAACACAACATTCCCACGGTCAACACAACATTCCCACGGTCAACACAACATTCCCACGGTCAACACAACATTCCCACGGTCAACACAACATTCCCACGGTCAACACAACATTCTCACGGTCAACACAACATTCCCACGGTCAACACTACATTCCCACGGTTAACACAACATTCCCACTGTCAACACAACATTCCCACGGTCAACACAACATTCGCACTGTCAACACAACATTCCCACGGTCAACACAACATTCCCACTGGCAACACAACATTCCTACTGGCAACACAACATTCCCACGGTCAACACAACATTCCCACGGTCAACACAACATTCCCACTGGCAACACAACATTCCCACGGTCAACATAACATTCCCACGGTCAACACAACATTCCCACTGTCAACACAACATTCCCACGGTCAACATAACATTCCCACGGTCAACACAACATTCCCACGGTCAACATAACATTCCCACGGTCAACACAACATTCCCACGGTCAACATAACATTCCCACGGTCAACACAACATTCCCACGGTCAACATAACATTCCCACGGTCAACACAACATTCCCACGGTCAACATAACATTCCCACGGTCAACACAACATTCCCACGGTCAACATAACATTCCCACGGTCAACACAACATTCCCACGGTCAACATAACATTCCCACGGTCAACACAACATTCCCACTGTCAACACAACATTCCCACGGTCAACATAACATTCCCACGGTCAACACAACATTCCCACGGTCAACATAACATTCCCACGGTCAACACAACATTCCCACGGTCAACATAACATTCCCACGGTCAACACAACATTCCCACGGTCAACATAACATTCCCACGGTCAACACAACATTCCCACGGTCAACATAACATTCCCACGGTCAACACAACATTCCCACGGTCAACATAACATTCCCACGGTCAACACAACATTCCCACGGTCAACATAACATTCCCACTGTCAACACAACATTCCCACGGTCAACATAACATTCCCACGGTCAACACAACATTCCCACGGTCAACATAACATTCCCACTGTCAACACAACATTCCCACGGTCAACATAACATTCCCACTGTCAACACAACATTCCCACGGTCAACATAACATTCCCACTGTCAACACAACATTCCCACTGTCAACACAACATTCCCACGGTCAACATAACATTCCCACTGTCAACACAACATTCCCACGGTCAACATAACATTCCCACTGTCAACACAACATTCCCACGGTCAACATAACATTCCCACTGTCAACACAACATTCCCACGGTCAACATAACATTCCCACTGTCAACACAACATTCCCACGGTCAACATAACATTCCCACTGTCAACACAACATTCCCACGGTCAACATAACATTCCCACTGTCAACACAACATTCCCACGGTCAACATAACATTCCCACTGTCAACACAACATTCCCACGGTCAACATAACATTCCCACTGTCAACACAACATTCCCACGGTCAACATAACATTCCCACTGTCAACACAACATTCCCACGGTCAACATAACATTCCCACTGTCAACACAACATTCCCACGGTCAACATAACATTCCCACTGTCAACACAACATTCCCACGGTCAACACAACATTCCCACTGTCAACACAACATTCCCGCGGGCAACACAACATTCCTACGGTCAACACAACATTCCCACTGTCAACACAACATTCCCGCGGGCAACACAACATTCCTACGGTCAACACAACATTCCCACTGTCAACACAACATTCCCACTGTCAACACAACATTCCCACTGTCAACACAACATTCCCACTGTCAACACAACATTTCCTCTGTCAACACAACATTCCCACTGTCAACACAACATTCCCACTGTCAACACAACATTCCCACTGTCAACACAACATTCCCACTGTCAACACAACATTCCCACTGTCAACACAACATTCCCACTGTCAACACAACATTCCCACTGTCAACACAACATTCCCACTGTCAACACAACATTCCCACTGTCAACACAACATTCCCACTGTCAACACAACATTCCCACGGTCAACACAACATTCCCACGGTCAACACAACATTCCCACTGTCAACACAACATTCCCACTGTCAACACAACATTCCCACGGTCAACACAACATTCCCACGGTCAACACAACATTCCCACTGTCAACACAACATTCCCACTGTCAACACAACATTCCCACTGTCAACACAACATTCCCACTGTCAACACAACATTCCCACTGTCAACACAACATTCCCACTGTCAACACAACATTCCCACTGTCAACACAACATTCCCACTGTCAACACAACATTCCCACTGTCAACACAACATTCCCACTGTCAACACAACATTCCCACGGTCAACACAACATTCCCACGGTCAACACAACATTCCCACTGTCAACACAACATTCCCACTGTCAACACAACATTCCCACTGTCAACACAACATTCCCACGGTCAACACAACATTCCCACTGTCAACACAACATTCCCACGGTCAACATAACATTCCCACGGTCAACATAACATTCCCACTGTCAACACAACATTCCCACTGTCAACACAACATTCCCACTGTCAACACAACATTCCCACTGTCAACACAACATTCCCACGGTCAACACAACATTCCCACGGTCAACACAACATTTCCAGGCTCAGTAAAGACCTTCCGAAGGTGAGGGAAAAAAGTCATTGTATCGGCCGTTGCAACATTGCAAGGTCAACATCACATTCCCAGGAGGAATACCTCGGGTGAGTGGAGGTGTGAGTGCAGTGGTCGCGTGCAGGGCCACCGTAAGTATTACTTGCAATAACACCAGCTATGACCACCATGACCCTAAAACCTGAAGATTTATATAGCCATCAAAAAAGCCTAAACTGCCCTACATTATATTCACAAGATCAATAGCTTTTGTTGGCAATTTATTTAAAAATTTAAAATGAAATTCCGCCTTAACATGAACGCTAAGAGAAACTGTACAACTCTGAATATATATATGTATATATATATATATATATATATATATATATATATATATATATATATAGGATGGGGTCCTCCTCTGGTGTAAATTGTGGGACCCACAGCCTCGGAAAAGTGGATAAAAAGGCTTCAAGGATGAATATTTGGATTTCTTCCTGTAGCCGTTTGAATATTCCACTTTCCCTACCACCCCATTTTTTCATAAATATAAATGTAATAAACACCATTATATATATATATATATATATATATATATATATATATATATATATATATATATATATATATATATATATATATATATATATATATATATATATATATATATATTAAATTATGGGGAATCAAATTAAAAATGGGAATTGACACAGTTACTTTTTGCTGATGATACTGTGCTTATGGGAGATTCTAAAGAAAAATTGCAAAGGTTAGTGGATGAGTTTGGGAATGTGTGTAAAGGTAGAAAGTTGAAAGTGAACATAGAAAAGAGTAAGGTGATGAGGGTGTCAAATGATTTAGATAAAGAAAAATTGGATATCAAATTGGGGAGGAGGAGTATGGAAGAAGTGAATGTTTTCAGATACTTGGGAGTTGACGTGTCGGCGGATGGATTTATGAAGGATGAGGTTAATCATAGAATTGATGAGGGAAAAAAGGTGAGTGGTGCGTTGAGGTATATGTGGAGTCAAAAAACGTTATCTATGGAGGCAAAGAAGGGAATGTATGAAAGTATAGTAGTACCAACACTCTTATATGGGTGTGAAGCTTGGGTGGTAAATGCAGCAGCGAGGAGACGGTTGGAGGCAGTGGAGATGTCCTGTTTAAGGGCAATGTGTGGTGTAAATATTATGCAGAAAATTCGGAGTGTGGAAATTAGGAGAAGGTGTGGAGTTAATAAAAGTATTAGTCAGAGGGCAGAAGAGGGGTTGTTGAGGTGGTTTGGTCATTTAGAGAGAATGGATCAAAGTAGAATGACATGGAAAGCATATAAATCTATAGGGGAAGGAAGGGGGGGTAGGGGTCGTCCTCGAAAGGGTTGGAGAGAGGGGGTAAAGGAGGTTTTGTGGGTAAGGGGCTTGAACTTCCAGCAAGCGTGCGTGAGCGTGTTAGATAGGAGTGAATGGAGACGAATGGTACTTGGGACCTGACGATCTGTTGGAGTGTGAGCAGGGTAATATTTAGTGAAGGGATTCAGGGAAACCGGTTATTTTCATATAGTCGGACTTGAGTCCTGGAAATGGGAAGTACAATGCCTGCACTTTAAAGGAGGGGTTTGGGATATTAGCAGTTTGGAGGGATATGTTGTGTATCTTTATATGTATATGCTTCTAGACTGTTGTATTCTGAGCACCTCTGTAAAAATAGTGATAATGTGTGAGTGTGGTGAAAGTGTTGAATGATGATGAAAGTATTTTCTTTTTGGGGATTTTCTTTCTTTTTTTTTTTTGGGTCACCCTGCCTCGGTGGGAGACGGCCGACTTGTTGAAAAAAAAAAAAATATATATATATATATATATATATATATATATATATATATATATATATATATATATATATATATATATATATATATATATGTATATATGGTGTTTATTACATTTCGAAGTATTAATGAGGTCTCAGTATGGAGATCGTGTAGTTCCTTGATCGTTTTTTCTATAGAGAACTGCATTCCAATTATGAGCCGAGAATCTGTTTTTCTTCTCGATAATTTAGTGACTATATCTGCTTTCCTGTGAACTTTCGAAATGGCAAATTACGTTTCCAGTCGATAAGGTCGTCTGCAGTGATTTTTTCTTCCTAGGAATCACATGATTTATGAATCGGTTGTGCCCCTTCCCAGTCTGTAGCATGACTGGTGGTTTGAAGGTGGTGGAACACAGTCAAGTTCTTTGTGTCCCTATTTTAGCCAATATTTTTGTCTAGTTGTTGTGACTCACGTATGTATAAAGCAAAACACACACACACACACACACACACACACACACACACACACACACACACACACACACACACACACACATACACACACACACACACACACACACACACACACACTACCTTAAAAAGCATCACTACAGTGTCGTTACCTTTGTACCCTGAACACTGACATGACAAGACACCATCCAATCAGCATTACTGTCCATCAGACTGAAGAAGCGTCACTAAGACAGCATCTAAGGTATCACACGGCCTTGACATTCAGTCTGGCTATGGACATAAATCCTGCAGATAATGCCAACCTGCAATATAACAACACAACACCAACGCGACAAAGGTCCTCTTCACTTTACTGATTCAGAAATATTTCTTCGAGAGTCCTATACCTCTGTAGGGATCCTCTTGTTCACAGACAGATGTGAGGATCCTCTTGTTCACAGACAGATGTGAGGATCCTCTTGTTCACAGACAGATGTGAGGGTCCTCTTGTTCACAGACAGATGTGAGGATTCTCTTGTTCACAGACAGATGTGAGGATCCTCTTGTTCACAGACAGATGTGAGGATCCTCTTGTTCACAGACAGATGTGAGGATCCTCTTGTTCACAGACAGATATGAGTCAAAAAAATATGGGCCAGTGACATCAGCAGGAAAGTAACATCAGTAACAAAGTAACATCAGTAAGAAAGTAACATCAGTAAGAAAGTAACAACAGTAAGAAAGTAACATCAGTAAGAAAGTATTATCAGTAAGAAAGTAACATGAGAAGAAAGTAACATCAGTAAGAAAGTAACATCAGTAAGAAATTAACATCAGTAAGAAAGTAACATCAGTAAGAAAGTAACATGAGAAGAAAGTAACATCAGTAAGAAAGTAACATCAGTAAGAAAGTAACATCAGTAAGAAAGTAACATCAGTATGAAAGTAACATCAGTAAGAAAGTAACATCAGTAAGAAAGTAACATCAGTAAAAAAGTAACATGAGAAGAAAGTAACATCAGTAACAAAGTAACATCAGTTACAAAGTAACATCAGTAAGAAAGTAACGTCAGTAAGAAAGTAACATCAGTAGGAAAGTAACATCAGTAAGAAAGTAACATGAGAAGAAAGTAACATCAGTAACAAAGTAACATCAGTTACAAAGTAACATCAGTAAGAAAGTAACGTCAGTAAGAAAGTAACATCAGTAAGAAAGTAACGTCTGTAAGAAAGTAACGTCAGTAAGAAAGTAACATCAGTAAGAAAGTAACATCAGCAAGAAAGTAACATCAGTAAGAAAGTAACATGAGAAAGAAAGTAACATCAGTATGAAAGTAACATCAGTAAGAAAGTAACATGAGAAAGAAAGTAACATCAGTATGAAAGTAACATCAGTAAGAAAGTAACATGAGAAGAAAGTAACATCAGTATGAAAGTAACATCAGTAAGAAAGTAACATGAGAAAGAAAGTAACATCAGTATGAAAGTAACATCAGTAAGAAAGTAACATGAGAAGAAAGTATCATCAGTATGAAAGTAACATCAGTAAGAAAGTAACATCAGTAAGAAAATAACATGAGAAAGAAAGTAACATCAGTATGAAAGTAACATCAGTAAGAAAGTATCATGAGAAGAAAGTAACATCAGTATGAAAGTAAAATCAGTATGAAAGTAACATTAGTAAGAAAGTAATGGCAGTAAGAAAGTAACATCAGTAAGAAAGTAACATCAGTAAGAAAGTAACATGAGAAGAAAGTAACATCAATAAGAAAGTAACATCAGTAAGAAAGTACAATAGTAAGAAAGTAACATCAATAAGAAAGTAACATGAGAAGAAAGTAACATCAATAAGAAAGTAACATCAGTAAGAAAGTACAACAGTAAGAAAGTAACATCAGTAAGAGAGTAACATCAGTAAGAAAGTAACAAAATAACGCCGGTTACGAAGTAACATCAGTAACAAAATAACGCCGATAACAAAGTAACATCAGTAACAAAGTAACACCAGTGGCATCAGTAACACCCATAACACCAGTGGCATGAGTAACACCCGTAACACCAGTGGAATCAGTAACACCCGTAACACCAGTGGCATCAGTAACACCAGTAACACCAGTGGCATCAGTAACACCCATAACACCAGTGGCATCAGCAACACCCGTAACACCAGTGGCATCAGTAACACCAGTAACACCAGTGGCATCAGTAATACCCGTAACTAGACAACATCTGTAACACCCGTAATAAAGTAACACCAGTAGCATTAGTAACACCCGTTACTTTGTTACTGGCGTAACAAAGTAACGCGAGTAACACCAGTAACAAAGTAACATCAGTAATATAATTAATACCAGTAATAACAAAGTAATACCAGTAATACAATTAACGCCAGTAACAAAGTAACACCAATAATATAATTAACACATGTAACAAAATAACACCAGCAATAAAATAAACACCAGAAACAATGTTACAATCAGTAACATCAGTAACACCAGTAACACCAGTGACATCAGTAAGACCAGTAACACCAGTGACACCAGTAACAAAGTTACACCAGTAACACCAGTAACTAACACCAATGACACAAGTAGCAAGTAACACAAGTAACAAAATAACAACAGTAAAACAAGTAACACAGTAACACCAGTAACACAAATAACACAGTAACACCAGTAACACAAGTAACACAGTAACACCAGTAACACAAGTAACACAGTAACACCAGTAACACCAGTAACACAGTAATACCACACTTACTGTACAATGCAACAATATTTACCAGTCCACGTCATTCAGTGTGGTACATCAGGTTGTAAATTGTGTAAGTTGTAAATTGCGTAACGCGTGTTGTAAATTATATAACGAAGCTTGTAAATTAGTAATTCTCCAGCAGGTGAGCTTGGCGAATATTTGTGGCCCAGGGCAATTATGCGGTGGGTAATTACCTGTGTGGTTAATTATTGCAGGTAAGTGTCTTCTGGGTGTCCATTATTATTCAGGGAATAAATATGAGGACTCGCATAGGAGCCGTGAATCGACCCCTGCAACCACAAAGAGGTGAGTAAACACTCACTCACACACACACACACACACACACACACACACACACACACACACACACACACACACACACACACACACACACACACACACACACACACACACACACATACACACAGTTAAGATTTAAGCCTTACATCAAAAAATAGGTCAGTACACCAACAAAACATTGATCAGTTCCATTGGGTCTTATAATGTTCTCTCTTGAGAGGAGGAGAGAGATACCTGGTAATATATACCTGGGAGATGCTTGCAGGTCTACGAAACCTACACATTACCCTAACAACGTAATGGAGCCAGAGATGTTGGAGGAAGTGTAAAATTAGCTTAGTGAAAAGCCAGGGGCTGTGAGCAAAGTGCGAGAACAACGAGTCAACATACGTGGTGCCAGACTTCAACCTGCTACCAGTTGATGTCAGAAATATTGCTGGAACAAGTGTAGAAGCTTGCAAGAGGGAACTGGTTCACTATCCCCTGCAAGTGCCGGATCAGTTAGGCTAGCGGGACGCCAATGACTACAGCCTGCTTGAACAACTTCTATCAACAGATATTCCTGTCCTCAGTCGAAATAGGTCCCAGGTCATAGATCACAGGTTACAGGTCACAGGTCACAGGTTTGGCCCAGAAGGAGAGGATCAGTGTGCAGGCTGGTAGCTATCAACCATCCAATAAAACACTACCTTCTCTTATGTACCTAGGAGGTGGAAGGACTCTGGCTCAACGGCTGACCTTTTTTTTATCGTCTCGTGCACCCGCAAGATGGCAGGTAAGTCTTTCGAACACTCACTCACAAGAACTGTGGTGAGCGGGGCGTTCTGAACTTAGTATACTCAAGTATGATGCCAGGCTGATGTTAGACGGATTTTAATTAAGATTCACGAGGGGAATCTGAGAGCAATATTCTGGATATTGAGAAGTAGACGAACAAAACCTGGTCTTTGAGATGAGGTACAGAGGCTGACGTGAGTTGTTGGGTGACTGGAGCAGAAATTTTTGGTGACTAGCGTAGAGACGAACACAGAAAAGGAAAGAAGTAGTAGTCACTGAACTAAAGAAAAATTTTTGATAATGCAGACCGCACGCCTCCAGCAGCTGCAAGGTAATCATTGATGGACACCTAGACAATCAGGAAAGTTTAGGTAAAATATTGGAGATGGCCAAGCCGGTGGTGATCTGACGCTTGGAATAACAACACGGCCATCAGAACATAACGCGAGAGAGAGAGAGAGAGAGAGAGAGAGAGAGAGAGAGAGAGGAGAGAGAGAGAGAGAGAGAGAGAGAGAGAGAGAGAGAGAGACAAACAGACAGACAGACAGACAGACAGACAGACAGACAGACAGACAGACAGACAGACAGACAGACAGACAGACAGACAGAGACAGAGGGAGGGGGGGAAGCAGAAATTTAAGAAACTCTGAGAACCATGGAAATAAGTCCGGCGCGGGAGGAGGAAGATAACTTAATAAATCACTTAATCACTGATATATGTTTGTTGAAGGTAATAAAGTAATTATTGCGCAAGAAAAGTATATAATACCGATAAGATGAAAGTTAAGACACATGTTGCACATGTTGCACATGTTGCACATGTTGCACATGTGTTTGTAATGTGTTTGTGTATAATAAACAAGAGTTGAAGCCAAGAACAAGTGGCGAGAGAGAAGAACAAGTGGCGAGAGAGAAGAACAAGTGGCGAGAGAGAAGAACAAGTGGCGAGAGAGAAGAACAAGTGGCGAGAGAGAAGAACAAGTGGCGAGAGAGAAGAACAAGTGGCGAGAGAGTAGAAACAAGTGGCGAGAGAGAAGAACAAGTGGCGAGAGAGAAGAAACAAGTGGCGAGAGAGAAGAACAAGTGGAGAGAGAGAAGAACAAGTGGCGAGAGAGAAGAACAAGTGCGACGAGAGTAGAACAAGTGGCGAGAGAGTAGAACAAGTGGCGAGAGAGAAGAACAAGTGGCGAGAGAGAAGAACAAGTGGCGAGAAGAAGAACAAGTGGCGAGAGAGAAGAACAAGTGGCGAGAGAGAAGAACAAGTGGCGAGAGAGTAGAACAAGTGGCGAGAGAGTAGAACAAGTGGCGAGAGAGAAGAACAAGTGGCGAGAGAGAAGAACAAGTGGCGAGAGAGTAGAACAAGTGGCGAGAGAAGTAGAAACAAGTGGCGAGAGAGAAGAACAAGTGGCGAGAGAGAAGAACAAGTGGCGAGAGAGAAGAACAAGTGGCGAGAGAGTAGAATAAGTGGCGAGAGAGTAGAACAAGTGGCGAGAGAGAAGAACAAGTGGCGAGAGAGTAGAACAAGTGGCGAGAGAGAAGAACAAGTGGCGAGAGAGAAGAACAAGTGGCGAGAGAGAAGAACAAGTGGCGAGAGAGTAGAACAAGTGGCGAGAGAGAAGAACAAGTGGCGAGAGAGAAGAACAAGTGGCGAGAGAGTAGAACAAGTGGCGAGAGAGAAGAACAAGTGGCGAGAGAGAAGAACAAGTGGCGAGAGAGTAGAACAAGTGGCGAGAGAGAAGACAAGTGGCGAGAGAGAAGAACAAGTGGCGAGAGAGTAGAACAAGTGGCGAGAGAGAAGAACAAGTGGCGAGAGAGAAGAATAAGTGGCGAGAGAGAAGAACAAGTGGCGAGAGAGAAGAACAAGTGGCGAGAGAGTAGAAACAAGTGGCGAGAGAGTAGAACAAGTGGCGAGAGAGTAGAACAAGTGGCGAGAGAGTAGAACAAGTGGCGAGAGAGTAGAACAAGTGGCGAGAGAGTAGAACAAGTGGCGAGAGAGAAGAACAAGTGGCGAGAGAGAAGAACAAGTGGCGAGAGAGAAGAACAAGTAGCGAGAGAGAAGAACAAGTGGCGAGAGAGAAGAACAAGTGGCGAGAGAGAAGAACAAGTGGCGAGAGAGTAGAACAAGTGGCGAGAGAGTAGAACAAGTGGCGAGAGAGTAGAACAAGTGGCGAGAGAGTAGAACAAGTGGCGAGAGAGTAGAACAAGTGGCGAGAGAGTAGAACAAGTGGCGAGAGAGAAGAACAAGTGGCGAGAGAGAAGAACAAGTGGCGAGAGAGAAGAACAAGTAGCGAGAGAGAAGAACAAGTGGCGAGAGAGAAGAACAAGTGGCGAGAGAGAAGAACAAGTGGCGAGAGAGAAGAACAAGTGGCGAGAGAGAAGAACAAGTGGCGAGAGAGAAGAACAAGTGGCGAGAGAGTAGAACAAGTGGCGAGAGAGAAGAACAAGTGGCGAGAGAGAAGAACAAGTGGCGAGAGAGAAGAACAAGTGGCGAGAGAGAAGAACAAGTGGCGAGAGAGAAGAACAAGTGGCGAGAGAGAAGAACAAGTGGCGAGAGAGTAGAACAAGTGGCGAGAGAGAAGAACAAGTGGCGAGAGAGAAGAACAAGTGGCGAGAGAGAAGAACAAGTGGCGAGAATGAAGGCAGCGTCGAGGAACCAAGGAGAACAGATCTCTATTACAGTCATGATTCATTTATGGTAGGTGATGACCCCCACTCACCCACACCATCCCACTCACCCACACCATCCCACTCACCCACACCATCCCACTCACCCACACCATCCACTCATACCCACACCATCCCACTCACCCACACCATCCCACTCACCCACACCATCCCACTCACCCACACCATCCCACTCACCCACACCATCCCACTCACCCACACCATCCCACTCCCCAACCATCCCACTCACCACACACCACTCCCCACACTCCATCCAACCATCCCACTCACCCACACCATCCCACTCACCCACACCATCCCACTCACCCACACCATCCCACTCACCCACCTCCACACCACACATCCCACTCACCCACACATCATCACCAACCATCCCACTCCACCACACCATCCCACTCACCCACACCATCCCACTCACCCACACCATCCCACTCACCCACACCATCCCACTCACCCACACCATCCCACTCACCCACACCATACCACTCACCCACACCATCCCACTCACCCACACCATCCCACTCACCCACACCATCCCACTCAACCACACCATCCCACTCACCCACACCATACCACTCACCCACACCATCCCCCACCACCCACACCATCCCACTCACCCACACCATCCCACTCACCCACACCATCCCACTCACCCACACCATCCCACTCACCCACACCATCCCACTCACCCACACCATCCCACTCACCCACACCATACCACTCACCCACACCATCCCACTCACCCACACCATCCCACTCACCCACACCATACCACTCACCCACACCATCCCACTCACCCACACCATACCACTCACCCACACCATCCCACTCACCCACACCATCCCACTCACCCACACCATACCACTCACCCACACCATACCACTCACCCACACCATCCACACTCACCCACACCATCCCACTCACCCACACCATCCACTCACCCACACCCATACCACTCACCCACACCATCCCACTCACCCACACCATCCCACTCACCCACACCATCCACACTCACCCACACCATCCCACTCACCACACCATCCCACTCACCCACACCATCCCACTCACCCACACCATACCCACTCACCCACACCATCCCACTCACCCCACACCATCCCACTCACACACACCATCCCACTCACCCACACCATCCCACTCACCCACACCATCCCACTCACCCACACCATCCCACTCACCACACCATCCCACTCACCCACACACCATCACCACTCACCCCCAAACACTCACCCATCCCTCACCCACACCATCCCACTCACCCACACCATCCCACTCACCCACACCATACCACTCACCCACACCATCCCACTCACCCACACCATCCCACTCACCCACACCATCCCACTCACCCACACCATCCCACTCACCCACACCATACCACACTCCACCCCCACCCATACCAACTCCACTCACCCACACCATCCCACTCACCCACACCATCCCACTCACCCCACCACCATCACCCACCTCCCACACCCACACCATCCTCACCCCCCTCCATCCCCACACCATACCACTCACCCACACCATCCACTCACCCACACCATCCCACTCACCCACACCATCCCACTCACCCACACCATCCCACTCACCCACACCATCCCACTCACCCACACCATCCCACTCACCCACACCATCCCACTCACCCACACCATCCCACTCACCCACAACCATCCCACTCACCCACACCATCCCACTCACCCACACCATTCCCACTCACCCACACCATCCCATCACCCACACCATCCCACTCACCCACACCATCCCACTCACCCACACCATCCCACTCACCCACACCATCCCACTCACCCACACCATCCCACTCACCCACACCATCCCACTCACCCACACCATCCCACTCACCCACACCATCCCACTCACCCACACCATCCCACTCACCCACACCATCCCACTCATCCCACACCATCCCACTCACCCACACCATCCCACTCACCCACACCATCACCACTCACCACACCATCCCACTCACCCACACATCCCACTCACCCACACCATCCCACTCACCCACACCATCCCACTCACCCACACCATCCCACTCACCCACACCATCCCACTCACCCACACCATCCCACTCACCCACACCACCCCACTCACCCACACCATCCCACTCACCCACACCATCCCACTCACCCAAAACCATCCCAGTCACCCACACCATCCCACTCACCCACACCATCCACTCACCCACACCATCCCACTCACCCACACCATCCCACTCACCCACACCATCCCACTCACCCACACCATCACACTCACACACACCATCCCACTCACCCACACCATCCCACTCACCCACACCATCCCACTCACCCACACCATCCCACTCATCCACACCATCCCACTCACCCACACCATCCCACTCACCCACACCATCCCACACCCCCACTCCCCCACTGTCTGTCAGCCGCTGGAGTCGATGGAGGATGTAGAAGGCACAAAATAATGGAGAACAGAAGAAACAGTGTGATGTAAGGAAGAGGAGGAGGAGGAGGAGAAGGAACAGTAGGAAGAGGAGGTGGAGGAGGAGGAAGAGGAGGAGGAGGAGGAGGAACAGGAGGAGGAGGAACACTAGGAGGCAAATTAAGAGAAGGAGGGGAGAAGAAAGGAATGTTGAATAATTAAGGTACGTAATTAACCCAACGAGAAATAAAAGTTGAAAGGAAGGTTTGAAGAGGAGAGAATTAGAAGAGAGGGAACGAAGGTAGAGGAGAGCGAGGGAAGGTTAGGAGAGAAGGGAACGGAGAGGAGAGCGAGGGAAGGTAGAGGAGAGGGAGGGAAGGTAGAGGAGAGGGAGGGAAGGTAGAGGAGAGGGAGGGAAAGTAGAGGAGAGCGAGGGAAGGTAGAGGAGAGGGAGGGAAGGTGGAAGAGAGGGAGGGAAGGGAGAGGAGAGGGAAGGAAGGGAAGGGAGGGAGGGAGGGAAGGTAGAGGAGAGGGAGGGAAGGTAGAGGAGAGGAGGGAAGGTAGAGGAGAGGGAGGGAAGGTAGAGGAGAGGGAGGGAAGGGAGAGGAGAGGGAAGGAAGGGAGATGAGAGGGAGGGAAGGTAGAGGAGAGGGAGGAAGTAGAGGAGTAGGGAGGGAAGGTAGAGAAGAGGGAGGGAATGTAGTGGAGAGCGAGGGAAGGTAGAGGAGAGGGAGGGAAGGTAGTGGAGAGTGAGGGAAGGTAGAGGAGAGTGAGGGAAGGTAGTGGAGAGCGAGGAAGGTAGAGGAGAGGGAGGGAAGGTAGAGAAGAGGGAGGGAAGGTAGTGGAGAGTGAGGGAAGGTAGAGGAGAGGGAGGGAAGGTAGAGGAGAGCAAGAGAAGGTAGAGGAGAGCGAGGGGAGGTAGAGGAGAGGGAGGGAAGGTAGAGGAGAGCAAGGGAAGGTAGGAGAGGGAGGGAAGGTAGAGGAGAGGGAGGCGAGGTAAGAGAGGGAGGGAAGGGAGAGGAGGGAGGGAAGTAGAGAGATGAGAGAAGGTAGAGAAGAGCGAGGGAAGGTAGAGGAGAGGGAGGAAGGTACAGAAGAGCGAGGGAAGGTGAGGAGAGGAGGGAAGGTAGAGGAGAGAGCGAGGGAAGGTAGAGGAGAGAGGAAGGGAGAGGGATGGAAGAAGGGGAGGGAGGGAGGGAAGTAGAGGAGGGGGGGAGGGGAGGGGGGGAGGGGAGAGGAGGGGGGGGGGAGGGGAGGAAGGGGGGGGAGGGGTTGAAGGGAGGGAATAGAGGAGAAAGGGAAGGGAGAGGGGGGGGGAGTAAGGGAGGAGGAGGGAGAGGAGGGAGGAAGGAGGGAGAGGGAGGAAAAGGTAGAGGAGAGGGGGAAGTAGGGAGGGGGAAGGTGAGAAGGGGAAAGGTAGGAGGCGAAATGTGGAGAGGGGGAAGGTGGGAGAGGAGGAAGGTAGAGGAGTGAGGGAGTAGGGAGGGGGGGTGAGGGGGAGGAAGGTGGGAGAGGGAGGGAAGTAGAGGAGAGGAAGAAGGTAGGAAAGCAGGAAGTAGAGGAGGAGGGAAAGAAGGAGAGGGGGAAGGTAGGGGCAAGGGAGGTAGAGGAAGGAGGGAGGTAGAGGGAGGAGGAAGGGAGGGAGAGGAGGGAATGTAGGGAGAGTGAGAGAAGTAGAGAGAGCGAGGAGGTGAAGAGGAGGGAAGGTAAGAGACGAGGGAAGGTAGAGGAGAGGGAGGGAAGGTAGAAGAGAGGGAGGGAAGATAGAGGGAGGGATGGTAGAGGAGAGCGAGGGAAGGTAGAGGAGATGGAAGGAAGGTAGAGGAGAGGGCGGGAAGGTAGAGGAGAGGGAGGGAAGGGAGAGGAGAGCGAGGGAAGGTAGAGGAGAGGGAGGGAAATTAGAGGAGAGCGAGGGAAGGTAGAGGAGAGGGAGGGAAGGTGGAGGAGAGGGAGGGAAGGGAGAGGAGAGGGAAGGAAGGGAGAGAAGAGGGAGGGAAGGTTAGACTAGAGGGAGGGAACGGAGAGGGAGTGAGGGAAGGTAGAGGAGAGGGAGGGAAGGTAGACTAGAGGGAGGGAAGGTAGAGGAGAGCAAAGGAAGGTAGAGGAGAGGGAGGAAAGGTAGAGGAGAGCAAGGGAAGGTAGAGGAGAGGGATGGAAGGTAGAGGAGAGGGAGGGAAGGGAGAGGAGAGGGAAGGAAGGGAGAGGAGAGGGAGGGAAGGTAGAGGAGAGGGAGGGAAGGTAGAAGAGAGCGAGGGAAGGTAGAGGAGAGGGAGGGAAGGTAGAGGAGAGGGAGGGAAGGGAGAGGAGAGGGAAGGAAGGTAGAGGAGAGGGAGGGAAGGTAGAGGAGAGGGAGAGAAGGTAGAGGAGAGGGAGGGAAGATAGAGGAGAGGGAGGGAAGATAGAGGAGAGGGAGTAGTGAATGAGCAGGTGAGATAGACAGGGAGTGAGAGAGGAGAGGGGAGTGGAAGGTGCGTGAGTGGGAAGGAGAGTGCGAGTGGGAGAGAGAGAGAGGGGGAAAGAGTGTGTGTGTGTGTGTGTGTACAAATGCGAGTGTAGAATTGAACTGGGACAGAGACTGGGGAAGTAACTAGGCAGTGACTGGGACTGCTGCTGTATGGTTATAACAAGGCTCAAGACTCCTTTCAAAACCCTTTCTAAAGATCACTACCAACTTACAGAGCCCTCCCTCCCTCCCTCCCTCCCTCCCTCCCTCCCTCCCTCCCTCCTCCCTCCCTCCCTCCCTTCCTCCCTCCCTCCCTTCCTCCCTCCCTCCTCTTTTTTTTTTTTTTTTTTTTACACAGAGTGTGACAAGGTTAAGGATCCCTAGCTTTATTAACAAGCTATTTACAGGTTAAAGATTCCAAACTTTATTGACAAGCTAAGAGCTGTTACCTACATCAGCTCATTTGAAAGCATTTTTATTGTTATGAGACATACAAGTAGGGAACAGGATGAAGTTGGAGCCATCTGTGGGCCAGCATTTTCATTTGATCAACTGACTTTATCTCGTTGACATCATTATGCTGTACGAATGTGTTCCATACTCGAGTCATCCTGGGTATGTATGATCTCAGATGGAGTGATGTTCTGGAGAAGGGTACAACCAGAGTGAAGTTGCTGCTTTCTGCCCGTCTTGTGGCATTAAAGCTTGTTTCACGCTATCCTCGAAGTGGATCCAAGTGTGGTACTTTGACAATATTGGCCTTGTACATAACAGTAAGGCCACCCACATCCCTCCTATGTTGAAGGCTCTGCTGAAATGACAGATCTATCCAGGATGGGTCCAGGCGACAGATGAGACGTCTTGCTCTGTTCTCTACTCTGTCAAGCAGTTGCAGATGAGAGGGGGGGGGAGCAGGCAAACCAAGAAAGTGGAGCATACTCAAGGTGTGAGCGTACTTGTGCCTCGTACAGAATCTTGCAAACCCTGTTGTCAAGCAGATTCGAGATACGGCGAAGTGCTGTAAGCTTCCTGGCTGCCTTGTTTGCAAGATTTACAAAATGGTTATTCATGGTTAGTTTGGAGTCAAATTTCACACCAAGGAT
>NC_069425.1:38329450-38351950 GCF_026875155.1 Cherax quadricarinatus | reverse complement strand
AGGCAACAGTCTTGACTGCAGGGAACAGTGGTGGCTGCAGGCAACAGTCTTGACTGCAGGGAACAGTGCTGGCTGCAGGCAACAGTCTTGACTGCAGGGAACAGTGCTGGCTGCAGGGAACAGTCTTGACTGCAGGGAACAGTGCTGGCTGCAGGGAACAGTCTTGACTGCAGGGAACAGTGCTGGCTGCAGGCAACAGTCTTGACTGCAGGGAACAGTGCTGGCTGCAGGCAACAGTCTTGACTGCAGGGAACAGTGCTGGCTGCAGGCAACAGTCTTGACTGCAGGGAACAGTGCTGGCTGCAGGCAACAAATCTTGACTGCAGGGAACAGTGCTGGCTGTAGGGAACAGTCTTGACTGCAGGGAACAGTGCTGGCTGCAGGCAACAGTCTTGACTGCAGGGAACAGTGCTGGCTGCAGGCAACAGTCTTGACTGCAGGGAACAGTGCTGGCTGCAGGCAACAGTCTTGACTGCAGGGAACAGTGCTGGCTGCAGGGAACAGTCTTGACTGCGGGAACAGTGCTGGCTGCAGGGAACAGTCTTGACTGCAGGGAACAGTGCTGGCTGCAGGCAACAGTCTTGACTGCAGGGAACAGTGCTGGCTGCAGGCAACAGTCTTGACTGCAGGGAACAGTGCTGGCTGCAGGCAACAGTCTTGACTGCAGGGAACAGTGCTGGCTGCAGGCAACAGTCTTGACTGCAGGAAACAGTGCTGGCTGCAGGCAACAGTCTTGACTGCAGGGAACAGTGCTGGCTGTAGGGAACAGTCTTGACTGCAGGGAACAGTGCTGGCTGCAGGCAACAGTCTTGACTGCAGGGAACAGTGCTGGCTGCAGGCAACAGTCTTGACTGCAGGGAACAGTGCTGGCTGCAGGCAACAGTCTTGACTGCAGGGAACAGTGCTGGCTGCAGGGAACAGTCTTGACTGCAGGGAACAGTGCTGGCTGCAGGGAACAGTCTTGACTGCAGGGAACAGTGCTGGCTGCAGGCAACAGTCTTGACTGCAGGGAACAGTGCTGGCTGCAGGCAACAGTCTTGACTGCAGGGAAACAGTGCTGGCTGCAGGCAACAGTCTTGACTGCAGGGAACAGTGCTGGCTGCAGGCAACAGTCTTGACTGCAGGGAACAGTGCTGGCTGTAGGGAACAGTCTTGACTGCAGGGAACAGTGCTGGCTGCAGGCAACAGTCTTGACTGCAGGGAACAGTGCTGGCTGCAGGCAACAGTCTTGACTGCAGGGAACAGTGCTGGCTGCAGGCAACAGTCTTGACTGCAGGGAACAGTGCTGGCTGCAGGGAACAGTCTTGACTGCAGGGAACAGTGCTGGCTGCAGGGAACAGTCTTGACTGCAGGGAACAGTGCTGGCTGCAGGCAACAGTCTTGACTGCAGGGAACAGTGCTGGCTGCAGGCAACAGTCTTGACTGCAGGGAACAGTGCTGGCTGCAGGCAACAGTCTTGACTGCAGGGAACAGTGCTGGCTGCAGGCAACAGTCTTGACTGCAGGGAACAGTGCTGGCTGCAGGCAACAGTCTTGACTGCAGGGAACAGTGCTGGCTGTAGGGAACAGTCTTGACTGCAGGGAACAGTGCTGGCTGCAGGCAACAGTCTTGACTGCAGGGAACAGTGCTGGCTGCAGGCAAACAGTCTTGACTGCAGGGAACAGTGCTGGCTGCAGGCAACAGTCTTGACTGCAGGGAACAGTGCTGGCTGCAGGGAACAGTCTTGACTGCAGGGAACAGTGCTGGCTGCAGGGAACAGTCTGACTGCAGGGAACAGTGCTGGCTGCAGGCAACAGTCTTGACTGCAGGGAACAGTGCTGGCTGCAGGCAACAGTCTTGACTGCAGGGAACAGTGCTGGCTGCAGGCAACAGTCTTGACTGCAGGGAACAGTGCTGGCTGCAGGCAACAGTCTTGACTGGAGAAAAATAGTTTTCACTAGAGGGAAGACGGCCTTAACTTTCTGTGTATTCATTGAAAGCCGTTCAGTACGACTTAAATTGAGTTTATATATATATATATATATATATATATATATATATATATATATATATATATATATATATATATATATATATATATATATATATATATGTGTGTGTGTGTGTGTGTGTGTGTGTGTGTGTGTGTGTGTGTGTGTGTGTGTGTGTGTGTGTGTCTGTGTGTGTGTGTCTGTGTTTATATTTAAAACTTGGATAATCAACTACAATTGAGATACAAATCCTAATTAAAGTTTTTATTTCATCTATGTAATAGCATATGGTAGCACTTGAACAATCTCCCAGCAAGGTAGACGAGTGATCATTCACCATCACTCAGTCATTATCTATCTTTGCTAGAAGTCCACGGACATCACAGTTCGGATGACCCTGTGATCTGCAACATCCTCACCCATTCCTTAGAAGCCAGGAGCTGTACTTCGCCTCTCCAAAACTCAAATCCGCTGAGCCGATTTTCTTGAATCCTTTCAAAGATGTTACGATGTTCTCACCTGCTTGCTTGGTGCTCAGGCCCAGGCATTATAAAACCTCCTTCATATAACACTGCTTGCTGGGTGCTCAAGCCCAGACATTGTAAAACCTCCTTCATATAGCACTGCTTGCTGGGTGCTCAAGCCCAGGCATTATAAAACCTCCTTCATATAACACTGCTTGCTGGGTGCTCAAGCCCAGACATTGTAAAACCTCCTTCATATAGCACTGCTTGCTGGGTGCTCAAGCCCAGGCATTATAAAACCGCCTTCATATAACACTGCTTGCTGGGTGCTCAAGCCCAGGCATTATAAAACCGCCTTCATATAACACTGCTTGCTGGGTGCTCAAGCCCAGGCATTATAAAACCGCCTTCATATAACACTGCTTGCTGGGTGCTCAAGCCCAGACATTGTAAAACCTCCTTCATATAACACTGCTTGCTGGGTGCTCAAGCCCAGACATTGTAAAACCTCCTTCATATAACACTGCTTGCTGGGTGCTCAAGCCCAGACATTGTAAAACCTCCTTCATATAACACTGCTTGCTGGGTGCTCAAGCCCAGACATTATAAAACCTCCAGCAACGTTTCAGGCATCTGTCACTGGAACAAAATGTTCTTCACAAACCATCATAAAAAAATATTCACAAACCATCATAAAATAATTTCCTAGTTTATTCTGAGTCTTATATTTACAAATTATTAATTTCGTAAAATAATCCGATTCGGTTCAATAAGCAGCTGCCAAGTTAATTAATTATCATCACTTGAAGATTACTGGAGTGTACCAACATATATAATAATAATAATAATAATAATAATAATAATAATAATAATAATAATAATAATAATAATAATAATAATAATAATAATTACAATAATAATAATGTTAATACTATTAATAATAATAACAATAATAATAATACACAGATAACCCAGAGAGGTGACTGCGTAGTGACTGCTCCATAAGCTGGTTGATCATCCACTTTCTCTCTCTCTCTCTCTCCCCCAGGATAACACAAGGGAAGACATGCGTATCGTCAGACAAGTTACATTAGCATCTGCTAACCTCATTCTCACACCTCCACCCGCTAAGCCAATTACCATGCCAACTGTCTATCATGGTAACACTATCACGTGGGTAATATTATCACGTTACACCGGTTATCATGGCCACGTTATTACGTGGGTAATGTTATTGTGCTATATCTCTGTATGGTGTATATATGCTACACACTTCCAGCATCAGATTATATGTTTTATGTGACTCGACCCTTGCAGCCACAAATAGGTGAACACACCTAGTTGTTGTGATAGTTACATAAATGTAACTATCACAACTACTAGGGATGGTGGTTGTGGTAGTGTTTGGACTCAGGGATGGTGGTTGTGGTAGTGTTTGGACTCAGGGATGGTGGTTGTGGTAGTGTTTGGACTCAGGGATGGTGGTTGTGGTAGTGTTTGGACTTAGGGATGGTGGTTAGGGTAGTGTTTGGACTCAGGGATGGTGGTTGTGGTAGTGTTTGGACTCAGGGATGGTGGTTGTGGTAGTGTTTGGACTCAGGGATGGTGGTTGTGGTAGTGTTTGGACTCAGGGATGGTGGTTGTGGTAGTGTTTGGACTTAGGGATGGTGGTTAGGGTAGTGTTTGGACTCAGGGATGGTGGTTGGGGTAGTGTTTGGACTCATAGTTATAATGGTAGTTCTTGTTAGAGCTTCGAAGAGAGTCCCAGGATACTGTTCCTACACACTTCTCTAATCGCTTATTTTAATAGAGATTTATTATTATTATTATTAGTATTATTATTATTGTTGTTGTTGTTGTTATTGTTGTTGTTGTCATCATCATCATCATCATCATCATCATCATCATTAAATAAAGCGCGTCGTGGTCATACAGCTCCTGCAGAACGAGAACCAATTTTCAGTATATATATAGACATATACACTGAGATATACACATCTCACGGTGTATACATATTCCCGACCCTCATTTGACTGGCTAATCTACTTTGTTTAAAGTTTACCTACTACACGATGCTCATTAAGGCTGCAAAAAGCCTTTAATACACCTCTGAGTGTACACGACCTTCAGGATGGTGTACAGCGTACGTCAACTCTGTACTGACGTCGAACAGTTACAAGGTAATAACTTTACCTTAATGGATACGGTCATTATTATACAGTAAGGTTCGCTTTCCATAATTGCTCTGCTAAACACTCTCGTTTAGATATATATATTTAATGACAAACTTGTTAAGTACATGCAGCCGCGTTTTATTTTGAGAACGCAAATAAATTCTATTTATGTGGCGATGTTGTCGGTGTTAACCTCATCACGAGTGACAGGTAGTCAAAGTTCACCATCACAGGAGAGTGTAATTCCCGTAAAATTGCTTTAGTTTGGGGTCGGTCAGTAATGCTCGCGACTGGTCGTCTGGTCTAGTAGTGAAGTCGTCCAGTAATCCACACTAAGCCTAGTACACCCACCAGGTCGTCGGATCTAGTCGTAAAGTCGTCCAGTAATCCACACTAAGCCTAGTACACCCACCAGGTCGTCGGATCTAGTCGTAAAGTCGTCCAGTAATCCACACTAAGCCTAGTACACCCACCAGGTCGTCGGATCTAGTCGTAAAGTCGTCCAGTAATCCACACTAAGCCTAGTACACCCACCAGGTCGTCGGATCTAGTCGTAAAGTCGTCCAGTAATCCACACTAAGCCTAGTACACCCATCAGGTCGTCGGATCTAGTCGTAAAGTCGTCCAGTAATCCACACTAAGCCTAGTACACCCACAACATCGTTCAGTAATAAACACAGATGAATGATCTTCATTTATCGCTCCTCTGTCAATAAAAATAACTTATCGATAGCTTCCTTTTTACTTAATTATTTTTCAGATCATCCAAGTAACCAGGTTAAAAACATTTCTGTTATTTTGTACTCTGGAAGTTCGTAATGTCAGGGGCACCTATCAACACCTACCCATCACGTAAATAGGTACCCCCGGACACGAGCCTCATTGCAGATGTATGTAGGTACTGTTATCCCTTCCTCATACAGCTTGCATGTATGCGTGTGTGACCGTAGGAGTGACTGATTGTATAATTTTGTAACGTGCTGTTGTATTCACAAGCTGTCGTTTATTTTATTTATTAATTTTCATGCTCGTATTTAAAAGGCGATGCAAAGATTTTATTTTTTGACTTGATAATGGTTCAGAAGGAGTTGAAACGTCGTCTTGAGGTTTCTCTCCTACCTGGAGTATACCTGGAGAGGGTTTTGGGCTCAACGCCCCCGTGGCCCGGTCTGAGACCAGGCCTCGTGGTGGATCAACTAAGCTGTTACTACTGGTCACAGCCCGGCTGGTCAAGTACTGACTTTAGGTACCTGTCCAGTGTCTTCTTGAAGACAGCCAGGGGTCTATTGGTAATCCCCCTTATGTATGCTGGGAGGCAGTTGAACAGTTTTGGGCCCCTGACACTTATTATGTTGGGTTTTAGTGTACTCGTGGCACCTCTGCTTTTAACTGGGGGAATGTTACATCCCCCTGCCGAGTCTTTTGCTTTCATAGGGAGTGATTTTCGTATGCAAGTTTGGTACTAATCCCTCTAGGATTTTCCAAGTTCATATTATCATGTATCTTTCTCGCCTGCGTTCCAGGGAGTACAAATCAAGGGACTTTGACTGTTCCCAGTAATTTAGGTGCTTGATCGTATTTATGTGTGCCGTGAAAGTTCTCTGTACATTGAGTTTTTCCCGTGAATTAAAAAACCATTAGAGCAGATGAATATATATAGGCAGAGGTTTAGTAGACTGTACAATGTTGCGTCATATGTATTTACAGGTGTGTATACATATGTATATACAACGACAAGTGTGCGCAGGTGTGAATATATGGTACTCGGACAGAGGTGTATAAATATTTGTATATATACCGAGAGATGTGTAAGTCAGTGTATACAAACAGAGAGGATTGTGCTATTGTGTGTATACACAAAAATATACACACAGAGGAGCGTGCAAATCTAGTATACACACACACAAGCAGGTTTTTTTTTAAATAACTAAATAAACAAATGAAGCTAAATAAAGAGAAAATAAAAGTAAGAATGAAAGTGAAAGAACGACAATGAATGAGAAAGCAAAAGACAAAAATAAAACATAAAAAATAAAACACGAAATAAAACACCCACAAAAAAAACAGAAAATAAAATAATAAAGCTTGCATAGCTTTATTATGCATAGCTTTATTATGTATATATGTCTGTACGTAGGAGGGTATATATGTCTGTATGTATGAGGGTATATATGTCTGCACGTTGGAGGGTATTTATGCCTGTACATGGGGGTATATATGTCTGCATGTATGAGAGTATATTTCTCTGCACGTAGGAAGGTATATATACGTCTGGTTGAAGATACAAGTTGTCAAGACTTGTAATACCAGAACAGATCAACTGGCAAGTTACACCAGCCACTAAGTGAGGTACCAGCAGAAGTGTCAGAGGGCTAATTTCAGTGTTAGTGCCAAAATGTAGTGCCAGTGTCACGCCAGGATAGATGACCAGGGAACTATGCAAGTGGTGGTGGTGGATGGCACGAACTCTGTAGTTCAGGCCGGTCTTCCATGGGGTCGTAATAGTTGAGATTGGTATGGGGGGGGAATGATTACCTAATCTGCCACTCTCTCTACTAAATGAACTGGAAAATCTACTGACTGGCGAAGCGTCCTCATAATGAAGATACCCAGGTGTTGTACAGGTGTCTTATTCATCAATTTGTCGGTACTGTATACCATTAAGATGTTTAAAGTTTACTCTGACACTCATGTTTAAAGTTTACTCTAACACTGATGTTTAAAGTTTACATCTTTAATAAGTTGTTTGCGTATGTCGAGTCTTTAGTGACTTAAATTTTGTAGACATGAAAGACGACAATTTACTGAGTGCATATATAATGTCAGGGATGATATCAGCCAGAGTGTCAGGAAGTTGCCTCTCAGAAGCAGACCTGGACGCTGGAACACAGACCCAGTGAGAGACAGTCAGAGGGAGAAGGAGAATTACATTGCCAATCAGTGTGTGTGTGTGTGTGTGTGTGTGTGTGTGTGTGTGTGTGTGTGTGTGTGTGTGTGTGTGTGTTGTAAGGTTTCCACTCATCCACTCATCCGATCGTTGTGCAGTGACGTAAGACAGTGAACGGACACACAAGAGCGGGACAGGTAATGACATACAGCGAAGCAGTGACGAACATGTAAGATCGTACGTGAGAATATCAACACTAGCTGCTATATTCCTGGGCGACGTAGCTTACAGAGCGGCCGGTGAATTTGCACCACTAAGCGCAGAATATATTAGTGTTGTGCTCGAGTCAGTACGTAACGCTGTAAAGCCAGTACGTAACACTATGAAGCAAATACGTAAACCTATAAAGCCGGCAGGTAACACTAGAGGCAATCTTGATTGTAATTGAAACTGGCAGCTGTGATGCTGATTTCATCTCTGGTCGACCACAGCCTCGCTGAGGCTCACCGAATCAGCATGAGATGGTTTGAATAGATAGCTATAAATTTAATTTCTGACTACCGTAAACCACTAAATAGAAATGGCCTATATTATTATTCACACTACGACGATAGAACCAAGCGTGAGATCATCAATGGATTCGTCTCCAGTCTTCTACTCCAGCGTCTCGCGAAGAAAAATGCCATTGTATCAAAATTTTCACTGAGCTTCACCGCTCACAATGTGTCATCATCGACACCAAGAAAACAGTCGAGAAGAAACTACGTATGTCTAAACCTGACTTAATTCCCAGCAGATATGCTGCAGTCCCCGTCAACAAAACCAGTAGCAACATGTCCAAAACCGTAGCTAAAGCCATTGTTAGGGTCACAAGTATTTTATTTAGCTCATAAACTCCATACAGTAGCCAAGAAAAGGAAGACAGTGAACACCACTGCCAGTGACAGCATCATTCCATGTTGAGGTTGTGACAAAATTCATTACGGTAAAACCTCCAGACACCTGGACACAAGAGTCACTGAACATATTAAGGTACGCCGTCGCCACGACAATAAAAATGCACCCACTCGACAGAAATATCGAGGTTTATTCTCTCGGTACCTAATACTGGGACCACTGAGCTTACTAGGCTGATTAGTCACATGCGACTTCAGGACTTCCTTTGCCTCGAGCGTCTCATCAATACCCATGTCGTATTTGTGTAATTTCGTCCAGTCCTCTGTCAGACTGCACCTTGAAAGACGTCCTTTGTTAACAACCCCAACCAAAACCCCACCAACCTACTTATTTCCGCGCCATAACCTCACAGTTGTGTGTCTCGGTACAATGTGACTGAAGAGAACCTTGTAAGTGTCGTTCCTTGGTGTCCACCACAACCACAGGTCCTCAAACCTGGCCCGCCATGAACTGCTAACTAAGAAGAGCTGAGACTGCTGCTACACAATGCTCACTACTGTGTTTAATCCCGTCTCTCTCTCTCTCTCTCTCTCTCTCTCTCTCTCTCTCTCTCTCTCTCTCTCTTTCTCTTCCTCCGGCCCTTCCTCTTCCTTACTACTCATCTCTTTTCCCCACGTCCAAGTTTAGTTGTGTAAAGTGATAAAGTCCCTGATGGGCGAAACGTATTAACAGTAACAGTCCATAACCCCCACTGTGTAAATTATTTATATACTGCAGGTATACCGTGCCACTGCATTACCACACTTACTGCAGGTTAGGTCTCGAGGTCCACCTCCAGGTGTGATAAGAGAGGACTGTGGGTGAGGGATAAAATGAGTGGGTGAGGCAGAGGAAGAAAAGGGTAAAGAGGGTAAGAGTGAGAGGGTGCGTGAGGGAAAAGGGGACAAAGTTAGGTTAGGTTTGTCAGGAAACAAGACACGTTTTCCTGATGCGGGACTTAGCCATTTGATAACTCGCAACTGGAGCTTTTGGTCATCTGACCGAGGCCTTCCACTGGCTTACCACTCCACCCCTTTAAAAATTAAGGTTATAATAAGGGGCAAGAAGGTAGATCTGGAAGTGGATGTAACAAAAATACACATTATTCCCTCCCGCATGATTCTCCCCCGCCAATCTCAGATTTTTCCCCCACCACAACAGATTTTCTCCCTACCATCTCAAATTTTACCGCAACTCTTCCTCCCCACCTCACATTTTTTCCCCCCAGCAATTTTTTTCCCTGCTGCAACGCAGATTCTACCCTAAGATTTTCCCTTTCACAAATCTCAGCTATTGCTGCAGAGTTTTTCATGAATATCCACGAACGTGTAAACACTTAGAAGATTTGTTGAATTTTCTAGCTCAAGCGAGAGTTTAGTGCCAGTCAGTTACTGTGATTATTTGTGTATTCTTCCAGTCACGGTATTGTGCCATTGTTTTCTTGCTAATATAAAATGACCCAATATTCTTCGCGTTTTAAGGCCGAATCTGGTCCTCCAGTGAGGTCTTGACAACCAGTAAGATCTTGACCACCAGAATAGATCTGACACAGTGAGATCTTGACCACCAGTAAGATCTTGACCACCAGTAAGATCTTGACCACCAGTGAGACCTTGACCACCAGTAAGATCTTGACCACCAGTAAGATCTTGACCACCAGTAAGACCTTGATCACAAGTAAGATCTTGACCACCGGTGAGACCTTGACCACCAGTAAGATCTTGCACCACCGCAGTAGAGCTTGACCACATAAAAACTTGACACCAGTAAGACCTTGACACCAGTAACGATCTTGACCACCAGTAAGATATTGGACCCCAGTAAGGACCTTGCCACCAGCTAGATCTTGACCACCAGAAATCTTGACCACGTAAGACCTTGACCACCAGTAAAATCTTGACCACCAGTGAGACCTTGACCACCAGTAAGATCTTGACCACCAGTAATATTTTGACTACCAGTATAATCTTGACCACCAGTAAGATCTTGACCACCAGTAAGATCTTGACCACCAGTAAGATCTTGACCACCATTAAGACCTTGACCACCAGTAAGATTTTGACCACCAGTAAGATCGTGACCACCAGTAAGATCTTGACCACCAGTAAGATCGTGACCACCAGTAAGATCTTGACCACCGGTGAGACCTTGACCACCAGTAAGATCTTGACCACCAGTAAGAGCTTGACCACCAGTAAGACCTTGACCACCAGTAAGACCTTGACCACCAGTAAGATCTTGACCACCAGTAAGATCTTGACCACCAGTAAGACCTTGACCACCAGTAAAATCTTGACCACCAGTGAGATCTTGACCACCAGTAAGATCTTGACCACCAGTAAGATTGACTCACCAGTAAATCTTGACCACCAGTAAGATCTTGACCACCAGTAAGATCTTGACCACCAGTAAGAACCTTGACCACCAGTAAGATCTGACCACCAGTAAGATCTTGACCACCAGTAAGATCGTGACCACCAGTAAGACCTTGACGACCGTAAGACCCTTGACCACCAGTAAGATCTTGACCACCAGTAAGACCTTGACCACCAGTAAGATCTTGACCACCAGTAAGATCTTGACCACCAGTAAGATCTTGACCACCAGTAAGATCTTGACCACCAGTAAGATCTTGACCACCAGTAAGATCTTGACCACCAGTAAGATCTTGACCACCAGTAAGATCTTGACCACCAGTAAGACTGACCACCAGTAAGATCTTGACCACCAGTGAGACCTTGACCACCAGTAAGATCTTGACCACCAGTGAGACCTTGACCACCAGTAAGATCTTGACCACCAGTAAGATCTTGACCACCAGTAAGATCTTGACCACCAGTGAGACCTTGACCACCAGTAAGACTTGACCACCAGTAAGTCTTGACCACCAGTAAGATCTTGACCACCAGTGAGACCTTGACCACCAGTAAGATCTTGACCACCAGTAAGATCTTGACCACCAGTGAGACCTTGACCACCAGTAAGATCTTGACCACCAGTAAGATCTTGACCACCAGTAAGATCGTGACCACCAGTAAGATCTTGACCACCAGTAAGATCTTGACCACCAGTGAGACCTTGACCACCAGTAAGATCTTGACCACCAGTAAGATCTTGACCACCAGTAAGATCTTGACCACCAGTAAGATCTTGACCACCAGTAAGATCTTGACCACCAGGAAGACCCTTGACCACCAGTAAGATCTTGACCACCAGTAAGATCTTGACCACCAGTAAGATCGTGACCACCAGTAAGATCGTGACCACCAGTAAGATCTTGACCACCAGTAAGATCTTGACCACCAGTGAGACCTTGACCACCAGTAAGATCTTGACCACCAGTAAAGGATCTTGACCACCAGTAAGATCTTGACCACCAGTAAGATCTGACCACCAGTAAGATCTTGACCACCAGTAAGATCTTGACCACCAGTAAGATCTTGACCACCAGTAAGATCGTGACCACCAGTAAGATCGTGACCACCGGGTAAGATCTTGACCACCAGTAAGATCTTGACCACCAGTAAGATCTTGACCACCAGTGAGACGTGACCACCAGTAAGATCTGACCACCAGTAAGATCTTGACCACCAGTAAGATCTTGACCACCAGTAAGATCTTGACCACCAGTAAGATCTTGACCACCAGTAAGATCTTGACCACCAGTAAGATCTTGACCACCAGTAAGATCTTGACCACCAGTAAGATCGTGACCACCAGTAAGATCTTGACCACCAGTAAGATCTTGACCACCAGTAAAGACCTGACCACCAGTAAGATCTTGACCACCAGTAAGAACTTGACCACCAGTAAGATCTTGACCACCAGTAAGATCTTGACCACCAGTAAGATCTTGACCACCAGTAAGATCTTGACCACCAGTAAGATCTTGACCACCAGTAAGATCGTTGACCACCAGTAAGATCGTGACCACCAGTAAGATCTTGACCACCAGTAAGATCTTGACCACCAGTAAGATCTTGACCACCAGTAAGATCGTGACCACCAGTAAGACCTTGACCACCAGTAAGATCTTGACCACCAGTAAGATCTTGACCACCAGTAAGATCTTGACCACCAGTAAGATCTTGACCACCAGTAAGATCGTGACCACCAGTAAGATCTTGACCACCAGTAAGATCGTGACCACCAGTAAGATCGTGACCACCAGTAAGATCGTTGACCACCAGTAAGACTTGACCACCAGTAAGATCTTGACCACCAGTAAGATCTTGACCACCAGTAAGATTTTGACCACCAGTAAGATCTTGACCACCAGTAAGATCTTGACCATTAGTAAGATCGTGACCACCAGTAAGATCTTGACCACCAGTAAGATCGTGAGACCACCAGTAAGATCGTGACCACCAGTAAGATCTTGACCACCAGTAAGATCGTGACCACCAGTAAGATCTTGATCTTACCACCAGTAAGATCTTGACCACCAGTAAGATCGTGACCACCAATAAGATCTTGACCACCAGTAAGATCGTGACCACCAGTAAGATCTTGACCACCAGTAAGATCTTGACCACCAGTAAGATCTTGACCACCAGTAAGATCTTGACCACCAGTAAGATCGTGACCACCAGTAAGATCTTGACCACCAGTAAGATCTTGACCACCAGTAAGATCGTGACCACCAATAAGATCTTGACCACCAGTAAGATCTTGACCACCAGTAGACCTTGACCCCCAAAGTAAGATCTTGACCACCAGTAAGATCTTGACCACCAGTAAGATCTTGACCACCAGTAAGATCTTGACCACCAGTAAGATCTTGACCACCAGTAAGATCTTGACCACCAGTAAGATCTTGACCACCAGTAAGATCTTGACCACCAGTAAGATCGTGACCACCAGTAAGATCGTGACCACCAGTAAGATCTTGACCACCAGTAAGATCTTGACCACCAGTGAGACCTTGACCACCAGTAAGATCTTGACCACCAGTAAGAACTTGACCACCAGTAAGATCTTGACCACCAGTAAGATCTTGACCACCAGTAAGATCTTGACCACCAGTAAGATCTTGACCACCAGTAAGATCTTGACCACCAGTAAGATCTTGACCACCAGTAAGATCGTGACCACCAGTAAGATCTTGACCACCAGTAAGATCTTGACCACCAGTAAGATCTTGACCACCAGTAAGACCTTGACCACCAGTAAGACCTTGACCACCAGTAAGATCTTGACCACCAGTAAGATCTTGACCACCAGTAAGATCTTGACCACCAGTAAGATCTTGACCACCAGTAAGATCGTGACCACCAGTAAGATCTTGACCACCAGTAAGATCGTGACCACCAGTAAGATCGTGACCACCAGTAAGATCTTGACCACCAGTAAGACCTTGACCACCAGTAAGAACTTGACCACCAGTAAGATCTTGACCACCAGTAAGATTTTGACCACCAGTAAGATCTTGACCACCAGTAAGATCTTGACCATTAGTAAGATCGTGACCACCAGTAAGATCTTGACCACCAGTAAGATCGTGACCACCAGTAAGATCGTGACCACCAGTAAGATCTTGACCACCAGTAAGATCGTGACCACCAGTAAGATCTTGACCACCAGTAAGATTTTGACCACCAGTAAGATCTTTGACCACCAGTAAGATCTTGACCACCAGTAAGATGTGACCACCAGTAAGATCTTGACCACCAGTAAGATCTTGCACCAGTAAGATCTGACCACCAGTAAGATCTTGACCACCAGTAAGATCGTGACCACCAGTAAGATCTTGACCACCAGTAAGATCTTGACCACCAGTAAGATCTTGACCACCAGTAAGATCTTGACCACCAGTAAGATCTTGACCACCAGTAAGATCTGACCACCAGTAAGATCTTGACCACCAGTAAGATCTTGACCACCAGTAAGATCTTGACCACCAGTAAGATCGTGACCACCAGTAAGATCTTGACCACCAGTAAGATCGTGACCACCAGTAAGATCGTGACCACCAGTAAGATCTTGACCACCAGTAAGATCTTGACCACCAGTAAGATCGTGACCACCAGTAAGATCTTGACCACCAGTAAGATCTTGACCACCAGTAAGATCTTGACCACCAGTGAGACCTTGACCACCAGTAAGATCTTGACCACCAGTAAGATCTTGACCACCAGTAGACTTGACCACCAGTAAGATCTTGACCACCAGTAAGATCTGACCACCAGTAAGATCGTGACCACCAGTAAGATCTTGACCACCAGTAAGATCTTGACCACCAGTAGACTTGACCACCAGTAAGATCTTGACCACCAGTAAGATCTTGACCACCAGTAAGATCTTGACCACCAGTAAGATCTTGACCACCAGTAAGATCTTGACCACCAGGAAGATCTTGACCACCAGTAAGATCTTGACCACCAGTAAGATCTTGACCACCAGTAAGATCGTGACCACCAGTAAGATCGTGACCACCAGTAAGATCTTGACCACCAGTAAGATCTTGACCACCAGTGAGACCTTGACCACCAGTAAGATCTTGACCACCAGTAAGATCTTGACCACCAGTAAGATCTTGACCACCAGTAAGATCTTGACCACCAGTAAGATCTTGACCACCAGTAAGATCTTGACCACCAGTAAGATCTTGACCACCAGTAAGATCGTGACCACCAGTAAGATCGTGACCACCAGTAAGATCTTGACCACCAGTAAGATCTTGACCACCAGTAAGATCTTGACCACCAGTGAGACCTTGACCACCAGTAAGATCTTGACCACCAGTAAGATCTTGACCACCAGTAAGATCTTGACCACCAGTAAGATCTTGACCACCAGTAAGATCTTGACCACCAGTAAGATCTTGACCACCAGTAAGATCTTGACCACCAGTAAGATCTGACCACCAGTAAGATCGTGACCACCAGTAAGATCGTGACCACCAGTAAGATCTTGACCACCAGTAAGATCTTGACCACCAGTGAGACCTTGACCACCAGTAAGATCTTGACCACCAGTAAGAACTTGACCACCAGTAAGATCTTGACCACCAGTAAGATCTTGACCACCAGTAAGATCTTGACCACCAGTAAGATCTTGACCACCAGTAAGATCTTGACCACCAGTAAGATCGTAGACACACCAGTAAGATCGTGACCACCAGTAAGATCTTGACCACCAGTAAGATCTTGACCACCAGTAAGATCTTGACCACCAGTAAGACTTGACCACCAGTAAGAACTTGACCACCAGTAAGATCTTGACCACCAGTAAGATCTTGACCACCAGTAAGATCTTGACCACCAGTAAGATCTTGACCACCAGTAAGATCGTGACCACCAGTAAGATCTTGACCACCAGTAAGATCGTGACCACCAGTAAGATCGTGACCCACCAGTAAGATCTTGACCACCAGTAAGACCTTGACCACCAGTAAGATCTTGACCACCAGTAAGAATCTTGACCACCAGTAAGATTTTGACCACCAGTAAGATCTTGACACCAGTAAGATCTTGACCATTAGTAAGATCGTGACCACCAGTAAGATCTTGACCACCAGTAAAGAGATCGTGACCACCAGTAAGATCGTGACCACCAGTAAGATCTTGACCACCAGTAAGATCGTTGACCACCAGTAAGATCTTGACCACCAGTAAGATCTTGACCACCAGTAAGATCGTGACCACCAATAAGAACTTGACCACCAGTAAGATCGTGACCACCAGTAAGATCTTGACCACCAGTAAGATCTGACCACCAGTAAGATCTGACCACCAGTAAGATCTTGACCACCAGTAAGATCGTGACCACCAGTAAGATCTTGACCACCAGTAAGATTCTTGACCCACCAGTAAGATCTTGACCACCAGTAAGATCTTGACCACCAGTAAGATCTTGACCACCAGTGAGACCTTGACCACCAGTAAGATCTTGACCACCAGTAAGATCTTGACCACCAGTAAGATCTTGACCACCAGTAAGATCTTGACCACCAGTGAAGATCTTGACCACCAGTAAGATCTTGACCACCAGTAAGACTTGACCACCAGTAAGATCTTGACCACCAGTAAGATCGTTGACCACCAGTAAGATCGTGACCACCAGTAAGATCTTGACCACCAGTAAGATCTTGACCACCAGTGAGACCTTGACCACCAGTAAGATCTTGACCACCAGTAAGAACTTGACCACCAGTAAGATCTTGACCACCAGTAAGATCTTGACCACCAGTAAGATCTTGACCACCAGTAAGATCTTGACCACCCAGTAAGATCTTGACCACCAGTAAGATCGTGACCACCAGTAAGATCTTGACCACCAGTAAGATCTTGACCACCAGTAAGATCTTGACCACCAGTTTAAGATCTTGACCACCAGTAAGACCTTGACCACCAGTAAGACCTTGACCACCAGTAAGATCTTGACCACCAGTAAGATCTTGACCACCAGTAAGATCTTGACCACCAGTAAGATCTTGACCACCAGTAAGATCGTGACCACCAGTAAGATCTTGACCACCAGTAAGATCGTTGACCACCAGTAAGATCGTGACCACCAGTAAGATCTTGACCACCAGTAAGACTCTGACAACCAGTAAGAACTTGACCACCAGTAAGGATCTTTGACCACCAGTAAGATTTTGACCACCAGTAAGATCTTGACCACCAGTAAGATCTTGACCATTAGTAAGATCGTGACCACCAGTAAGATCTTGACCACCAGTAAGATCGTGACCACCAGTAAGATCGTGACCACCAGTAAGATCTTGACCACCAGTAAGATCGTGACCACCAGTAAGATCTTGACCACCAGTAAGATCTTGACCACCAGTAAGATCGTGACCACCAGTAAGATCTTGACCACCAGTAAGATCGTGACCACCAGTAAGATCTTGACCACCAGTAAGATCTTGACCACCAGTAAGATCTTGACCACCAGTAAGATCTTGACCACCAGTAAGATCGTGACCACCAGTAAGATCTTGACCACCAGTAAGATCTTGACCACCAGTAAGATCTTGACCACCAGTAAGATCTTGACCACCAGTAAGATCTTGACCACCAGTAAGATCTTGACCACCAGTAAGATCTTGACCACCAGTAAGATCTTGACCACCAGTAAGATCTTGACCACCAGTAAGATCGTGACCACCAGTAAGATCTTGACCACCAGTAAGATCGTGACCACCAGTAAGATCGTGACCACCAGTAAGATCTTGACCACCAGTAAGATCTTGACCACCAGTAAGATCGTGACCACCAGTAAGATCTTGACCACCAGTAAGATCTTGACCACCAGTAAGATCGTGACCACCAGTAAGATCGTGACCACCAGTAAGATCGTGACCACCAGTAAGACCTTGACCACCAGTAAGATCGTGACCACCAGTAAGATCGTGACCACCAGTAAGACCTTGACCTCCAGTAAGATCGTGATCACCAGTAAGATCGTGACCACCAGTAAAACCTTGACCACCAGTAAGATCGTGACCACCAGTAAGATCGTGACCACCAGTAAGATCTTGACCACCAGTAAGATCTTGACCACCAGTAAGATCTTGACCACCAGTAAGATCTTGACCACCAGTAAGATCGTGACCACCAGTAAGATCTTGACCACCAGTAAGATCGTGACCACCAGTAAGATCGTGACCACCAGTAAGATCTTGACCACCAGTAAGATCTTGACCACCAGTAAGATCGTGACCACCAGTAAAATCTTGACCACCAGTAAGATCTTGACCACCAGTAAGATCGTGACCACCAGTAAGATCGTGACCACCAGTAAGATCGTGACCACCAGTAAGACCTTGACCACCAGTAAGATCGTGACCACCAGTAAGATCGTGACCACCAGTAAGACCTTGACCACCAGTAAGATCGTGATCACCAGTAAGATCGTGACCACCAGTAAAACCTTGACCACCAGTAAGATCGTGACCACCAGTAAGATCGTGACCACCAGTAAGACCTTGACCACCAGTAAGATCGTGACCACCAGTAAGATCTTGACCACCAGTAAGATCTTGACCAACAGTAAGATCGTGACCACCAGTAAGATCTTGACCACCAGTAAGATCTTGACCACCAGTAAGATCTTGACCACCAGTAAGATCTTGACCACCTGTAAGATCTTGACCACCAGTAAGATCGTGACCACCAGTAAGATCTTGACCACCAGTAAGATCTTGACCACCAGTAAGATCGTGACCACCAGTAAGACCTTGACCACCAGTAAGATCGTGACCACCAGTAAGATCGTGACCACCAGTAAGACCTTGACCACCAGTAAGATCGTGACCACCAATAAGATCTTGACCACCAGTAAGATCTTGACCACCAGTAAGATCGTGACCACCAGTAAGACCTTGACCACCAGTAAGATCGTGACCACCAGTAAGATCTTGACCACCAGTAAGATCGTGACCATCAGTAAGATCGTGACCACCAGTAAGATCTTGACCACCAGTAAGATCGTGACCACCAGTAAGATCGTGACCACCAGTAAGATCTTGACCACCAGTAAGATCTTGACCACCAGTAAGATCGTGACCACCAGTAAGATCGTGACCACCAGTAAGATCGTGACCACCAGTAAGATCGTGACCACCAGTAAGATCGTGACCACCAGTAAGATCGTGACCACCAGTAAGATCGTGACCACCAGTAAGATCTTGACCACCAGTAAGATCTTGACTACCAGTAAGATCTTGACCACCAGTAAGTTCTTGACCACCAGTAAGATCGTGACCACCAGTAAGATCGTGACCACCAGTAAGATCGTGACCACCAGTAAGATCGTGACCACCAGTAAGATCGTGACCACCAGTAAGATCGTGACCACCAGTAAGATCTTGACCACCAGTAAGATCTTGACCATCAGTAAGATCTTGACCACCAGTAAGATCTTGACCACCAGTAAGATCGTGACCACCAGTAAGATCGTGACCACCAGTAAGATCGTGACCACCAGTAAGATCGTGACCACCAGTAAGATCGTGACCACCAGTAAGATCTTGACCACCAGTAAGATCTTGACCACCAGTAAGAGCGTGACCACCAGTAAGATCGTGACCACCAGTAAGATCGTGACCACCAGTAAGATCTTGACCACCAGTAAGATCTTGACCACCAGTAAGATCTTGACCACCAGTAAGATCTTGACCACCAGTAAGATCGTGACCACTAGTAAGATCGTGACCACCAGTAAGATCGTGACCACCAGTAAGATCGTGACCACCAGTAAGATCTTGACCACCAGTAAGATCTTGACCACCAGTAAGATCTTGACCACCAGTAAGATCTTGACCACCAGTAAGATCTTGACCACCAGTAAGATCGTGACCACCAGTAAGATCGTGACCACCAGTAAGATCTTGACCACCAGTAAGATCGTGACCACCAGTAAGATCTTGACCACCAGTAAGATCTTGACCACCAGTAAGATCGTGACCACCAGTAAGATCTTGACCACCAGTAAGATCTTGACCACCAGTAAGATCGTGACCACCAGTAAGATCGTGACCACCAGTAAGATCGTGACCACCAGTAAGATCGTGACCACCAGTAAGATCGTGACCACCAGTAAGATCTTGACTACCAGTAAGATCGTGACCACCAGTAAGATCTTGACCACCAGTAAGATCGTGACCACCAGGTCGGTAGTATATCTCACGGAGACATCTTTCACTTTATCTCTCTTGATCTTTGTATTGCATGTCCTCCTCCTCCTCCTCCTCCTCCTCCTCCTTCTTCTTCTTCTTCTTCTTCTTCCTCTCTTTCTGCGTCAACTTTATGCTTTAATTACTGTGACACTCTGAATTAATGCCTCTGCTGTACAATGTAGACTGTCTCATTAACACTGTAAATATTTATGAATGTATCACATACACACACACATGCAGAGCCAAGAGCTGTGATTCGAACCTTGCAACCACATACAGGTGAGCGCACACGCAACAAAGGTCGGCCATCGTTCCTAGGTAGTTATTTAATCTACCTTTTAGACAGACGTTTTGTGATGGAAATGAGAAGCGTCAAGGTAACGTATCAGTTCCCTGGAAACGCAGCAGCTGGGTCATGCATGACCAAGTCATTGGCATTCATTTATGACTGACGAGGTTGTTGGTGTTGGTGGATTGTTTTGCTCTGGTTTCTCTCTACATGTGAGTTCTTACCTCTCACTAGGTTCCTAACTCTCACTAGGTTCGTACCTCTCACTAGGTTCCTACCTCTCACTAGGTTCCTAACTCTCACTAAGCTCCTACCTCTCACTAGGTTCCTAACTCTCACTAGGTTCGTAATCTCTCAATAAGTTCCTACCTCTCACTAGGTTCCTAAGTCTTACTATGCTCCTACCTCTCATTAGGTTCCTAACTCTCATTAGGTTCCTAACTCTCACTAGCTTCCTTACTCTACGTTCCTACCTCTCACTAAGATAAGATAAGATAAGATAAGATTTCGTTCGGATTTTTAACCCCGGAGGGTTAGCCACCCAGGATAACCCAAGAAAGTCAGTGCGTCATCGAGGACTGTCTAACTTATTTCCATTGGGGTCCTTAATCTTGTCCCCCAGGATGCGACCCACACCAGTCGACTAACACCCAGGTACATATTTGCTGTTAGGTGAACAGGACAACAGGTGTAAGGATACGTGTCGAAATGTTTCCACCCGCCGGGAATCGAACCCGGGCCCTCCGTGTGTGAAGCGGGAGCTTTAGCCACCAGGCCACCGGGTCCTAGGCCACTAGGTTCCTACTTCTCACTAGGTTCCATATTAGCTAAAACGAAAATATCATATTCTATAGTATTACTTGTGTTAAAAGTAGGTAGCTCCGGTATTAGTCAGGATGTTCAACTCTGCAGTGTCTGTACTGGCAGACCCCTCAAGGAAGGTTCCTTGATGTTGGTGAGGGGCTCTTGATTTAGGGAATTGGATCTGTGCTCCAGTTCCCCGAATTAAGCCTGAATGCCTTCCACATCCCCCCCCACAGGCGCTGTATAATCCTCCAGGTTTAGCGCTTCCCCCTTGATTATAATAATAATAATGTACTGGCAGATACGAGAGTTTTGATTGGCTATCCTCCTGCTGCTTCGTGCTTGTTCACTAGTTGGCAATTCTGTTGCGTTTAGGGACGTGTGGCAAGCTGGAAGCTTACCTGATCTTACACCTACAGTGGCCTTGTTGTTCTGTTTCTTTGGGTGGACGGCATCAAGGTAATGCCTTCCCCTCCTCCTCCCTCTGTCAGTGAGAACTGTGTTCTCTTCTGTCAGCAAGAACTCTGTTTTCCTCTATCAGCGAGAACTCTGTTCTTCTCTGCTCTCCTTACGTAGACTCAGTTTTTGTTGTCGAGTATTGATCTTGTTGGTTAACCGAGACATAGTTCTTGTCCTCTGGAGAAACTGTTTCCCAAAGGCTTATTTAGAATTAGTGATATTTGGCAGTTTGGGGTAGTGTGTCGTGAGACTCTCAACATGATTCAGGTCCCCAGTCTAACTCCAGACGTACCTTGTCCTGACTGGCATCCACTCTCGTAGTCGGCGTTTGAAAGTTACTAAACTCAGATTCAGCATTGTGGGAGTTTATATCTTTTAACGGAGGTCACGTGGATTCTCTCCAGCTAGGACATTTTTCTGTCTTCTTCCTTGTTTGATGCTATGCTCTTTACAGCTGCTGTGTGCACATTGCTGTTTGGCGAACTGCTCGCTATATTGTTCGAGCAAGCTGTTGTTATTGCCTTTCTGTTGGTCAGAGTTAAATTCATTTACGGACTTTTTGGTTTTGTCAGTCGCTTTGTATGGTGAGTCTGCAAACACACACACACACACACACACACACACACACACACACACACACACACACACACACACACACACACACACACACACACACACACACACACACATACAGTAACGTGCTATACGGTTCAATCTATTAATGAAAATACATTATTGCACTGAATGTAAAGAAACGCTGAAAAGTCATTACAAAATTACAGAAGCTATTAACCTTGTGGTGTATAGCTTCTGGTGGTGTATAGCTCCTGGTGGTGTATAGCTTCTGGTGGTGTATAGCTTCTGGTGGTGTATAGCTTCTGGTGGTGTATCTTC
>NC_069425.1:38317478-38328950 GCF_026875155.1 Cherax quadricarinatus | reverse complement strand
TCTGGTGGTGTATAGCTTCTGGTGGTATATAGCTTCTGGTGGTGTATAGCTTCTGGTGGTATATAGCTTCTGGTGGTATATAGCTTCTGGTGGTGTATAGCTTCTGGTGGTGTATAGCTTCTGGTGGTATATAGCTTCTGGTGGTGTATAGCTTCTGGTGGTGTATAGCTTCTCGTGGTATACAGCTTCTGGTTGTGTATAGCTTCTGGTGGTGTATAGTATAGTGTTAGAAATCTAGACATCTCTTTTGTAAGGTTCAGTATAGTTATCAAACTTATCATAATTAGTATTAATTCAGTTAACTGCAGACGTATTATAAAACCCCAGAGGAGAAGCATCGCTGAGTTAACACTGGTAAAGCTGTTACCAGCCAGAAACAAGCTCGATGCTAGAGGCATGTTCCCTGGTGGATGTCTGTGTACACCTGGTAACAGACCGTGCCGCAGGGGCGGTGACCCCCGAAACTCTCTCCAGGTATACTCCAGGTATACTCCAAGTATGCACTAGTCATCTCACACTCCTCGGATCACCCAGGTCCCGACAAACCATAGGCCAGGCGACCTTCTCCTCACTGCTCCTGCAATTACCTTCCTGGTATAAGCTATTAAGAGGTAATGGGTTGTGATCGCCCTGATACACATTCCATTACCCTCTCCTTCATATACTCTTGCCAGCCGCCAATGGGGCACCAATTCAGCTAATAGCGTGACTATTGTCCCCTGCCTTAATGCACCACTGGCAGGAACGACCTCGCTGGCGTGAATACGACGGCTTAGCGTCCCGACGTAAGGAGGAGCACTCCTGAAGTGCTGTTTTCTGGGAAATTCACTAGACAAAAAATATCCTACGAAATTTTACATCGGCTGGAAAAAACATGAGTATCGCTCGTGCTTAGAAAAGCAAAAAAATATTCTATCAAACTTGATGTCAGCTGAGAAATGAATATGACTCATGCTTAGGACAACAATATACCTTAAGAAATATTTCCTCAGCTAAGAAATGATTATCACTTATACTAGTAACTAGACCAACAGCATAAAATACTATTAACTCTTACCTCAGCTGATAGATGAACATCACATATATTATAACAATATGAAATGCTATCAAATCTTACCTCAGCTGACAAATGAACTTCGTTCGTATTTAGAGAAACAATTAATAACTCAGTATTACTTGCTTGGTCACTTCAGATCTTCGGTTCGTGACTTGATTTGTCTCCTTCTGTTCTGTCTTTTAATGACAAGTGGATCATGTTTTCTTATATATGGCGCACGATAACAATATCTTAATGATAAATGTTAAAATCACAACTGTTGGAATTCTCTCTCTCTCTCTCTCTCTCTCTCTCTCTCTCTCTCTCTCTCTCTCTCTCTCTCTCTCTCTCCTCTCTCTCTCTCTTCTCCTCCTCTCTCTCTCTCTCTCTCTCTCTCCTCTCTCTCTCTCTCTCTCTCTCTCTCTCTCTCTCTCTCTCTCTCTCTTTCTCTCTTTCTTATATCACTGGATATTGTTTCTCATCCTCCAAGGATGAGTGAGTCAGGTCTTCCTCCAAGAAGGAGGAGTAAGGTCATCCTTCAATAAGTCAAGTCTTCCTTGAGAGAGCGTCCAGCCGGATCTTCCTCAACGCTGCACTCCAGTGGGACGTCAACTTGCCCAATTCACATCAACATCAGTGTACACCAAAACCACTGCACCAGTACACCAAAACCACTGCACCAGTACACCAAAACCACTGCACCAGTACACCAAAACCACTGCACCAGTACACCAAAACCACTGCACCAGTACACCAAAACCACTGCACCAGTACACCAAAACCACTGCACCAGTACACCAAAACCACTGCACCAGTACACCAAAACCACTGCACCAGTACACCAAAACCACTGCACCGGTACACACAAAACCACTGCACCGGTACACACAAACCACTGCACCAGTACACCAAAACCACTGCACCAGTACACCAAAACCACTGCACCGGTACACACAAACCACTGCACCGGTACACACAAACCACTGCACCAGTACACCAAAACCACTGCACCAGTACACCAAAACCACTGCACCGGTACACACAAACCACTGCACCAGTACACCAAAACCACTGCACCAGTACACCAAAACCACTGCACCAGTACACCAAAACCACTGCACCGGTACACACAAACCACTGCACCGGTACACACAAACCACTGCACCAGTACACTCAAACCACTGCACCAGTACACACAAACCACTGCACCAGTACACACAAACCACTGCACCAGTACACACAAACCACTGCACCAGTACACACAAACCACTGCACCAGTACACACAAACCACTGCACCAGTACTCACAAACTACTGCACCAGTACAGACAAACCACTGCACCAGTACACACAAACCACTGCCACCAGTACTCACAAACTACTGCACCAGTACACACAAACCACTGCACCAGTACACACAAACCACTGCACCAGTACTCACAAACTACTGCACCAGTACAGACAAACCACTGCACCAGTACACACAAACCACTGCACCAGTACTCACAAACTACTGCACCAGTACACACAAACCACTGCACCAGTACAGACAAACCACTGCACCAGTACACACAAACCACTGCACCAGTACTCACAAACCACTGCACCAGTACACACAAACCACTGCACCAGTACGCACAAACCACTGCACCAGTACTCATAAACTACTGCACCAGTACACACAAACCACTGCACCAGTACACAAACCACTGCACCAGTACTCACAAACTACTGCACTAGTACACACAGACTACTGCACCATTACACACAAACCACTGCACCAGTACACACAAACCACTGCACCAGTTCTCACAAACTACTGCACCAGTACTCACAAACTACTGCACCAGTACACACAAACCACTGCACGAGTACACACAAACCACTGCACCAGTACACACAAACAACTGCACCAGTACTCACAAACTACTGCACCAGTACACACAAACCACTGCACCAGTACACACAAACAACTGCACCAGTACTCACAAACTACTGCACCAGTACACACAAACCACTGCACGAGTACACACAAACCACTGCACCAGTACACACAAACAACTGCACGAGTACACACAAACTACTGCACCAGTACCCACAAACAACTGCACCAGTACTCACAAACTACTGCACCAGTACACACAAACCACTGCACCAGTGCACACAAACTACTGCACCAGTACTCACAAACTACTGCACCAGTACACACAAACCACTGCACGAGCACACACAAACCACTGCACCAGTACTCACAAACTACTACACCAGTACACACAAACCACTGCACCAGTACACACAAACCACTGCACCAGTACACACAAACCACTGCACCAGTACACACAAACCACAGCACCAGTACACACAAACCACTGCACCAGTACTCACAAACTACTGCACCAGTACACACAAACCACTACACCAGTACTCACAAACTACTGCACCAGTAGACACAAACCACTGCACCAGTACTCATAAACCACTACACCAGTACACACAAACCACTACACCAGTACTCACAAACTACTGCACCAGTACACGCAAACCACTGCACCAGTACTCACAAACCACTACACCAGTACACACAAACCACTGCACCAGTACTCACAAACTACTGCACCAGTACACACAAACCACTACACCAGTACACACAAACCACTGCACCAGTACTCACAAACCACTGCACCAGAACTCACAAACAACTACACCAGTACTCACAAACCACTGCACTTGTACACACAACCACTGCACCAGTACTCACAAACCACTGCACCAGTACACTCAAACCACTGCACCGGTACACACAAACCACTGCACCAGTACACTCAAACCACTGCACCAGTACACACAAACCACTGCACCGGTACACACAAACCACTGCACCAGTACACCCAAACTACTGCACCAGTACACTCAAACCACTGCACCGGCACACACAAACCACTGCACCAGTACACTCAAACCACTGCACCAGTACACACAAACCACTGCACCGGTACACACAAACCACTGCACCAGAACTCACAAACCACTACACCAGTACACACAAACCACTGCACCAGTACTCACAAACCACTGCACCAGAACTCACAAACAACTACACCAGTACTCACAAACCACTGCACTTGTACACACAACCACTGCACCAGTACTCACAAACCACTGCACTAGTACTCACAAACAACTACACCAGTACTCACAAACCACTGCACTAGTACACACAAACAACTACACCAGTACACACAAACCACTGCACCAGTACTCACAAACAACTACACCAGTGCACACAAACCACTGCACCAGTACTCACAAACCACTGCACCAGTACTCACAAACCACTACACCAGTACTCACAAACAACTACATCAGTACTCACAAACCACTGCACCAGTACACACAAACCACTGCACCAGTACTCACAAACCACTGCACCAGTACACACAAACCACTGCACCAGTACACACAAACCACTGCACCAGTACACACAAACCACTGCACCTGTACTCACAAACCACTGCACAAGTACACACACACCACTACACCAGTACTCACAAACTGCTGCACCAGTACACACAAACCACTGCACCAGTACACACAAACCACTGCACCAGTACACACAAACCACTGCACCAGTACACACAAACCACTGCACCTGTACTCACAAACCACTGCACAAGTACACACACACCACTACACCAGTAATCATAAACTACTGCACCAGCACACACAAACCACTACACCAGTACACAGAAAACCACTGCACCAGTGCTCACAAACCACTGCACAAGTACTCACAAACAACTACACCAGTACTCACAAACCACTGCACCAGTACATACAAACTACTGCACCAGAACACAAAAACCACTACACCAGTACTCACAAACTACTGCACCAGTACACACAAACCACTGCACCAGTACTCACAAACCACTGCACCAGTACTCACAAACCATTGCACCAGTACTCACGAACTACTGCACCAGTACACACAAACCACTACACCAGTACTCACAAACCACTGCACCAGTACACAGAAACCACTGCACCAGTACACACAAACAACTGCACCATTACACACAAACCACTGCACCAGCACACACAAATCACTACACCAGTACTCACAAACCACTACACCAGTACTCACAAACCACTACACCAGTACTCACAAACAACTACACAAGTACTCACAAACCACTACACCAGTACTCACAAACCACTGCACCAGTACTCACAAACCACTACACCAGTACTCACAAACCACTACACCAGTACTCACAAACCACTACACCAGTACTCACAAACCACTACACCAGTACTCACAAACCACTGCACCAGTACACAGAAACCACTGCACCAGTACACACAAACAACTGCACCATTACACACAAACCACTGCATCAGCACACACAAATCACTACACCAGTACTCACAAACCACTACACCAGTACTCACAAACCACTACACCAGTACTCACAAACAACTACACCAGTACTCACTAACACTACACAGATGATCAGCCTCTGCTGACATGTAAGAACAGGAGAAGCCTTCAGGAGGGAAGGACGGGGAACGGGAAGGGAGATGCTGGGTTCCAGTGACGGTCTTTTCACTCAACGAACTAAATTTACCCATCCCAACCCTTGGCTCAAAATTAATTACTCATCCCCCCCCAGGCCATGCATGACTTACCCCCCCACCCCCACCAACACCCCCACCCCCACCCCCACCCCCACCCCCACTCTAACTGTCATGAGAATGAGTCTATCAACTCATTTTCATGAGTACACGTTCATTATTTCCCTTTAATCTTTAATTATTTTATTTTCATTTTCTCTGGTGTGACCCAAATACATACTCATGTAAGTCCACTGGGTACCCTTAAGGTTCCAGCGCTCTCCCACGCCTTACGAGACAACAAACCCATTATCATGATTATCCTGATCGATTAAACCGTTGCAATTAGTTGCCTGCATCGTGATCATGAATAATGTCTTAGGCTGTTCATCACCTGTTACCATAATGTGGCACTTCGTTATCCCACGTTAGTCTTGTACAATAAATGTACCTGATGTATGTAGTGATCAGCTCGGCTGTTAGTGCTAGCATGTAAACAAGGAAGAGCATCATTTTTAATGATATACCTATATATATATACATATATATATATGTATATATATATATATATATATATATATATATATATATATATATATATATATATATAATATATATATATATATATATATATATATACATATATAAATAATCATCTACGGTCTACATGTCTTTAAATGTTGTTAGTGGACGGAGGGTCGAGCCTCCACGACTTCCTGCCGTGAATAGCCCACGCGAGTTTAGTGCTTCATGGCTGTTGGTGTGAGAGAGAGTTAGCAGGTGTGAGGGAGAGAGGCTGCCAAGACCACCAGAGTTAGTTATATTGTTTGTTGAAAGTTTCAGTGTAACTACTATCATGAATCTGAAAGAGAGAGAGAGAGAGGGAGAGAGAGAGAGAGAGAGAGAGAGAGAGAGAGAGAGAGAGAGTTTTTTGACTACCACTCACTACTTTGTGATCGTCAATATGGCTTCAGGAAAGGTTACTCTGCTGCTGATCTGTTGTTAAACCTCTCCACTAAGTGGCACCAGTCACTGGATGAATCCAAAGTCAGCTGCGTGGTAGCACTGGACGTTGCTGGCGCTTTCGACCGGGTGTGGCACCAGGGCCTCTTAGCAAAACTTCAAGCACTGGGAATTGCAGGCTCTACGCTATGTCTCCTCAGTGATTACCTTCAGGGTAGATCTCTAAGTGTAGTTCTCAATGGAACGGAATCAGCAAGACTTCCTATTGGGGCAAGTGTTCCACAAGGAAGTGTGCTGGGACCATTGTTATGGAATGTCTACTTCAACGACCTTTTTCATCTCATCCCAGAATCACATGCATATGCAGACGACTGCACACTGACATTCACTTATCCAAGAGAAGAAATGCCAGCTACTCTAAGCTACATCAATCACCAGCTAAGAGCTATATCAGCTTGGGGAAATAGATGGCAAGTAACATTTGCACCTGAGAAAACGCAAATGATGATCGTCTCTAGACACCATGATGGTAATGCTGGTGCAGTAATAAGGATGAATGGGAGGGTGTTGGCACCTGGAGAAGAAGTTGATATCCTTGGGGTGAAATTTGACTCCAAACTAACCATGAAGAACCATGTTGTAAATCTTGCAAACAAGGCAGCCAGGAAGTTTATAGCACTTCGCCGTATCTCGCATCTGCTTGACAGTAGGGGTTGCAAGATCCTGTACGAGGCACAAGTACGCTCTCACCTTGAGTATGCCCCACTTTCTTGGCTTACCTGCCTTCCCCCCCTCTCATCTGAGACTGCTTGACAGAGTAGAGAACATAGCAAGACGTCTCATCTCTCGCCTGGACACATCCTGGATAGATCTGTCATTTCAGCAGAGCCTTCAACATAGGAGGGATGTGGGTGGCCTTACTGTTATGTACAAGGCCAATATTGTCAAAGTACCACACTTGGATCCACTTCGAGGACAGCGTGAAACAAGCTTTTATGCCACAAGACGGGCAGAAAGCAGCAGCTTCACTTTGGCTGTACCCTTCTCCAGAACATCACTCCATCTGAGATCATGCATACCCAGGATGACTCGAGTATGGACCACATTCGTACAGCATAATGATGTCAACGAGATAAAGTCAGTTGATCAAATGAAAATGCTGGCCCACAGATGGCTCCAACTTCATCCTGTTTCCTACTTGTATGTCTCATAACAATAAAAATGCTTTCAAATGAGCTGATGTAGGTAACAGCTCTTAGCTTGCCAATAAAGTTAGGAATCCTTAACTTGTAAATAGCTTGCCAATAAAGTTAGGAATCCTTAACCTTGTCAAACCCTGTGTAAAAAAAAAAAAAAAAAAAAAAAAAAAAAAAAAAAGAGAGAGAGAGAGAGAGAGAGAGAGAGAGAGAGAGAGAGAGAGAGAGAGAGAGAGAGAGAGAGAGAGAGAGAGAGAGAGAGAGACAGAGAGAGAGAGAGAGGGAGAGAGAGAGAAGAAAGCTTATGTCATCCTCAAGTAATTTAGGACAGCTGGTATCACCAGTGATGGTGCAAGACAGCTGGTACCATCACCACAGATGGTTGAAGACAGCTGGTACCATCACCACAGATGATTGAAGACAGCTGGTACCATCACCACAGATGGTTAAAGACAGCTGGTACCATCACCACAGATGGTTGAAGACAGCTGGTACCATCACCACAGATGGTTGAAGACAGCTGGTACCATCACCACAGATGGTTGAAGACAGCTGGTACCATCACCACAGATGGTTAAAGACAACTGGTACCATCACCACAGATGGTTGAAGGCAGCTGGTACCATCACCACAGATGGTTGAAGACAGCTGATACCATCACCACAGATGGTTGAAGACAGCTGATACCATCACCACAGATGGTTGAAGACAGCTGATACCATCACCACAGATGGTTGAAGGCAGCTGGTACCATCACAGATGGTTGAAGACAGCTGGTGCCATCACCACAGATGGTTGAAGACAGCTGATACCATCACCACAGATGGTTGAAGACAGCTGGTACCATCACCACAGATGGTTGAAGACAGCTGGTACCATCACCACAGATTGTTGAAGACAGCTGGTACCATCATCACAGATGGTTGAAGACAGCTGATAGTATCACCACAGATGGTTGAAGACAGCTGGTACCATCACCACAAATGGTTGAAGACAGCTGGTACCATCACCACAGATGGTTGAAGACAGCTGATACCATCACCACAGATGGTTGAAGACAGCTGATACCATCACCACAGATGGTTGAAGACAGCTGATACCATCACCACAGATAACTGAAGACAGCTGGTACCATCACCACAGATGGTTGAAGACAGCTGATACCATCACCATAGATGGTTGAAGACAGCTGGTACTATCACCACAGATGGTTGAAGACAGCTGGCACCATCACCACAGATGGTTGAAGACAGCTGATACCATCACAACAGATGGCTGAAGACAGCTGGCACCATCACCACAGATGGTTGAAGACAGCTGGTACCACCACCACAAATGGTTGAAGACAGCTGGTACCTTCACCACAGATGGCTGAAGACAGCTGGCACCATCACCACAGATGGTTGAAGACAGCTGATACCATCACCACAAATGGTTGAAGACAGCTGGTACCTTCACCACAGATGGTTGAAGACAGCTGATACCATCACCACAAATGGTTGAAGACAGCAGGTACCACCACCACAAATGGTTGAAGACAGCTGGTACCTTCACCACAGATGGTTGAAGACAGCTGGCACCATCACCACAGATGGTTGAAGACAGCTGGCACCATGTTACTAAGATGGCTCAGGCCACGCTGTCACAAACTTCAGCCACTACCTTGAAAGGATGAAAAATTTGGTCATCAAGTTGGGCAACATTTTTGCTGGAGTCAATTTAAACTTCCGTCAGAGATAATTCCTTCATGAAGCCGCCACAAAGTGTGTAAGAGAACTTCTAAACGTGTAATCACGTTCCTTATTAAGAGACAAGTGATGTGACCACACACTGCCTGGACTTATGTTGACACTGCTGTGTGTGTGACCTCACACTGTCTCACACACTGCCTGGACTTATGTTGACACTGCTGTGTGTGTGACCTTACACTGTCTCACACACTGCCTGGACTATGTTGACACTGCTGTGTGTGTGTGACCTCACACTGTCTCACACACTGCCTGGACTTACGTTGACACTGCTGTGTGTGTGACCTTACACTGTCTCACACACTGCCTGGACTTATGTTGACACTGCTGTGTGTGTGACCTCACACTGTCTCACACACTGCCTGGACTTATGTTGACACTGCTGTGTGTGTGACCTTACACTGTCTCACACACTGCCTGGACTATGTTGACACTGCTGTGTGTGTGTGACCTCACACTGTCTCACACACTGTCTGGACTTACGTTGACACTGCTGTGTGTGTGACCTTACACTGTCTCACACACTGCCTGGACTATGTTGACACTGCTGTGTGTGTGACCTTACACTGTCTCACACACTGCCTGGACTTAAGTTGACACTGCTGTGTGTGACCTCACAGTGTCTCACACACTGCCTGGAATATGTTGACACTGCTGTGTGTGTGACCTTACACTGTCTCACACACTGCCTGGACTTAAGTTGACACTGCTGTGTGTGACCTCACAGTGTCTCACACACTGCCTGGAGTTATGTTGACACTGCTGTGTGTGTGACCTTACAGTGTCTCACACACTGCCTGGAGTTATGTTGACACTGCTGTGTGTGTGACCTCACAGTGTCACACACTGCCTGGAGTTATGTTGACACTGCTGTGTGTGTGACCTTACAGTGTCTCACACACTGCCTAGACTATGTTGACACTGCTGTATGTGTGACCTTACAGTGTCTCACACACTGCCTGGACTATGTTGACACTGCTGTGTGTGTGACCTTACACTGTCTAACACACTGCCTGGACTTACGTTGACACTGCTGTGTGTGTGACCTTACAGTGTCTCACACACTGCCTGGACTATGTTGACACTGCTGTGTGTGTGACCTTACAGTGTCTCACACACTGCCTGGACTATGTTGACACTGCTGTGTGTGTAACCTCACACTGTCTCACACACTGCCTGGACTTACGTTGACACTGCTGTGTGTGTGACCTCACACTGTCTCACACACTGCCTGAACTTACGTTGACACAATGCTGTGTGTGTGACCTCACACTGTCTCACACACTGCCTGGACTTACGTTGACACTGCTGTGTGTGTGACCTTACACTGTCTCACACACTACCTGGACTATGTTGACACTGCTGTGTGTGTGACCTTACACTGTCTCACACACTGCCTGGACTTAAGTTGACACTGCTGTGTGTGACCTCACAGTGTCTCACACACTGCCTGGAATATGTTGACACTGCTGTGTGTGTGACCTTACACTGTCTAACACACTGCCTGGACTTAAGTTGACACTGCTGTGTGTGACCTCACAGTGTCTCACACACTGCCTGGAGTTATGTTGACACTGCTGTGTGTGTGACCTCACAGTGTCTCACACACTGCCTGGAGTTATGTTGACACTGCTGTGTGTGTGACCTCACACTGTCTCACATACTGCATGGACTTACGTTGAAACTGCTGTGTGTGTGACATCACACTGTCTCACACACTGCCTGGACTTACGTTGACACTGCTGTGTGTGTGACCTCACAGTGTCTCAAATACTGCCTGGAGTTATGTTGACACTGCTGTGTGTGTGACCTTACAGTGTCACACACTGCCTGGACTTATGTTGACACTGCTGTGTCTGTGACCTCACAGTGTCTCACATACTGCCTGGACTTATGTTGACACTGCTGTGTGTGTG
>NC_069425.1:38279978-38312478 GCF_026875155.1 Cherax quadricarinatus | reverse complement strand
AACCACCATCACACATTATAACCACCATCACACATTACAACCACCATCACACATTACAACCATCACACATTACAACCACCATCACACATTACAACCACCATCACACATTACAACCATCACACATTACAACCACCATCACACATTACAACCACAATCACACATTACATACCCACCGTCACACATTACAACCACCATCACACATTACAACCACCATCACACATTACAACCACCATCACACATTACAACCACCATCACACATACAACCATCACACATTACAACCACCATCACACATTACAACCACCATCACACATTACAACCATCACACATTACAACCACCATCACACATTACAACCACAATCACACATTACAACCACCATCACACATTACAACCACCATCACACATTACAACCACCATCACACAATACAACCATCACACATTACAACCACCATCACACATTACAACCACCATCACACACTTACAACCATCACACATTACAACCACATCACACATTACAACCACAATCACACATTACAACCACCCGTCACACATTACAACCACCATCACACATTACAACCACCATCACACATTACAACCACCATCACACATTACAACCACCATCACACATTACAACCACCATCACACATTACAACCACCATCAAACATTACAACCACCATCACACATTACAACCACCATCACACATTACAACCACCATCACACACATCAACCACCATCACACATTACAACCACCATCACACATTACAACCACCATCACACATTACAACCACCATCACACCATTACAACCACCATCACACATTACAACCACCATCACACATTACAACCACCATCACACATTACAACCACCATCACACACATCAACCACCATCACACATTACAACCACCATCACACATTACAACCATCACACATTACAACCACCATCACACATTACAACCACCATCACACATTACAACCACCATCACACATTACAACCACCATCACACATTACAACCACCATCACACATTATAAGCACCATCACACATTACAACCACCATCACACATTACAACCACCATCACACATTACAACCACAATCACACATTACAACCACCATCACACTTTACAACCCCCAAACACACATTACAACCACCATCACACATTCAACCACCATCACACTTTACAACCACATCACACATTACAACCCCATCACACACATCAACCACCATCACACATTACAACCACCATCACACTTTACAACCATCACACTTACAACCACCATCACACTTTACAACCACCACCCACACATTAAACAACCACCATCACACATTACAACCACCATCACACATTACAACCACCATCACACATTACAACCACCATCACACTTTACAACCACCATCACACATTACAACCACCATCACACATTACAACCACCATCACACATTACAACCACCATCACACATTACAACCACCATCACCACATCAACCACCACACACACATCAACCACCATCAAAACATCAACCACCATCACACACATCAACACACACCACATCAACCACCATCACACACATCAACCACCATTACACACATAAACCACCATCACACACATCAACCACCATCACACACATCAACCACCATCACACACATCAACCACCATCACACACACATCAACCACCATCACACACATCAACCACCATCACACACACATCAACCACCATCACACACACATCAACCACCATCACACACATCAACCACCATCACACACATCAACCACCATTACACACATCAACCACCATCACACAACATCAACCACCATCACACACATCAACCACCATCACACACACATCAACCACCATCACACACAATCAACCACCATCACACACACATCAACCACCATCACACACACATCAACCACCATCACACACATCAACCACCATCACACACATCAACCACCATCACACACATCAACCACCATCACACATTACAACCACCATCACACACATCAACCACCATCACACACATCAACCACCATCACACACATCAACCACCATCACACACATCAACCACCATCACACACACATCAACCACCATCACACACATCAACCACCATCACACACATCAACCACCATCACACACACATCAACCACCATCACACACATCAACCACCATCACACACACATCAACCACCATCACACACACATCAACCACTATCACACATCAACCACCATCACACACATCAACCACCATCACACACATCAACCACCATCACACATTACAACCACCATCACACACATCAACCACCATCACACACATCAACCACCATCACACACATCAACCACCATCACACACATCAACCACCATCACACACATCAACCACCATCACACACATCAACCACCATCACACACATCAACCACCATCACACACATCAACCACCATCACACACATCAACCACCATCACACACATCAACCACCATCACACACATCAACCACCATCAGAAGAGACTTTAAACTCTCTACTTCACGGTCAACAAGGATATATATCACTTCTGGTTACAACACTGCCTCATCCTGACCCAACCTTCACTAACTCTTAATTCTCCTGACATTCATAAAGTTGATTATACACAACACATTACTGTTGCTAGACGCAATGTATAATACAACTCGGATTAGTGAATAAATTACGAAGCAGAATTTACATTCATTAAAACTCCAGGTTCTCCACTTTGTACTGCAATGAATTATATATTACGAACAAGCTGCCTACCGTATATATTCCTTAATAATGTGAATAATACAGGAAACATACCTTCAACAGTCAGCCTTAATCTGAGAAAATAAACATATACGACTTAATAAATGTATGCGGCTAGTGTAAATAATTAACGGTGTATATACTATACACCACCTAGAGATGTATATTTCTTAAGTTATATACACTGAGAGGTGTTGCCTCGGATAACGTAAGTGATTGTATTTCTTGAGACAGTGGAGGCGGAGAGACAGTTTGAGATGATCACCTGTTATGCAAGACGGTTAGTCTCGCAATCTCTCAGAGCATAAACAGAGAGACATGTCTCTCTTAGGGTATATACAACGAGAAGCACGTCTGTCTTAGTGTATATTGAACGCGAGGCATATATCTCCTAGAGTATGTATACCCTGAGAAATGTGTATCAGGGGTATATGCACCCAGAGTTGTATATCTCTCAGGTAAACACTCTGAGAGCAATTACTTTAAATATTACATTAGGGAATAAAACCGAAATAAATGATAGCATCTTAGCCTTAATGACCCTCGGGTAATCAAGGATCCTAATATCTCTTACAGGTAATATTCGTGACGAAATAAAGTCAGGACATCTTTTAGTAAAGCGCCATAATGATAAAAGAAATCTTCAATAAGGGTAACGAAGATTGCGTTGAGGAGTGTAGTGGCGGATGATACGGGACTGACCCCCGGAGGCTAAGGAGGGGACTGATCCCCCCGGAGGGTGACACAGGGGACTGATCCCCCCCGGAGGGTGACACAGGGGTCTGACCTCACGCAAGGTCACCAAAAAGATAGAAAGGAGTTGAGAGTTGCGCAATAAAACAAGATCCCAGCGGGAATATGTCGCTTTATTTGACTTTACTTGTGTTATTAAAGGGGATGATTTACGCACATGTTTGTAAAAAACACAAATGTGTGTAACTCACTTCGTCTGGCATTTGTAAAAGAACAAAACAAAAATAGAAGTATTGTAAATATGAATAATGTAGCTACCCGTCACCAGGAGAGTTAGCGACCTGACTCAGAGTGAGCTGACAGACATGCTACTATAGACAGACATGCTACTATAGACAGACATGCTACTATAGACAGACATGCTACTATAGACAGACATGCTACTATAGACAGACATGCTACAATAAACAGACATGCTACTATAGACAGACATGCTACTATAGACAGACATGCTACAATAAACAGACATGCTACTATAGACAGACATGCTACTATAAACAGACATGCTACTATAGACAGACATGCTACTATAGACAGACATGCTACAATAAACAGACATGCTACTATAGACAGACATGCTACTATAGACAGACATGCTACAATAAACAGACATGCTACTATAGACAGACATGCTACTATAAACAGACATGCTACTATAGACAGACATGCTACTATAGACAGACATGCTACTATAGACAGACATGCTACTATAGACAGACATGCTACTATAGACATATATGCTACTATAGACAGACATGCTACAATAAACAGACATGCTACTATAGACAGACATGCTACTATAGACAGACATGCTACAATAAACAGACATGCTACTATAGACAGACATGCTACTATAAACAGACATGCTACTATAGACAGACATGCTACTATAGACAGACATGCTTCTATAGACAGACATGCTTCTATAGACAGGCATGCTCCTATAGACAGACATGCTACTATAGACAGACATGCTACTATAGACAGACATGCTACAATAAACAGACATGCTACTATAGACAGACATGCTACTATAAACAGACATGCTTCTATAGACAGACATGCTTCTATAGACAGGCATGCTCCTATAGACAGACATGCTACTATAGACAGACATGCTACTATAGACAGACATGCTACTATAGACAGACATGCTTCTATAGACAGACATGCTTCTATAGACAGGCATGCTCCTATAGACAGACATGCTACTATAGACAGACATGCTACTATAGACAGACATGCTACTATAGACAGACATGCTTCTATAGACAGACATGCTTCTATAGACAGGCATGCTCCTATAGACAGACATGCTACTATAGACATACATGCTACTATAGACAGACATGCTACTATAGACAGACATGCTACTATAGACAGACATGCTACTATAGACGGAAATGCTACTATAGACATACATGCTACTATAGACAGACATGCTACTATAGACATACATGCTACTATAGACAGACATCCTACTATAGACAGACATGCTACTATAAACAGACATGACATGCTACTGTAGACAGACACACACGCTCCTATAAAGACAGTAATAATGATAAAAGCCCCCCCCCCACACACACACGGAACCGAACAAGATTATAAATGACAACCAGCACGGATTCATGAAAGGCAAATCCTGTGTCACAAACCTTCTGGAGTTTTATGACAAAGTAACAGAAGTAAGACACGAGGGAGTAGGGTGGGTGGATTGCATTTTCCTGGACTGCAGGAAGGCCTTCGACACAGTTCCTCACAAGATATTAGTGCAGAAGCTGGAGGATCAGGCGCGTATAGCAGGAAGGGTACTGAAATGGATCAGAGAATACCTGACAGGGAGGCAACAACGAGTCATGGTACGTGAAGAGGTATCACAGTGGGAGCCTGTGACGAGCGGGGTCCCACAGGGGTCAGTCCTAGGACCAGTGCTATTTTTGGTATATGTAAATGACATGATGGAAGGGGTAGACTCAAAGTGTCACTGTTCGCAGATGACGTGAAGTTAATGAGGAGAATTAAATCAGATGCTTATCAGGCAGGACTACAAAGAGACCTGGACAGACTGCACACGTGGTCCAGCAACTGGCTTCTAGAATTCAACCCCGCCAAATGCAAGGTCATGAAGATTGGAGAAGGGCAAAGAAGACCGCAGACAGAGTATAGGCTAGGTGGACGAAGACTGCAAACCTCACCCAAGAAGAAAGATCTTGGAGTGACCATAACACTGAGAAGTCTCCAGAGGCACACATCAACCAGATAACTGCTGCAGCAGCATATGGGCGCCTGGCAAACCTGAGAATAGCGTTCCGATACCTTAATAAGGAATCGTTCAAGACACTGTACACTGTGTACGTCAGGCCCATACTGGAGTATGCAGCACCAGTTTGAAACTCACACCTGGTCAAGCACGTCAAGAAATTAGAGAAAGTACAAAGGTTTGCAACAAGGCTAGTTCCGGAGCTCAGGGAAATGTCCTACGAAGAAAGGTTGAGGGAAATCGGCCTGAGGACACTGGAGGACAGGAAGGTCAGGGAAGGCATGATAACGACATACAAAATACTGCGTGGAATAGATAAGGTAGACAGAGACAGGATGTTCCAGAGATAGGACACAGAAACAAGGGGTCACAATTGGAAGCTGAAGACTCAGACGAGTCACAGGGATGTTAGGAAGTATTTCTTCAGTCATAGAGTCGTCAGGAAGTGAAATAGTCTAGAAAGTGATGTAGTGGAGGCAGGAACCATACATAGCTTTAAGACGAGGTATGACAAAGCTCAGGGAGCAGAGAGAGAGAGGACCTAGTAGCAATCAGTGAAGAGGCGGGGCCAGGAGCCGAGTCTCGACCCCTGCAACCACAATTAGGCGAGTACACACACACACACACACACACACACACACACACACACACACACACACACACAGCTCCTAACATAAACAATGGAACAATAACAGACATTGTCGATTTCCCCCCCTCCACCCCCCCATCCCCCCAAAAAACAGTGATCAATTTTTGGCTATTGCTGCCGAGAGAAAGCTCTAAGCCCGTAGGGGCTCCTTGATGAATGGGAGGTGATTTGGCGCGTTTGATCCAAGAACGAGGAGGAGGGGGGTTAGGTATCTCCGGCGCCTTGCATCAAGAGCCCTCAGCCAGCATCCACCCAATTAAGTGATGCAGTGCTCTCCTAAACACAGGGATCAACCAGGTTGTGATGACTTCGTGGAGCAGCGGCCTGCTGATAGCAACAGTCTGCTGATAGCAACAGTCTGCTGATAGCAACAGTCTGCTGATATCAACAGTCTGCTGATAGTAACAGCTTGTTGACAGCAGGGGCTTGCTGATAGCAACAGCCTGGTTGAGCAAGCAATCAACACCTCTCAAAACCGGTCCTGAGACAGGCTTTCTCCTGCGTAAAACCGGTCCTGAGACAGGTTTTCTCCTGGGTAAAACCGGTCCTGAGACAGGTTTTCTCCTGAGTAAAACCGGTCCTGAGACAGGTTTTCTCCTGAGTAAAACCGGTCCTGAGACAGGTTTTCTCCTGGGTAAAACCGGTCCTGAGACAGGTTTTCTCCTGAGTAAAACCGGTCCTGAGACAGGTTTTCTCCTGAGTAAAACCGGTCCTGAGACAGGTTTTCTCCTGGGTAAAACCGGTCCTGATACAGGTTTTCTCCTGGGTAAAACCGGTCCTGAGACAGGTTTTCTCCTGGGTAAAACCGGTCCTGAGACAGGTTTTCTCCTGGTAAAACCGGTCCTGAGACAGGTTTTCTCCTGAGTAAAACCGGTCCTGAGACAGGTTTTCTCCTGGGTAAAAACCGGTCCTGAGACAGGTTTTCTCCTGGGTAAAACCGGTCCTGAGACAGGTTTTCTCCTGGGTAAAACCGGTCCTGAGACAGATTTTCTCCTGGTAAAACCGGTCCTGAGACAGGTTTTCTCCTGGGTAAAACCGGTCCTGAGACAGATTTTCTCCTGGGTAAAACCGGTCCTGAGACAGGTTTTCTCCTGGGTAAAACCGGTCCTGAGACAGGTTTTCTCCTGGGTAAAACCGGTCCTGAGACAGGTTTTCTCCTGCGTAAAACCGGAGACAAGAATGTTGTCTCGACGGTAAGAAATTACAAGAAATATTAACTATAGAAGTTGATCTCCCAGGTGGTTACTGATGTCTTCCAGGTGGTTACTGGTGTCTCCCAGATGGTTACTGATGTCTTCCAGGTGGTTACTGGTGTCTCCCAGGTGGTTACTGATGTCTTCCAGGTGGTTACTGGTGTCTTCCAGGTCGTTACTGGTGTCTCCCAGGTGGTTACTGGTGTCTCCCAGGTGGTTACTGATGTCTCCCAGGTGGTTACTGGTGTCTCCTAGGTGGTTACTGGTGTCTTCCAGGTGGTTACTGATGTCTTCCAGGTGGTTACTGGTGTCTCCCAGGTGGTTACTGATGTCTTCCAGGTGGTTACTGGTGTCTCCCAGGTGGTTACTGATGTCTCCCAGGTGGTTACTGGTGTCTCCCAGGTGGTTACTGATGTCTTCCAGGTGGTTACTGATGTCTTCCAGGTGGTTACTGGTGTCTCCCAGGTGGTTACTGATGTCTCCCAGGTGGTTACTGGTGTCTCCCAGGTGGTTACTGATGTCTTCCAGGTGGTTACTGATGTCTTCCAGGTGGTTACTGGTGTCTCCCAGATGGTTACTGATGTCTTCCAGGTGGTTACTGGTGTCTCCCAGATGGTTACTGATGTCTTCCAGGTGGTTACTGGTGTCTCCCAGGTGGTTGCTGATGTCTTCCAAGTGGTTACTGGTGTCTCCCAGGTGGTTACTGATGTCTTCCAGGTGGTTACTGGTGCCTCCCAGATGGTTACTGATGTCTTCCAGGTGGTTACTGGTGTCTCCCAGGTGGTTACTGATGTCTCCCAGGTGGTTACTGGTGTCTCCCAGGTGGTTACTGATGTCTCCCAGGTGGTTACTGGTGTCTCCTAGGTGGTTACTGGTGTCTTCCAGGTGGTTACTGATGTCTTCCAGGTGGTTACTGGTGTCTCCCAGGTGGTTACTGATGTCTTCCAGGTGGTTACTGGTGTCTCCCAGGTGGTTACTGATGTCTTCCAGGTGGTTACTGATGCCTCCCAGGTGATTATTGGTGTCTCCCAGGTGGTTACTGGTGCCTCCCAGGTGGTTACTGGTGCCCCCCAGATGATCATTGCTGTCTCCCAGGTGGTCACTGATGCCTCCCAGATGCTTAGTGGTGTCTCCCAGGTGGTTACTGATGCTTCCCAGATGGTTACTAGTGCCTCCCAGATGGTTACTGATGCCTCCCAGATGGTTACTGGTGCCTCCCAGGTGATTATTGGTGTCTCCCAGGTGCTTACTGGTGCCTCCCAGATGATCATTGCTGTCTCCCAGGTGGTCACTGATGCCTCCCAGATGCTTAGTGGTGTCTCCCAGGTGGTTACTGATGCCTCCCAGATGGTTAATAGTGCCTCCCAGATGGTTACTGATGCCTCCCAGATGGTGCCTCTCAGGTGGTTACTGGTGCCTCCCATGTGATTATTGGTGTCTCCCAGGTGCTTACTGGTGCCTCCCAGATGATCATTGTTGTCTCCCAGGTGGACACTGATGCCTCCCAGATGCTTAGTGGTGTCTCCCAGGTGGTTACTGATGCCTCCCAGATGGTTACTAGTGCCTCCCAGATGGTTACTGATGCCTCCCAGATGGTGCCTCTCAGGTGGTTACTGGTGCCTCCCAGGTGATTATTGGTGTCTCCCAGGTGCTTACTGGTGCCTTCCAGATGATCATTGCTGTCTCCCAGGTGGTCACTGATGCCTCCCAGATGCTTAGTGGTGTCTCCCAGGTGGTTACTGATGCCTCCCAGATGGTTACTAGTGCCTCCCAGATGGTTACTGATGCCTCCCAGATGGTGCCTCTCAGGTGGTTACTGGTGCCTCCCAGGTGATTATTGGTGTCTCCCAGGTGCTTACTGGTGCCTCTCAGATGATCATTGCTGTCTCCCAGGTGGTCACTGATGCCTCCCAGATGCTTAGTGGTGTCTCCCAGGTGGTTACTGATGCCTCCCAGATGGTTACTGGTGCCTCCCAGATGGTTACTGATGCCTCCCAGATGGTGCCTCTCAGGTGGTTACTGGTGCCTCCCAGATGCTTAGTGGTGTCTCCCAGGTGGTTACTGATGCCTCCCAGATGGCTACTGGTGCCTCCCAGATGGTTACTGGTGCCTCCCAGATGGTTACTGGTGCCTCCCAGATGGTTACTGGTGCCGACCTTCCATAAACACTCACCTAAACACAAGAACACACGTGTTGCAGCACACACATGTGCAATACACACACATGTCGCAGCACACACATGTGCAACACACACACATGTCGCAGCACACACATGTGCAACACACACACATGTCGCAGCACACACATGTGCAACACACACACATGTCGCAGCACACACATGTGCAACACACACACATGTCGCAGCACACACATGTGCAACACACACACATGTTGCACACGTATCTTCGTGGGTAAGAGACTCCCTAGGAACTAAACACAATAAGAACTGTGAATATTTTATAGAGTTGTGGAGGGTGTATTGTGATCAAGATGTTCGTGCAATCTGCATGATTCAATTTGTTGGGATGCAATACGATGTGTGGGAGGGGAGATGGTAGAGTGTAGTGTAGGACATGTGACAGTGAGGGGAGAGGGAAAGGAGGGAAGAGAGAGGGGATAGAGAAAGACGGGGACGATATTGGAGAGAAGGGAAACGAAAGAGAGGAACGTGATAAAGAGATAGATATGAATAGCCGTGAGAGACAGAGGGAAGAAGGAACACGTAGGAGAGATGGAAAATGTGAGAAAGGGGAATTAACAGAGTGAAGTGAAAGGTGAATCATGTTCCGCCGGGGGAAAGTTAAATGCCATCTTCAGATATATAGATCGGAAAATGCTTAAAATCTTCTTCGCAAATGTCAGTTTTTCCCGGGAGAAATCTGTGAACGCGTCCCCACGACACGTACAGCCACCTCAGTCATGACCATCATTTTCAAAATCAAAGTATAAATACTTTTCGTTACTGACAGCTTGTCAGGATATACGAATGATGGTGCTAGTAGCTACGTGCGTAAAGATGCTGCGGAGAGTTGTGTTTCTCTCCTTATACTGACTCCATATAATTTTACGTCGCGTTGTAGGTAAGTAACAGACGTATTTTTATACTGAGTAAATTGGTGAAGATTACCATTGCTTCTTTGTTTTTATATGAACATGGACACAAAAGCCTCAGGGCCTGACATCACCCAGTTTCTGCCAGTCCAAAGGTCACGAAACTCCAAAAGTCACGACACGCCAAAGGTCACGACACTCCAAAGATCACGATACACCAAAGGTCACGACAGTGCAAAGGTCACGACACTCCAAAGGTCACGACACTCGAAAGGTCACGACACTCGAAAGGTCACGACACTCGAAAGGTCACGACACTCCAAAAGTCACGACACTTCAAATGTCACGACACTCCAAAAGTCACGACACTTCAAATGTCACGACACTCCAAAGGTCACGACACTCCAAAAGTCACGACACTCCGAAAGTCATGACACTCCAAAGGTCACGACACTCGAAAAGTCACGACACTCCGAAAGTCATGACACTCCAAAGGTCACGACACTCCAAAAGTGAATGCCAGTCAATGTGAGTTAGAAAGTTGGACATCGTGTACCTGAAAAAAAAAAAAAAACATACCACGGGTGGGGATAGAACCGGCGGTCAGAGAGTCTCAAAACTCCAGACCGTCGCGACGGTCTGAAGTTTTGAGACTCTCTGACCGCGGGTTCAAATCCCGCCCGTGGTATGGTTTGTTTGCAATCGTGTCATTACGATTTCGTGAGTCGTGTACCTGAAGACTTACTCTCTGGTTGTAATAATATCATCAGGGAGCATCAGGTCGTCAGCGCCACAGGTCAGTCTGTCACTCAGGTCACACAATCACACACAAATGACTTTTAACGATTGTTTGTTGCGTATTTTCTGATTTAGGAAACGTATTTCCGACGCTCTGAGCTTGTATACAAAAAAATGTCTTTGAAAAATAAACATCTGGTATTTTCACGGAACCTTTACGTTTTTATTGTAATTTTTCTGTAGAGGTAACGTGTGTGTGTGTGTGTGTGTGTGTGTGTGTGTGTGTGTGTGTGTGTGTGTGTGTGTGTGTGTGTTACCGGGTAAAAAAATAATCACACAAATACGACTGGAAATTAAAATGAAGTGCAGAAAAGTGGCAACTGGAGATACAAAAAAATATTTAGTTAGAAATGGCGAAAAGAAAATAAATTCCCCTGTGCTGTTAACAGGAAAACAGTAGCTATGACTGTTACAAACAACGGTGTAACAGAAAAAAAGATGAATAAAGAAATGTCTAAACAATATTTACAGGAAGGAAAAAACACCACACACACACACACACACACACACACACACACACACACACACACACGTAATCTTTCGCCTCCTGAGAGCTCAATAAACACTTTACCTAAGTAACAGTACAGAATAATTTCTCTCGCCACTCGCTATACATTTTTAATATAAAAAGTGGCCTTTCCTGGCCAAGCTCACTGGTCAAGCTCACTGGTCAAGCTCACTGGTCAAGCTCACTGGTCAAGCTCACTGGTCAAGCTCACTGGTCAAGTTCACTGGTCAAGTTCACTGGTCAAGCTCATTGGTCAAGCTCACTGGTCAAGCTCACTGGTCAAGCTCACTGGTCAAGCTCACTGGTCAAGCTCACTGGTCAAGTTCACTGGTCAAGCTCATTGGTGAAGCTCTCTCTTATTGCAGGTTCACAACACGAGATAGAATTTACAACTTAGTGTAATTTTTGTGCTAGTGTCCCTTCAAGTGAGAGAAAATACAAGAACTGCATATCCACAGATAATTGTATATCTGCCTATGTGTATATACATCGAGGGGAGCATCTTTCTTAGTGTATATATGCTGAGTTTAATCCCTAAGTTAGGGATTAAAGTAATCTTGATTAGTGGTGATCAGGTGACGTGCAGCATTAGTGACCCTCGTGTAGTACAACAACAACTAACACAGTAAACCTGAGCTCCTTTAAAGTGATGTCCAATCTGTATCAGCTCATGAAACTACAGTTAAGTCACTGTACGCTGGATTACAGTTGGTACCTCTGACGGGGATCACTGTACGCTGGGTTACAGTTGGTACCTCTGACGGAGACCTGAATAAAAATTCAGTTTCCGAATCTCCCGTATACGCCGGGTCACCATCTGGAGAAGACCCGGGCCGGAAGTACCGGCAAATCTCTAACGAATGAATGACTCCCCTATAAGAACCTCCGTAGCTCAGTGCTAACTGCTGCTCCCACACTTTAATCCCAGTTCCATCTTTCTGTTGACATATATATATATATATATATATATATATATATATATATATATATATATATATATATATATATATATATATATATATATAAACACTGATCTCTGGCTGAAGGAGACTCGAACCTACGAACGTTAGGACAAGGTAAGATAAGATAAGATAAGATAAGATTTCGTTCGGATTTTTAACCCCGGAGGGTTAGCCACCCATGATAACCCAAGAAAGTCAGTGCGTCATCGAGGACTGTCTAACTTATTTCCATTGGGGTCCTTAATCTTGTCCCCCAGGATGCGACTCACACCAGTCGACTAACACCCAGGTTCCTATTTGCTGCTAGGTGAACAGGACAACAAGTGTAAGGAAACGTCGAAATGTTTCCACCCGCCGGGAATCGAACCCGGGCCTTCCGTGTGTGAAGCGGGAGCTTTAGCCACCAGGCCACCGGGCCTGGACAATACCTTGGCGTGTAGCATGCGCTACACGCTTGATCCAAGGCAGCCAGCTTTCAGGGAGAATGCTTACAGCTTTTCATCTCATCCCCTGCATGCATCAGCCTTACTAGAGATTTGAACAATGCAAGGAATTCGCGAGAGCAGGCGAAATATACACAAACACTGATCTCTGGCTGAAGGAGACTCGAACCTACGATCCTTAGGACAAGGTACGCAGTGCTTTACCAATCTACCCACACTGGACAATACCTTGGCGTGTAGCATGTGCTACACGTTTGATCCAAAATTACACGATTGATCCAGTATATTTCGCTTGCTCTCGCGAATTCCTTGCATTGTTCAAATCTCTAGTAAGGCTGATGCATGCAGGGGATGAGATGGAAAGCTGTAAGCCTTCTCCCTGAAAGCTGGCTGCCTTGGATCAAACGTGTAGCGCAAGCTGGACATATATATATATATATATATATATATATATATATATATATATATATATATATATATATATATATATATATATATATATATATATATATATATATATATATATATATATATATATATATATGTTGTGCCGAATATGTAAAACTGGTCAATTAGCAAGAACTCATTTAAAATTAAGTCCTTTCTAAAATTTTCTCTTGTACGTTTAAAGATATATTTTTTTCATTAATGGTGATGTAAAAATTTTTAATTTTGCACCAAAAGGAACTTAGAAAACTTACCTAACCTTATTATAACAAGCGCAATTTATTTGAGCTTAACCCAACTAAATATATTTTAGATTTGTTTACAGTAATTTAATACCAAACAAACACAGTGAAATATATTTTTTTCGTTAGGTTCAGAATGATTTTGGCGAAATAATTGCATACACAAATTTTCGCTTGTCCAATATGGCAAGATGAACGTTGCTATTTAAGCCAAGATCGCAAGTTCTGCCTATTCGGCACGACATATATATATTACATTTTTTTCATGCTAGGTAATGTTTTTAGTACCGTCATGTTTGTATTGTGTAAATACTAGTAAGTCCTGGTTAATACTGGCCATAGGCATTTTATATCTGTTAAGCTTCAGTGACTAGTGTAACCGGTTACCTGAATTTATAAAAAGTATTTGAGTTTCGGTATATAACGTGTATTTCAGTGTTATCGCTCGTGTATAACGTGTATTTCTGTGTGCGTTTAATGCCGAGTTTATTTTGTTATCATGTATAATGTTTTGTGGTGTGATGGGTGAGAGTTGCTTTTAGTGCCATTATGTGAGTGCTCATGTTGACTGTTGTGATGCCATTGTGGCTGTGAGCCTAGCAAAGGTGTTAATTTATACATGTTCGTGTATCATGTATGATCAAGAAGTGGAGATTATCATACATAAACATAGCCCCTTGAGGCTGGATGTAGTTTTTGTGTCGTCTGAGTAAAATGTATTTGTATTTTGTAACCATAATCAAGTATACATAGTTAATGTATACTATAATGACCTATGTATATTTTACATAATGGCACTAAATGCAATTAACATTCAAAGATACATTACATAAAATTTCAAAACGAAATAATGATGGCGCAAGATAATAAATAATTATGCAGCGGCGCTGAGCCGTAAGTCAAGTTAGATTTGATAGATTATGGGGGAACTGAAGGAAAACAGATTCATAATGACGATAGAAGTACAGCTATCGTCAAAATGGATTTGCCAACATATCGTGGTGCATGGCGGTGCTGGAAACACTGCTTAACCAGTGCTAACAATGATCGGCAACCATGCCATGCAGGACAGATCCACAGTTCCAGCAACACACAACTCTCCTCCTCCTCTCTCTCTCTCTCTCTCTCTCTCTCTCTCACAGACACACACACACACACACATATCATACTCTTCCATACACACAACCCACACCGGAGTACTATGAATCTCCAGGAACAAGCTCCACTTTGGTCATAACTGTGTCTCGTGAGCGGCTATGTTATAACTGTGTCTCGTGAGCGACTATGTTATAACTGTCTCGTGAGCGACTATGTTATAACTGTGTCTCGTGAGCGGCTATGTTATAACTGTGTCTCGTGAGCGGCTATGTTATAACTGTGTCTCGTGAGCGACTATGTTATAACTGTCTCGTGAGCGACTATGTTATAACTGTGTCTCGTGAGGGGCTATGTTATAACTGTGTCTCGTGAGCGGCTATGTTATAACTGTGTCTCGTGAGCGGCTATGTTATAACTGTGTCTCGTGAGCGACTATGTTATAACTGTCTCGTGAGCGACTATGTTATAACTGTCTCGTGAGCGACTATGTTATAACTGTGTCTCGTGAGCGGCTATGTTATAACTGTGTCTCGTGAGCGGCTATGTTATAACTGTGTCTCGTGAGCGGCTATGTTATAACTGTGTCTCGTGAGCGACTATGTTATAACTGTCTCGTGAGCGACTATGTTATAACTGTCTCGTGAGCGACTATGTTATAACTGTGTCTCGTGAGCGGCTATGTTATAACTGTGTCTCGTGAGCGACTATGTTATAACTGTCTCGTGAGCGACTATGTTATAACTGTGTCTCGTGAGCGGCTATGTTATAACTGTGTCTCGTGAGCGGCTATGTTATAACTGTGTCTCGTGAGCGACTATGTTATAACTGTCTCGTGAGCGACTATGTTATAACTGTGTCTCGTGAGCGGCTATGTTATAACTGTGTCTCGTGAGCGGCTATGTTATAACTGTGTCTCGTGAGCGACTATGTTATAACTGTCTCGTGAGCGACTATGTTATAACTGTCTCGTGAGCGGCTATGTTATAACTGTGTCTCGTGAGCGGCTATGTTATAACTGTGTCTCGTGAGCGGCTATGTTATAACTGTGTCTCGTGAGCGACTATGTTATAACTGTCTCGTGAGCGACTATGTTATAACTGTCTCGTGAGCGACTATGTTATAACTGTGTCTCGTGAGCGGCTATGTTATAACTGTGTCTCGTGAGCGGCTATGTTATAACTGTGTCTCGTGAGCGGCTATGTTATAACTGTGTCTCGTGAGCGACTATGTTATAACTGTCTCGTGAGCGACTATGTTATAACTGTCTCGTGAGCGACTATGTTATAACTGTGTCTCGTGAGCGGCTATGTTATAACTGTGTCTCGTGAGCGACTATGTTATAACTGTCTCGTGAGCGACTATGTTATAACTGTCTCGTGAGCGACTATGTTATAACTGTGTCTCGTGAGCGGCTATGTTATAACTGTGTCTCGTGAGCGACTATGTTATAACTGTCTCGTGAGCGACTTTGTTATAACTGTCTCGTGAGCGACTATGTTATAACTGTCTCGTGAGCGACTATGTTATAACTGTCTCGTGAACGACTATGTTATAACTGTCTCGTGAGCGGCTATGTTATAACTGTGTCTCGTGAGCGACTATGTTATAACTGTGTCGTGAGCGACTATGTTATAACTGTCTCGTGAGCGACTATGTTATAACTGTGTCGTGAGCGACTATGTTATAACTGTCTCGTGAGCGACTATGTTATAACTGTGTCGTGAGCGACTATGTTATAACTGTGTCTCGTGAGCGACTATGTTATAACTGTCTCGTGAGCGACTATGTTATAACTGTGTCTCGTGAGCGACTATGTTATAACTGTCTCGTGAGCGACTATGTTATAACTGTGTGTCTGTGAGCGGCTATGTTATAACTGTGTCTCGTGAGCGACTATGTTATAACTGTCTCGTGAGCGACTATGTTATAACTGTCTCGTGAGCGACTATGTTATAACTGTGTCTCGTGAGCGGCTATGTTATAACTGTGTCTCGTGAGCGACTATGTTATAACTGTCTCGTGAGCGACTATGTTATAACTGTCTCGTGAGCGACTATGTTATAACTGTGTCTCGTGAGCGGCTATGTTATAACTGTGTCTCGTGAGCGACTATGTTATAACTGTCTCGTGAGCGACTTTGTTATAACTGTCTCGTGAGCGACTATGTTATAACTGTCTCGTGAGCGACTATGTTATAACTGTCTCGTGAACGACTATGTTATAACTGTCTCGTGAGCGGCTATGTTATAACTGTGTCTCGTGAGCGACTATGTTATAACTGTCGTGAGCGACTATGTTATAACTGTCTCGTGAGCGACTATGTTATAACTGTGTCGTGAGCGACTATGTTATAACTGTCTCGTGAGCGACTATGTTATAACTGTGTCGTGAGCGACTATGTTATAACTGTGTCTCGTGAGCGACTATGTTATAACTGTCTCGTGAGCGACTATGTTATAACTGTGTCTCGTGAGCGACTATGTTATAACTGTCTCGTGAGCGACTATGTTATAACTGTGTCTCGTGAGCGACTATGTTATAACTGTCTCGTGAGCGACTATGTTATTACGTACTTCATGCTTATCCTATTAGCGGTAACGCAAAAAGAAACAGGTTTACGAATACTCGCTGCATTTCGGTCTCTGCGAGATCCGTGGAAGGTATTCCTGTTTTGCAAAACCCCAACCCCTTGTATCTCCATTCAGGCGAAATGAATAGGGCAGAGTGCAGCATAAGTTTTTAATTCACTTAACTGTTAACTTTGAAGACTTAAGGTGAAACAGTCGAGGTGCTCACAGGTTATCACACGAACATTAATATCACTGAAGCTAAAACTTTGGGCACCTTCAATTTTAGTTTAGATAAATACACTTTTGTCAAGATTGATAGACTGAACACATCGACTCAAGGCTCAGGGACTGATTACCTCAAACTCCTCCTCTTTTCCACTTTTTCTGCATTGGACTGAAGACGCCACTGTGTGGCGGAACGTTTCGAGAAAAAAGATACCCAAATGCTGCCCAAGTGCTGGGTAGCACTGACAATGGACTAGGCAAATGTTTTTATTAGTGGGTTTGGGTTTGAGAAGGACTATCTTAGTATGGCCCAGTAGGCCTGCTGCAGTGTTCCTCATTTCTTATGTTCTTATATTCAATAAAAAACGGCAGATTTGGACATTCATAACCCAAAATTAACTCAAATCTTCCCCGAAGATACACCAGCTAAGAAGTCAACTTGAAGAGGCATCCTCTCGTCATCTCAGAGACCAGCATCCTAAAATACGTCAACATATTAATCTGAAGCCTCTCGGAATTTCCATTAACATTTTCTCAGTGTTGAAGAGTGCAGCCAGTTAGACGAGGCACTCACAAATTATTCCATGAAAACCAGCATTTCAATTTACCCAGTTTTTTTCCATCACAAAAAAAAGTCAAATTAGGACCAACAGAGGACAAAATGAATCCAAAATTTTCTCCAGTATTGACCAGCGTTTAAGGTTTAAGTAGGTACCCATGTAAGTAGGTACGCATGTAAGTAGGTACGCATGTAAGTAGGTACGCATGTAAGTAGGTACGCATGTAAGTAGGTACGCATGTAAGTAGGTAAGGCATGTAAGTAGGTACGCATGTAAGTAATTTATTAAGAGTTATTTTAACGTTGGCAGGATATGCACCTGGCCGCGGGGGCGTTGACCCCCGGAACACCCTCCAAGTATACTCCAGGTATACTCCAGGTATACTCCAGATATATTCCAAGTATACTCCAGGTGGACTCGAGGTATACTCCAGGTATACTCCAGGTATACTCCAAGTAGACTCCAGGTAGACTCCAGGTATACTCCAGGTAGACTCCAGGTAGACTCCAGGTATACTCCATGTATACTCCAGGTATATTCCAGGTATACTCCTGGTATACTCCAGGTAGACTCCTGGTAGACTCCAGGTAGACTCCAGGTAGACTCCAGGTAGACTCCTGGTATACTCCAGGTAGACTCCAGGTATACTGCAGGTAAGCTCCAAGTATACTCCAGGTATACTCCAGGTAGACTCCAGGTATATTCCTGCTATACTCCAGGCAGACTCCAGGTACACTCCAAGTAGACTCCAGGTATACTCCAAGTAGACTCCAGGTATACTCCAAGTAGACTCCAGGTATACTCCAGGTAGACTCCAGGTATACTCCAGGTAATAACAAAAAAGGCACAATACCGTGATTGGAACGAAACACAAATAACCCATTTACAAAGTCACACTTTGTAAATGGTCCAAGTAGGACCGAAACGTCGTCGTAAGCTCCTCTCTTCTATGTGCGGGTTATTTGTGTATACTCCAGGTAGACTCCAGGTATACTCCAGGTAGACTCCAGGTATACTCCAGGTAGACTCCAGGTATACTCCAGGTAGACTCCAGGTAGACTCCAGGTATACTCCAGGTATACTCCAGGTACAAATAGAGTACAATATTTTTTTTTATAAGTGTTGACGACACACAGAAGTTTAGTGCACACAGAAGTTTAGTGCACACAGAAGTTTAGTGCACACAGAAGTTTAGTGCACACAGAAGTTTAGTGCACACAGAAGTTTAGTGCACACAGAAGTTTAGTGCACACAGAAGTTTAGTGCACACAGAAGTTTAGTGCACACAGAAGTTTAGTGCACACAGAAGTTTAGTGCACACAGAAGTAAGCACATTAACTAGATTTGACCAATGATAACCTAGAAAGTCATACACTGATTTAGTTCTGATCTGAAGAGAAATTCCAGCGATGTCACAGACATTAATTGATTAATTCAATTGGCATATTAAAAGTTACGAAGCCCAGAATCAAGGCAAAGCTTCCATTGATCAACACACATCAGCACTAAAAGTTTAAAACCTACCAGAAGATACATTCTCTAGTTATTGCACAGAATCCAATAAAATAGGCCCGTCCACGGCCTCCCCCCTCCCCACACTCCTCAAAATAAATCATCCATTTCACAAGACGAATCGGCCAACTTTGGCTACGGATCACATGCTAATTGTTGCAAGATTTTTGGCCTGGTTACCGTACAGCAGCACTCAAAATTTGAAGCCCATCCAGTGTGGTATTGTCGTGTTATGAGCGAAATGAAATCGAGAAGTTGAAGGAAGAAGAAATTAATGAAAAAAAAAAAATGACAACCGATTAAAAAATCCCTCTTCTGGGATGCCTAATTATAGGCCTATAAACAGAATTATAAGTAAATAGGAAAGAGAGAGCTTTCTGCTGTAATATCATCGCTGTGTGACCCCTGCAGGTTTAGCGCTCCCACATGAATGTAATAATAATAATAATAATAATAATAATAATAATAATAATAATAATAATAATAATAATAATAATAATAATAATAATAATAACAACAACAACAATAATAATGTTATAATATCGCTACCTGATAGTATCAGCCTTCTGAGAGTCTTGAGTAAGATCTTGAGAGTCTTGAGTAAGATCTTGAGAGTCTTGAGTAAGATCTTGAGAGTCTTGAGTAAGATCTTGAGAGTCTTGAGTAAGATCTTGAGAGTCTTGAGTAAGATCTTGAGAGTCTTGAGTAAGATCTTGAGAGTCTTGAGTAAGATCTTGAGAGTCTTGAGTAAGATCTTGAGAGTCTTGAGTAAGATCTTGAGAGTCTTGAGTAAGATCTTGAGAGTCTTGAGTAAGATCTTGAGAGTCTTGAGTAAGATCTTGAGAGTCTTGAGTAAGATCTTGAGAGTCTTGAGTAAGATCTTGAGAGTCTTGAGTAAGATCTTGAGAGTCTTGAGTAAGATCTTGAGAGTCTTGAGTAAGATCTTGAGAGTCTTGAGTAAGATCTTGAGAGTCTTGAGTAAGATCTTGAGAGTCTTGAGTAAGATCTTGAGAGTCTTGAGTAAGATCTTGAGAGTCTTGAGTAAGATCTTGAGAGTCTTGAGTAAGATCTTGAGAGTCTTGAGTAAGATCTTGAGAGTCTTGAGTAAGATCTTGAGAGTCTTGAGTAAGATCTTGAGAGTCTTGAGTAAGATCTTGAGAGTCTTGAGTAAGATCTTGAGAGTCTTGAGTAAGATCTTGAGAGTCTTGAGTAAGATCTTGAGAGTCTTGAGTAAGATCTTGAGAGTCTTGAGTAAGATCTTGAGAGTCTTGAGTAAGATCTTGAGAGTCTTGAGTAAGATCTTGAGAGTCTTGAGTAAGATCTTGAGAGTCTTGAGTAAGATCTTGAGAGTCTTGAGTAAGATCTTGAGAGTCTTGAGTAAGATCTTGAGAGTCTTGAGTAAGATCTTGAGAGTCTTGAGTAAGATCTTGAGAGTCTTGAGTAAGATCTTGAGAGTCTTGAGTAAGATCTTGAGAGTCTTGAGTAAGATCTTGAGAGTCTTGAGTAAGATCTTGAGGTCCTCTACTAGAAACAGTTTCCCCTCCACATCTCAAGTTTTGGCTCCCTCTTCCTTCAAGATCCCTCCCACTCCCAGTGCCACTCCCATCATCCTTCCCACTCCCAGTGCCACTTCCAGCATCCTTCCCGCTCCCAGTGCCACTTCCAGCATCCTTCTCACTCCCAGTGCCACTTCCAGCATCCTTCCCGCTCCCAGTGCCACTTCCAGCATCCTTCTCACTCCCAGTGCCACTTCCAGCATACCTCCCACTCCCAGCATCCCTCCCACTCCCAGTGTCACTCCCAGCACGCCTCCCACTCCCAGTGCCATATCCAGCATCCTTCCCACTCCCAGTAATCATAATAAGACCTCCCTTTTCTTCTTTTTCTGGGAAGACTTCGCCCACAAACTCCTCTACGGTGAGTCCTGATCCCCTCCTCTCCTGGGAAATTACAACATCGTTCGAAACAAGATTTCCGGAACAATTTAATCTGGGTTTTTTCCTCCGAGCGGTATACTAGGCAGGAACCAGATGTGCTCTCTCTCTCTCTCTCTCTCTCTCTCTCTCTCTCTCTCTCCTTAATGATGTAATGTTCATTTACTTATTTTGTATTTAATTCTAAATATATATATATATATATATATATATATATATATATATATATATATATATATATATATATATATATATATATATATATATATATATATATATATATATACATATATATTGAGTACGTATGGCCTGTGTGCTCCATGAATAACAGTGCATTGGACAAAACTTTTGGCTCACTCAGAAACAAAACAAGGCGAGTCACTGGCGTAGACTTAACACACTCAGACTGACACTGTATACTGAGTCACTCAGAAGAGAGCCACTGTTCATAGGTCTTAATTAAAAGAGTTTCCGAAAGGAATTAAAAAGAAAAAACAACATCTTGAGACGACACTGAGAATAGTCTAAATACATGTGATATTAAAAAAAAGGAAAAAAATGGGCTGGAAAGGGTGAAAGCCCCTGAAGACCGCGCCACTCAGGAAATTTAACGTAAGCTCTTCAGAAATAAATGATTCAGGAGCTGGAAAATATGTTTGTGAAAGATTCTCTGATATCTAAAAGAGCAATATCCTCGGCGGCCCAGATGGAGACGGCTTCTGACAATCAACTCAGGACTAAACGAGGGCAGCGCCAAGAAATATTTCACTCAACTCAGACTCCTGTAGAGAATTTTGTAAAATATGAAGCGAACTATCGGTGTTAAACACGAAAAATGAAAAGGCGAATAAAAGTCTAGTATTGACACTAGTTACTGTAGCAGTATTGTATAAGTTAAGTACTGACACTAGTTACTGTAGCAGTATTGAACAAGTTAAGTACTGGCACTAGTTACTGTAGCAGTATTGTACAAGTTAAGTACTGGCACTAGTTACTGTAGCAGTATTGTACAAGTTAAGTACTGGCACTAGTTACTGTAGCAGTATTGTATAAGTTAAGTACTGGGACTAGTTACTGTAGCAGTATTGTATAAGTTAAGTACTGGCACTAGTTACTGTAGCAGTATTGTATAAGTTAAGTACTGGCACTAGTTACTGTAGCAGTATTGAACAAGTTAAGTACTGGCACTAGTTACTGTAGCAGTATTGTATAAGTTAAGTACTGACACTAGTTACTGTAGCAGTATTGAACAAGTTAAGTACTGGCACTAGTTACTGTAGCAGTATTGTACAAGTTAAGTACTGGCACTAGTTACTGTAGCAGTATTGTACAAGTTAAGTACTGGCACTAGTTACTGTAGCAGTATTGTATAAGTTAAGTACTGACACTAGTTACTGTAGCAGTATTGTATAAGTTAAGTACTGGCACTAGTTACTGTAGCAGTATTGTATAAGTTAAGTACTGGCACTAGTTACTGTAGCAGTATTGAACAAGTTAAGTACTGGCACTAGTTACTGTAGCAGTATTGCATAAGTTAAGTACTGGCACTAGTTACAGTAGCAGTATTGTATAAGTTAAGTACTGACACTAGTTACTGTAGCAGTATTGCATAAGTTAAGTACTGGCACTAGTTACAGTAGCAGTATTGTATAAGTTAAGTACTGACACTAGTTACTGTAGCAGTATTGCATAAGTCTAGTATTGACACTAGTTACTGTAGCAGTATTGCATAAGTTAAATACTGGCACTAGTTACTGTAGCAGTATTGCACAAGTCTAGTATGTATGATAATTCTATGTAACTGTATTTGTGTATACCTGAATAAACTTACTTACTTACTTACTTACTTACTTACTGATACTAGCTAGCTAGCAGCAGTGTTACACAAACTGCCAAAACCAAACTCTTCAGACAAAAGTCTCACTGACCACGGAAATGCGTCCAGAAGAAATTGTCAAAGAGAGAATGTGAAAATTCCTCGCCATCGAGCTTGCAACTCACAGAAACACGACACGTCAACCTTCGCTCGCACGAACATCGTTCAACGATAACAACTCACGTATTGTCTGAGTGCATTTGATTTTTTATGAACATGATATGTCCGTGAGCGTCACAAAGGCCAAATACCTGCGCTTTAATTTGAGATATATTTGACAGTAGAAAGAAAGTTTAAAGAGAACATCATGTAATAAGAGACATTGTTACGTTTATTAATCAGATGAGAGTTATAAAAATATGCAGGCGATGGACCAGAATATACACTGCAAGACAAAATACAAAAAGCGTTGAAAGTATAGAAAGCAAGAGAAAGTGTATAGAAAGCAAGAGAAAGTGTATAGAAAGCAAGAGAAAGTGTATAGAAAGCAAGAGAAAGTGCATAGAAAGCAAGAGAAAGTATATAGAGAGCAAGAGAAAGTTTATAGAAAGCAGGAAAAAGAGTATAGAAAACAAGAGAAAGTGTTTAGAAAGCAAGAGAACCTATAGAAAACAAGAGAAAGTGTATAGAAAGCAAGAAGTATAAAAATATGACAACATATAGAAAGCAAGAGAAAGTATAGAAAGCAAGATCAAGTATAGAAATATAACAACATAGAAAACAAGATAAATTATATAAAGCAAGGAAAGTACAGAAATAAGATACATAAAAAGCAAGATCAAGTAAAGAAATAAGACAACATATAGAAAGCAAAATTAATATAGAAAGGAAGAGAAAGCACAAAAAGCAAAAGAATAGCAAACAAGGCAACATATAAAAATCAAGAGAAAGTATAGGAAGGAAGACAACATATAGAAAGTAAGAGAAATTGTAGAAAATAAGATATATAGAAAGCAAGAGAAATTATAGAAAACAATGAAAAAAACATAGAGATTAAAAGAATTTATAGAAAGCAAGCGAAAATATGGAAAGCAAAATAAAGTATATAAAGTAAGAGAGCATAATGAAAGTAAGAGATATAGAAATAAGGAGAAAGTATGAAAAGCGAGACAATATAATACAGAAAGCAAGAGAAAGTCTAGAAAGTAAGAGAAAGTATAAAAAACAAGAGAAAGTACAGGAAGCAAGAGAAAATATAAACAAAACAAAATATAGAAAGCAAGAGAAAGTGTAGAGAAAATATTTTTACCACGTCGCGATGTTCGACGACTTTTTTTAAAGGGTGAGTGACCTTATGAGTCCTGTGACGGAGGTTCGAGTCTTCAATGCAAAGAACAACTAAAAGCGACCTTTAGCAGCAAAAGCAGTAACAAAAACAATGACAATGGCAGCAAAAGCATCACAAACACAACAAACAACACTAAGAACAACACACAAACAACAACAGAGTTTGAATGATAAAAGAACAACGTTACTAAAAAAATCCAAAAAACAAACAACAAAAGTAACAACAATAATAAGAACAACAAAAACAGTAATTAAAAACAACAGTAACAACAACAACTATAATAATAGCCACAACATCAACAATAATAACACAAACATCAACAATAATAACAACTACAACAACTAAACACAACACACAAATAACCCGCACATAAAAGAGAGAAGCTTACGACGACGTTTCGGTCCTACTTGGACCATTTACAAAGTCACACTAACCAGAAGTGGAGCAGGACGGCTATATATAGGCAGGAAGAGGTGGTGGTGGTAGTAGTAGTAGTAGTAGTAGTAGAAGAGGTAGTAGTAGTGGTAGTGGTAGTAGTAGTGGTAGTGGTAGTAGTGGGGAATATGAAGGACGAGCCAGTCATTATACAGTGTCGTTAATTATCAACAATGGTTATAAATGACCATAATTTTTAAAGGGGTGGACCGGTAAGCCAGCGGAAGGCCTCGGTCAGATGACCAAAAGCTCCAAAGGCGGGTCATCATCTGACTAAGACCCGCGTCAGGAAATATTTGTCCTGTTTCCTGACGAACCTTACCTAACCTAACCTAACCTAACCTAACCTAACCTAACCTAACCTAACCTAACCTAACCTAACTTAACCTACAGTGTCGTTCCAGTCACGGTATTGTGCCTTTTTTTTTTATTTACAACAACTAAAACAGAGACTGTATGGTAATGTATGGATTATACTACAGACTCAGTGCAAGAGAGAATACAACACAATGTAGAATACAACACTTTTTAGAATACAACATAAGGTAGAATGTAATTCAATATACAGTATCTTTCATGGTTGTATTATACAGTAGGTTTCATGGTTGTGTTATACAGCATATTTCCTGGTTGTATTATACAGTATCTTTCCTGGTTGTATTATACATTATCTTTCCTGGTTGTATTATACAGTATCTTTCCTGGTTGTATTATACAGTATCTTTCCTGGTTGTATTATACAGTATATTTCGAAAAACAAGTTCCTTAATCTTTCAAACACAGGTGAAAGAGGTCATACTGAGAGCAGCAACTGAGAGCTCATACTGTGAACAGCAGGTAAGTGGTCATGCTGAGAGCAGCAGGTGACAGCTGTCACAGTGTCATGGTATCTGACCTTTGGTGACACGACAACTTCAGTGGCTACTACGATGTACGTACAGGTGCTGAAACACACACACACACACACACACACACACACACACACACACACACACACACACACAGTTTACATTAATTTGATCACCACCTTGCCCCAAAATACTGCCTCTGAATTTGCATTATTTTTGTCTTGATATCCCACTAATCTAGAAAAATAAAGAGAACAGATGTAACGTATATATACTGAGTGGAAATGTCTGAAAATTAGTAGACATTACGCCTTTTAAATATTAAATAATTATATCCCCCTGACTGGAGTTACACTGGAGAGTAAATTAAGCCAGTTACTCGGTCAATAACTGTCGTCTTTAGGATTTTACCAGTTACAATGTGTAACTCAAAGTTCACTGGTAGCACGTTAGGCTCACAAGGGAAGGACCTGAGTTCAATGCTGAGGCAGTTGGAGAGGCTGAGCATATCTCCTTGCACTTGCTTCCTGTGTTCCCCTAGCAGTAAATGTGTATGTTCCTGGGTGTGAGTCGTCCCATGGCAGTGGCATACTGGAGCTATGTCAGACAGTAACTGTTCAAGGCTCGTTTATCAATCACTCAATGTATGTTAAGAGTTGGGCTTTAAGAAGCTAAAGTAGTGTAAGAGCTCCTAGCTTGTACATCCTTCGGTGAAGAATATGCAAAAGCTAATAGTATCTTTGCATATCTTCCATTCTTCACATGTGAGAACTTCAGTTTAAATCACGCTGCATTAGGAATCCCACGAGAGAGCCGCCTTGATATTTATTAAAGGCAACAGACATGGTTGAGAGTGTAATTACCGAAAGTCAGAGAGGCAGTGTTGGTAGGTAAGCAGGAGTCAGAGGTTAAATATGAGTTAATAACACAACGCAGGAGATATATAGCCTTTATAACGCCATTCAAAATTAAAGTGAGATTCACGTTAACGTTCATAAACACGTGCATTCATTCACACCACACACTCACTCACACGCGTGCACACACACACACACACACACACACACACACACACACACACACACACACACACACACACACACACACACACACACACACAAACAAACACACACACACACACACAAACAAACACTCACACAAACACACTCCAGGATAACTCAGGTAAGTGGCTACTGGAGATCAACCTGTGCCAATTCAGTGTTGTGAAAATTTTGGAAGAGAAAAGAATACAGTAAGCGGAATACAGACTCGGGGGGAGGGAAAAAAAGGTTACAAGGAGAAGGACCTCGGGGTAACCATAGTGCCAAGCATATCACCAAAGGCTCAAATCAGCCGAATAATATATGCGACACATGTGCCAATGGCGACCCTGTGATTAACTTGCACTATGTGCAACATAAATAAGGATCATCATGGAGTATGCAGCACTACCATGCACCTAATACCTGACAAAGCCAGTCCAGAAACCAAAGAAAATGTAGAGGTTTGCAACTAGACTAGTCCGGAACTACAGGAAATAAACTATGAAGAAAGACTATAAGAAAGGAACTTGTTGACGCACAAGACAGTTACAGGACTGTGGACAGGAAAATACTGTTTGAGAGGCAAAGAACTCGAACACGAGGACAGATATAGACGCTAAAGGCACAGATGAGCCACAGGGAGGTCATGAAATATTTCTTGAGCCTTATGGGGGTGGAAGACAAGGATTAGATGAAGAAATAGTGGAAGTAGAATCAATACACATCTGTGATATTACATATGTTATGGTTTACGAGAGAGAGAGAGAGAGAGAGAGAGAGAGAGAGAGAGAGAGAGAGAGAGAGAGAGAGAGAATCCGGGCCTGAGCCTGTGACTCGACCCCCCTACTCTCCTTCACCCACAAATATCTAGTACAATAAGTGGTAAGTGGTAGCTACACTTCACTTCACTTCAAGGTGCAGCTTGTGGCCACTTCTGCAGATCTTGGAAGGGATTAACAGGTAGTTTATTCTTCGACCACTGAGCCTTTAACTATGGTCTTAATGACCAGGTCTTTGTTGTACCTCAGAGATACAAGATCTTGCTTCCTCTCCTCCTTCTTGGGGTCTTAAGACTGCAACTGGTCCAGCAGTGTCGTCTTGAAGACCAGGTCTACTTATATCTCAGAGATGCAGCATTTTTTCTGCTTCTGTGAGTCTTAAGACTTCAGCTGGTCCTGCAGTGTGGTCTTGACTAGATCAGTGTTACATCTCTGAGATGCAGCATTTTTTCTGCTTCTCTTCCTCAAGTGGGTCTCAAGACTACAGCTGGTCCATCACTGGGCTCCTGACGACCAGGTCTTTGTTATATCTCAGGGAGAGAAGGTCTTTCCTCCACTTCCTCTGAGCCTGTTGGTCGCACCTCGCCACAATCTAATAACACATCTCTCTCTCTGCAACATACAGAAAATTCCCACTTCTGGAATCCACATTTCTTGCATTTTCCACGACGAAATTACGAAAATTCCCCAGGTTTTATCTCGGAGAAGCCTGTCTCTCAAGACTTACTTTCTTTTGAAATATTCCCAATTTATTTTCTACCTTGTAATATTAGATTTTGTGAACGTCTCGTATTTTTCTTTTTGTAATTAACTGGAGAGGACGATGCGAGATGAATAGATGAAAGCAATTAACGTAGATCTACGCCAACTACCGATGCAGCCATGAGAACCAGGATATTATCATGCTGCTGTATTTCTAGTCAAGGAACCATTGACTAGAAATTCTTCAAAACTTAAGTATGAAATTTCTAAATTCTTGCGACATCTTAAATGTGTATAATGGTGTAAGTGGGTAATTTTGTTATGGTAGTTAGTATGCCTAAAAAATCCATTTGTTTAGCATTATTTTTGCTTTGTATTTTAGAGGTAGAAGAATGATGTGTTGTAAATGACTAGAGGTTATTAATAAGTCTTTGTCTCGATATTATTCGATATTATGGGCATACACAGCCTCTTGTGTGGTGTGTGTTGTGTGTGTGTGTGTGTGTGTGTGTGTGTGGTGTGTGTGTGTTGTGTGGTGTGTGTGGTGGTGTGGGGTGTGTGTGTGTGTGTTGTGTGTGGGTGGTGTGTGTGTGGTGTGTGTGTTGTGTGGTTGTGTGTGAATAGAGACAGAGCCTTGATTAGGGTGGCCTTTTAATAGAGTGCGGGGGCGTGACCTCGGAACACCTAGGTAGATTCCAGGTAGTGTCGACTCTGCGAGTGGGGGGTGTGGTTATTGTTAAGACAGCACCATTCGCGTCATCGCATGCTTAGTGTCTCAGTTTCTTTCTCATATTCGTATTGGCTCTCGCTCGGTCGTCGGCGTGCTGTGCTTTCGGTTGGGTGTGTCGGGTGTCTGGTCGGTGACGCTTGTGTGCTGTCTCGCTTGGGGGTGGCCTAATCCATCCCCCTCTCAACTGCCATCACTCTGTTCGTCCGGTCCCGCTGCGGCACCCCTCCCCTATCTGCGTTCCCATCTGCTCTCTGGCTATCAGAACCGCAATACGAATCCTCACCCCTCAGCACCCTCCCGTCCCCGCCCCCTCACCACCACAGTCTCGCATACCCACGCGCCGCCCCCACAAACACCCTCCCCACACCTCTCACACCTCCCCCTCCCCCGTCTCTCACCATCCCCCACTCTACTCACCCCCCCTCCCCCTCAGCACTCTCCTCGCACCCCCACCCCCTCCCATCCCCCACCTCCAGCACCGTACGCTCCACACCTCCCCCACCCACACATCTCCACATCCCCATCCCCTCTCCCTCCTCCGTCCCCTCAAGAACAGCATTAAACCACTGTTGCCATCACAAAATTTTCAAACACACCACCAAAAAACCACCATCACGTAAACAACCACCATACAAAAAACAAACTACCACATGTAAACCACCACCATCACAAAACCACCACCATCACAAAACCTCCGCCATCACATAAACCACCATCAATAAACCATCACCAACACAAAACCACCATGTAAAAACCACACCAACAATAAACCACCACCCTCAATAAACCACCACCATCACATAAACCCCACCATCACATAAACAACACAATCAAATAACCACCACCATCACATAAACCCACCATCACATAAACCACCCATCACATAAACCACCACCACCACCACACACAAACCACCACCACCATCACATAAACCACCACCACCACCACCACACAAACCACACCACCATCACATAAACCACCACCACCTCCACCACACAACCACCACCACCATCACATAAACCACCACCACCACCATCATTCACATAAACCACCACCACCACCACACAAACCACTACCACCATCACATAAACCACCCCACCACACAACCACCACCACCATCACATAAACCACCACACACAAACCACCACCAACCATCACATAAACCATCACACACCACCACCACCACACAAACCACCACCACTATCACTAAACCACCACCAACACAAACCACCACCACCATCACATAAACCATCAACGTCACCACCACAGAAACCACCACCATACATAAACCACCACCACCATCATATAAACCACCACCACCACCACCACACAAACCACCACACATCACATAAACCACACCACCACCACCACACAAAACCACCACACCATCATATAAACCACCACCACACAACCAATCAATTAAACCACCACCACCACCACCACAAACCACCATCATCATCACATAAACAACCCACACAAAACCATCACATAAATTCCACCACCACCACACAACCACCACCACCGCCACACAAAACCACCACCACCACACAATAAACCACCACCACCACCACACAAACCACACCACCATCACAAACCACCACACCAACACCAACCACCACCACCCACATCCACCCACCACCACACCACCACACCAAAACCACCACCACCACACAAACCCCACCACCACACATAAACCACCACCACACCAACCACACCACTCACCACACAAACCACCACCACCACACATAAACCACCACCCACCCACAAACCACCACCACCACCACACAAACCACCACCACCATCACATAAACCACCACCACCGTCACATAAACCACCACCACCATCTCACAAACCACCACCACATAAACCACCACCACCATCACATAAACCACCACCACCGTCACATAAACCACCACCACCATCACACAAAACCACCACCACATAAACCACCACCACCATCACATAAACCACCACCACCGTCACATGAACCACCACCACCATCACACAAACCACCACCACATAAACCACCAACCACCATCACATAAACCACCACCACCATCACATAAACCACCACCACCACCACATAAACCACCACCACCACCACATAAACCACCACCACCGTCACATAAACCACCACCACCATCACACAAACCACCACCACATAAACCACCACCACCATCACATAAACCACCACCACCATCACATAAACCACCCCCACCGTCACATAAACACCACCACCATCACACAAACCACCACCACATAAACCACCACCACCATCACATAAACCACCACCACCGTCACATAAACCACCACCACCATCACACAAACCACCACCACATAAACCACCACCACCACCACACAAACCACCACCACCGTCACATAAACCACCACCACATAAACCACCACCACCAACCTTATCGCTGCAAATTTAATAATATAAACTACAGTATAAACAGTTTAATAAGCTTGACGTTGGTGCTAACTTATCAACAATCAAAAAAATTAAGATAAAACTTAAAATTAAAAGAAAAATTCCCATCACAGACAAGTTAAAATATATAAAAAAAAAAATTCCATATCAAATGTTTTATCTGACCAAAATTTTATTTTCTCCTGAGATAAAAATTTAAATGAGAATTTTTTTGACTGTCGCAACTAAGTGAATTATTCATAATTATCCTAATAATCTCTGGTTATCCTATTGATTACCGATGATCAAAATAATCTCCGATTATCCAAATATCTTTGATTATCCTAATAATCTCTGATTATCTAAATAATCTCTGATTATCCAAATAATCTTTGATTATCCTCATAATCTCCGATTATCCAAATAAT
>NC_069425.1:38242478-38274978 GCF_026875155.1 Cherax quadricarinatus | reverse complement strand
GGGTGTTGTAGGTACTTGGGTGTTCTAGGTACTAGTACGTACTAGGTACTAGTATGTTCTAGGTACTAATGGGTTCTAGACTAGTATATTCAAGGTACAAGTGTGTTATATGTACTAGGGTGTGTGCTAGGCCAGATTTCATCTAGTAAGTATGATAGCATATTCTAGATATTAATAGTGTATATTCTAGATCATTTAATCACTTGATAAATGAAGCACTTGTGCCAAACCTGGCATCTTTATTCTGGAAACGTTTCGTCAGCCAGTAACTTCTTCAGTCCAATTCAAAGAAAACTGGAAGATGAGGAGTTTGAGGTGATCAGTCCCTGAGCCTGGAGTCGATGTGTCCAGTTCAGTAATCGACTGAAGAAGCCAGTGGCTAGCGAAACGTCTCCATAATAAAGATACTTATATATTGCACAAGTGTCTCACTTATCAACTTAATCTTATATAAGTGAACCAGTGATATACAGCACTGACTGCTTGATGAACAAGACACATGTACAAAATCTGGGTAGCTTGATTCTGAAGACGTTTCGCCCACCAGTGACTTCATCAGTTCAGTGCAAAGGATATTTGAAGGTGTTGAAACTGGAGACAGTGGAAGACAAGGCGATCAGTCCCTCAGTGAGGTTACGTTGGGTTAGGTTAGGTTTGTCAGGAAACAGGACAAGTGTTTCCTGACGCTGGTCTTAGTTGTATGATGACCCGCAGCTGGAGCTTTAAATGAAGGAGTTCACAACCGCAGTCTTGACCACAACCGCAGTCTTGATCACAACCGCAGCCTTGATCACAACTGCAGCCTTGATCACAACCGCAGTCTTGATCACAACCGCAGTCTTGATGCGTCTGAAGCGACGGCAGGAGAATGGTCGCGTACATAGGCGTCAGACGAGGGCGCAGCAATTGAAGACATCGTCACAGGAGGGCGGGACACACTGGCGGAGGCAGGAAACACCCAAATGTTGCTGTAGCAGGCAAAACACACGTGCAACACCTGCATTTCTTCCGTCTGAAGACATTTCGCCCACCAGAGCATTGTGAATTTAACACAGCACCTCTACCACGTTGTCTTGAAATTGAAGACAACACCTCTACGGTGCTGTCTTCAATTTCAACACCTTCATATAACCTTTGTTAGGGGAAAACGTATCGTGGATGAAGATATCACGAGAACTACAAGATAACTGAGAACTACAAGGTAACTGAGAACTACAACTGAGAACTACAACTGAGAACTACAACTGAGAACTACAAGATAACTGAGAACTACAAGGTAACTGAGAACTACAAGGTAACTGAGAACTACAAGATAACTGAGAACTACAAGATAACTGAGAACTACAAGATAACTGAGAACTACAAGATAACTGAGAACTACAACTGAGAACTACAAGATAACTGAGAACTACAACTCAGAACTACAAGATAACTGAGAACTACAACTGAGAACTACAAGATAACTGAGAACTACAACTCAGAACTACAAGGTAACTGAGAACTACAACTGAGAACTACAACTCAGAACTACAAGGTAACTGAGAACTACAAGGTAACTGAGAACTACAAGGTAACTGAGAACTACAAGATAACTGAGAACTACAACTGAGAACTACAAGATAACTGAGAACTACAACTGAGAACTACAAGATAACTGAGAACTACAACTGAGAACTACAAGATAACTGAGAACTACAAGGTAACTGAGAACTACAAGGTAACTGAGAACTACAAGATAACTGAGAACTACAACTGAGAACTACAAGGTAACTGAGAACTACAAGATAACTGAGAACTCAAGAACTGAGAACTACAAGATAACTGAGAACTACAAACTGAGAACTACAAGATAACTGAAACTACAACTGAGAACTACAAGATAACTGAGAACTACAAGGTAATACTGGAAAACTACAAGGTAACTGAGAACTACAAGGTAACTGAGATATCAAGTATAAACAACTGAGAACTACAAGAACTGAGAACTACAAGTAATGAAACTACAATGAGAACTACAAGTAACTGAGAACTACAAGATAACTGAGAACTACAACTGAGAACTACAAGGTAACTGAGAACTACAAGGTAACTGAGAACTACAAGGTAGAACTAAGAGAACTACAAGTAAGGAACTACAACTGAGAACTACAAGGTAACTGAAACTACAGGAACGGATACAGTAACTGAGCACAAGGTAATGAGAACTACAAGGTAACTGAGAACTACAAGGTAACTGAGAACTACAAGGTAACTGAGAACTACAATACTGAGAACTACAAGATAAAAACTACATGAGAACTACAAGGATAACTGAGAACTACAAACTGAGAACTACAAGGTAACTGAGAACTACAAGAAAACTGAGAACTACAAGATAACTGAGAACTACAAGGAAACTGAGAGACTACAAGATAACTGAGAACTACAAGATAACTGAGAACTACAAACTGAGAACTACAAAACTGAGAACTACAAGGTAACTGAGAACTACAACGATAACTGAGAACTACAAGTAACTGAAACTTACAAGTAACTGAGAACTACAAGTAACTGAGAACTACAAATAAACTGAGAACTACAAGATACTGAAACACAATGAGAACTACATAATAACTGAGAACTACAACTCAGAACTACAAGATAACTGAGAAATACAACTGAGAACTACAAAATAACTGAGAACTACAAGGTAACTGAGAGACTACAAGATAACTGAGAACTACAAGTAACTGAGAACAACAAGTATAACTGAAACTACAAGATAACTGAGAACTACAACTGAGAACTACAGTAGAAACTACAAGGTAACTGAGAACTACAAGATAACTGAGAACTACAGCAGAACTACAAGATAACTGAAATACAAGAACTGAGAACACAGTACGGATACAGTAACGAGAACTACAGAACTGGACTACAACTGAGAACTACAAGATAACTGAGAACTACAGGATAAACTACAAGATAACTAAACTCAAGTATAACTGAGAACTACAAGATAACTGAGAACAACAAGAAACTGAACTACAGGTATGAGAACTACAAGGTAATGAGACTACAATAATGGACTACAAAATAGAACTACAGAATGAGACCAATAATGAAACTCAGAGAACTACAAATAACTAGAACTACACTCAACTACAATAACTAGAACTACAACTGAGACTAAAGAAACGAACTACAACTCAGAACAAGGTAACTGAACACAACTAACTACAACCAGAACTCAGTAATGAGAACTACAAGAACGAGAACTCAAGATAATGAGAACTACAAGATAACTGAGAACTACAACTGAAACTACAAACTAAACTAAACTGAGAACTACAAATAATGAGAACTACAACGAGAATACAGATAACGAGAACTACAAGGTAACTGAGAACTACAAGGTAACTGAGAACTACAAGAAACTGAGACTACAACTGAGAACTATAAGGTAACGGAACACAAGATAACTGAGAACTACAACTGAAACTACAAGATAACTGAGAACTACACTGAGACTACAAGATAAGAAAACTACAACTGAGACACAGATAACTAGAACACAAGGTAACTGAGAACTACAAGGTAACTGAGAACTACAAGTAACTGAAACTACAGATAACTGAAACTCAACTGAGAACTACAAGATAACTGAGAACTACAAGATAACTGAGAACTACAAGATAACTGAGAACTACAACTGAGAACTACAAGGTAACTGAGAACTACAAGGTAACTGAGAACTACAAGGTAACTGAGAACAACAAGGTAACTGAGAACTACAAGATAACTGAGAACTACAAGGTAAGTGAGCACTACAAGGTAACTGAGAACTACAAGGTAACTGAGAACTACAAGGTAACTGAGAACTACAACTGAGAACTACAAGAAAACTGAGAACTACAAGGTAACTGAGAACTACAAGGTAACTGAGAACTACAAGGTAACTCAGAACTACAAGAAAACTGAGAACTACAAGATAACTGAGAACTACAAGGTAACTGAGAGCTACAAGGTAACTGAGAACTACAAGATATCTGAGAACTACAAGATAACTGAGAACTACAACTGAGAACTACAAGGTAACTGAGAACTACAAGATAACTGAGAACTACAACTAAGAATTACAAGATAACTGAGAACTACAACTAAGAACTACAATAAAACTGAGAACTACAACTAAGAACTACAAGATAACTGAGAACTACAACTAAGAACTACAAGATAACTGAGAAATACAACTGAGAACTACAAAATAACTGAGAACTACAACTGAGAGCTACAAGATAACTGAGAACTACAACTGAGAACTACAAGATATCTGAGAACTACAAGATAACTGAGAACTACAACTGAGAACTACAAGGTAACTGAGAACTACAAGATAACTGAGAACTACAACTAAGAACTACAATAAAACTGAGAACTACAACTAAGAACTACAAGATGACTGAGAACTACAAGATACCATGAGAACTACAGGATATCATCAAGGTATACTCCAGGTACCATCCAGGGGTCATCCAGGTATCATCCATGTATGATCCAGGTATGATCCAAGTATCCTCCAGCTATCATCCAGGGGTCATCCAGGTATCATCCATGGAAATATAAACACATATGCAGCATAATGTGATACTTTATTGACTACGTTTCGCCCACACAGTGGGCTTTTTCAAGTCACAAACAGATCTACCTGGTGTGGAAGGGACGCGAGTATTTATAGTCAGGTTCAGAGTGCTGAGGTCAGGTGGAGAATGCTGCATCTGATGATGTACCGAGTGGGGTTATAGAGTCTAAAATCTTGGGTAGCTTGTAAATGAGATTGGATAAGTTTGTGAGCAGACTTTCTACAGTGTTCTTATGTGGGATAGCGATGAAGAAGTTTCTTGGCAAGTGGTTCAGCTATGTTGTAGAAGCCACTATTCTGGTTGAAGTTGTCGGATATAGAAATAAGTGATGATTCCAGGATTCTTCGGTATTGAGTGTTGTCTTCTGTGGCGATGAGTCTTGAGTTTCTGTAGTTTATCAAGTGGTTGTGTGAATTACGGTGTTGTACACAGGCATTCCTTGTGTCGTCAGACCTGCTTGCGTATTGGTGTTCTGAAATACGTGTTTGGAGGTCCCTTGATGTTTCGCCCACGTATAACTTGTTGCAGTCATTACAAGGGATTATGTATACCCCTGCAGAGGGTGGAGGCTTGTCCTGTCTATCACTGGTAATGTCCTTGATGGTCGTGGTTGTGGAGGTAGATACTTAAAATGAGGTATTGGAAAAGATGTTGGAAACGTGTTTGGCAATGGAGTTGGTGGGGAGGACTATGTATCTCTTCTCCAATATCTCTTCTCCAATATCTCTTCTCCAATACCTCATTTTAAGTATCTACCTCCACAACCACGACCATCAAGGACATTACCAGTGATAGACAGGACAAGCCTCCACCCTCTGCAGGGGTATACATAATCCCTTGTAATGATTGCAACAAGTTATACGTGGGCGAAACATCAAGGGACCTCCAAACACGTATTTCAGAACACCAATACGCAAGCAGGTCTGACGACACAAGGAATGCCTGTGTACAACACCGTAATTCACACAACCACTTGATAAACTACAGAAACTCAAGACTCATCGCCACAGAAGACAACACTCAATACCGAAGAATCCTGGAATCATCACTTATTTCTATATCCGACAACTTCAACCAGAATAGTGGCTTCTACAACATAGCTGAACCACTTGCCAAGAAACTTCTTCATCGCTATCCCACATAAGAACACTGTAGAAAGTCTGCTCACAAACTTATCCAATCTCATTTACAAGCTACCCAAGATTTTAGACTCTATAACCCCACTCGGTACATCATCAGATGCAGCATTCTCCACCTGACCTCAGCACTCTGAACCTGACTATAAATACTCGCGTCCCTTCCACACCAGGTAGATCTGTTTGTGACTTGAAAAAGCCCACTGTGTGGGCGAAACGTAGTCAATAAAGGATCACATTATACTGCATATGTGTTTATATTTCCATTGTGTCGGTATTTTATACCATTTATTTCCAGGTATCATCCATGTATGATCCAGGTATGATCCAAGTATCATCCAGGAATCATCCAGGGGTCATCCAGGTATGATCCTGATATGATCCAGGGGGGTCTTCATTGTTATTCCACTAGCCACAGTGTTTGTTATATTTCCCTGAAGGATTAAAACTGCCCAACTCAGCCAACATTGAGTTGCGAGAGCTGCTGCAGCAACACATGCAGAGCGGCTCCTGCAACACATACAGAGTGATTTCTGCAACCCATTCAGAGCGGTTCCCACAATACATCGAGAGCGGTTCCCACAACACATTCAGAGCGGTTCCCACAACACATTCAGTGCGGTTCCCACAACACATTCAGAGAGGTTCCCTCAACACATTCAGTACGGTTCCCACAACACATTCAGAGCCGTTCCCTCAACACATTTAGTGCGGTTCCCACAACACATTCATAGCAGTTCCCTAAACACATTCAGTGCGGTTCCCTCAACACATTCAGTGCGGTTCCCTCAACACATTCAGTGCGGTACCCACAACATATTCAGAGCGGTTCCCACAACACATTCAGTGCGGTTCCCTCAACACATTCAGTGCGGTTCCCTCAACACATTCAGTGCGGTACCCACAACATATTCAGAGCGGTTCCCACAACACATTCAGTGCGGTTCTCTCAACACATTCAGTGCGGCTCCCACAACACATTCAGAGCGGCTCCCACAACACATTCAGTGCGGCTTCCACAACACATTCAGTGCGGCTCCCACAACACATTCAGTGCGGCTCCCACAACACATTCAGAGCGGCTCCCACAACACATTCAGTGCGGTACCCACAACACATTCAGTGCGGTACCCACAACACATTCAGTGCGGCTCCCACAACACATTCAGTGCGGCTCCCACAACACATTCAGTGCGGCTCCCACAACACATGAACTTCAACAACAGCTACAGCAACACAAGCAATCAAAAACCTGCTTGTATTATGCACATAACTGTAAATATTGCAAGATCGTTGTATTTGTGCTGTATAAGCCCTTCACAAATACCGATTAAATATTATATACAGTAGATTTTTTTTAATAAATATTAGAATACAGTATAAATATTGCACATCATCATTGTATATTACGTAAATATTGCACACCGGTAAATGTTGTATAGTACGGATAACAGAGTAATCGCTTGAGAGAAAAACAATAAAGATAGAGGCAGTCTGTGAGATAGAAAACCTCTATATAAAATTACAGGGTTTTTATAAACCACGCCAGAAGCGTTGTATATATATATATGTGGCCACCTCCATCGTTGCTAATAGCCGGTATTTTCAGAAAAATGGTAAAATAATTCGGTGCTTAAAACTAATTGGTGTTTAGTGGAGTTTATGAGGCTGTGTATGTGTCTTATGGACGCTGATAACTTCGCTAAACGTTGAGAAACGCGGACTTGTTTTTATTTAAAGGATCTTTGCTAGTTTTAATGGCATATATTAGGATAATTTCAAAAATGGGCAAGTAAATAGCATCTCCGTTATGGTAAAACTTGCGATTTTGGCTTAAATAGCAACGCTCTTCTTGCCGAATAAGGCAAGCAAAAATTTGTGTATGCAATAATTTCGCAAAAATCATTCCGAACCTAACGAAAAAATATATATTTCATTGTGTTTATTATTAAATTATTGCAAACTTATTTAAAATATATTTAGTTGGATTATGCTAAATTAAATTGCGCTTGTTATAATAAGGTCAGGTAAGTTTTCTAAGGTTCTTTTGGCACCAAATTATTAGTTTTTTACATTAACATAATTTAAAAAATATGTATTTAAACGTATAAGATAAAATTTTAGAAAGGACTTAATTTTAAATGAGTTTTTGCTAATTGGCCATTTTTACATATTCGGCACGACATATACGTGTGTGTACTCACCTAATTATGGTTGCAGGGGTCGATCCACAGCTCTTGACCCCGCTTCTTCACTGGTCGTTACTAGACTACTGTGTGTGTGTGTGTGTGTGTGTGTGTGTGTGTGTGTGTGTGTGTGTGTGTGTGTGTGTGTGTGTGTGTGTGTGTGTGCGCTCCTATCCCAGAGGTTAGATTAGGTCAGGCTCGTCAGGAAACAGAGCAAGTGTTTCCTGACGGTTTCCTGGTGGGTCAGATAATGACCCACCACTGGAGCTTTAGGTCATCTGACCGAGGCCTTCCGCTGGCTTACCGGTCCACCCCTTTAAAAATTATAATCACAGTTATAACCATTTTTATAAGTATAAGAGTCCATGTTGCTGACGGTATCCTTGCCTCTGCTTACTTACACCTGCTGTAAAGTGAGAATAAAAGCAGCATAGGAGGAGAAGGAGGAGGAGGAGGAAGAGGAGGTAGAAGACGGTCTGGGGTGAGATACAATAACTCATTTAATTCAGTGAAAAGTCGACAAATTATGCACAATTCTGAGTGCTGCCAGAAAACATTCCTTCCCTGAGAATGTTATATGTTTCTCAGAGAAGACCAGACGCTGATTTAACATATACAGTCTTGGCTGCTACAGAACAATGGATATTACTCCTGCAGAATTATGGATATTACTCTTGCAGAAGTATGGATATTACTCCAGCAGAAGTGTGGATATTACTCCTGCAGAACTATGGATATTACTCCTGCAGAAGTATGGATATTACTCCTGCAGAAGTGTGGATATTAATCCTGCAGAAGTGTGGATATTACTCCTGCAGAAGTATTGATATTACTAATGCAGAAGTATGGATATTACTCCTGCAGAAGTATGGATATTACTCCGGCAGAAGTATGGATATTACTCTTGCAGAAGTATGGATATTACTCATGTAGAAGTATGGATATTACTCCTGCAAAAGTGTGGATATTACTCCTGCAGAAGTGTGGATATTACTCCTGCAGAAGTATGGATATTACTCCTGCAGAAGTGTGGATATTACTCCTGCAGAAGTATGGATAGTACTCCTGCAGAAGTATAGATATTACTCCTGCAGAAATATGGATATTACTCCTGCAGAAGTGTGGATATTACTCCTGCAGAAGTGTGGATATTACTCCTGCAGAAGTATGGATATTATTCCTGCAGAAGTATAGATATTACTCCTGCAGAAGTGTGGATATTACTCCTGGAGAAGTATGGATATTACTCCTGCAGAAGTGTGGATATTACTCCTGCAGAAGTGTAGATATTACTCCTGCAGAAGTATGGATATTACTCCTGCAGAAGTGTGGATATTACTCCTGCAAAAGTGTGGATATTACTCCTGCAGAAGTATGGATATTACTCCTGCAGAAGTGTGGATATTACTCCTGCAGAAGTGTGGATATTACTCCTGTAGAAGTGTGGATATTACTCCTGCAGAAGTGTGGATATTACTCCTGCAGAAGTGTGAATATTACTCCTGCAGAAGTGTGGATATTACTCCTGCAGAAGTGTGGATATTACTCCTGCAGAAGTGTGGATATTACTCCTGCAGAAGAGTGGATATTACTCCTGCAGAAGTGTGGATATTACTCCTGTAGAAGTGTGGATATTACTCCTGCAGAAGTATGGATATTACTCCTGCAGAAGTGTGGATATTACTCCTGCAGAAGTGTGGATATTACTCCTGCAGAAGTGTGGATATTACTTCTGCAGAAGTATGGATATTACTCCTGCAGAAGTGTGGATATTACTCCTGCAGAAGTATGGATATTACTCCTGCAGAAGTGTGGATATTACTCCTGCAGAAGTATGGATATTACTCCTGCAGAAGTGTGGATATTACTCCTGCAGAAGTATGGATATTACTCCTGCAGAAGTATGGATATTACTCCTGTAGAAGTGTGGATATTGCTCCTGCAGAAGTATCGATATTACTCCTGCAGAAGTATGGATATTACTCCTGCAGAAGTGTTGATATTGCTCCTGCAGAAGTGTGGATATTACTCCTGCAGAAGTGTAGATATTACTCCTGCAGAAGTATGGATATTACTCCTGCAGAAGTGTGGATATTACTCCTGCAAAAGTGTGGATATTACTCCTGCAGAAGTATGGATATTACTCCTGCAGAAGTGTGGATATTACTCCTGCAGAAGTGTGGATATTACTCCTGTAGAAGTGTGGATATTACTCCTGCAGAAGTGTGGATATTACTCCTGCAGAAGTGTGAATATTACTCCTGCAGAAGTGTGGATATTACTCCTGCAGAAGTGTGGATATTACTCCTGCAGAAGTGTGGATATTACTCCTGCAGAAGAGTGGATATTACTCCTGCAGAAGTGTGGATATTACTCCTGTAGAAGTGTGGATATTACTCCTGCAGAAGTATGGATATTACTCCTGCAGAAGTGTGGATATTACTCCTGCAGAAGTGTGGATATTACTCCTGCAGAAGTGTGGATATTACTTCTGCAGAAGTATGGATATTACTCCTGCAGAAGTGTGGATATTACTCCTGCAGAAGTATGGATATTACTCCTGCAGAAGTGTGGATATTACTCCTGCAGAAGTATGGATATTACTCCTGCAGAAGTGTGGATATTACTCCTGCAGAAGTATGGATATTACTCCTGCAGAAGTATGGATATTACTCCTGTAGAAGTGTGGATATTGCTCCTGCAGAAGTATCGATATTACTCCTGCAGAAGTATGGATATTACTCCTGCAGAAGTGTTGATATTGCTCCTGCAGAAGTGTGGATATTACTCCTGCAGAAGTATGGATATTACTCCTGCAGAAGTGTGGATATTACTCCTGCAGAAGTGTGGATATTACTCCTGCAGAAGTGTGGATATTACTCCTGCAGAAGTGTGGATATTACTCGTGCAGAAGTGTGGATATTACTCCTGCAGAAGTATGGATATTACTCCTGCAGAAGTGTGGATATTACTCCTGCAAAAGTATGAATATTACTCCTGCAGAAGTGTGGATATTACTCCTGCAGAAGTGTGGATATTACTCCTGCAGAAGTGTGGATATTACTCCTGCAGAAGTGTGGATATTTCTCCTGCAGAAGTATGGATATTACTCCTGCAGAAGTGTGGATATTACTCCTGCAGAAGTGTGGATATTACTCCTGCAGAAGTATGGATATTACTCCTGCAGAAGTGTGGATATTACTCCTGCAGAAGTGTGGATATTACTCCTGCAAAAGTATGGATATTACTCCTGCAGAAGTGTGGATATTACTCCTGCAGAAGTGTGGATATTTCTCCTGCAGAAGTATGGATATTACTCCTGCAGAAGTGTGGATATTACTCCTGCAGAAGTGTGGATATTACTCCTGCAGAAGTATGGATATTACTCCTGCGGAAGTGTGGATATTACTCCTGCAGAAGTATGGATATTACTCCTGCAGAAGTATGGATATTACTCCTGCAGAAGTGTGGATATTACTCCTGCAGAAGTATGGATATTACTCCTGCAGAAGTGTGGATATTACTTCTGCAGAAGTATGGATATTACTCCTGCAGAAGTATGGATATTACTCCTGTAGAAGTGTGGATATTGCTCCTACAGAAGTGTGGATATTACTCCTGCAGAAGTGTGGATATTACTCCTGCAGAAGTATGGATATTACTCCTGCGGAAGTGTGGATATTACTCCTGCAGAAGTATGGATATTACTCCTGCAGAAGTATGGATATTACTCCTGCAGAAGTGTGGATATTACTCCTGCAGAAGTATGGATATTACTCCTGCAGAAGTGTGGATATTACTTCTGCAGAAGTATGGATATTACTCCTGCAGAAGTATGGATATTACTCCTGTAGAAGTGTGGATATTGCTCCTGCAGAAGTGTTGATATTACTCCTGCAGAAGTATGGATATTTCTCCTGCAGAAGTGTGGATATTACTCCTGCAGAAGTGTGGATATTACTCCTGCAGAAATGTGGATATTACTCCTGCAGAAGTGTGGATATTACTCCTGCAGAAGTGTGGATATTACTGATGCAGAAGTATTGATATTACTCCTGCAGAAGTGTGGATATTACTCCTGCAGAAGTATGGATATTACTCCTGCAGAAGTGTGGATATTACTCCTGCAGAAGTGTGGATATTACTCCTGCAGAAGTGTGGATATTACTCCGGCAGAAGTGTGGATATTACTCCTGCAGAAGTGTGGATATTACTCCTGCAGAAGTATGGATATTACTCCTGCAGAAGTGTGGATATTACTTCTGCAGAAGTATGGATATTACTCCTGCAGAAGTATGGATATTACTCCTGTAGAAGTGTGGATATTGCTCCTGCAGAAGTGTGGATATTACTCCTGCAGAAGTATGGATATTTCTCCTGCAGAAGTGTGGATATTACTCCTGCAGAAGTGTGGATATTACTCCTGCAGAAGTGTGGATATTACTCCTGCAGAAGTGTGGATATTACTCCTGCAGAAGTGTGGTTATTACTCCTGCAGAAGTATTGATATTACTCCTGCAGAAATGTGGATATTACTCCTGCAGAAGTATGGATATTACTCCTGCAAAAGTGTGGATATTACTCCTGCAGAAGTGTGTATATTATTCCTGCAGAAGTGTGGATATTACTCCTGCAGAAGTGTGGATATTGCTCCTGCAGAAGTGTGGATATTACTCCTGCAGAAGTATGGATATTACTCCTGCAGAAGTGTGGATATTACTCCTGCAGAAGTGTGGATATTACTCCTGCAGAAGCATGGATATTACTCCTGCAGAAGTGTGGATATTACTCCTGCAGAAGTATGGATATTACTCCTGCAGAAGTATGGATATTACTCCTGCAGAAGTGTGGATATTACTCCTGCAGAAGTGTGGATATTACTCCTGCAGAAGTATGGATATTACTCCTGCAGAAGTGTGAATATTACTGGTGCAGAATTATGGATATTACTCCTGCAGAAGTGTGGATATTACTTCTGCAGAAGTATGGATATTACTCCTGCAGAAGTGTGGATATTACTCCTGCAGAAGTATGGATATTACTCCTGCAGAAGTATGGATATTACTCCTGCAGAAGTGTGGATATTACTCTTGCAGAAGTGTGGATATTACTCCTGCAAAAGTATGGATATTACTCCTGCAGAAGTGTGGATATTACTCCTGCAGAAGTGTGGATATTACTCCTGCAGAAGTGTGGGTATTACTCCTGCAGAAGTGTGGATATTACTCCTGCAGAAGTGTGGATATTACTCCTGCAGAATTTTGGATATTACTCCTGCAGAATTGTGGATATTACTCCTGCAGAAGTGTGGATATTACTCCTGCAGACGTATGGATATTACTCCTGCAGAAGTGTGGATATTACTCCTGCAGAAGTGTGGATATTACTCCTACAGAAGTATGGACATTACTCCTGCAGAAGTATGGATATTACTCCTGCAGAAGTGTGGATATTACTCCTGCAGAAGTGTGGATATTATTCCTGCAGAAGTGTGGATATTACTCCTGCAGAAGTGTGGATATTACTCCTGCAGAAGTGTGGATATTACTCCTGCAGAAGTGTGGATATTACTCCTGCAGAAGTGTGGATATTACTCCTGCAGAAGTGTGGATATTACTCCTGCATATGTGTGGATATTACTCCTGCAGAAGTGTGGATATTACTCCTGCAGAAGTATGGATATTACTCCTGCAGAAGTGTGGATATTACTCCTGCAGAGTCTTAAATATCACATTGTTGCAACCCCTGAATGGGTTACAATGATTATTATGTACATATAATGTATATTACCTTTTCATTTAATTTTATATTGCTTATATTTGCGATAATAGCTAAATCGTAAATGTATGACTTTATATTATTATTTGACTGTTATATTGTTATTTGACTTATGTTGTTAGGATGTACATAATATGTGCTCAGTTCAAGTCTTGATTGTCAAACTACTGTAATTATCGCTTGTCGCTCGTTATACTGCCGGCTTCTGAGCTGTGCTGTCCACGGGGCTATCACGTGATCGAGGGGGGGTGTCCTCACCTCTCGTGAAGTATTCAGTCTGCTCTAGACTCACTCGCTTGGTGGTTGGACAGATTGTCTGTCTCATTATTCTTGTTAGTTCTGTAAAACTCTGTTCACAGAACATTGTATAGACTTAGTGATTTTCGACGTTGTACTGAGGTTGTGTGTCACATAGACACTCTGAGCCTCTCAGGTCCTTAGCTATAGCTTCTGACCTAATTTTGTACTGGTTTCTCTGTATTGTCACAGTCGGGTTTTTCCTATGCTGAACTTAGATTCAGTAGTATGGGAGTTTTGTAACTTTTGTGGAGGATCTGCTGATGGTCCCTACTTAGTGTCGTTATATTATCTCCTTGGTCCTGATTGTGTCTCAGTCGCTTGTTATATGGCTATTGGGCTTAGCATTCTTTTCATTGTTCAAGCAGACTGTTCTGGTTGCCAGTCGGTCAAGAAGTTAGTTTATGTGAGGACTTTGTCAGTCACTTGTTTAAGTCTAGTCGAGTCGTGAGACATAGTGAACTACTTAGAGCACTTACACGCATACACAAACTTACTTGTACATATTTGTAATATCTTATTAAATGTTAATGTACCAGACGGTACTTAAGAATTATAAATGTGATATGTGCTTTCAGCACAATAATATTGAACTCGAGAGATTGATTTTATTTTCATTGCTGTGATTAATTTAATTTGATAATATACCTCTAGACTTAATAAATTTATTAAATTTTAATTTCTCTAGTTAGTAGCCTACCAGTTGTAATCCTGAAGCACTATTGAATAATACTGAATTTTAATGGATAATTGGACAAGGATACTGACTACTTGTTACGAAAACCCAGTAACAGGCTGGATGCTAGAAGGGCAGTCCTTTCTAGTATTACCTGGAGATCTCTAAGCTTTTAGAATCGCGTTTTTTGTAACACATATCAGGTGTTGTAATACATAAAAACATTTATAAGCACATTTGTAAAACATCCATAAAATATTTGATAAAAACATTTAAAAAACATTTATAAAAACATTTACGAAACATTTATAAAAACCTTTATAAAACATTGATAAAACATAAAAACATTTATAAAACAATGGAGTTATAAAAAGCGTGAGGAATATGACACGTGATAAACACAAAGTAATGAGAAGAAGCAAAGGGAACGTGATAAACGAGAAATGTAACAAATTAACGAAGAATGTCTAACAAGAGTCAGAACAACACTGCAAAGATAACTGAGGATAACCTTAAGCAAATAAAACGTCACGAAAAACGAATAAAACGAATAAAAGAGGACCTACGAGAGACATAAAAAAAATGGAGTCGTGTGTGATGCTGAAGGCTCGATACTCCTTCCAGGATCCGCGAGTGTAACCACCCGGCCACCTCAGGTGTGACAGCTGCATCACAGGCAGCAATTACTGAAATATTCCGAGAAACAGGGAAAAAGCAATGACACAGAGGCGGCGGAAAGGGGGGATAGGGAGAGAGAGATACAGGAGGATACATAAAACAGAATACGTAGCGAAAGAAGAGAAGTCATGAGGACAATAAAGAAGGAAGGAAGGAAGGAAGGAAGGAAGGAAGGAAGGAAGGAAGGAAGGAAGGAAGGAAGGAAGGAAGGGATAGAAGTAATGAGGGTAATAATCTAGACTGGTAAAACCCGTGTAGGTTTAGGAGCCCAAGAGACAGTAAAACGTATAAGTGAAGGTGAAATGAAATGAATAATCAAGGTGGAATAATCGTAGTAATTATAATTCAGAGAAGAAACACGAGAAATTGAAGAAATGAATATTAATGAGAGAAGTGGAATGAGCCTTAATGTTTTTTTTCTTTATTTTGACTGTTGGAATAAAGTGGTGACAAAGTGAGTTTTATTGAAGAAATTTGTATTAAAATTTATTGCAAACACTGGAACTTTATTACGTAGTTACTGAAGCCGATAGTGATAAAACTTGTCTTACTACAAAGTTTCTTTTGTGAAAGACATAATAATAATAATAATAATAATAATAATAATAATAATAATAATAATAATAATAATAATAATAATATTATCATTATTATTATTATTATTATTATTATTTTTATTAATAATAATAATAATAATAATAATAATAATAATAATAATAATAATAATAAATAATAATAATAATAATAATAATAATAATAATAATAATAATAATAATAGCTGTACAGAAAGTTAAAAAAATAATGAAAGTATCTACACAAACGTGAGTGAAAAAAATATAAAACGAAAATTTTCTGTGTAACAAGATTAATGTGGGAGGAAGAAGCCGTTGATCAGTTTCAACACTGACTAGCCAAGGAGTCGAACCCGTGCTGCTCTGGCTCGCCTCATGGTGGGCGGAAGACACATGACACTCAGTAACAACACTGGCTCGTGCAGTGTTGTTATTGATCAATAACACTCATTCGTGGTTACAATAATATATATACACATGTAAAAATGAGCGAGGTATATTTCTCGTATGATGTGTATATACCGAGCCGAGTTAGGCGCGCGCGCGCGTGTGTGTGTGTGTGTGTGTGTGTGTGTGTGTGTGTGTGTGTGTGTGTGTGTGTGTGTGTGTGTATGTGTGTATACTCACCTAATTGTGATTACAGGGGTCGGGGCATAGTTCCGGGCCCCCGCCTCTTCGCTGGTCGCTACAATTTCTTCCCAATGAATATATTCTCCTCTGGTAGTTTACTGATGAGTATACTTTACCAATGTTACACCACTGAGTATACTCCATCATTCAATCATACACAACACAACATACAAAATATACCATAAAAAAAATACTTCTGAACGTGCATATTCCCTGAGTTTACTGAATTAAAAGGATTCTTTTTTATTTCTTGAAGCTGAGACGTGACCCCAGTGATTCTGGCAGCCGAGGGGACTTAACAACTAACTTAATTAGCTGAGGATGAAAGCATAATGCGCCTGAGACATAATATTATACCCCTGAGAGACAACATTATCCCCCTGAGAGACAACGTTCTCATCTGATGAAAGTTTTGGGCCCCGCAGGATGGGAACGAGATGAGGCAAGATGCTGCATCTCTGAGATATAAGACAGGCCTGGTCTGTAAGACCATACTGGTGGAACCAGCAAGAGGCGTGGAGTTAAAAGATAAAGAATCACACATAAAGTGGGAGTTGTCACAGTTGCTCTTTGCTGATGACACTGTGCTCTTGGGAGATTCTGAAGAGAAGTTGCAGAGATTGGTGGATGAATTTGGTAGGGTGTGCAAAAGAAGAAAATTGAAAGTGAATACAGGAAAGAGTAAGGTTATGAGGATAACAAAAAGATTAGGTGATGAAAGATTGGATATCAGATTGGAGGGAGAGAGTATGGAGGAGGTGAATGTATTCAGATATTTGGGAGTGGACGTGTCAGCGGATGGGTCTATGAAAGATGAGGTGAATCATAGAATTGATGAGGGAAAAAGGGTGAGTGGCTCACTTAGGAGTCTGTGGAGACAAAGAACTTTGTCCTTGGAGGCAAAGAGGGGAATGTATGACAGTATAGTTTTACCAACGCTCTTATATGGGTGTGAAGCATGGGTGATGAATGTTGCAGCGAGGAGAAGGCTGGAGGCAGTGGAGATGTCATGTCTGAGAGCAATGTGTGGTGTGAATATAATGCAGAGAATTCGTAGTTTGGAAGTTAGGAGGAGGTGCGGGATTACCAAAACTGTTGTTCAGAGGGCTGAGGAAGGGTTGTTGAGGTGGTTCGGACATGTGGAGAGAATGGAGCGAAACAGAATAACTTCAAGAGTGTATCAGTCTGTAGTGGAAGGAAGGCGGGGTAGGGGTCGGCCTAGGAAAGGTTGGAGGGAGGGGGTAAAGGAGGTTTTGTGTGCGAGGGGCTTGGACTTCCAGCAGGCATGCGTGAGCATGTTTGATAGGAGTGAATGGAGACAAATGGTTTTTAATACTTGACGTGCTGTTGGAGTGTGAGCAAAGTAACATTTATGAAGGGGTTCAGGGAAACCGGCAGGCCGGACTTGAATCCTGGAGAGGGGAAGTACAGTGCCTGCACTCTGAAGGAGGGGTGTTAATGTTGCAGTTTAAAAAACTGTAGTGTAAAGCACCCTTCTGGCAAGACAGTGAAATGGAGTGAATGATGGTAAAGTTTTTCTTTTTGGGGCCACCCTCCCTTGGTGGGAATCGGCCATTTGTGATAATAAAAAAATATATATATATAAATAATATATATAATATATATATATATATATATAAATATATAATAATATATATATATATATATATATATATATATATATATATATATATATAAATGTTCTTTGGCAAAGGAAAATGAGAACCAGAAAAGAAGGAAGAAATGTTGCTGATGTTTCAGTGATGTTTTATGACTCTAAGACTTTAAGGGATTTACCTGAGGAACCTTCCTCCATCCTCCCAGGAAGAGGCAAGTGGTGTGATCTTGAGGTCCGTTCTTGTGCTCAGGTCTTGTGTTCAGGTTTTGTGCTCAGGTCCTGTGCTCAGGTCTTGTACTCTGGTCTTGTGTTCAAGTCTTGTACTCAGGTCTTGTACTCTGGTCTTGTGCTCAGGTCTTGTGGTCTTGTGGTCAGGTCCTTACCACCTGTCATGTCCAGTTTTGACTGAACGTAGAATGTGGCGGTGCAGAAAGTTACCATGAATACTGAGTGGGAAGTAGGAACAGCAACCACTCACTACCTGATGTATATTCTCATCTCTCTCTCTCTCTCACACACACCTACTCGGCACGACATATATATATATATATAAAATATATATATATATAATATATATATATATATATATAAAAATATAATATATAATATATATATAAATAATATATATAAAAATATAATATATATATATATAAGCAAAATAAATCATATAAGCTAAACAGATAAGTCGGCAAGGTCATTTTCTCTCACATTGCCAGAGAAAAAAATTATAATCAAGGACTTGTATGAGAGAGAGAGAGAGAGAGAATGATCGCATGTCCTGTGACAATAATTCAGTAACATGGAGAAAGAAGTGAGGACCTTATGAAAAAAATAACTGAATGCACTTTAATACAAGTTTTAATTTAGAATATTACGAGAGCGGTGGTGATCATACAGGGGATCACTACCTCGCTAAACACTCAACAAAAAACACAATGTTTGAAATATGTGATGCGTATCATTTTAGCTTGATAACGTTAACAGCAATGTGGCATACATCTGCAATATTAAAACTGCAAATAAACCAATTATTAACTTAAAAGTTTTTGATGTCTATATTTTATAATTTGTCTTACTGAGAGTGTAACTCCTGTAGCTCGTAACGTAACGTAACGTAACGTAACGTAACGTAACGTAACGTAACGTAACGTAACGTAACGTAACGTAACGTAACGTAACGTAACGTAAAGTAAAGTAACGTAACGTAACGTAACGTAACGTAACGTAATGTAATCTACGTTAGTAATAATGCTTGAATTACCTACAAAATGTTAAGTAAAGAGACACAGATGCAACTGATGTGTCAAAGTTCCTCCAGAACACAACGTTGTGCAATAAAATGTTATATTCGTTGATTCGCTGTCTACCTAACCTAAACTAACCTAAACTAACCTAAATTAGCCTAAACTAACCAAAATTAGCCTAAACTAACCTAAACTAACCTAACCTAACCTAATCTAACCTAACCTAACCTAACCTAACCTAACCTAACCTAACCTAACCTAACCTAAACTAACCTAACCTAACCTAACTTAACCTAGCCTAACCTAACCAAACCTAACCTATCCTAACCTAACCTAACCTAACCTAAACTAACCTAACCTAACTTAACCTAGCCTAACCTAACCAAACCTAACCTATCCTAACCTAAACTAACCTAACCTAGCTTAAACTAAACCAGTCTAACTTAACCTAACCTAAACTAGCATAAATTAACCCAAGGATAAAGAACCTGCGGCCTTCTAGGGAATTAACTGCGGCCTTCTAGGACATTAACTGCGGTCTTCTAGGGCATTAACTGTGGTCTTTTAGGACATTAACTGTGGTCTTCTAGGACATTAACTGTGGTCTTCTAGGGCATTAACTGTGGTCTTTTAGGACATTAACTGTGGTCTTTTAGGACATTAACTGTGGTCTTCTAGGGCATTAACTGTGGTCTTTTAGGACATTAACTGTGGTCTTCTAGGACATTAACTGTGGTCTTCTAGGACATTAACTGGGGTCTTTTGGGACATTAACTGTGGTCTTCTGGGACTTTAAAACTCGGGTCTTCTAGGGCATTAACTGTGGTCTTTTAGGACATTAACTGTGGTCTTCTAGGACATTAACTGTGGTCTTCTAGGGCATTAACTGTGGTCTTTTAGGACATTAACTGTGGTCTTCTAGGACATTAACTGTGGTCTTCTAGGGCATTAACTGTGGTCTTTTAGGACATTAACTGTGGTCTTCTAGGACATTAACTGTGGTCTTCTGGGACATTAACTGGGGTCTTCTGGGACATTAACTGGGGTCTTCTAGGGCATTAACGGGTGGTTTTTTAGACATTAACTGTGGTCTTCTAGGACATTAACTGGGGGTTTTCTGGGACATTAACTGTGGTCTTCTAGGACATTAACTGTGGTCTTCTAGGACATTAACTGTGGTCTTCTAGGGCATTAACTGTGGTCTTCTAGGACATTAACTGTGGTCTTCTATGGAATTAACTGTGGTCTTCTAGGACATTAACTGTGGTCTTCTAGGGCATTAACTGTGGTCTTCTAGGACATTAACTGTGGTCTTCTATGGAATTAACTGTGGTCTTCTAGGACATTAACTGTGGTCTTCTAGGGAATTAACTGCAGCCTTCCAGGGCATTAACTGTGGTCTTCTAGGGAATTAACTTCGGCCTTCTAGGTCATTAACTGTGGTCTTCTAGGGCATTAACTGCAGCCTTCTAGGTCATTAACTGTGGTCTTCTAGGGCATTAACTGTGGTCTTCTAGGGCATTAACTGTGGTCTTCTAGGGCATTAACTGTGGTCTTCTAGGACATTAACTGTTGTCTTATAGGACATTAACTGTGGTCTTCTAGGACATTAACTGTGGTCTTCTATGGCATTAACTGTGGTCTTGTAGGGCATTAACTGTGGTCTTCTAGGACATTAACTGTGTCTTCTAGGACATTAACTGTGGTCTTCTTGGGCATTAACTGTGGTCTTCTAGGGCATTAACTGTGGCCTTCTAAGGCATTAACTGTGGCCTTCTAGGGCATTAACTTCAGCCTTCTAGGACATTAACTGTGGTCTTCTAGGACATTAACTGCAGCCTTCTAGGACATTAACTGTGGTCTTCTAGGGCATTAACTGCAGCCTTCTAGAACATTAACTCTGGTCTTCTAGGGCATTAACTGTGGTCTTCTAGGACATTAACTGTGGTCTTCTAGGACATTAACTGCAGCCTTCTAGGACATTAACTGTGGTCTTCTAGGGTATTAACTGCAGCCTTCTAGAACATTAACTCTGGTCTTCTAGGGCATTAACTGTGGTCTTCTAGGACATTAACTGTGGTCTTCTAGGACATTAACTGCAGCCTTCTAGAACATTAACTCTGGTCTTCTAGGGCATTAACTGTGGTCTTCTAGGGCATTAACTGTGGTCTTCTAGGACATTAACTGCAGCCTTCTAGGACATTAACTGTGGTCTTCTAGGGCATTAACTGCAGCCTTCTAGAACATTAACTCTGGTCTTCTAGGGCATTAACTGTGGTCTTCTAGGGCATTAACTGTGGTCTTCTAGGGCATTGACTGCAGCCTTCTAGGACATTAACTGCAGCCTTCTAGGGCATTAACTGTGGTCTTCTAGGGCATTGACTGCAACCTTCTAGGACATTAACTGCAGCCTTCTAGGGCATTAACTGTGGTCTTCTAGGGCACTGACTGCAGCCTTCTAGGACATTAACTGCAGCCTTCTAGGACATTAACTGCAGCCTTCTAGGGCATTAACTGTGGTCTTCTAGGGCATTGACTGCAGCCTTCTAGGACATTAACTGCAGCCTTCTAGGACATTAACTGTGGTCTTCTAGGACATTAACTGTGGTCTTCTAGGACATTAACTGTGGTCTTCTAGGGCATTAACTGTGGTCTTCTAGGGCATTGACTGCAGCCTTCTAGGACATTAACTGTGGTCTTCTAGGGCATTAATTGTGGTCTCCTAGGGCATTAACTGCAGCCTTCTAGGGCATTAACTGTGGTCTTCTAGGACATTAACTGCAGCCTTCTAGGGCATTAACTGTGGTCTTCTAGGGCATTAACTGTGGTCTTCTAGGGCATTAACTGCAGCCTTCTAGGGCATTAACTGTGGTCTTCTAGGGCATTAACTGCAGCCTTCTAGGGCATTGACTGCAGCCTTCTAGGACATTAACTGCAGCCTTCTAGGGCATTAACTGTGGTCTTCTAGGTCATTAACTGCAGCCTTCTAGGGCATTAACTGTGGTCTTCTAGGTCATTAACTGCAGCCTTCTAGGACATTAACTGTGATGTTCTAGGACATTAACTGTGGTCTTCTAGGACATTAACTGTGATGTTCTAGGACATTAACTCTGGTCTTCTAGGACATTAACTCTGGTCTTCTAGGACATTAACTGTGGTCTTCTAGGACATTAACTGTGGTCTTCTAGGACATTAACTGTGGTCTTCTAGGACATTAACTCTGGTCTTCTAGGACATTAACTGTGGTCTTCTAGGACATTAACTGTGATCTTCTAGGACATTAACTGTGATCTTCTAGGACATTAACTGTGATCTTCTAGGACATTAACTGTGATCTTCTAGGACATTAACTGTGATCTTCTAGGACATTAACTGTGATCTTCTAGGACATTAACTGTGATCTTCTAGGACATTAACTGTGATCTTCTAGGACATTAACTGTGATCTTCTAGGACATTAACTGTGATCTTCTAGGACATTAACTGTGATCTTCTAGGACATTAACTGTGGTCTTCTAGGGCATTAACTGCAGCCTTCTAGGGCATTAACTGTGGTCTTCTAGAACATTAACTGTGATCTTCTAGGACATTAACTGTGATCTTCTAGGACATTAACTGTGGTCTTCTAGGGCATTAACTGCAGCCTTCTAGGGCATTAACTGTGGTCTTCTAGGACATTAACTTTGGTTGTCTGAATGACTTATTTTCTTGAAGTTACAAAATAACTAACAATTTGCAGTGTAACTGATCATAATTTCTTGCGTGTGTCCTTATTAGCTTACAACTAACTTTAATGCCGCCTTCCAATACAAAAAGGTTCTCCATCCCTAACCTAACCTAATTTAACCTTAACTAATCTAGCCTAAACTAATCTAACCTTAATTAATCTAACCTGACCTAATGTAACCTAAACTATTCTACCCTAACCTAATCTAACCTTAACTAATCTGACCTAACGTAATCCAACCTTTATTAATCTAACTTAAACTAATCTACCCTTACCTAATCTAACCTTAACTAATCTGACCTAACCTATCTAACCTTAACTAATCCAACCTAACCTAATCTAACATTAAATAATCTATCCTAATTTAACCCTAACTAATCTACTGTAACGTAATCTACCCTTAACTAATATAACCTAACCTAACTTTAACTATCCTAACCTAATCTATCCTTAACGAACCTAACCTAACCTAACCTAACCTAACTTAACCTAACCTAGCCTAACTCTACAAGACCACAGAAGTCCGGCCACAGATTTTTTAGGTGTGAGCAAGTAGACCTTGATGATTCTTAATAATCTTTGATTATCCTTGAGGTTCCTTGAGGATCCTTGTGATCCTTGATGAACTTTGAAGATCCTTGATGGTCTTTGTGATCCTTGATGATTCTTAAGGATCCCTGAGGATCCATGTGAACCTTGAATATTGTTGATGATCCTTGTTGATTCTTGAAGATCATTGATGATCCTTGTGGTCCTTGATGATCTTTGAGTATCCTTGATGATCCTTGTGATCCTTGATCTTCCTTGATGACTCTTGATGATCCTTGATGATCTCTGATGATCCTTGATGATCCTTGGTCCTTAATAATCCTTGAGGATCTTTGATGATCCTTGGTCCTTAATAATCCTTGAGGATCCTTGATGATCCTTGAGGATCCTTGGTGATCCTCGAGGACCTATATATCAACTTCTGGATCACCGATAACGAAGCTGAAACATTCGACGTTCAATTTATTTCTGAACGAGTAAAAATTTATCGACTTTGAACATCGACACTCAAGCATAAATTATGTGTGTGTGTGTGTGTGTGTGTGTGTGTGTGTGTGTGTGTGTGTGTGTGTGTGTGTGTGTGTGTGTGTGTGTGTGTGTGTATGAGACTGACAGACAGAAACAGACACAGAGGCGAATAGACAGACAGACATAGACAGACAAAGAAAAAAAGACAAAAAAAGAGACGGGCATGCAACCAGACAGAGTCAAAGAAACAGAGACAGACAAATAAAATCGATACATTTAATTCCATGCAGACAAAACTATCGGTAACATTGTTGGATGAGAGCAAGACGAGCAGACCGTCGCTGGATTAAAGTCTCCTCTGAAAATACCAATGAATTCTGTTTCGCCTTTGCTATAATGAAATGTTAATTGGAAAATAAGCGAATTTCATCGATGTTGCATTCTCAGTTTGTGTTTTTATATATATATTAATATAAAATATATAAAAAAATATATATATATATTATTATATATATAATATATATATATAATATATAAATATAATATATATAAATCGAAGGTGATGCGGGTTAATATTAGATGCTGTATAAATATTATTATTTTTAGTGTTATTATTATTAATATTTTTTTTAACGTGTCAGTGGATATAGTAGGCCTAAATGACAGTCTTGGAAAACTAATGGTTGGGTTGGAAGGTTTGTCAAATTATTTTGCAGTTATGACGATTGACAGCACTACCAGCAGCAGCAACAACAACAACAGCGTCAATACTACCGAGATTAGCAACATGTGAAAACCTGGGTATCAGCCGACTGTTGTGGGTGGCATCCTGGGGGAGGACGAAGTAGTATACAACACCTCTGAGCTTTAAAGTGGGCTGAGTCAGGATAACACCTCTTGGCCTGCAGCTCCATTGGTGAAAGAAAATTAACATATCTAGGGAAGCGGTACACTGACAACAACAACAGTGCTGACAGCAATACCATTACCATCTACACTAACATTATCTCTCCTACCATCACCAGTGTCAGCAACATTTAGTACTTTCAAAGCCATAACAATAACTTTACAACTGTCAGAAGCACAACACACACACACAGGAGTTGCACTGCTCATTAAAAACCAGTGGGGTTTTGAGAAAATGGAAGGAATGGATGGCATGGGCGAAAGGGACTACTTAGTAGGAACAATCCAGTCTGAGGGACATAAGGTGATAATTGCAGTAATGTACAACCCACCACAGAACTGCAGGAGGCCAAGAGAAGAATACGATGAGAGCAACAGAGCAATGATCGACACACTAGCCGAGGTGGCCAGGAGAGCACACATGGGGGGAGCAAAGTTACTAGTTATGGGTGATTTCAATCACAAGGAGATTGACTGGGAAAACCTGAGCCCCATGGGGGTCCCGAAACATGGAGAGCCAAGATAATGGATGTGGTACTGGAGAACCTCATGCATCAACATGTTAGAGACACTACCAGAGAGAGAGGAGAGATGAACCAGCAAGGTTGGACCTTGTAATTTACCATGAGTAGTTTTGGATATCGAGGTATCATGTATGAAAGGCCCCCGGGAGCAAATGATCATGTGGTTCTGTGCTTCGACTACATAGTTGAGCTCCAAGTGGAGAGAGTAGCAGGAATAGGCTGGGAAAAACCAATCTACAAAAGGGGAACTACTCAGGCATGAGGAACTTCCTTCAAGACATTCAGTGGGAGAGGGAACTGACAGGAAAACCAGTACAGAAATGTGGACTAGTAGCAACAAAATGCAAGAAGGGGAGGAAATTTGTTCCCAAGGGAAACAAAATAATGGGAAGAACAGAACGAGTCCTTGGTTCACCCAAAGGTGTAGGAAGGCAAAAACTAGGTGTACTAGAGAATGGAAAAGGAAAAAGAAGACAGAGAAATCAGGAAAATAAGAAAAACAGCCCCAAGAGCCAGAAACGGGAAATGCACAGATAAGAAAAGGGGGGGCTCAGAGACAAAAGAAAATGACATGGCCCTCAAAAGTTTAAAAATGCCCAAGCTGTTTTTAAAAGCCACATCAGGAGGAAAACAACAGTCAAGGACCAGGTTTAAACAACTGAAAGGGAAAGGGGGATGGGGGAAATTTACAAAAAAACGACCAGAGGATGTTTAGGACCAAACCAAGATTTTTAAAAAGGTTTTTTTACAGTGGAAAACCAGTAGGACCCCCAAGAAAAACAGAAAAGGGGGGCACAAACCCGCAAGTGGGTGGAAGAGGTACATATAACCAAGGGGAGGAAAAAAGCGCATGCAACTTGACACCTCAAAAGGGGGGTGGACCCGACAAAAATCTCCCAAAGGGTCCCTTTAAAAAGGGAGGGAGAGATATTGTGTGACCCTTAAAAAAAGATCTTCAAAAACATCATTTTTAAAAGGGCCCAAAACCCCCGAGGTATGGGAAAAAAGGCAAATGTAAAATCCCAATTTTTAAAAAAAGGGGAAGGGCATGGGCACTAAATACAGACCTGTACTCTAACGGTTTTTAAATTGGGAAGGTCATTTGGGGAAGATTTTCAGGGGGAGAAATGGGTGGGGACCTGGAAAAAAAAACAAGTGTTTAATTACAACCAGCCGGTTTAGGAAGGAAAATCCCGTGTCACAAAACCTTTTAGAGTTTTATGGGCAAGGTGACAGAAGTTAAAACAAGAGAAGGGGGGGTGGTTCGACTGGTATTTTTGGAAATGCAAAAAGGTTTCTTTCGACACAGTTCCTCACAAGAGGTTACTGCAAAAGCTAGAGGACCAGGCACACATAACAGAAAGGCACTGCAATGGATCAGAGAATATCTGACAGGGAGGAAACAACGAGTCATGGTACGCGACGAGGTGTCAGAGTGGGCGCCTGTGACAAGCGGGGTTCCACAGGGTCAGTCCTAGGACCTGTGCTGTTCTTGGTATACGTGAACGACATAACGGAAGGGATAGACTCAGAAGTGTCCTTGTTTGCAGGACGATGTGAAGTTAATGAGAAGAATCGATCGGACGAGGATCAGGCAGGACTACAAAGAGATCTGGACAGGCTACAAGCCTGGTCCAGCAACTGGCCTCCTTGAATTTAACCCTGCCAAATGCAAAGTCATGAAGATTGGGGAAGGGCAAAGAAGACCGCAGACACAATATAGTTTAGATGGCCAAAGACTGCAAACCTCACTAAAGGAAAAAGATCTGGGGGTGAGTATAACACCGAGCATATCTCCTGAGGCGCACATCAATCATATAACTGCTGCAGCATACGGGCGCCTGGCAAACCTACGGATAGCGTTCCGATACCTCAGTAAGGATTCGTTTAAGACTCTGTAACACCATCTACGTCAGGCCCATACTGGAGTATGCAGCACCACTTTGGAATCCACACCTAGTCAAGCACGTCAAGAAATTAGAGAAAGTGCAAAGGTTTGCAACAAGACTAGTCCCAGAGCTACGGGATTGTCCTATGAAGAAAGGTTGAGGGAAATCGGCCTGACGACACTGGAGGCCAGGAGGGTCAGGGAAGACATGATAACGACATATAAAATACTGCGCGGAATAGACGAGGTGGACAAAGACGGGATGTTCCAGAGATGGGACACAGACACAAGAGGTCACAATTGGAAGTTGAAGACTCAGATGAATCAAAGGGATGTTAGGAAGTATTTCTTCAGTCATAGAGTAGTCAGGCCATGGAATAGCCTAGAAAGTGATGTGGTGGAGGCAGGAACCATACATAGTTTTAAGGCGAGGTATGATAGAGCTCATGGGGCAGGGAGAGAGAGGACCTAGTAGCAATCAGCGAAGAGGCGGGGCCAGGAGCTGTGACTCGACCCCTGCAACCACAAATAGGTGAGTACAAATAGGTGAGTACACACACACACACACACACACACACACACACCCTTTTGTATTGCAAGCAGCGGGACCGCTGAGCCAGTCAGCCCGGTCAAGATAGCAGTAACCGAGATGCTGAGGCTTCACAACCCACAACACACGAGCAGCAACCTTGGTGGGCTGGTAAGTTCATTAGCTTGAAAACCTATCGACTACACGATACTAAATGTCGTATGTCATCTATACACTACCAGCAGGTCAAGCAAATAATAATCTCATAAAAAGTGGATATTACAGTAAATTCTTAGTATATATGCACTGAGATATACAAATCTGTCAATATATATATATATATATATTTTTTTTATTATCACACTGGCCGATTCCCACCAAGGTAGAGTGGCCCGAAAAAGAAAAACTTTCACCATCATTCACTCCATCACTGTCTTGCCAGAAGGGTTCTTTACACTACAGATTTTAAACTGCAACATTAACACCCCCTTCAGAGTGCATGCACTGTACTTCCCATCTCCAGGACTCAAGTCCGGCCTGCCGGTTTCCCTGAACCCCTTCATAAATGTTACTTTGCTCACACTCCAACAGCACGTCAAGTATTAAAAACCATTTGTCTCCATTCACTCCTATCAAACACGCTCACGCATGCCTGCTGGAAGTCCAAGCCCCTCGCACACAAAACCTCCTTTACCCCTTCCCTCCAACCTTTCCTAGGCCGACCCCTACCCTGTCTTTCTTCCACTACAGACTGATACACTCTTGAAGTCATTCTGTTTCGCTCCATTCTCTCTACATGTATGAACCACCTCAACAACCCTTCCTCAGCCCTCTGGACAACAGTTTTGGTAATCCCGCACCTCCTCCTAACTTACAAACAACGAATTCTCTGCATTATATTCACACCACACATTGCCGTCAGACATGACATCTCCAATGCCTCCAGCCTTCTCCTCGCTGCAACATTCATCACCAATGCTTCACACCCATATAAGAGCGTTGGTAAAACTATACTCTCATACATTCCCCTCTTTGCCTCCAAGGACAAAGTTCTTTGTCTCCACAGACTCCTAAGTGCACCACTCACCCTTTTCCCCCTCATCAATTACTATGATTCACCTCATCTTTCATAGACCCATCCGCTGACACGTCCACTCCCAAATATCTGAATACATTCACCTCCTCCATACTCCCTCCCTCCAGTCTGATATCCAATCTTTCATCACCTAATCTTTTTGTTATCGTCATAACCTTACTCTTTCCTGTATTCACTTTTATTTTCTTCTTTTGCATACCCTACCAAATCATCCACCAATCTCTGCAACTTCTCTTCAGAATCTCCCAAGAGCACAGTGTCATCAGCAAAGAGCAACTGTGACAACCCCCACTTTATGTGTGATTCTTTATCTTTTAACTCCACGCCTCTTGCCAAGACCCTCGCATTTACTTCTCTTACAACCCCATCATATAAATATATTAAACAACCACGGTGACATCACACTTCCTTGTCTAAGGCCTACTTTTACTGGGAAATAATTTCCCTCTTTCCTACATACTCTAACTTGAGCCTCACTATCCTCGTAAAAACTCTTCACTGCTTTCAGTAACCTACCTCCTACACCATACACCTGCAACATCTGCCACATTGCCCCCCTATCTACCCTGTCATACGCCTTTTCCAAATCCATAAATGCCACAAAGACCTCTTTAGCCTTATCTAAATACTGTTCACTTATATGTTTCACTGTAAACACCTGGTCTACACACCCCCTACCTTTCCTAAAGCCTCCTTGTTCATCTACTATCCTATTCTCCGTCTTACTCTTAATTCTTTCAATAATAACTCTACCATACACTTTACCAGGTATACTCAACAGACTTATCCCACTATAATTTCTGCACTCTCTTTCGTCCCCTTTGCCTTTATACAAAGGAACTATGCATGCTCTCTGCCAATCCCTAGGTACCTTACCCTCTTCCATACATTTATTAAATAATTGCACCAACCACTCCAAAACTATATCCCCACCTGCTTTTAACATTTCTATCTTTATCCCATCAATCCGGCTGCCTTACCCCCCTTTCATTTTACCTACTGCCTCACGAACTTCCCCCACACTCACAACTGGCTCTTCCTCACTCCTACAAGATGTTATTCCTCCTTGCCCTATACTCGAAATCACAGCTTCCCTATCTCATCAACATTTAACAATTCCTCAAATAATTCCCTCATCTTCCCAATACCTCTAACTCTCCATTTAATAACTCTCCTCTCCTATTTTTAACAGACAAATCCATTTGTTCTCTAGGCTTCCTAACTTGTTAATCTCACTCCAAAACTTTTTCTTATTTTCAACAAAATTTGTTGATAACATCTCACCCACTCTCTCATTTGCTCTCTTGTTACATTGCTTCACCACTCTCTTAACCTCTCTCTTTTTCTCCATATACTCTTCCCTCCTTGCATCACTTCTACTTTTTCTCCCTTACTACTCTCTTCACATCATCATTCCACCAATCGCTCCTCTTCCCTCCCGCACCCACTTTTCTGCAACCCACAAACTTCTGCTGAACACTCTAACACTACATCTTTAAACCTACCCCATACCTCTTCGTCCCCATTGCCTATGCTCTCATTAGCCCATCTATCCTCCAAAGCTGTTTATATCTTACCCTAACTGCCTCCTCTTTTAGTTTATAAACCTTCACCCTCTCTCTTCTCCTTGTATCCCATCTACCTTTTACTCTCAGTGTAGCTACAACTAGAAAGTGATCTGATATATCTGTGGCCCCTCTATAAACATGTACTCCTGAAGTCTACTCAACAGTCTTTTATCTACCAATACATAATCCAACAAAGTACTGTCATTTCGCCCTACATCATATCTTGTATACTTATTATCCTCTTTTTCTTAAAATATGTATTACCTATAACTAAACCCCTTTCTATACAAAGTTCAATCAAAGGCTCCCATTATCATTTACACCTGGCACCCCAAACTTACCTACCACAACCCTCTCTAAAAGTTTCTCCTACTTTAGCATTCATATCCCCTACCACAATTACTCTCTCACTTGGTTCAAAGGCTCCTATACATTCACTTAACATCTCCCAAAATCTCTCTCTCTCCTCTGCATTCCTCTCTTCTCCGGGTGCATACACGCTTATTATGACCCACTTCTCGCATCCAACCTTTACTTTAATCCACATAATTCTTAAAATTTACACATTCATATTCCTTTTCTTCCTTCCCATAACTGATCATTCAACATACTGCTATCCCTTCCTTTGCTCTAACTCTCTCAGATACTCCAGATTTAATCCCATTTATTTCCCCCCACCAAAAACCCCCTTTACCCCTTCAGCTTTGTTCCGCTTAGGGCCAGGACATCCAACTTCTTTTTCATTCATAACATCAGCAATCATCGGTTTCTTGTCATCCGCACTACATCCACGCACATTTAAGCATCCCAGTTTTATAAAGTTTTTCTTCTCTTTTTTTGTAAATGTCTAACAGGAGAAGAGGTTACAAACCCATTGCTCCCCGGGATTTTGTCGCCCCATACGACACGCATGGCTTACGGAGGAAGGATTCTTTTCCCACTTCCCCATGGACAATAGAAAAAATAAAGAGGAACAAGAGCTATTTAGAAAAAAAGGGGAAAAACCTAGATGTATGTATTTTATATATATGCATGTGCGTGTCCCGTGAATGTGACCAAAGTGTAAGTAGGGGTAGCAAGATATCCCTGTTATCTAGCGTGTTTATGAGACAAAAAAGAAACCAACAATCCTTCCATCATGCAAAACAGTTACAGGTTTCTGTTTCACAGTCATCTGGCAGGACGGTAGTACTTCCCCGGGTGGTAGCTGTCTACCAACCTACTACCTACACATATATATATATATATATATATAATATATATATATATTATATATATAAAAATATATATATATATATATATATATATATATATATTATATGTGTGTATATATATTATTAAAACATTTATAAAATATATATAAAAAATATATATAAAATATATATATATAAAATATATATATATATAATATATATATACATATGCAAGGAATTCGCAAGAGCAGGGGAAATATACACAAACACTGATCTCTGGCTGAAGGAGACTCGAACCTACGAACCTTGGAACAAGGTACAGTCTTCTTCAGCCAGAGATCAGTGTTTGTGTATATTTCGCCTGCTCTTGCGAATTTCTTGATTATTAATATCTCTAGTAAGGCTGATGCATGCGGGGTAGATAAAAAAAATGTAAGCCTTTTCCCCGAAAGCTGGCGCCTTTGGGTAAAGTCTAGGCAAACTGGACTCCAAGGTATTTGGCCCCGTGTGGGTTTTGATTGTAAAGCACGCGTACCTTTTTCCAAGGTTCGTAGGTTGGTCTCCTTCATCCAAGATCAGTGTTTATATATATAAAAAATATATAAAAATTAAATTT
>NC_069425.1:38190123-38241978 GCF_026875155.1 Cherax quadricarinatus | reverse complement strand
ACTGTTCACTTATTGTTTCACTGTAAACACCTGGTCTACACACCCCCTACCTTTCCTAAAGCCTCCTTGTTCATCTACTATCCTATTCTCCGTCTTACTCTTAATTCTTTCAATAATAACTCTACCATACACTTTACCAGGTATACTCAACAGACTTATCCCACTATAATTTCTGCACTCTCTTTCGTCCCCTTTGCCTTTATACAAAGGAACTATGCATGCTCTCTGCCAATCCCTAGGTACCTTACCCTCTTCCATACATTTATTAAATAATTGCACCAACCACTCCAAAACTATATCCCCACCTGCTTTTAACATTTCTATCTTTATCCCATCAATCCCGGCTGCCTTACCCCCTTTCATTTTACCTACTGCCTCACGAACTTCCCCACACTCACAACTGGCTCTTCCTCACTCCTACAAGATGTTATTCCTCCTTGCCCTATACTCGAAATCACAGCTTCCCTATCTTCATCAACATTTAACAATTCCTCAAAATATTCCCTCCATCTTCCCAATACCTCTAACTCTCCATTTAATAACTCTCCTCTCCTATTTTTAACAGACAAATCCATTTGTTCTCTAGGCTTCCTTAACTTGTTAATCTCACTCCAAAACTTTTTCTTATTTTCAACAAAATTTGTTGATAACATCTCACCCACTCTCTCATTTGCTCTCTTGTTACATTGCTTCACCACTCTCTTAACCTCTCTCTTTTTCTCCATATACTCTTCCCTCCTTGCATCACTTCTACTTTTTCTCCCTTACTACTCTCTTCACATCATCATTCCACCAATCGCTCCTCTTCCCTCCCGCACCCACTTTTCTGCAACCACAAACTTCTGCTGAACACTCTAACACTACATCTTTAAACCTACCCCATACCTCTTCGTCCCCATTGCCTATGCTCTCATTAGCCCATCTATCCTCCAATAGCTGTTTATATCTTACCCTAACTGCCTCCTCTTTTAGTTTATAAACCTTCACCTCTCTCTTCTCCTTGTATCCCATCTACCTTTTACTCTCAGTGTAGCTACAACTAGAAAGTGATCTGATATATCTGTGGCCCCTCTATAAACATGTACATCCTGAAGTCTACTCAACAGTCTTTTATCTACCAATACATAATCCAACAAAGTACTGTCATTTCGCCCTACATCATATCTTGTATACTTATTTATCCTCTTTTTCTTAAAATATGTATTACCTATAACTAAACCCCTTTCTATACAAAGTTCAATCAAAGGGCTCCCATTATCATTTACACCTGGCACCCCAAACTTACCTACCACACCCTCTCTAAAAGTTTCTCCTACTTTAGCATTCATATCCCCTACCACAATTACTCTCTCACTTGGTTCAAAGGCTCCTATACATTCACTTAACATCTCCCAAAATCTCTCTCTCTCCTCTGCATTCCTCTCTTCTCCAGGTGCATACACGCTTATTATGACCCACTTCTCGCATCCAACCTTTACTTTAATCCACATAATTCTTGAATTTACACATTCATATTCTCTTTTCTCCTTCCATAACTGATCATTCAACATTACTGCTATCCCTTCCTTTGCTCTAACTCTCTCAGATACTCCAGATTTAATCCCATTTATTTCCCCCCACCGAAAACTCCCCTACCCCTTCAGCTTTGTTTCGCTTAGGCCAGGACATCCAACTTCTTTTCATTCATAACATCAGCAATCATCTGTTTCTTGTCATCCGCACTACATCCACGCACATTTAAGCATCCCAGTTTATAAAGTTTTTCTCTCTTTTTTAGTAAATGTCTACAGGAGAAGAGGTTACTAGCCCATTGCTCCCGGCATTTTAGTCGCCTCATACGACACGCATGGCTTACGGAGGAAGGATTCTTTTCCACTTCCCCATGGACAATAGAAGAAATAAAGAGGAACAAGAGCTATTTAGAAAAAGGAGAAAAACCTAGATGTATGTATATATATATATGCATGTGCGTGTCTGTGAAGTGTGACCAAAGTGTAAGTAGGAGTAGCAAGATATCCCTGTTATCTAGCGTGTTTATGAGACAGAAAAAAGAAACCAGCAATCCTTCCATCATGCAAAACAGTTACAGGTTTCTGTTTCACAGTCATCTGGCAGGACGGTAGTACTTCCCTGGGTGGTAGCTGTCTACCAACCTACTACCTACACATATAAATATATATATATATATATATATATATATAATATATATATATATATATATATATATATATATATATATATATATATATATATATGTGTGTATATATATATATACATATATATATATATATATATATATATATATATATATATATATATATATATATATATATATATATATATATATATACATATGCAAGGAATTCGCAAGAGCAGGCGAAATATACACAAACACTGATCTCTGGCTGAAGGAGACTCGAACCTACGAACCTTGGAACAAGGTACGAGTCTTCTTCAGCCAGAGATCAGTGTTTGTGTATATTTCGCCTGCTCTTGCGAATTTCTTGCATTATTAATATCTCTAGTAAGGCTGATGCATGCAGGGGATGAGATGAAAAACTGTAACCCTTTCTCCCTGAAAGCTGCTGCCTTGGATCAAAGTCTAGCGCAAGCTGGACTCCAAGGTATTGGTCCAGTGTGGGTAGATTGGTTAAAGCACTGCGTACCTTGTTCCAAGTTCTAGGTTTCGAGTCTCCTTGCATCCAGAGATCAGTTGTTTAATATATATATATATATATATATATATATATATATATATATATATATATATATATATATATACTGAGAGATACATCCCAAAATACATATATATACACAGAGTTACACTGAATATACCTACCATATTATTAAGTTAGAGACGAGGAAAACGTGCTCTAACGCAGACAATAAATATGTTTAATTAATAGTGACCTTAATAACAGACTGACTGGGTCAACAAATAACTAACACCCGCTTAAACCAATTTTTTTTTTCACAATTTAATTAACTACACTGAATTGCTTACTTGATATTCACTGTCACACGCTCAGGGGGAGGGAAAAACTCAGCTGCAATAACAAGAGTCAACATTTCCGAGCAAGTATGTATATTATCATAAAAGGTTAAGTATTGAATCAGTGAGAGTTGAACCAGCGTTGAGAGACGTTGTTCATCTCAGGTTCCAGAGATGATCTACACATCAACACTCCAAACTCCAATGATTAATTTGATTATTAATTTTTTGCTGCTATGATTATTTTTATTTTATTATTAACACATTGGCCAATTCCCACCAAGGCAGGGTGGCCCGAAAAAGAAAAACTTTCACCATCATTCATTCCGTCACTGTCTTGCCAGAGGGGTGCTTTACACTACAGTTATAAAACTGCAACATTAACACCCCTCCTTCAGAGGGGTTATTATTATAATTATTATTGTTGTTTTTTCTGTTATTATTATTGTTGTTGTAGTTATTATCAATATTATTATTATTATCATTATTATTATTATTATTATTATCATTATTAGTAGTAGTAGTAGTAGTAGTAGTAGTAGTAGTAGTAGTAGTAGTAGTAGTAGTAGTAGTAGTAGTAGTAGTAGTAGTAGTAGCAGTATTTATTTTATTATTATTAATATATTTGTAGAAAGAGCTAAGCCCGTGAGGGCCATTCAGCGCTGCGGTCAACCATTTTTTTTGGCAATCTCACTGTGATAGCTTGTGTTGCATCTGCTGTCTTTCTGATTGCTTTCACATATAAATTAGCTAAAAAAAATACACACACACACACGCACACACACACACACACACACACACACACACACACACACACACACACACACACACACACACACACGGTTCCACACAAGAGATTGGTGCAAAAACTGGAGGACCAAGCAGGGATAACAGGGAAGGCACTACAATGGATCAGGGAATACTTGTCAGGAAGACAGCAGCGAGTCATGGTACGTGGCGAGGTGTCAGAGTGGGCACCTGTGACCAGCGGGGTCCCGCAGGGGTCAGTCCTAGGACCAGTGCTGTTTCTGGTATTTGTGAACGACATGACGGAAGGAATAGACTCTGAGGGTCCCTGTTTGCAGATGACGTGAAAGTTGATGAGAAGAATTCACTCGATCGAAGACCAGGCAGAACTACAAAGGGATCTGGACAGGCTGCAGAGCTTAGTCCGCAATTGGCTCCTGGAGTTCAATCCCACCCAAATGCAAAGTCATGAAGATTGGGGAAGGGCAAAGAAGACCGCAGACGGAGTACAGTCTAGGGGCCAGAGACTACAAACCTCACTCAAGGAAAAAGATCTTGGGGTGAGTATAACACCAGGCACATCTCCTGAAGCGCACATCAACCAAATAACTGCTGCAGCATATGGGCGCCTGGCAAACCTCAGAACAGCATTCTGACATCTTAATAAGGAATCATTCAGGACCCTGTACACCGTGTACGTTAGGCCCATGTTGGAGTATGCGGCACCAGTTTGGAACCCACACCTAGGCAAGCACGTGAAGAAACTAGAGAAAGTGCAAAGGTTTGCAACAAGACTAGTCCCAGAGCTAAGAGGTATGTCCTACGAGGAGAGGTTAAGGGAAATCAACCTGACGACACTGGAGGACAGGAGAGATAGGGGGGACATGATAACGACATACAAAATACTGAGAGGAATTGATAAGGTGGACAAAGACAGGATGTTCCAGAGATTGGACACAGTAACAAGGGGACACAGTTGGAAGCTGAAGACACAGATTAATCACAGGGATGTTAGGAAGTATTTCTTCAGCCACAGAGTAGTCAGTAAGTGGAATAGTTTGGGAAGCGATGTAGTGGAGGCAGGATCCATACATAGTTTTAAGCAGAGGTATGATAAAGCTCACGGCTCAGGGAGAGTGACCTAGTAGCGATCAGTGAAGAGGCGGGGCCAGGAGCTCGGACTCGGCCCCCGCAACCTCAACTAGGTGAGTACACACACACACACACACACACACACACACACACACACACACACACACACACACACACACACACACACACACACACACACACACACACACACCACTCCGTGAAGGTGGCAGCAAAGCATAAATTAAGAATATAGACCAATAGCTCTAACGTCTTACATCATAAAAATCTTTGAAAGAGTGCTAAGAAGCACGATTGCAAACCACTTGGATTCCCAAAAACTTCACAATCCAGGGCAACACGGGTTCAGAGCAGGTCGCTCCTGCCTCTCGCAACTACTGGAAGAAAAACAGAATGCAGATGGAATATACACAGACTTTGCAGAAGCCTTTGACAAGTGCTATCATGGTGTAATAGCGCACAATATACTTGCTAAAGGAATAACTGGCGAAGTGGAGAGATGAATCTTTAACTTTCTGACCAATCGAACATAAAGAGTAGTGGAAATATAAACACAAATGCAGTATAATGTGATCCTTTATTGACAACGTTTCACCCACACAGTGGGCTTTTTCAAGTCACACACGGGTGTAATAGATCCGTGTGTGACTTGAAAAAGCCCACTGTGTGGGTGAAACGTTGTCAATAAAGGATCACATTATACTGCATTTGTGTTTATATTTCCATTGTGTCGGTATTTTATACCATTTATATCCATAAAGAGTAGTGGTTAAATCGGAAGCTGCAACAGTGAAAAGCTCTGTTCCACAAGGCACAGTACTCGCCCCGATCCTGTTCCTCATCCTCATATCAGACATAGACAGAGATGTAATCCATAGCTCCGTGTCATCCTTTGCAGACGATACTAAGATCTGCTCTCTTTTATACATACACACACATACACACACACACACACACACACACACACACACACACACATAAATATATGTGCATATATATATATATATATATATATATATATATATATATATATATATATATATATTTATATATATATATATATATATATATATATATATATATATATATATATATATATATATATATATATATATCCTTAATGGAATATTTATGAACGTCCAGAAACTGGAGGTTCATTTCTTTTCTTTCAGACCTATCTTCATTACTTTCCATTCAATAACAATAATAATGATAATGATAGTAATAATTTCCATAATTACGCCATTATTAATGGAGATGAACGTCATGAGTAATTCATCAAAAGTGGGTATGGCACTCAGTTGTGAGAGGGTGGCACTGAAGGCACGCTTCTCTCTCCTACATATTCAATGAGAGACTCTCCTTTTGATCTTAACTCTGAGGGAGACTAAACAGCAGTTGTCAATTACCTGCGAGGAACACAGCTACTCCCCCAGCTGTGTCGGGCCTGCCACAACACAGCACATTTACATGCCATAACTGCATTACACACGAGAATCAAGCCTTAATGTATGAGTGAAGACAGTAAAAAAATGAAAAATAGGATTGGGGAAATATAATCACGGAGACATATATGAAATGTAAGCCTTTATATGTTGATGATAATGGGGTAAAGGGTCTGAGTCAGTGGGGGAAGATTGATGGTGTTGTTGTCCAGTAGTCAGGCAAGCGAGGTCAGGTGCCGCCTCTAATGATTGCAAGGATTGATTCAAGGTGTTCATTGCTTAGAGTAGATCTATGTTTAGATGTATTCACAGTTATCACAGGAAACGTCTGTTAACACAGTGTTCTTATAGAAGTAGTGACGCAAACATCCACGTCAACAGCTGGTGACGACGCAGCTGGATTGCGTCTTTGCGTGGGCGACTATTAGTTACTAGTTGTCAAAGACGCTTTTCTAAAGATATTTGGCTTAGTGTGTATGCGTGTGCGTGTGCGTGTGCGTGTGCGTATACGTGTGTGTGTGTGTGTGTGTGTGTGTGTGTGTGTGTGTGTGTGTGTGTGTGTGTGTGTGCGAAAGAGAATGAGAAACTAGCTGTTGTCAGACGGTGTCATTAGAGAAACTAAAGAAGTATCTTCAAGTATAATGTTCCAAGATGTAGCGACATTTTAAACCTGGACAAAATATAGAGTGAGTCAGGTAGGTAAGATTCTTGTCAGGAAACAGGACAAGTGTTTCCTGATGCGGGTCTTAGTCATATGAAGACCCACAGCTGGAGCTTTTGGTCATCTGAGCGAGGCCTTCCACTGGCTTACCGATCCACCTCTTTAACAATTATGGTTATATATAACACAATTCCATCCTAGTAAGACTGAGCATCATACAGATAATGTATAAGTTATTACCAGATGTGAGCATCAGAAGGAGCGAGAGTCAGTGTTGCAGGAGCGGTGGTGACGATAGTGTTATAGATAATAACTTAGTGGATAGTGAAATGCTGATAAAGTTAGTGTAGTAGTGAAGAACAGATCTGCAGTGACATCTAGTGGAGTGCTTTATGAATTGAGTGATTTAAATGTTATTATAATCGATCTTGTCCGTTAAATAACGAGAAGTGAGGAACTGTGAAACGAAGTTTGGTAATGTGACAATAATGTTGCGCTTAAGTTAATATTGTTGTTAATGGTTTTAACAGTGTTGTTGTTGTAAGTTTACACACACACACACACACACACACACACACACACACACACACACACACACACACACACCACACACACACACACACACACACACACACACACACACACACACACACACACACACACACACACCACACACACACACACACATACACACACACACACACACACACACACACACACACACACACACACACACACACACACACACACACACAGAACACTGGAGAACCTCATGCATCAACATGTTAGAGACGCTACCAGAGAGAGAGGAGAGGATGAACCAGCAAGGTTGGACCTTGTATTCACCATGAGTAGTTCGGACATCGAGGGTATCATGTATGAAAGGCCCCTGGGAGCTAGTGATCATGTGGTTCTGTGCTTCGACTACATAGTTGAGCTCCAAGTGGAGAGAGTAGCAGGAATACGCTGGGAAAAACCAAACTACAAAAGGGGGAACTACTCAGGCATGAGGAACTTCCTTCAAGACATTCAGTGGGAGAGGGAACTGACAGGAAAACCAGTACAAGAAATGATGGACTATGTAGCAACAAAATGCAAGGAGGCAGAGGAGAGGTTTGTTCCCAAGGGAAACAGAAATAATGGGAAGAACAGAACGAGTCCTTGGTTCACCCAAAGGTGTAGGGAGGCAAAAACTAGGTGTACTAGAGAATGGAAAAGGTACAGAAGACAGAGAACTCAGGAAAATAAAGAAATCAGCCGAAGAGCCAGAAACGAATATGCACAGATAAGAAGGGAGGCTCAGAGACAATATGAAAATGACATAGCATCAAAAGTAAAGACTGACCCGAAGCTGTTGTACAGCCACATCAGGAGGAAAACAACAGTCAAGGACCAGGTAATCAGACTGAGGAAGGGTGATGGGGAATTCACAAGAAACGACCGAGAGGTATGTCAGGAGCTCAACACAAGATTTAAAGAGGTATTTACAGTGGAAACCAGTAGGACTCCAAGAAATCAGAACAGGGGGGCACACCAGCAAGTGCTGGATGAGGTACATATAACCAAGGAGGAGGTGAAGAAGCTGCTATGCGAACTTGACACCTCAAAGGAGGTGGGACCAGACAACATCTCTCCATGGGTCCTTAAAGAGGGAGCAGAGATATTGTGTGAGCCATTAACAAAGATCTTCAACACATCATTTGAAACTGGGCAACTCCCTGAGGTATGGAAAATGGCAAATGTAGTCCCAATTTTTAAAAAAGGGAGACAGACATGAGGCACTAAACTACAGACCTGTATCACTAACGTGTATAGTATGCAAGGTCATGGAGAAGATCATCAGGAGGAGAGTGGTGGGGCACCTGGAAAGAAACAAGTGTATAATTGACAACCAGCACGGTTTCAGGGAAGGAAAATCCTGTGTCACAAACCTATTAGAGTTTTATGACAAGGTGACAGAAGTAAGACAAGAGAGAGAGGGGTGGATCGACTGCTTATTTTTGGACTGCAAGAAGGCCTTCGACACAGTTCCTCACAAGAGGTTACTGCAAAAGCTAGAGGACAGGCACACATAACAGGAAAGGCACTGCAATGGATCAGAGAATATCTGACAGGGAGGCAACAACGAGTCATGGTACGCGACGAGGTGTCAGAGTGGGCGCCTGTGACAAGCGGGGTTCCACAGGGGTCAGTCCTAGGACCTGTGCTGTTCTTGGTATACGTGAACGACATAACGGAAGGGATAGACTCAGAAGTGTCCTTGTTTGCAGATGATGTGAAGTTAATGAGAAGAATCAAATCGGACGAGGATCAGGCTGGACTACAAAGAGACCTGGACAGGCTACAAGCCTGGTCCAGCAACTGGCTCCTTGAATTTAACCCTGCCAAATGCAAAGTCATGAAGATTGGGGAAGGGCAAAGAAGACCGCAGACACAATATAGTTTAGATGGCCAAAGACTGCAAACCTCACTCAAGGAAAAAGATCTGGGGGTGAGTATAACACCGAGCATATCTCCTGAGGCGCACATCAATCAGATAACTCCTGCAGCATACGGGCGCCTGGCAAACCTACGGATAGCGTTCCGATACCTCAGTAAGGATTCGTTTAAGACTCTGTATACCATTTACGTCAGGCCCATACTGGAGTATGCAGCACCAGTTTGGAACCCACACCTAGTCAAGCACGTCAAGAAATTAGAGAAAGTGCAAAGGTTTGCAACAAGACTAGTCCCAGAGCTACGGGGATTGTCCTATGAAGAAAGGTTGAGGGAAATCGGCCTGACGACACTGGAGGCCAGGAGGGTCAGGGGAGACATGATAACGACATATAAAATACTGCGCGGAATAGACGAGGTGGACAAAGACGGGATGTTCCAGAGATGGGACACAGACACAAGAGGTCACAATTGGAAGTTGAAGACTCAGATGAATCAAAGGGATGTTAGGAAGTATTTCTTCAGTCATAGAGTAGTCAGGCCGTGGAATAGCCTAGAAGGTGATGTGGTAGAGGCAGGGACCATACATAGTTTTAAGGTGAGGTATGATAGAGCTCATGGGGCAGGGAGAGAGAGGACCTAGTAGCAATCAGCGATGAGGCGGGGCCAGGAGCTGTGACTCGACCCCTGCAACCACAAATAGGTGAGTACAAATAGGTGAGTACATACAGTAAAAAAAAAAACTTTGAACAAGATTCCTTGTAGACACAGCCGTCAAGCTGGGAAAAGCCCTGAACTAAGATTACAACAACTTATATACAACATTAGAAGTGAACAAGAGTCTAATGCTCTGTGTATTCATGAGAGAGTTTATAACCATCCAAATGTGTCTAATTGTTCATCTTATCGGTATTGAACACCATTTATGTACAATCTAACTTGACTCACGAAATCGTAATGACACGATTGCAAACAAACCATACCCCGGCCGGGATTGAACCCGCGGTCAGAGAGTCTCAAAACTCCAGCCCGTCGCGTTAGCCACGGAGTTTTGGAGTTTTGAGACTCTATGACCGCGGGTTCAATCCCGGCCGGGGTATGGTTTATGTACAATCTAATTCGTATAATCCTAAACCAATATGCAAATTAAATTCAAAACTATTTTCTTATGAAGTCTGATTCTATTATATTTCTCTCAACCATGGACCTGCTTGATACAGCTTTCCCAGCATTTTGGAAATCAACTGGATGGTTATAAATTCTCCCATGAATAAACAGAGTATTAGACTCTTGTTCACTTCTAATCCTGTATATATTTTGTAATTTTTATTTCAAGATTTTCCCCAGTTTGATCGTAATAAACTTCATCATATTTTTACGAGGAATCTTGTAGACACAGCCGCCAGTATTTTTTGAGGAATTTTTGCTCAAAAGTTGTTTTTTATTATTGTATCAATATTTTTAAATACAACTTTGATTTTAAAATTCTTAAGTAGAGAAGGCATGTCAAGAAGGTTTTCATGGTAAGGGAGAACCAATATATTCTTGGTTGAAAAAGATTGTGTGCCCTTTTTAGAATTGTAAAAAGTATTCCTAGCAGTTTTAAAAGATTTATCAATTAAGTTTCTTGGGTATTTTCAGTCATTAGCTATTTCATAAATCTTCAAGATTTCTTCATCTATGAATTCTGGGCTGCAAATACACAAAGCTCTCAAAATCATTGATGAGAATACAGAAAGTGGAACTCTATCATGATGCGACGAATAACAGTGCACATAAGAACAGTTAATTGTTGGTTTTCTGCATATTTTGAATTTAAACTCATAGTTCCCCTTAATAATTAAAACATCTACAAAAGGCAATGAGTCATGTTCAAACTCAACAGTAAAATTTATGGAATGACCTAGACTGTTTAATTTAACAAGGAAATGGTTTATATCTATATTCTTAGGCATAAGACATAAAACATCATCAACATATCTGTACCACTTAGCTCTATTGTGAAGGATTTTTTTTAAGCAGTCTTGTCTCAAAATATTCCATGTAAAATTGCTAGGGACAGGTGAGAGAAGATTTCCCATTGCCATATCAAACTTCTGAGTCTAAAACTCTCCATTAAACACAAACTTTGCATCAACAGTACAGATTTTAATAAGCTCGGTGATAGTAGGTATTGGCAATGGTAAATCGTAATTAACAAGTAGTTAAGATAGGAAACTTCATAAGTCATCAATTGGAACTTTTGTAAACGAAGAGAGGTTGTTCTGCCTATTGTAATAACACCTGTTTACTCTGATCTTATTCCATATAAAAAGTAAAACATCTCTACAACATGAAGTTTATTTTGAAGTGTAAGGGATGAGGTGGCATGGCTTGCAATTAAAGGTTCAACAGGTGGTGTTGGCGTGACGTGGAGGATCTAACTCCACCATTGAGATAAAAGTTTCCGATCCTTCTGCAAGGCGACTTAGTGTCTGCGACTAATCCTCGCTGCAGGTATTAACATTTTGGTAAATTCTCTCTCCAGACTACAGTGAAATACTCGTTGATATATTCTCGCACAACGCACACTGATCCCCTCAGTAATATTATGCTCTTGAATTAATTAAATATTCCTTATATTATTTCTTACTTCTGGAAACAGCTTAAGGCGTCAGTGCATGAAATTGTGTGTGTGTGTGTGTGTGTGTGTGTGTGTGTGTGTGTGCACTCGCCTAATTGTGGTTACAGGGGTCGATTCACAGCTCCTGGCTCCGCCTCTTCGCTGATGCCTGGTGTGTGTGTGTGTGACAGTCATGATGACTGAACATCGGTGTTAGGGACATGATTGATGAACTTAACTCATGACTATGATAATATACCAATAATTTGCATTTAGGTTTTACATTACGCTGAACGAATTCATTATTTTAACTGCCACGCGAACAACAATTAATTTTCACATAAGCCAGGGGAAAAAACTCCATATTTATGCGTCAAGTATCAATCGAGTATAAAAAACTGGTCTTAATTACATCTCTCATAAAACTACATTACACTCCATTACCGGCCATTTTAGAGGGAAAATTTAAAAAATAGGGACGTGAGTCCATTACCGCCGCACACCCAGGCATCAGCAAACTGTTAATTAAAATGACACCGTCATTTTATGCCGGCCAAGCTTAATGAGTTTTCCCACCATGCAATTTCCTCCACAATATTCACCTTTTGTCAACACGACCTCTCTATGACAGTCATTGTTACACCTTCACTAACATGTATTTTAATAAAAATAATTATTAACATGGTCCAGTTTGGCTGTTTTCCAGTCTATATGCCAGAGCATCAGACGTCCTGAACCTTCCTAGTCCAGGGAGACCAAATCACAAAATTTGAGCTGCAGAAATTCACTTATATGTCATCAAACCATACCCCCGGCTGGGATTGAACCCGCGGTCATAGAGTCTCAAAACTCCAGCCCGTCGCGTTAGCCACTAGACCAGCTAGCCACAATATGATTCATCCAACTAGGTATATTTCTACACCATAGGAAAGTTAGCACAGGCACCTCTGTGACCACAAATGCAAGTTTTTACAGACGAATCTCCAGCTAGCGTGGCCGTGACGAACTCTAGCTCAAGTCCCTTCACTGCCGTCAACATGACTTGAGCAAGAGTTCGTCACGGCCACGCTAGCTGGAGATTCGTCTGTAAAAACTTGCATTTGTGGTCACAGAGGTGCCTGTGCTAACCTTCCTATGGTGTAGAAATATACCTAGTTGGATGAATCTTATTGTGGCTAGCTGGTCTAGTGGCTAACGCGACGGGCTGGAGTTTTGAGACTCTATGACCGCGGGTTCAATCCCGGCCGGGGGTATGGTTTATTTGCAATCGTGTCATTACGATTGCTTGAGTCACTTATATGTCTTTAACAGCTTACTAAGTTTTGGGTTTAGCTGCGGCTGCTGAGCTGAAGAAAGATTATAACTGCCATTTTTATGCTCAATAAAAATAAAATCGAGTAAAAAATTTGAAACAAATGAAAAAAAACTAATGCTTTATGTGAGTGTTTTTGTTACCAGATTCTCGCTCTGCTTTTTCACAATGATTGATAGGATATTAGACATTTTTTTTACCAAGTGAATTATTGCACCTATCACACCCTGCGGGACTGACATGTACAATGTTCTGTTATGGACACTTTTTCTTTTTTTTTAAGGGATACTTAATTTCTAGGAATGTTTTTGTTTTCTATGAGTCGACCACTGCGGCTGCTTCCCATCGGCGGATCAGCCTTGTTTCATGTCAAGGCGTTACACGGATTGACAAAGGTCCTGGAGAGCGAAACGTTGCCACATGTGTCCCTTTACCTAACAGAGACAGAGTTGAAAACAGATTTTGAGCGGTGTGGGCCGGAGAAAACATTGATCTCGTGTGAGCATGCCGGATCCCAGTGAATGGAGACGAGTGGTTTTTGGAATTTGACGTCACGTTGCACGTCATCTGCATGGATGTGAGCATGGTAAAAATAGATATATGAAAGAATTCAGGGATACCGGTTAGCCCGACATGCGTTTTGGAGGTATAGAGTACGGCGCCTGCATGTTAAAACTCGGGTGATGCTGAGACGGGGAAGAGTACCACTGTATCGTCATGTTTGTGTTTCTCTGGACGGAGAGAGTAATGGTTAATGTTTCTTCTTCTATGAGTCACACTGATGGAAAACAGCCAATGTGTTAAAAATAACTAAAACACACACACACATTTAGGGGCTATATATAATATTTTTTTTTTTTATTATTATCACACTGGCCGATTCCCACCAAGGCAGGGTGGCCCGAGAAAGAAAAACTTTCACCATCATTCACTCCATCACTGTCTTGCCAGAAGGGTGCTTTACACTACAGTTTTTAAACTGCAACATTAACACCCGTCCTTCAGAGTGAAGGCACTGTACTTCCCATCTCCAGGACTCAAGTCCGGCCTGCCGGTTTCCCTGAATCCCTTCATAAATGTTACTTTGCTCACACTCCAACAGCACGTCAAGTATTAAAAACCATTTGTCTCCATTCACTCCTATCAAACACGCTCACGCATGCCTGCTGGAAAGTCCAAGCCCCTCGCACACAAAAACCCCTTTACCCCCCCCCCTCCAACCTTTCCTAGGCCGACCCCCACCCCGCCTTCCTTCCATTTCAGACTGATACACTCTTGATGTCACTCTGTTCGCTCCATTCTCTCTCATGTCCGAACCACCTCAACAACCCTTCCTCCTCCCTCTGGACAACAGTTTTGGGAATCCCGCACCTCCTCCTAATTCCAAACTACGAATTCTCTGCATTATATTCACACCACACATTTCCCCCAGACATGAAAATCTCCACTGCCTCCAGCCTTCTCCCCGCTGCAACATTCATCACCAATGCTTCACACCCATATATGAGCGTTGGTAAAACTATACTCTCTACATTCCCCTCTTTGCCTCCAAGGACAAAAATTCTTTGTCTCCACAGACTCCTAAGTGCAACCACTCACCCTTTTTCCCCCCATCAATTCTATGATTCACCTCATCTTTCATAGACCCATCCGTGATACGTCCACTCCCAATATCGAATACATTCACCTCCTCCATACTCTCTCCCTCCAATCTGATATCCAATCTTTCATCACCCAATCTTTTTGTTATCCTCATAACCTTTCTCTTTCCTGTATTCACTTTTAATTTTCTTCTTTTTGCACACCCTACCAAATTTATCCACCATCTCTGCAACTTCTCTTCAATCTCCCAAGAGCACAGTGTCATCAGCAAAGACAACTGTGACAACTCCCACTTTATGTGTGATTCTTTATCTTTTAACTCCACGCCTCTTGCCAAGACCCCTTGCATTTACTTCTCTTACAACCCCCTCTATAAATATATTAAACAACCACGGTGACATCACACATCCTTGTCTAAGGCCTACTTTTACTGGGAAATAATTTCCCTCTTTCTTACATATTCTAACTTGAGCCTCACTATCCTCGTAAAAACTCTTCACTGCTTTCAGTAACCTACCTCCTACACCATTACACCTGCAAAATCTGCCACATTGCCCCCTATCCACCCTGTTCATACGCCTTTTCCCAAAACCAAAATGCCCAAAGACCACTTTAGCCTTATCTAAATACTGTTCACTTATATGTTTCACTGTAAACACAGCATACACTTTACCAGGTATACTCAACAGACTTATCCCCCTATAATTTTTGCACTCTCTTTTGTCCCCTTTGCTTTATACAAAGGAACTATGCATGCTCTCTGCCAATCCCTAAGTAAAATTACCCTCTTCCATGCATTTATTAAATAATTGCACCAACCACTCCAAAACTATATCCCCACCTGCTTTTAACATTTCTGTTTTATCCCCTCAATCCCGGCAGCCTTATTCCCCTTTTATTTTACCTACTGCCTCACGAACTTCCCCACACACTTTTATATTTTATATATATAATATATATTTAATATATATTGTGTGTGTGTGTGTGGTGTGTGTGTGTGTATGTGTGTGTGTGTGTGTATGTGTGTATGTGTGTATGTGTGTATGTGTGTGTGTGTATGTGTGTATGTGTGTGTGTGTTTTGTGTGTGTACTCACCTATTTTTACTCACCTATTTGTGGTTTCAGGGGTCGAGTCCTAGCTCCTGGCCCCCCCTCTTCACCCGGGTTTCTACTGGGCCCTCTCTTTTCCCCGCTCCATGAGCTTTATCAAAACCCCGTCCCTTTAAAAATGTGTATGGTTCCTGCCTCCACTACGTCATTTTCTAGGCTATTCCACTCCTTACAACTCTATGACTGAAGAAATACTTCCTACTATCTCCCTGACTCATTTGTGTCTTCAACTTCCAATTTTTGGTCTCTTGTTTCTGTGTTTCCCCCCCCTGGAACATCCTGTCTTTGTCCACCTTGGCTATTCCACGCAGTATTTTATATGTCGTTACATGTCTCCCTGACCCTCCTGTCCTCCCGTGTGGTCAGCCGATTTCCCTTAAACTTTCTTCATAGGAAAATTCCCTTTTGCTCTGGAACTAACCTTGTCGCAAACCTTTGTACTTTCTCTAGTTTCTTGACGTGCTTTATCAAGTGCGGGTTCCAAACAGGTGCTGCATACTCCAGTATGGGCCGACATACACGGTGTACAGTGTCTTGAATGATTCCTTACTAAGGTATCGGAATGCGTTCTCAGGTTTGCCAGGCGCCCCATATGCTGCAGCAGTTATCTGATTGATGTGTGCTTCCCGGGGACATGCCGGTGTTATACTCACCCCAAGATCTTTCTCCCTTTAGTGAGGTTTGCAGTCTTTGGCCACCTACCTATACTCTGTCTGTGGTCTTCTGTGCCCTTCCCTATCTTTATGACTTTGCATTTGGCAGGATTAAATTCGAGAAGCCATTTGTGGACCAGGTGTCCAGTCTGTCCAGGTCTCTTTTTAAGTCCTGCCTGGTCCTCATCAGATTTTAAATTTTCCTCCTTAACGTCACATCATCTGCAAACAGGGACACTTCTGAGTCAACCCTTCCATCATGTCGTTCACATATACCAAAAATAGCACTGGTCTAGGACCGACCCTGTGGGAACCCCGCTCGTCACAGGGGTCCACTGTGATGTGTGTGTGTGTGTTGTGTGTGTGTTTGTGTGTTGTGTGTGTGGTGTGTGTGTGTGTGTGTGTGTGTGTGTGTGTGTGTGTGTGTGTGTGTGAGTGTGTATGTGTGTGGGGTGGTATGTGTGTATGTGTGTATGCGTGTATGTGTGTAAAGTGTGTGTGTACTCACCTAGTTGGACTCACCTAGTTGAAGTTGCGGGGGTCGAGTCCAAGGTGCTGGCCCCGCGTCTTCACTGATCGCTACTAGGTCACTCTCCCTGAACCGTGAGCTTTATCATACCTCTGCTTAAAGCTATGTATGGATCCTGCCTCCACTACATCGCTTCCCAAACTATTCCCCCTTACTGACTACTTGTGGGTGAAGAAATCTTCCTAACATTTCCCCGTGATTCATCCCGTGTCTTCAGCTTCCAACTGTGTCCCCTTGTTACTGTGTCCAATCTCTGGAACATCCTGTCTTTGTCCACCTTGTCAATTCCTCTCAGTATTTTGTATGTCGTTATCATGTCCCCCTATATCTCCTGTCCTCTAGTGTTTGTCAGGTTGATTTCCCTTAACCTCCTCGTAGGACATACCTCTTAGCTCTGGGACTAGTCTTGTTGCAAAAACCCTTTTCACTTTCTCTAGTTTCTTTACGTGCTTGGCTAGGTGTGGGTTCCAAACTGGTGCCGCATACTTCAATATGGCCTAACGTACACTGTGTACAGGGTCCTGAACGATTCCTTATTAAGATGTCGGAATGCTGTTCGAGGTTTGCCAGGCGCCATATGCTGCAGCAGTTATTTGGTTGATGTGCGCTTCAGAAGTGTGCCTGGTGTTATACTCACCCCAAGATCTTTTCCTTGAGTGAGGTTTGTAGTCTCTGGCCCCCCCAGACTGTTACTCCGTCTGCGGTCTTCTTTGCCCTTCCCCTATCTTTATGACTTTGCACTTGGTGGGATTGAACTCCAGGACCAATTGCTGGACCAGGGGCTGCACCTGTCCAGATCCCCTTTTTAGTTCCTGCCTGGTCCCTTCGATCGAGTGAATTCTCCTCAACAACTTCACGTCATCTGCAACAGGACACCTCAGAGTCCCTTTTCCTTCCGTCATGTCGTTCACAAATACCAGAAACAGCACTGGTCCTAGGACTGACCCCTGTGGGACCCCCCTGGTCACAGGTGCCCACCTGACACCTCGCCCCGTACCATGACTCGCTGCTGTCTTCTGACAAGTTTAAACCCCTGATCCATTGTAGTGCCTTCCCAGTTATTCCTGCTTGGTCCTCCAGTTTTTGCACTAATCTCTTGTATGGAACTGTGTCAAATGCCTTCTTGCAGTCCAAGAATATGCAATCCACCCACCCCTCTCTCTCTTGTCTTACTGCTGTCACCATGTCATCGAACTCCAGTAGGTTTGTGACACAGGATTTCCCGTCCCTGAAACCATGTTGGCTGCTGTTGATGAGATCATTCCTTTCTAGGTGTTCCACCACTCTTCTCCTGGTAATCTTCTCCATGATTTTGCATACTATACATGTCAGTGACACTGGTCCGTAGTTTAATGCTTCATGTCTGTCTACTACATTTGCTGTCTTCCATGCCTCAGGCAATCTCCCTGTTTCGATAGATGAATTGAATATTATTGTTAGGGGTACACATAGCGCCTCTGCCCCCTCTCTCAATACCCTTGGGGAGATGTTATCTGGCCCCATTGCCTTTGAGGTATCTAGCTCACTCAGAAGCCTCTTCACTTCTTCCTCGGTTGTGTGCACTGTGTCCAGCACTTGGTGGTGTGCCCCACCTCTCCGTCTTTCTGGAGCCCCTTCTGTCTCCTCTGTGAACACTTCTTTGAATCTCTTGTTGAGTTCCTCACATACTTCACGGTCATTTCTTGTTGTCTCTCCTCCTTCCTTCCTTAGCCTGTGTGTGTGTGTGTGTGTGTGTGTGTGTGTGTGTGTGTGTGTGTGTGTGTGTGTGTGTGTGTGTGTGTGTGTGTGTGTGTGTGTGTAGGGTGTGTGTGTATGTGTGTGTGTGTGTGTGTGTGTGTGTGTGTGTGTGTGTGTGTGTGTGTGTGTGTGTGTGTGTGTGTGTGTGTGTGTGTGTGTGTGTGGTATGAGACTTCATTATTTATTTATTTTTAATATTAAAACCATTTAGTTACTGCTGCAACAAGACCTGAATATCTTCAGATAATGGCATAAATCACGCAAGATATTACCATGACAAGTTCCGGTTGCAATTTTACTATCATTATTATTATTACTATTTATAATTATTATTATTCTTATTATTATTATTATTATTATTATTATTATTATTATTATTATTATTATTATTATTTTGACCGTTACATTCCTTACATTTCGTCAGTTTTTCCTCTCTGTTTTCTTACCCATCATTTATTTGCTCCCTTCTTTTTTTCCCCCCTGACAATATATTTCTCTTATCTCAGAGTGTGATGTTGTACTCTCCTGCCACCTCTGGCAACTCCGCCACTATCTTGTTTACACTCGACCTTCTTTTGTTTTCTCCGTCTTTTCCACTGTGTCCTCATTTTCTCGGTATAAACAAGACTACAGCGCCTTTACATGCTTCGTTGCAGCAGACTGTAGGGTACACCATCATGCTGGTATGATTGGCAAATTGTTCCCCTCAAGTATTCTCAAGAACATTGCTGAGTTTTATCAAGTTATGGTGGCATGAAGCTCGCAACTAAGCGAAGAATCAAATAAGTTTATAATCATAATTTTCACTAGGGTGGGCCGGTAAGGCAGTGGAAGGCATCAGATGACCAAAAACTCTAGCGGCGGGTCATCATCATAACTTAGGACCCACGTCAGGAAACACTTGTCTTGTTACCTGACAATCCTCACCTAACCTAACTGGACGAAACGTAATTTTCAATAAAGACTGCATACTTATCTCTTTACTGTTCGGCAATGTACTCTGATTACTGTGGCAATCCCATCGCGGCAGCCTGGGAGGATTTGCATTTTCTCTGGTTCCCCTCTCTCACTAATGCCTCTTTCAGACCTAAAGAAAAAATCGCATCACTGGGGGGTAAAAAATCTATTCAGTAACGTTCTGACAAGCTTGATGAAAGGCTGGTACTTTTCCCCCAGGTAAGCTTTTGATGTGCATTGGAACTAAACGTGAGCTTTGAGTCCGTGAGTGATCCCAGGCTGGGATATATATATATATATATATATATATATAAAATATATATATATATATATATATATTATAATATATATATATATATATATATATATATTACTAAAAAAGAGAAGAAGAAAAACTTTATAAAACTGGGTTGCTTAAATGTGCGTGGATGTAGTGCGGATGACAAGAAACAGATGATTGCTGATGTTATGAATGAAAAGAAGTTGGATGTCCTGGCCCTAAGCGAAACAAAGCTGAAGGGGGTAGGAGAGTTTCAGTGGGGGGAAATAAATGGGATTAAATCTGGAGTATCTGAGAGAGTTAGAGCAAAGGAAGGGGTAGCAGTAATGTTAAATGATCAGTTATGGAAGGAGAAAAGAGAATATGAATGTGTAAATTCAAGAATTATGTGGATTAAAGTAAAGGTTGGATGCAGAAGTGGGTCATAATAAGCGTGTATGCACCTGGAGAAGAGAGGAATGCAGAGGAGAGAGAGAGATTTTGGGAGATGTTAAGTGAATGTATAGGAGCCTTTGAACCAAGTGAGAGAGTAATTGTGGTAGGGACTTGAATCCTAAAGTAGGAGAAACTTTTAGAGAGGGTGTGGTAGGTAAGTTTGGGGTGCCAGGTGTAAATGATAATGGGAGCCCTTTGATTGAACTTTGTATAGAAAGGGGTTTAGTTATAGGTAATACATACTTTAAGAAAAAGAGGATAAATAAGTATACACGATATGATGTAGGGCGAAATGACAGTAGTTTGTTGGATTATGTATTGGTAGATAAAAGACTGTTGAGTAGACTTCAGGATGTACATGTTTATAGAGGGGCCACAGATATATCAGATCACTTTCTAGTTGTAGCTACACTGAGAGTAAAAGGTAGATGGGATACAAGGAGAATAGAAGCATCAGGGAAGAGAGAGGTAAAGGTTTATAAACTAAAAGAGGAGGCAGTTAGGGTAAGATATAAACAGCTATTGGAGGGTAGATGGGCTAATGAGAGCATAGGCAATGGGGTCGAAGAGGTATGGGGTAGGTTTAAAAATGTAGTGTTAGAGTGTTTCAGCAGAAGTTTGTGGTTACAGGAAAGTGGGTGCAGGAGGGAAGAGGAGCGATTGGTGGAATGATGATGTAAAGAGAGTAGTAAGGGAGAAAAAGTTAGCATATGAGAAGTTTTTACAAAGTAGAAGTGATGCAAGGAGGGAAGAGTATATGGAGAAAAAGAGAGAAGTTAAGAGAGTGGTGAAGCAAGGTAAAAAAGAGAGCAAATGAGAGAGTGGGTGAGATGTTATCAACAAATTTTGTTGAAAATAAGAAAAAGTTTTGGAGTGAGATTAACAAGTTAAGAAAGCCTAGAGAACAAATGGATTTGTCAGTTAAAAATAGGAGAGGAGAGTTATTAAATGGAGAGTTAGAGGTATTGGGAAGATGGAAGGAATATTTTGAGGAATTGTTAAATGTTGATGAAGATAGGGAAGCTGTGATTTCGTGTATAGGGCAAGGAGGAATAACATCTTGTAGGAGTGAGGAAGAGCCAGTTGTGAGTGTGGGGGAAGTTCGTGAGGCAGTAGGTAAAATGAAAGGGGGTAAGGCAGCCGGGATTGATGGGATAAAGATAGAAATGTTAAAAGCAGGTGGGGATATAGTTTTGGAGTGGTTGGTGCAATTATTTAATAAATGTATGGAAGAGGGTAAGGTACCTAGGGATTGGCAGAGAGCATGCATAGTTCCTTTGTATAAAGGCAAAGGGGATAAAAGAGAGTGCAAAAATTATAGGGGGATAAGTCTGTTGAGTGTACGTGGTAAAGTGTATGGTAGAGTTATAATTGAAAGAATTAAGAGTAAGACGGAGAATAGGATAGCAGATGAACAAGGAGGCTTTAGGAAAGGTAGGGGGTGTGTGGACCAGGTGTTTACAGTGAAACATATAAGTGAACAGTATTTAGATAAGGCTAAAGAGGTCTTTGTGGCATTTATGGATTTGGAAAAGGCGTATGACAGGGTGGATAGGGGGGCAATGTGGCAGATGTTGCAAGTGTATGGTGTAGGAGGTAGGTTACTGAAAGCAGTGAAGAGTTTTTACGAGGATAGTGAGGCTCAAGTTAGAGTATGTAGGAAAGAGGGAAATTTTTTCCCAGTAAAAGTAGGCCTTAGACAAGGATGTGTGATGTCACCGTGGTTGTTTAATATATTTATAGATGGGGTTGTAAGAGAAGTAAATGCGAGGGTCTTGGCAAGAGGCATGGAGTTAAAAGATAAAGAATCACACACAAAGTGGGAGTTGTCACAGCTGCTCTTTGCTGATGACACTGTGCTCTTGGGAGATTCTGAAGAGAAGTTGCAGAGATTGGTGGATGAATTTGGTAGGGTGTGCAAAAGAAGAAAATTAAAGGTGAATACAGGAAAGAGTAAGGTTATGAGGATAACAAAAAGATTAGGTGATGAAAGATTGAATATCAGATTGGAGGGAGAGAGTATGGAGGAGGTGAACGTATTCAGATATTTGGGAGTGGACGTGTCAGCGGATGGGTCTATGAAAGATGGGGTGAATCATAGAATTGATGAGGGAAAAAGAGTGAGTGGTGCACTTAGGAGTCTGTGGAGACAAAGAACTTTGTCCTTGGAGGCAAAGAGGGGAATGTATGAGAGTATAGTTTTACCAACGCTCTTATATGGGTGTGAAGCGGGGGTGATGAATGTTGCAGCGAGGAGAAGGCTGGAGGCAGTGGAGATGTCATGTCTGACGGCAATGTGTGGTGTGAATATAATGCAGAGAATTCGTAAGTTTGGAAGTTAGGAGGAGGTGCGGGATTACCAAAACTGTTGTCCAGAGGGCTGAGGAAGGGTTGTTGAGGTGGTTCGGACATGTAGAGAGAATGGAGCGAAACAGAATGACTTCAAGAGTGTATCAGTCTGTAGTGGAAGGAAGCGGGTAGGGGTCGGCCTAGGAAGGGTTGGAGGGAGGGGGAAAAGGGAGGTTTTGTGTGCGAGGGGCTTGGACTTCCAGCAGGCATGCGTGAGCGTGTTTGATAGGAGTGAATGGAGACAAATGGTTTTTAATACTTGACGTGCTGTTGGAGTGTGAGCAAAGTAACATTTATGAAGGGGTTCAGGGAAACCGGCAGGCCGGACTTGAGTCCTGGAGATGGGAAGTACAGTGCCTGCACTCTGAAGGAGGGTGTTAATGTTGCAGTTTAAAAACTGTAGTGTAAAGCACCCTTCTGGCAAGACAGTGATGGAGTGAATGATGGTGAAAGTTTTTCTTTTCGGGCCACCCTGCCTTGGTGGGAATCGGCCGGGGTGATAATAAAAAAATAATATAAATATATATATATATATATATATATATATATATATATAATATATATATATTTATAAAATATATATACACCTGGGAGATCAACAGACCACGCTAAATGCAGATAGTATTGACCATCAGCTCTTCAAACAATATTTAAACGAAACTTCTGCTGGAGAACTTAATATACACCTAATACAAATCGAGGAACAATAGACACAAATGCAGTTTAATGTCATCCTTTATTAACTGCGATCTGTTTGTGACATGATAAAGTCCACTGTATGGGCGAAACGTTGTCAATAAAATATTGCATTATACAGCATTTGTGTCTATTTTTTCCATCAATTCTGTACTTTATATCAATTATCTTAATACAAATTATACTCTAACGACAGGCTTAATGTAATATATATTCTATTTTTTTCCAAGAATGTGTAACTCGTAATTAAACCTTTATAAGTGACGAATATTAAGTATTTAGGAAAAAATATTGGTAATATTATTACTATTAGAAAAAAATATATATTATAAAAGTGACATGCATGAAATGCTAAGGAACGTTGCATTCATGTCTTTCATGTTTTTGTTGTGTATGTAACAAGAAAAGTGCTGGTTTGCGAGGCTAAACGCCGTCAAGCTTGTTAGTAAAAAAAAGAAGAAACGTATAGAACAGGCTTTAATCGGAACAAAATAAAGCTTTAAGTAGAGCTTAAAAAAGTCGGACTACTTGATAAAGCTCTATACAGTGTCATGTGAGAGGTACATATCTATCAACACATTCCCATAGCGTAAATAGGTACCTCGGTCATGAACCGTCTTGAAAATAATAAGTAAGTCCCGTCCTAAGTCCTGTTGTCAACATGTGTGTGTCTCCATGACAACACATGTGGCCGAGTGCCTAATTTTCGCATTGTTGTTAATATATGGAAACTCTCAATCAAATTATAGCCACTTGCTCCATCATATAAATAAAAGATCCGTATTTTGACATTGTCTGAATAGGTTAAAATTACGACTACACCACACACTACCACACACCACACACCACCACACACCACCACCACACACCACCACCAACACACCACCACCACATACACCACACACCACACCACCACACACCACCACCACACACCACCACCACACACCACCACACACCACCACCACACACCACCCACCACATACTACCACACACCACACACCACCACACACCACCACCACATACCACACACCACACACCACCACCACACACCACCACACACACCACACACCACCACCACCACACACCACCACACACACTCACCACACACCACACACCACAACACCACACACCACCACCACAACCACACACCACCACACACCACACACCACACACCACCACCCACACACCACACACCACACACACACACCACCACAACCACCACCACAACACCACACACCACCACACACCACACACCACACACCACCACACCACCACCACCACACCACACACCACACACCACACACCACACACACCACACACCACACACACACACACCACCACCACACACCACCACACACCACACACCACACACCACCACACACCACACACCACCACCACCACACACCACACACACCACCACCACACACCACCACCACACACCACCACACACCACACACCACCACCACACACCACCACACCACACACCACCACACACCACACACCACACACCCACACACACACACCACCACACACCACCACACCACCACCACCACACACCACACACACACCACCACCCACACACCACCACACACCACACACACCACCACACACACACCACCACCACAACCACCACACCACCACACACCACCACCACCACACCACCACCACCACCACCCACCACCACACCACCACCACCACACACCACCACACCACCACACACACCACACAACCACCACACACCACCACCACACACCACCACCACACCACCACCACACACCACCACCACACACCACCACCACCACCACCACACACCACACACACAACCACCCCCACACCACCACCACACACCACCCCCACACACCCCCCACCCAACACACCACCACCACACCACACCCACCACCACACACCACACACCACACACCACACACCACCACCACCACACAACACACACACCCACCACACACACCACCACCACCACCACACACCACACACCCCACACACCACACACCACACACCACACACCACACACCACACACCACCACACACCACCACACACCACCACCACACACCACACACCACACACCACACACCACACACACCACCACCACCACCACACACCACCACACACCACCACCCACCAAGCTCTGCACTATGAGACTAACTGAACCAATTACCATCCAGCAGTTAAGGTCAGCCTCTCACCCTCTTCCTCACTCACAGCAATAAAGGAAATGCTAAAACTTTACTACAAAAAATATTATTCAATTAAATGCTCCCCCCTTGTGCCCTCACCCCTTCCCTTAACCCCCTTCCCTTTGCTCACTCATACTCATAGACCTCATCCTCCCTTTGCTCTCACCCTTTTGATGCTGCAGTATCTGATGCACCATTAGCGGAATGCCTGACGATAGCTGCATCGTCCCATTGCAGTGTTCCAGTTCAGGCTAACACATTTCATTACCTGAAGCATGTATCCCTTCCTGTGTGATGGGTGTGACAGGGATACATAGCTAGTGTTTGTTTCTGAAACGTAACTTATGTAGAAGACCATCCCATGGCTGTCTTCAAGACCCTCTGGATGCCTTCAAGACCCTCTGGATGCCTTCAAGACCCTCTGGATGCCTTCAAGACCCTCTGGATGCCTTCAAGACTTCCCCTGGCTGCTTCAAGACCCCCCTGGCTGTCTTTAAGACCCCAAGGAGGTCTTAAAGACAAGACTCCCTAACTGCCATCAAGATCCCCCCCTTGTAAAGTAAAAGGACACAAGTGCAACTAATGTGACATTTATTGTGGCAACGTTTCGCTCTCCAGGAGCTTTATCAAGCCATTACAAACAATACATGGACACAGGGTATATAAAGGCTCAGAGTGAGATGCAATACTAGTGAGGTACCATTTCGATGTTCACTAGTGGTAGTAGTAGTAGTAGTAGTAGTAGTAGTAATGGTAGTGACAAAAGTAATACAATATGGTCACTACCACTACCACTACTACTACTACTACTACTACTACTACTACTACTACTACTACCACTAGTGAACATCGAAATGGTACCTCACTAGTATTACACCTCACTCTGAGCCTTTATATACCCTGTGTCCATGTATTGTTTGTAATGGCTTGATAAAGCTCCTGGAGAGCGAAACGTTGCCACAATAAATGTCACATTAGTTGCACTTGTGTCCTTTTACTTTACATATTGTCGGTAATTCTACCAACTTTATTACAATCCCCCCCTTGGCTGCCTTCATGCTCTTCCCCTGGCTGCCTTCAGTACCGTCATGGCTGCCTTGAAGACCCCTGGCTGCCTTCAAGACTCCTGGCTGTCTTTAAGACTACTGGCTGCCTTCACTGCCTTCAAAACCCCTGGCTGCCTTCAAGACCACTGGCTGCCTTCAAGACTCTTGGCTGCCTTCAAGACCCCTGGCTTCCTTCAAGACTCATGGCTGCCTTCAAGACCCCTGGCTGCCTTCAAGACTCTTGGCTGCCTTCAAGACCCCTGGCTGCCTTCAAGACTCATGGCTGCCTTCAAGACCCCTGGCTGCCTTCAAGACTCTTGGCTGCCTTCAAGACCCCTGGCTGCCTTCAAGAGGGAACTGGAGAGATACCTAAAGTCAGTACCTGACCAGCCCGGCTGTGGTTCGCACATTTGTTTGCATGCGGTCAGCAGTAACAGCCTGGCTGATCAGGCCCTGATCCACCAGGAGGCCTAGTCAAGGACTGGGCCGCGGGGGCGCAGACCCCCTCTAAACGACCTCCAGGCATCACGCTGCGGGTGTTGTTACCCATAACCACCACTACCACCATCACCACCACAATCACTACTACCACCACTACCACCAATTCTGTGCCAATTGGCGAAACATAATTGGCGTAATTTGGCGAGCGCTGCGGGTCACTAAGCCTGGAAGTAATGACCCACTAGGGTAATATTTGCGTAATGATCCTCTCTTGACGCAGCTTATACGCTCATAACCCATTTTGTGTTGTCTGATGAGAGTCGCTAGTGTGTTCTTTATTATTATGGACAGACAGAGAGAGAGAGAGAATAAGATAACAGAAAAAAGCTAAACGCTCTCTCCCCATCCTCCACACTTTCTGACCGACTCATCCGACGTGAATAAAGTTGATGTACCACACTAAAGGAATATTGACCTTAATCTTACTACGACTGCCAATAATACTTCTAATACAATTTATACCATCTGCCATCCTAACAGAGGTGTGAAGAAGTGTTGCAACACGCCGGTCTAGTGATGCAACATACTCGCCATGCAACACTTAAGACAGGACTGTAGTGATGAAATATACTCGCCATGCAACACTTAAGACAGGACTGGAGTGATGCAACATACCGTGCAACATTAAAGCCAAGACTGGAGTGATGCAACATACCGTGCAATATTAAAGCCAAGACTGGAGTGATGCAACATACCGTGCAATATTAAAACCAAGACTGGAGTGATGCAACATACCGTGCAACATTAAAGCCAAGACTGGAGTGATGCAACATACCGTGCAATATTAAAACCAAGACTGGAGTGATGCAACATACCAGGCAACATTAAAGCCAAGACTGGAGTGATGCAACACGTCATGCAATACTAAAGCCAGAAATGGAGTGGAGCAGCATACCATGCAACACTAAAGCCAACACTGGAAAGATGCAACATACCATGCAACACTAAAGCCAACACTGGAATGATGCAACATACCACGCAACACTAAAGCCAACACTGGAGTGAAGCAACATACCATGCAACACTAAAGCCAACACTGGAGTGAAGAAACATACCATGCAACACTAAAGCCAACACTGGAGTGAAGCAACATACCATGCAACACTAAAGCCAACACTGGAGTGAAGCAACATACCATGCAACACTAAAGCCAACACTGGAGTGAAGCAACATACCATGCAACACTAAAACCAACACTGGAGTGAAGCAACATACCATGCAACACTAAAACCAACACTGGAGTGAAGCAACATACCATGCAACACTAAAGCCAACACTGGAGTGAAGCAACATACTCACCAAGCAACATTCAACATAATTGGAAGTAAGCCGGCAAGATGATTCTTCTCAAGGCGGCCGGGGAAGGGAGGCTATTGATGACGTCGCCCTCCACACATAAACGCAGGGCCAGGAGCTATGACTCGATCCCTCCACAATTAGGTGAGTACACACACACGCACACATACACAACCAAAAATATTATTTTGAGTTGAGTTCTGGACAAGCTAGAAACACAACGATGCAGAAATTATATAATAAAGAGAGAATGTTGTTATGAACCCAGAGAATAAACTGAGCCAACAAGGCCAAAATCTTTATTGAGAGGAATTTTTATCTGGAATTTTTTTTAAAAATACTATAAAATAGTGAAAAATGTTTGTAAAATTAACTAATGAGGAAAGACGTAATAAATAGACACCCACACACACACAGACACACAGACACACAGACACACACACACACGCAGACATACAGACACACACACAGACATACCCACACACACACACACACACACACACACACACACAAACACACACACACACACACACACACACATACACACACACACACACACACACACACACACACACACACACACACACACACACACACACACACACACACACACACACACACACACACACACACACATGGCTTCTCGAATTTAATCCTGCCAAATGCAAAGTCATGAAGATGAGGGAGGGGCACAGAAGACCACAGACAGAGTATAGGCTAGGTGGCCAAAGACTGCAAACCTCACTCAAGGAGAAAGATCTTGGGGTGAGTATAACACCGAGCATGTCTCCGGAAGCACACATCAATCAGATAACTGCTGCAGCATATGGGCGCCTGGCAAACCTGAGAACAGCATTCCGATACCTTAGTAAGGAATCATTCAAGACACTGTACACCGTGTATGTCAGGCCCAAACTGGAGTATGCAGCACCTGTTTGGAACCCGCACTTGATAAAGCACGTCAAGAAACTAGAGAAAGTACAAAGGTTTGCGACAAGGTTAGTTCCAGAGCTAAGGGGAATGTCCTATGAGGAAAGATTAAGGGAAATCGGCCTGACCACACTGGAGGACAGGAGGGTCAGGGGAGACATGATAACGACATATAAAATACTGCGTGGAATAGACAAGGTGGACAAAGACAGGATGTTCCAGGGAGGGGACACAGAAACAAGAGGCCACAATTGGAAGTTGAAGACACAAATGAGTCAGAGAGATAGTAGGAAGTATTTCTTCAGTCATAGAGTTGTAAGGCAGTGGAATAGCCTAGAAAATGACGTAGTGGAGGCAGGAACCATACACAGTTTTAAGACGAGGTTTGATAAAGCTCATGGAGCGGGGAGAGAGAGGGCCTAGTAGCAACCGGTGAAGAGGCGGGGCCAGGAGCTAGGACTCGACCCCTGCAACCACAAATAGGTGAGTACAAATAGGTGAGTACACACACACACACACACACACAAACATCACTCAACCTCAACACAAACCTCACTCAAGGAAAAAGATCTTGGGGTGAGTATAACACCAGGCACATCTCCTGAAGCGCACATCAACCAAATAACTGCTGCAGCATATGGGCGCCTGGCAAACCTCAGAACAGCATTCCGACATCTTAATAAGGAATCATTCAGGACCCTGTACACCGTGTACGTTAGGCCCATATTGGAGTATGCGGCACCAGTTTGGAACCCACACCTAGCCAAGCATGTAAAGAAACTAGAGAAAGTGCAGAGGTTTGCAACAAGACTAGTCCCAGAATTAAGAGGTATGTCCTATGAGGAGAGGTTAAGGGAAATAAATCTGACGACACTGGAGGACAGGAGAGATAGGGGGGACATGATAACGACTTAGAAAATACTGAGAGGAATTGACAAGGTGGACAAAGACAGGGTGTTCCAGAGACTGGACACAGCAACACGGGGACACAGTTGGAAGCTGAAGACACAGATGAATCAAAGGGATGTTAGGAAGTATTTCTTCAACCACAGAGTAGTCAGGAAGTGGAATAGTTTGGGAAGTGATGTAGTGGAGGCAGGATCCATACATAGCTTTAAGCAGAGGTACGATAAAGCTCATGGTTCAGGGAGAGTGACCTAGTAGCGACCAGTGAAGAGGCGGGGCCAGGAGCTTGGACTCGACCCCTGCAACCTCAACTAGGTGAGTACATAGACATACCCACACACACACACACACACACACACACACACACACACACACACACATATATATATATATATATATATATATATATATATATATATATATATATATATATATATATATATATATATATATATATATGTCGTGCCGAATATGTAAAACTGGTCAATTAGCAAGAACTCATTTAAAATTAAGTCCTTTCTAAAATTTTCTCTTATACGTTTAAAGATATATTTTTTTCATTAATGGTAATGTAAAAATTTTCAATTTTGCACCAAAAGAATCTTAGAAAACTTACCTAACCTTATTATAACAAGAGCAATTTATTTTAGCCTAACCCAACTAAATATATTTTAAATACGTTTACAATAATTTAGTACTAAACAAACATAATCAAATATATTTTTTTCGTTAGGTTCAGAATGATTTTGGCGAAATTATTGCATACACAAATTTTCACTTGTTCTATATGGCAAAATGAGCGTTGCTATTTAAGCCAAGATCGCAAGTTCTGCCTATTCGGCACGACATATGTATATATATTTATATATATATATATATATATATATATATATATATATATATATATATATATATATATATATATATATATATATATATATATATACAATGTTAGCTTAGTAATATAAGCAACTTTAAAAACAGATTTTGACGTCATGCTCAGAGGAGAGAGAAGATTAACAGAATCCGCTGACAGTTACACCTCCTTGTTCTGAGATGAGATTAATAAGACACATGTACAACACTTGGAAATCAAACGTGTCGCCTGCTCAGCAGGCTTCTTCAGTCGACAACAGAGATGACTTTTACACTGGAGACAGTGGAAGAAGTGGAGAAATGAATTTAAGGGGATCAGTCCCTTAATTAACCTTGATGGAAATATGAGGTGCGACCCATGATCTATCATTTACAATAAATGACCCAGGAGCTATAATTTAAAAGGCAAGACCAATTACCATCATATAAAAGGCAGGAGCCAGGAGCTAACATTTAAAAGGCAGAATCCTATTATCCAAACATACTCGCATCAGCTTAACAAAATCCCTCACATCTCCTTCGTTAAAACCTTAATGAAAATCCTTAATAAATCCTTAATGAAAAAACTCGCAGCTGCTTCCATTTTTTCTAAAATTTCTGAGAATTATAACAGTTTCTTGATATATATATATATATATATATATATATATATATATATATATATATATATATATATATAAATATACATATATATATATATATATATATATATATATATATATATATATATATATATATATATATATATATATATATATATATGTGTGTGTGTGTGTGTGTGTGTGTGTGTGTGTGTGTGTGTGTGTGTCGTGCCGAATAGGTAAAACTACTCAATTAGCAAGAACTCATTAAAAATTAAGTCTTTTCTAAAAATTTATCTTATACATTTAAAGATATATTTTTTCATTTATGTTAATGTAAAAATTAAAAAAAAATTGTAGCAAAAAAACCTTAGAAAACTTACCTAACCTTATTATAACAAACGTAGTTTAATTTAGCCTAATATAACTAAATATATTTTAGATAAGTTTACAATAATTTAATAATATATAAACACAATGAAAAATATATGTTTCGTTAGGTTCAGAAAGATTTTTGAGAAATTATTGCATACACAAGTTTTTGCTTGCCTTATTCGGTAGGATGAACGTTGCTAGTTAAGCCAGACTTATACACACACACACACATACATACATATATAATATATATATATATATATATATATATATAATATATATATATATATATATATATATATATATATATATATATATATATATATATATATATATATATATATATATATATATATATATATATATATATATATATATATATATATATATATATATATATATTACTAAAAATAGTCAGATTTTTTATGAAATTTGTTACTGAAATCTTTCATGAATTATGTTACTAAAATCTTCAGTGAATTTTGTTACATAATTCTCCTGAATTTCACTTAAATCTTTCAAGAATTTTGTTACGTAAATCCTTCGCGAATTTTGTAGCATAAATCTTCCTTGAATTGTGCCATTTAAAGCTACGTTGCATTGTCATAAAAGTTCGTTATCTCAATTAAATCAATTTTGTGCCTTTGAGGAGACAAAAAATGGCTAACAAACTCCAGCAAAATAAATTATTAATTACTGTAATAACTGACATAAACGCCGCTTCCACACGAATATATTTTTGGAAAATTTATTCACTTTTGTGAGAGGAAGACAAAGAAATATTCGAGGATTTTTACTCCTATTTTTTTCTGTTGTCAGAATTGTGGGAAGAGTGGAGAATTGTTGTTGTTGTTTGTATGTTGTTGTTGTTGTTGTTGTTGTTGTTGTTGTTGTTGTTGTTGATGGTGGTGGTGGTGGCGGTGGTAGTGGTGTTGGTGTTGGTGTTATGATGTTGGTGTTGCTGGTGGTGGTGTTGGTGTTGTTGTTATTATTGGTGTTGGTGATGTTGTTATTGTTGATGTTAGTGTTGTTGTTGGTGGTGGTGGTGGCGGTGTTATTGATGTTGTTGTTGTTGGTGGTGGCGGTGTTATTGATGTTGTTGTTGTTGGTGGTGGCGGTGTTATTGATGTTGTTGTTGTTGGTGGTGGCGGTGTTATTGATGTTGTTGTTGTTGGTGGTGGCGGTGTTATTGATGTTGTTGTTGGTAGTGGTGGTTATTGTGGTTGTGGTGGTGTTGTCTCAGCAAGACACATCAGACAGACAGACACACTAACCCAGGTAGTCTCAGCAAGACACCCCAGGCAGACAGACACACTAACCCAGGTAGTCTCAGCAAGACACCCCAGGCAGACAGACACACTAACCCAGGTAGTCTCAGCAAGACACCCCAGGCAGACAGACTAACCCAGTGTGGCATACTACGAGTATTTATTCGGTGTATGTCACACTCCCATATAAGCTGCCTCCCACCAGTGAACCAGGTGCTATTTAACAATCAACAGGGGCTCCGTCGTTATATCAGTACCTCAGTTCATCGGTCAGTCACAGACAAACCTGCCAGAGCTGTGAAGCGATGTGGTTCCCTTGTGACACGAGTTTTGGCAGACTTGTCTGGGCTGTTGGTTACTCACAATACTTTGTCTGGCTCTTACTTTTGACCACCGTGTTGCACAGTTGCTATTGTACATAGTGTAAATACTTTGCAGTAATGCGATAAATAGTGGAGCAAGAAAGAGACAACGGAAGTTATATGACTTTTATTTCCTTCATCAAACAAGCAAGCTGCTATTTATAATATGTACACTCTTTACACTATGTACAATAATATAAGAGCAACTGTGCAACACGGTGGTCAAAAGTAAGAGCCAGACAAAGTACCGTGACTAACCAACAGCCCAGACAAGTCTGCCAAAACTCGTGTTACAAGTGAACCACATCGCTTCACAGCTCTGGCAGGTTTGTCTGTGACTGACCGATGAACTGAGGTACTGATGTAACGACGGGGCCCCTGTTGATTGTTAAATAGCACCTGGTTCACTGGTGGGAGGCAGCTTATATGGGAGTGTGACATACACCGAATACTCTTAGCATGCCACACTTGGTTTGTAGGCTATTATACACCTGTTTTCGTGTTTGTCTGTCTGGTGTGTCTCAGCAGGATACACCAGACAGACAGACTAACCCAGGTTGTCTCAGCAGGACACACCAGAAAGACAGACAGACTAACCCAAGTTGTCTCAGCAAGACACAACAGACAAACAAACCCAGGTTGTCTCAGCAAGACGCAACAGACATATAGGCACACTAACCCAGGTTGTCTCAGCAAGACACAACAGACAGGCAGGCACACTAACCCAGGTTGTCTGAACAAGACACACCAGACAGACAGACTAACCCAGGTTGCCTCAGCAAGACACAACAGACAGACACAATAACCCAGGCTGTCTCAACAAGAGGCACCAGACAGACAAACAGACTAACCCAGTTTGTCTCAGCAAGACACACCAGACAGACTAACCAACACACATCGTTGTAACGTAGTGTTTCTATATTCACCACAATAAGCCTCTTTGATATAAGCTTTTCATTGCTGGTTTTACACAGGTGATGGTGAGTCAATAAGAAGTGATGGTGAGTGATAGTCCTTAAATACACCATCACATTGAGTTTGAAGCCGAACAGAAGCTGCATTATCAAGTTATTAAGCAGATGCAGCCTCTCAAAATTGTCTAATAAAAACCAAAATTCGGTTTTCCATTTTCTTCCATAAAACAAAATGTATATTAGGTATTTTTTCTTGAAGGCAATAGTCTTTTTTTTCACAGTTTGATTTCCCCCGGAAGTGATATATGTCCATATTTGAACGTTGCTGCCTGGGACTGCTCGGTCACCGCGTTGCCGGACGTGCTGCTTCTTATGTTGTATACCTTAGTGGCAGTGGAATGTGTTAATATTAGTGTGATCTAACATACGGTGTTGCAACAGTCTCACCACCTCTGTAGCACACGGTGTTGCAACAACCTCACCACCTCTATAGCACACGGTGTTGCAACAACCTCACCACCTCTGTAGCACACGGTGTTGCAACAACCTCACCACCTCTGTAGCACACGGTGTTGCAACAGTCTTACCACCTCTGTAGCACACGGTGTTGCAACAGTCTCACCACCTCTGTAGCACACGGTGTTGCAACAACCTCACCACCTCTGTAGCACACGGTGTTGCAACAGTCTCACCACCTCTGTAGCACACGGTGTTGCAACAACCTCACCACCTCTGTAGCACACGGTGTTGCAACAGTCTCACCACCTCTGTAGCACACGGTGTTGCAACAACCTCACCACCTCTGTAGCACACGGTGTTGCAACAGTCTCACCACCTCTGTAGCACACGGTGTTGCAACAGTCTCACCACCTCTGTAGCACACGGTGTTGTAACAACCTCACCACCTCTGTAGCACACGGTGTTGCAACAGTCTCACCACCTCTGTAGCACACGGTGTTGCAACAGTCTCACCACCTCTGTAGCACACGGTGTTGCAACAGTCTCACCACCTCTGTAGCACACGGTGTTGCAACAGTCTCACCACCTCTGTAGCACACGGTGTTGCAACAACCTCACCACCTCTGTAGCACACGGTGTTGCAACAGTCTCACCACCTCTGTAGCACACGGTGTTGCAACAGTCTCACCACCTCTGTAGCACACGGTGTTGCAACAGTCTCACCACCTCTGTAGCACACGGTGTTGCAACAACCTCACCACCTCTGTAGCACACGGTGTTGTAACAACCTCACCACCTCTGTAGCACACGGTGTTGCAACAGTCTCACCACCTCTGTAGCACACGGTGTTGCAACAGTCTCACCACCTCTGTAGCACACGGTGTTGCAACAACCTCACCACCTCTGTAGCACACGGTGTTGCAACAGTCTCACCACCTCTGTAGCACACGGTATTGCAACAGTCTCACCACCTCTGTAGCACACGGTGTTGCAACAGTCTCACCACCTCTGTAGCACACGGTGTTGCAACAACCTCACCACCTCTGTAGTACACGGTGTTGCAACAGTCTCACCACCTCTGTAGCACACGGTGTTGCAACAACCTCACCACCTCTGTAGCACACGGTGTTGCAACAACCTCACCACCTCTGTAGCACACGGTGTTGCAACAACCTCACCACCTCTGTAGCACACGGTGTTGCAACAACCTCACCACCTCTGTAACACACGGTGTTGTAACAGCCTCACCACCTCTGTAACACACGGTGTTGTAACAGCCTCACCACCTCTGTACTCTTACTATGTACTCTGTTTACACTGTCATGCTTCCTTCAGCAGGTTCCTCAGCACCTTTGCTACTTTCGTTCCTTCATCACCTTTATAATTAGGTATCCCTTAACAAGGAAACTACAGAGGTTACCTTCCTTCATGTTCTTCCTCCTGTAAGGCTGAACATAAGAACGTCTCAGCCGATAGCCTTCAAATTTTCAGTGCTGGTGTACTGTAATAATATAACATTTCAACGCATTTTTTCTATTTTTTTTAATTCGTATATTTACAAAAAGATATGAAAAGCCCATAAAAAGTGTATATATTATCATTGCATATTTCGATTTTACAGAGTAACTGCAGTAATTTTTCAAATACATTTAAATTTTTAGGTAAAATGTGTATGTAGATTCGTACGACTACTGGCAACTGCAGGGACTCATCAGTCTATTTTATAGACACAGGAGCGACTTTTCCTTGTGTATTCTGTCGTAGTAATAAATGTTGAAAGAGATGTGGCATATCTCTTTAAAATGCTCTCAACCATAGGAGAATAACTTTCACGATTTTTGTTTCAGATCAGTTTACTGGCATCCACTGATATGAAGGAGATATATATTATTCAGGGAAATACCATGAACACTGACGTGAGTCGCCAAACATCTGTTTTATCTTACACATGTGTGTGTACATATATACTCACAAGGATGCATCCACGTGTATATAAATGCACATGTATACATACACTCGCAGATATACATTAATACATATGCAGATGCCCCCCATGCATATTTTTTTTTCAACAAGTCGGCCGTCTCCCACCGAGGCATATATATGCACATTTATACATATGCATATGTAAACATTTGTACAAATATACATCCACACATGAGATTTTCGCCTTATAATCGGTGATACACACGTAACAACATGTACCGTATATGCCACCTTTATATCAACAATGTATCTCTTAAATCTCCTATATATATATATATATATATATATATATATATATATATATATATATATATATATATATATATATATATATATATATATATATATATATATATATTCAAACATACATGCCAATAAACGCATATTCATATATGCACATACATATTTATTTTTATAACTAGCACCCTGCGTTGTTCCTGTTACCAGCAGTTAGGTAGAGAGGGCTGGGGTTATTGGTAACGGTGGGGGATGATACCTTTCTCTGATCATTAAGGTAGAGGAGGTTGATATTATGGGATATGGGAGATACTCTTCTAGCATCAAGCAGTGAGAGGAGCGAGACTAGATAAACTCTATCCTTCCGAGAGCCAGTGTTGGAAAGACTCTTGATTTTGACCAAACTCTTATAACTCTTTTCTTTGTGCTGTAAGAGCCTCTTACACTGATGTATATCTTAACACAAGCACTTAGCTTTAGTATCTCTCATTTTAATGCAATTTCAGTCTATTATTCCTCGTTCAGTTATCAACTTCCTCCGTCGTGTATTCACATTCAACTTCCAGACTTTGCAGAATTATTTCCGGCTTCACTCTCAGATAATGCAACCCTCTTCTGCATCTACAAACAGGCTGTGTCATTCTCACACAGCAACATCTCCCACATTATACCACACTCAAAACATTCTAAGCGATTACCATCAGTCTGATTGGTCGGAGACCTGGGCCGCAATTAGGGAGCCGAGAAACGAGGGACTTACCTACTCGCTGCGCTAATGACCTTCCTCGAATTTAGCGCCTCAAGAAATGCGGTGCGCTGTCAAAATATTGAACGACCACGACTCTCCCTTTAATAATTGAGCATTCACCTCTTCAAATTCGTCTTGAAGTAAATAGAGCAACAGTGCCGATAGCGAAAAGCTTGCGTTATCGCAAATGGCAGCGAGGGAGTTTTTAAACTCCGGCTCTCCATGGCTTCGAACCCTCTGCTCGGGGAGTTACATTATATACCCTCGTTTAAGTTCCATTCTTACTGAAAAATATTAGTTTTCTCTCACACTTTCCCCAAACTGAGCCTATCTTTTTCTCTCTGTTTCTCTCTCTCTCTCTTTCTCTCTCCCTCTTTCACTAAACCTCTTTGGAACTCTCAGCAACTTATGGTCTATTCGTGCATTTCCAACACCAGTCTTTGCCAGGTGTGTGAAAGCAAGAGAGATGGTTGTGCTGACGCAGGTGTTGCTCAGGCGCAACGTAAACACCTGTCCACACGTCATCTTTAATGTACTTAGGTAAATTACTACCGTGTCGGAGCACCTGCTGATGGTGAGCGACGGTGATGATAGGGAGGATGGTGAGTAGTGGTAATGCCAGTGGTGGTGACTGTGGTGATGGTGATAATGGCAACTGTGATGATGGTGAAGAATGATGAAGGTGATCGCGTTGTCGGTGAGGGAGAGGAATGGTGATGAGTAATGATAGTCGTGATGGTGAGTTGGTGAAGGGTAGTGACGGTACGACAATGGTGAACGACAGCAAAGTAATAAGAACGATAGTGAACGATTAAAATATTAACAAATGTACTTCCACTCTCTTCTAATGACACTAGAAATTACAAGATTAATAACCATGCTAATAACGATGATAATGGCAACGAAAACTCGTTGTCTGTCTTCTTATGGTAATCCCACGAACTTAATTCTGCCGAGTCTTATTTAATTATTTACGTAATCTCCTTTGACTAAAAGTTAATTAGGCTAATGTATCAGACACTATGTGTATCCCCTCAGAGATCCGCTATAAATTATTAAAGGGATACTTAAAGATTCATACGACCTTTTGTGGCGTCGATTTTCAAAGAGGAACGCGAGGCTACCTTTCTAATTTCACCAGAGCTTAAAAAAAATATTAGTTATTAAACGTGAAGCTAATGTAGGCGAGGTAGGAGGCACCGCATCCTTCATAGCGCGATTTTTGGATGAATTTTAACGCTATACTCGACCCCCTATAGGGGGATTTTGGACAAAGCTATTCTCCACACGTTGCAGCGCGATTTTTTAACTAATTTTAATGCGATTCTGGACTCTACAGTGCGATTTTTTACTCATTTGAATGCGATTCTACTCTCGCTATAGCACGATTTTTTTTACTCAAATTAACGCGATTCTAGATTCGCTCTAGCTCGATTCTTGGGCTCATTTTAACGCGATTCTGACTCATTATACTCTAACTGGCTTTATTGTCCTCCAGGGATAATGCCGTGCTTCTCTTTTCAACTCATTGTATGCAAATGACTTTGAAAGAGAGCAGAGAGAGAAAGAGAGCAAACAGACGGGCATAAATGCAGATGTATAGGCAGACACGTATACAGACAGATATGTAGACAAAGAAACATACACATAGACAGGTAGACTGACATATTCGTGAACACAGACAGACAGGTAGACGGACATATTCGGGGACACAGACAGGTAAACATGGAGATTAGTTACACAGAGACAGGCAAGGGAGCAGGCGACTAGAACAGAGAGAACAGACTCCAAAATATTGAGAGCTTCACAGACAGACAGGAGAACAGGTGACTAGAACAAAGAAAGTGACTGTAAGACATTATCATAAACATATGAGCAGCGCTGCTGTTGTGAGTGATCAATATATGCCCTGGTCGTCGTTAATAAAGCCTCTTACGTTGTCAGATTAATCCAATGATGTGCAGGTCATCACTCAATTATTCCCTCTCTCTCTCTCTCTCTCTCTCTCTCTCTCTCTCTCTCTCTCTCTCTCTCTTGCTCTCTCTCTCTCTCTCTCTCTCATCTCTCTCTCTCTCTCTCTCTCCTCTCTCTCTCTCTCTCTTTTCGTGTTTCACCCTTCATTGGCTGCCTCTCATCTTCGGCTTTCAACTTTCAGATTTAATTTTCCTGCTCTCTCTCTCTCTCTCTCTTCATTCATCATCCTTCCTCACCTTTTCCCTATCCATTCTCCGTTGTTTTCCCACCCACTAAAATGTGGCTGTTGGGTCGAGACGCAGCTCCTGGTCTGGCCTCTTTAGTCGATCAGTTTTATTGCATGTTGGCCTCCTGGACCCTGTCATACCTGTACTTCAAACTACCTGCTGTATCTGCCTTAGTTTCATCTGTCTGACGTCTGTACAGTACTTTATCTGACGTCTCTATATCACATTGCCTGTACATAGCCTAACTTCTCTTATATCATATATTCATTTGTATCTTCCATATATGCCCCCTTCTTTATTTTATATATCTTGTTCCCATCTATCCTGTCAACATATGTCTGAGTATTTTGTGCATCGTGAACCGCTTAGTCATCCAGTATAGTAAGATACAATTCCTTTACGTACGGTAAGTGCTATGTTAGTGCTAGTGCTTGTGTTGTCCTGTTGTGTGACGTGCTATGTTAGTGCTGGTACTCGTGCTGTCCTGTTGTGTGACGTGCTATGTTAGTGCTGGTACTTGTGTTGTCCTGTTGTGTGACGTGCTATGTTAGTGCTAGTGCTTGTGTTGTCCTGTTGTGTGACGTGCTATGTTAGTGCTAGTGCTTGTGTTTGTCCTGTTGTGTGACGTGCTATGTTAGTGCTGGTACTCGTGCTGTCCTGTTGTGTGACGTGCTATGTTAGTGCTGGTACTTGTGTTGTCCTGTTGTGTGACGTGCTATGTTAGTGCTGGTACTCGTGTTGTCCTGTTGTGTGACGTGCTATGTTAGTGCTGGTACTCGTGTTGTCCTGTTGTGTGACGTGCTATGTTAGTGCTGGTACTCGTGTTGTCCTTTGTGTGACGTGCTATGTTAGTGCTGGTACTCGTGGTTGTCCTGTTGTGTGACGTGCTATGTTAGTGCTGGTACTCGTGCTGTCCTGTTGTGTGACGTGCTATGTTAGTGCTGGTACTCGTGTTGTCCTGTTTGTGTGACGTGCATGTTAGTGCTGGTACTCGTGTTGTCCTGTTGTGGACGTGCTATGTTAGTGCTGGTACTCGTGTTGTCCTGTTGTGTGACGTGCTATGTTAGTGCTGGTACTCGTGTTGTCCTGTTGTGTGACGTGCTATGTTAGTGCTGGTACTCGTGTTGTCCTGTTGTGTGACGTGCTATGTTAGTGCTGGTACTCGTGTTGCCCTGTTGTGTGACGTGCTATGTTAGTGCTAGTGCTTGTGTTGTCCTGTTGTGTGACGTGCTATGTTAGTGCTGGTACTCGTGTTGTCCTGTTGTGTGACGTGCTATGTTAGTGCTGGTACTCGTGTTGCCCTGTTGTGTGAACGTGCTATGTTAGTGCGGGTACTCGTGTTTCCTGTTGTGTGACGTGCTATGTTAGTGCTGGTACTCGTGTTGCCCTGTTGTGTGACGTGCTATGAATGTGTTACATTTTATTCTACGTACGTCATCCCAATGTAGGTGTGCCTCCCGAACAGTGTACCAGGTGCACCGTAACACTGCTGGAGCACTGCAACACTTCTGGAGCACTGTAATACTAATGGAGCATTGTAACATTGCTCTATGCTGGAGCACTGTAACACTGCAAAAGCACTGCAACACTGCTGGAGCACTGCAACACAATTTTTTTTTCCATTTCCCTGTCATTCACTCCTTGTGACCTGGAATTTTTATTTGTGTTCTTAAAGTGTTTATTACAACCTAGGATTTCAAATGGCCTGTTATCCCAGGTGTAATGGGAGCAAATAAACACAGTAGAAAAAGTTTAGACTTATTTTATCCTTCACCAATTATAACAGCAATATGTACACTATGTACAGTGATAAATATAGTGCACTCCACGGTAAGCAAGGCAGAAATAGAAGCCACAAGATAGCAGACCGTGCTTCAACCAGCTCTAGAGTGGGAATGACAAGGGCAGACAGGAGAGCGGTATCCACATAACCTCTGCGATTGTCAATCCCACCTTCTTTTTGGCTAAAACCTGGTCCTAGTTGAACGATGGGGCCCCATCATCAACTCTTAGCAACCTGGTTCGCTGGTTGGGGAGATACCCTGTAAATGAGGGTGTGTCCATGCGCCGAATAAGGTTACGTACTCTTTGCATGCCACACCCCCACCCCCGAGAAGGCTCAGGATTAGGCTGCCACCTCCCAGTGGAAAACCGTGCCGCCATGGCACAAAATAAGGGGGACCGCCTATCTCTCCACCATCCAACTCTTAGATAGAGCTCAGCTTTCCTAGTGACCAAAAGCCAAACCCTAAACTCAGAGTAAAGGACAGCAGTCAGATAGGCCAACATAGGTCCAAGATACAAGCGACGGTAGCCCGTATCCCCTCACTAAAAAAAACCCCCACATCAGGGGATAAAAAAAAGAGCTTGAAAGGGGGGTTACCACAAATACATCCAAACCTAAATAAAATTAAACTAGACTCTTGACAAAGAGTCTGCCAAAAACATTTTCTTTGCCGGCAATGTACTGAATTTTGAAATTGTAGGGCTGCAGCCTGAGCGTCCAACGCATAAGCCTTGGTGTTGTGATTCTTCATGGCTTGGAGATAGACTAAGGGGTTGTGATCACTGTAAAACTGTGCCCACCTGCGATGTCTGGCCCACATAACATCGAATGTTCCAAAGCCAGTACCAGCGCGGGGGGCTTCTTTTTCAATGGTAGAGTAAGCTCTCTGATGTGGCTGGAACTTGGCTGAAAAGTATGCGATTGGCTGCAGCTCCTTGTTCCCGATTTGTAATAGTACCGCCCCCAACCCCAGACTCAAAAGGGCATCAACCTGTAATGAAAAAGGTTTGGAGAAGTCTGGAGACAAGAGAATGGGTGCAGGGGGCACAATAATCTTTTTGCTTTTAAAAGCAGTGTTACAATCTGAGTCCAATTAAAGGAACTTTATGACTGGTAAAGAGGTAAGGGGGGCTACAATATCTGAGAAATTCTTACAGAATCTTCTGTAAAATCCTATCATGCCAGGAAACGTTGAAGAGATTTCCTATCATGAGGAATTGGTTATTCTTTAATCGAAAGAACTTTAGCAAGTTTAGGTGCAACCCTTTACCACTCCCTACTTCATGGCCTTGAAAAGTGACAGTGGCCTGGCCAAAGAAGATTTAGACAAATTAACTGTTAATTTGGGGAAATTTTCTTAAAGGTCTCAAACAGAGCTTTAAGTCTAAGTAGGTGTTGATCCCAAGTATCAGACACCACAACAATATCATCAAAGGTATGCTGCCGTGCCTTCAAGTCCTTTAATAGCCTGATGGACGAGTTTCGGGAATGAAGAGGGGAATTTTCATTCCGAAGGGGTAACTGTATACTGATAATGACCTCCTGGAATCACGAAGGCAGAGATTTCCTTCGCCTTATCTGTAAAAGGTACCTGATAGTAACCTTTAAGGAGATCTAATTTGGACCAAAAGTAGCCTTACCCACAAAGTCAATTACGTCATCCAGACGAGGAAGAGGGTAAGCATCTGTAATTGTGACCTCGTTCCCCTTTTACGGTTAGTCTGTGCACATACGAAACCCTCCATCAGCCTTTTTTACTAGGATGCACGGTGAAGCCCTGGACTGATGACTCCTCCACTAAACCATGTTTTAACAAGAAGTCTACTTCCTGCTGAAGTAGCCTTTGCTTTTCAGATTAGCTTGTAGGGGGAGAGTTTAATTTGGGTTTAGATTTTCCCACATCTACATCATGGTAACCTAACGTACATTTTTTCGGCACATCCGAAAAATAATTAGGATATGACTGTAGAAGCTCAGTTAAATTGGTTGCTTGTATTTCAGAAAATCCATCCATTAACGGGCTAGGATCCTTGAGGAGGACAGAATTTAAAGTTTAGTATTAAATTCAGAGATAGATTTGCAAAGAGTCAGAGTCGTCCTCAGAGGTAGAGGACAGAGTCATTACTGGGATTTTTATCTGGTGTATGAAAGGCCTTGATTTGATTTATTGGTAAGTTTTTGTTTTTGAGGTCTTACAGGGGAGCTACCACATAATTTAATTCAGATAATCTACTTACTATCTGCATAGGTCCCGTAAATCTAGCTTTAAAGGGGTGTGGCCGGGTATAGGTTCCTGCACCAACACCTTGTCTCCTGGAGGGGGAAGGAGCGGAATTGTGCACTTTTGTCATACCTCTGTTTCATCTTACTTTGAGCTATCTTTGGGTTTTAGCCGTGGCAAACTCACGTGCCACCTGCAACCTTGAAGACGGGTTGTAGAGTGCTGAGCTTACGTCTTCTCCCATCCATCCTTCTTTGAGCACCCGAAGAGGCCCTCGTACATTGTCCCCAAAAAGATCAGCTAAAAACGGACTATACCCTGTAGACTCTTGCACCGCTCTCGTACTGAGAACAGCAACAATGGTAGAGATTCATCCCAATCTGTCGGAAAGTGCATGCAAAAATTTCTCATCATTGTTTTTAATGTTTGGTGGAATCTTTCCAAGGCGCCTTGGGAACTGAGGGTGATAGGCAGTGGATAATTTTGTGAATTATCCCTAACCAGTTAATACTTCCTTAAATGCTTTGGCAGTGAAGTTAGTACCTTGATCATTTTGTATAGTTTTAGGAATGCCAAAACAAGAAATGAATTTTTGTTAAAGCTTTGAGAATAGCTTTTAATTGATACTACGCTTTGGGATCGCTTCAGGATATCTGGTTACTTTATCCAAAATTTGTAAATAAATACTGATTTCCAGACTTTGACTTAGGTAGTGGACCTACACAATCTATAATTAAATCTGCAAAAGGTTCTCCATCAGCAGGTAGGGTTGGAGAGGTTGCAGGTTTAATAAAAGTTCCAGGTTTCCCAACTTGCTGACTTCTCGGCAACACCTAATATGATTCTTCACATCTTTCTTTAATTTTGGCCAATAAAATTCTTTTGTGATTCTATACAAGGTTTTTGTAATTCCTATGTGACTCCTGATGACGTATTATGAGCTATATTTAATATCTGAGGTCTATACTTGGTTGGAACCACTAACCTGTCTTAATTGCCGGCCCTCTTTCTCCTTACCAGTCTCAGTGCAAACCAAATAATCTTTTTTTAACTTCATACTTGACTGGATGCCCCCAAGAGATTTACCCATGGCCCTGAAAAGCGAATTTTAAAGAAGGGTCCTTTCGTTGTTCCTTCCCCCCGGAAAAGGGCAGTCCCTCGGGCATGGAAAACAGAGACATCTGGCAATCCTGCAACCTGGGAATAGGAAGGCTTGATCGGGGTCTGTTTCCCCTTGATTTACGAGACTCCGGCCGGTGTGTCTCATAAAACAACGTGGCTATTCCGAGATCGGAGTCGTCCAAGGATAGGTCAACATTCTCCCCAGACAACCCTTGGGATGTTGCCCGGGGTTATGGCCAACACTGGAGAAGCATTAATCATTATAGGTTCAGGACACGAAGTAACAGTAGTAATGTTATTACCCAGTAATTTAAAATGGCATTTTTCATGGGAAATCCTTTTGAGATACCTACATCAAGTACCCAGTGTAATATTTTCACTGTACATAAATTTTTTTGCAAAGGAACTGAATATATAGCTCCTCCGTAAGCTTTCCAATAAAACTGAGGGAAATTTAAGGAAGTATTCTCTGAAAGGGTTTTATTCCTTCTCTGCAAGTGAGCAATATGCTCCAGTATTTTCTAAAGGTATTTTCTTTAATTGGTTCGATTTTCCTGAAGGGAAATAAAAATTTTCGCAATAATAAGGGGCCATACCTTTTTCTACTTCTCTAGGGGACCTGTTACTAGGGATATTAGAGATTTTCCCGATGGGTTTGAGGTTTTTGGGGGCAGTTGGAACTGATATGAACCTACTTTATTACACCTGAAGCAGACGACAGGCTTGCCCTTACTCCCCGATGACGTTGCAAGTGGTGTTCGTTCTGGCTGGTTCCCCTCTGGATATTGTTGTCGAGATGCTCCATAAATAGTTGCCTCTCCGCAGGGGACCATATGTTGAGAAGCGTGGCTCACCAGGTGACTTGGGTTGGATGTCGTAGACGCTCTCACCCCGGCTGGCACTTCATTCTCCATGTTTTTCGATCTCTGCTCACGCCAGACTGTTGAAAAGAGGACGGGACCGCTCGGACAAGGAGCGGTTCGTTTCGAAGGTATCAGCCAACCTGGCCGCCTCCAATGCAGTGGTTAAGTCACGATCCTGCAGAAAGACACAACCTCTGGTCCCACAGACTCCAGCAGGTTATCAATCAGAATAAGCTGCACCAGCTCCTCAAAGCTAGAGACACCACTCGCTTTATACCGCTGGTAAAAGCTTGGTTTGCTGTCTCACAAAATCCACCAGGGATTGACCAAGCTGCCGCCTGTTCAATTTGAAGGTCTTACGATATTAGCTGGGATCATGTATATGCTCCCAAACACTGTGGTCTTCACTACTTGATAATCAGGAGAATTCAGCGTCCCGTTAATACCGGGCGTAAATTCCTGTGCCTTACCCAATAATGCTGTATGAACCAAACGCTGCCCAGTGCTGTTCCGGCCACCTCAAGGCTCGAGCCTGATTTTCGAAGCTTTTGAAAAATTGCTCTGGTTCGGCCTCATTTTAAGCGGGGAACAAGCTGTACGCTTTTTGTAAACTGAAATCGTTTACAGAATGCGAAAACTGCCTTCTTTCCTATCAAATTCTTCCCTTGCGAATGCTCTCTGTTTCCCTAGTTTGCTCAAGATTGATTTTTGCCAGCTCAAGTGCCAACGACGCTGATTCACCCTGGAGACAACCCAGCTGCACTATACTGACCATTTTGCTCCGTAGGTATATCATCTTCCTCCTGCGGAACATGTAGTTTTTGCCCTAGCTCCCGTAGAGGGGGTGTTTGATGGCCATCTCCTCTTCAATAAGTATGTCAGTAATAAGTGAACGCAGTTGCGCAGCCTGTAAGAGTGCGTTTATAGGGAATGCCAATGGAACGAAGCAATTTGCCCCAAAAACGCTGTTTGAGACAATTTAGGTAGGTTATGCAAAGTAATGCCGACAAACCAGGCGTCTGACTCGTCTAGGTGGCATAAGTTATTCGCTATGCACAGTTTCGAATACCCCAACGTAACACGTTAATTTGCAGAACACGCTTTGCTTGCACCGTACGAATACCCCAACGTAACACTTTAATTTGCAGAATACGCATACAAGCAAAGCCGACTGCACACAAGATTGACCGTAGCGAAGCGAGCACACTGAACAAGCTAGTAAGCGGGGCTGTTGAACGATCACACAATAGCAAGGCTGATCATAAAGCAAAATGCCACGCAAAATTTGTAAAGCGAAGCGAAACAGCAAGCTACACAATGTTCCTGCTACAAGTTCCACCCTAAGCTCAACCGTTTTTTCTAAGTCCAGCTCTCGGACAGGCTACCCATATTACAACCTGGATTTCAAATGGCCTGTTATCCCAGGGGTTTAAAGGGAGCAAATAAACACAGTAGAAAAAGTTTAGACTTATTTTATCCTTCACCAATTATAACAGCAATATGTACACTATGTACAGTGATAAATATAGTGCACTCCACGGTAAGCAAGGCAGAAATAGAAGCCACAAGATAGCAGACCGTGCTTCAACCAGCTCTAGAGTGGGAATGACAAGGGCAGACAGGAGAGCGGTATCCACATAACCTCTGCGATTGTCAATCCCACCTTCTTATTGGCTAGAACCTGGTCACTAGTTGAACGATGGGGCCCCATCATCAACTCTTAGCAACCTGGTTCGCTGGTTGGGGGAGATAGCCTGTAAATGAGGGTGTGTCCATGCGCCGAATAAAGGTTACGTACTCTTTGCATGCCACAGTGTTGTAATATCTACCTTATTTCACTGTTATGTATTATTATTTTTCTTGTGTCTTAACTCATTGTCATTACATTTTCTTGTGTTAACTCTTTTTATTCTGTGTACCATTATTTTTGTGTTAAATGTTATATATATTTGTTTGAACTTTGTAGATTGTAGCGCCATTATCTTGTGTGTCAAGTAAGAATATAGTGCAAGAACCTTTATAAGTTTAGTATACCTGGAGTACACCTGGAGTATGCCTGGAGTATACCTGGAGTACACCTGGAGTACACCTGGAGTATACTTGGAGTATACCTGGAGTATACCTGGAGTACACCTGGAGTATACCTGGAGTATACCTGGAGTATACTTGGAGTATACCTGGAGTATACCTGGAGTACACCTGGAGTATACCTGGAGTACACCTGGAGTATGCCTGGAGTATACCTGGAGTACACCTGGAGTACACCTGGAGTATACTTGGAGTATACCTGGAGTATACCTGGAGTACACCTGGAGTATACCTGGAGTATACCTGGAGTACACCTGGAGTATACCTGGAGTACACCTGGAGTATACCTGGAGTATACCTGGAGTATACCTGTGAGTCTGTATTATTTTTATTCTTCTTATTATTATTTCTTTAAACAAATTCACTCTCAGTTTAATTTATAAAGTAAAATCGTTATTATTGCTTATTTTTTCAGTAATTTGTTTTGCTAATTTAAGATTAAGAGTTTAAGTGTTCAAACCGGTTATTTCTTGATATTTTTAATATTATTCTAAGTTTTATTTTCCCCGTTTAGACTTTTTTTAGATAAATTGACTTTGCAAATGACTTTTTTAAGCAATTTGTTCTTCTGTTATTATTTTCTTTTTATAATTTTTTTAGTGTTATTCTTATGCAATATTCAGTATTCATTGTAATATTTTCAGTATATTAATTTATTTCTGTTATCATTGCATGATATATTTTTTGTGCCAATCTTCAGGAAATTTGTTTTTCCAGCAGATTTCCAGTTACATAAAGTTTTGTGATTTTATTTTATAATTTTCGCATTGATTTATAATTTTATTATCAAATTTCTTTATTGAATTGAGAGTAAAGACAGATCACTTTTGCAATTACTTCGGATTAAAGTAATACTTCCCTTTTCCTGAATTTTCAAAGTAATTCCTTATCCTTGCCATATAAAATTCAGTGAGTTTTCCCCTCCCATTCAGTGTACCTTATAAATCTTTATTTACTTATGCGGAATTAGCTAAGAATCTTTAAATTCAATTAAGCTACACTATGTCGTATACTCTCTTTTATTATTCGTTGTTTTCATTGTCATTGTGCAAATTCCCTGAAATTATGTCTCAGCAATGACTTGGTGAATAACGTCAGTCAAGTCAGTGTCGTATCTGTGCAACATCATAATAGTCCCTTACCGACTGAAAGAAAATATCTAATTCTTAGGCAATATAGTTGTTCACACAGCTTGTATCCAAGATTTGTCACAGTGCTGCGGAATGTGAAGTTCACATTAAGTCCTTATAGATATGTGCATTACCTATTAACATAACCGAGCGATCAGGCACTGTCTGGAATCCAGTCCCTATATTATCTTGCACGCAGGATAGTGTACAGTTACCTCGAGTTTCAGAGGAACCTCAGACAATCTTGAGTACTGAGACTACTATCCTTGCGATGGCTACGTGTTCCAGTGGAAGTTCCTCCTCAGGGGACGCATTGTCAAAAAACGACTATTCGAAATAAGTTATGCGTCTCTTGTTGATATCACAAGCCGTCTGCAGAAAGACGTTTCTGTCATGGCTAGGGCGCTCACTAGAATGTCTGTTGTTCCCCTGTGTTCCAGATGGTGATAATATCCTAGTTGACAGTGATCCTTTCAAAGCACAGAGTTGAATGTCAAGCAGCCATTACATGTTGTAAGAGATAGTAAGATCCGTTTCTCCCTTGCTAATATTTCTTGTCATAGCATTAACTATTTCAATAGGGAAGAGTCCATCCACTCCACCGAGCCTGTTCATTCCTTCAGTAAGAAAGTAATCCTAAGTCCCTAGTAACAAATATTGGAGGTGAATTCTGTAACTTACTTATGTTCAGTTTTATTTAAGTGTTCACATTCTCTTTGAATTCTGAAATTTAACAGTAAAAAACTTGCGTGCACCAAGTCTGCCTTTTCTGTTAAAAACTTTTTTCTTTATATATATACTTCCTCAGAATTCATAGAGTACATTAGTGATTCCATCATTACAATAATTTATCATCCTTAAGTATAGTTCTTATGTTCAACTGTTGTGTACATTGATATTATATAGAATCAGCCAAGAGGTGTAATGCCTTCAGTCCATTGTGTATATTGGGACGCCATATGTTAACATGGCCGAGCTGTCAGTAGTACCGTGTACTGTGTACTATACTGTTATATCCGTTACTTTATAGATACGCTCAGTGACTAGCTGTGACGCCACGAGTTCCTCGCACATGAGCCGTAGGCCACAGCATTCCCCCTCAGTTTCCGAAGACCTACAGAGTAAGCAAGGGCTGGTATCTAGACTCATCACTTCTCGCCATATTATACGCTGCCAACGAGTGTATTACATCTCCCAGAATCTCCCTAAGAAGCCACACGACACTGCTGGAACACTGTAATACTGCTCTATGCTGGGGCACTGCAGGAGCTCCGTAACACTACAAGACCACCATAACACTGCTAGAGCACTGCAACACTTCTGGGCCACTGCAACACTGCTGGAGCACTGCAACACTGCTGGAGCACTGCAACACTGCTGGAGCACTGCAACACTGCTGGAGCACTGCAACACTTCTGGGCCACTGCAACACTGCTGGAGCACTGCAACACTGCTGGAGCACTGCAACACTGCTGGAGCACTGCAACACTGCTGGAGCACTGCAACACTGCTGGAGCACTGCAACACTGCTGGAGCACTGCAACACTTCTGGGCCACTGCAACACTGCTGGAGCACTGCAACACTGCGGGAGCACTGCAACACTGCTGGAGCACTGCAACACACTGCTGGAGCACTGCAACACTGCTGGAGCACTGCAACACTGCTGGAGCACTGCAACACTGCTGGAGCACTGCAACACTGCTGGAGCACTGCAACACTGCTGGAGCACTGCAACACTGCTGGAGCACTGCAACACTGCTGGAGCACTGCAACACTGCTGGAGCACTGCAACACTGCTGGAGCACTGCAACACAGCTGGAGCACTGCAACACTGCTGGAGCACTGCAACACTGCTGGAGCACTGCAACACTGCTGGAGCACTGCAACACTGCTGGAGCACTGCAACACTGCTGGAGCACTGCAACACTGCTGGCACTGCAACACTGCTGGAGCACTGCAAACCTGCTGGAGCACTGCAACACTGCTGGAGCACTGCAACACTGCTGGAGCACTGCAACACTGCTGGAGCACTGCAACACTGCTGGAGCACTGCAACACTCCTGGGCCACTGCAACACTGCTCCTTCAGAATTCATTTCCTCCAAATACTAA
>NC_069425.1:38175123-38187623 GCF_026875155.1 Cherax quadricarinatus | reverse complement strand
CCCCCACACACACCCCCCCCACAAAACACCACCCCACACACACCCCCCCAAACACACACCACCCCACACACACCCCCCCAACCCCCACACCCCCCCCACACACACCCCCCCACACACACCCCCCCACACACCCCACCCCACACCCCACCCCCACACACACCCCCCCCAAAACACACCACCCCACACACCCCAAACCCCACACACACCACCCCACACACCCACCCCACACACACCACCCCACACACACCCCCCAACCCCACACCCCCCCACACACACCACCCCACACACACCCCCCCAAAACACACCACCCCACACCCCCACCACCCACAAAACACCACCCCAAACACCCACCCCACACAAAACCACCCCACACACCCCACCCCCCCACACCCCAACCCCACACACACCCCCCCACACACACCCCCCAACACACCCCAAACCCCACACACACCACCCCAAAAACCCCAAAACCCCACCCCCACACCACCCCACACACACCACCCCCACACAAACCCCCCACACACACCCCCACCCCACACCCCCCCACACACACCCCCCCAAAAAACCACCACCCCACACACACCCCCCCACACACCCCACCCCACACAACCCCCCCCCACACCCCCACCCCCCCACCCCCCCCAAACCAAAACCCCACCCCACACACACCACCCCCCACACCCCCCCCAAACACACCACCCCACACCCCCCAACCCCCCCACCCCCACCCCCCCAAACACACACCACCCCACACCACACCCCCCCCCACACACCCACCCCACACCCCCACCCCCCACACACCACCCCCCCACACCCCCCCCCCACACAAAACCACCCCACACAAAACCCAACCCCACCCCCACCACCCCACAAAACCACCCCAAACACACCCCCCCCCCCACCACACCCCCCCAACACACACCACCCCACACACCCCCCCCACACACACCACCCAACCCCACACCCCCCCCAACACACCCCCACCCCACAACAAAACCCCCCCACAAAACCCACCCAACACACACCCCCCCCACACACCCCACCCCCCCCCAAACCCCCCCCCCACACACACCACCCAACACACACCACCCCCCACACCACCCCACACACACCCCCCCCACCACACCACCCCCAACACACCCCCCAAACAACCCCACCCCACACACACCACCCCACAACCCCACCCCACCCCACACCCCCCCACAACACCCCCAACACACCCACCCCACACACACCACCCCAACACACCCCCCCCACACAAAAACCCCCCCAGACACACCACCCCACACACCCCCACCCCCCCACACACCCCCCAACACAAAAACCCACCCCACACACACCACCCACCCCACCCCACCCCACCACCCCACCCAAACACACCCCCCCACACACACCACCCCACAACACCACCCTCACCACACCCCCCCAAACCCACCACCCCACACACACCACCCCACACACACCACCCCACCAAAACCCCCCACAAAACACCACCCCACACACACCCCCTCACACAAAACCCACCCCACACACACCCCCCAACACACCACCCCACACACACCCCCCCACACCCCACCCAACACACACCCCCCCACACAAACCCACCCCACACACCCCAACCCCACCCCACCCCACCCAACACACCCCACCCCCCCAACACCCCCCAACACACACCACCCCCCAACACCCCCCCACACACACCCCCCCCCCACAACACCCACCCCCCCACAACCACCCCAACAAAACCACCCCCCAAAACCCCCCCACCCCACACACACCACCCCCAACACACCACCCCACAAAACACCACCCCCCCCACCACACCACCCCACACCACCCCCCCACACACCCCCCCCACACACACCACCCCACACCCCCACCCTACACCCCCCACCCCAAAACAAAACCACCCCACACACACCCCCCACACACACCACCCCCACACACACCATCCAGACAAACCACCCCACATACCCCCAAAAAACACACACCCCCCCCACAACACCCCCCCAGAACACCCCCCAAAACACACAAAACCCCAACACACCACCCCAAAACACACCCCCCCAACACCCCACCCCACACACACCCCCCCACACACCCCACCCCCCCACACACCACCCCAAAACACCCCCACCCCACACACACCCCCCCCCACACACACCACCCAACCCCAAAACCCCCCCAAACAACCCCCCCCCCCCCAACACCCCACCCCACAAAACCCCCCCCCCAAAACACCCAAACCCCCCACACCCCACCCCACACACCACCCCCCCACAACCACCCCAAAACACCCACCCCACACACACCACCCCCCCCCCCACCACCCCCACACACCACCCCACAAAACACCACCCCACACACACCCCCCCACACACACCACCCCCCACACACCACCCAACACCCACCCCCCAAACCCCACACCACCCCCCCCCAACCCCAAACCCCACACAACACCCCCCCACACACCCCACCCAACCCCCACACCCCCCCCCCAACCCCCAAACCCCCCACAACCCCCCCACAACCCCCCCCACACACACCCCCCCACACCACCCCCCCACACACCCCAACCCCACACACACCCCCCCAACACCCCCACCCCAAAACACACCACCCCACAACACGCCCCCCACACACACCACCCAACAACCCCACCCCCCCCCACCCCCCCCACACCACCCCACAAAACCCCACCCCACACACCCCACCCCCCCCCCACAACCCCCCCCAACACCACCACCCAAAACACACACCCCCACACACACCCCCCCACCAACCCCCCCACCCTACACACCACCCAACACACCCCCCAACCCCACACACACCCCCCCACACACACCACCCCACAAAACACCCCCCACACACCCCAAACCCCACACACCCCACCCCACACAACCCCCCCACACACACCCCACCACACCACCCAACACACACCACCCCCCCAAAACACCCCCAAACACCACCACCCCAACACACCACCCAACACACCCCCACCCCCCCCAAAACCACCCCAAAACACACCACCCCACACCACCACCCCACCCCACACCACCCCAAACACCACCCACACCACCCCCCCACCAAAAACCACCCCACACACACCACCCCACACCACCACCCCACACACACCACCCCACACACACCACCCACACACCCCCCCCAAACAAAACACCACCCCACACCACCACCCCACAAACACCACCCCACAAAACCCCCCCAAAACACCCCACCACCCCACACACACCCCCCCCCACACACACCCCCCCACCCCACACCCCAACACACCCCCCCACCCACACCACCCCACACACACCCCCCAAACACACCCCAACCCCACACACACCCCCCCACACACACCCCCCCACACACACCCCCCCCACACACACCACCCCCCCCACCACCACCCCCACACCCCACCCCCCACACACCCCCCCACACACCCCAAACCCCACACCCCACCCCCCCAAAACACCCCACCCCCACACACCACCCCACACACACCCCCCCACAAAACACCACCCCACAAAACCCCAAACCCCACCACACCCCCCCAAACACCCCCACCCCACCACACCACCCCACACCCCCACCCACAACACCACCCCCACACAAAACCCCCCCACACACACCATTAAACTACAGACCATTGTCACGCCCATTTTTTGTATGAAAATAAAGGAGAAGATTATCAGGAGAAGGTGGTGGAACCCCTAGAAAGGAATGATCTCATCAACACACCACAGGGTTTTTCGGGGACGGGAAACCCTGTGTCAAAAAAACCCTACGGGAAGTTCTATGACTTTGGTGACGAGAAAGAAAAGGGAGAAGAGGGGGGGGTGGATTCCCATTTTTTGGACTGCAAAAAAGGCGTTTGACACTTTCCACACAAAGATTGGTGCAAAAACTTGGGACCAAGCGGGGTTTAACAGGGAAGGCCCCTACAAGGGAAATCGGGGAATACTTGTCGGGAAGACAGAAAGCGAGTCAGGGTACGTGGCGGGTGTCAAGTGGGCACCTGTGCCCGGGCGGGGTCCCGCGGGGGTTCATTTCCTAGGACCAGTGCGTTTCGGGTTTTTTTGGGTGAACGACAGGGAGGAAAGGGTTTAATCGGGGTGCCCCTTGTTTGCAGATGACGTGAAGTTGATGAAGAAGAAAAAACACTCGATCAAAAAAAGGACCGGGGCAAACTACAAAGGGTTTTCGGGGACAGGCTGCGCCCTGGTCCAGCAATTGGTTTCCTGGAGAAAAATCCCCCCAAATTTCAAAGTAAATGAAGTTTGGGGGAAGGGCAAAAAAAAGGGCGCGGAGTACAGTCTGGGGGTCAGAGACTACAAACCTCACTAAAGGAAAAAAGATTTTGGGGGTGATTTAAAACACCGGGCACACCCCTGAAGCGCACATAAACCCCAAATTTCCCGCTGCACCCATATGGGCGCCTAGCAAACCTCAGCCCACTTTCCGACATCTTAAAAGGGAAATTCGTTCAGGCCCCTGAAACCCGTAACGTTGGGGGCCCATTTTGGGAAGTATGCGGCACCATTTGGGAAACCCCAAACCCCTACCCAAAGGGCACTTTAAAAAAAAACTAGAGAAAGTGCAAAGGTTTCAACAAGACTAGCCCCAGGGGCAAAGAGGTATGCCCTACGAGGAAAATTTAAGGGAAATCAACCTGACGACATGGGGGGACGGGAAAAATGGGGGGGAAAATGGTAAGGGACATAAAAAATACGGGAGGGGAAAATTGGGACAAGGTGGACAAAAACAGGATTTTCCAGAAAATTGGACACTAACAAGGGACACAGTTGGAAGCTGAAGACAAAACATGAATCACAGGGATGTTAGGAAGAAATTTCTTCACCACGATTAGTCAGTAAGGGGGAATATTTTTGGGAACGTTTGTAGTGGAGGCAGGATCCATCCCATAGTTTTAAGCAGGGGTAAGATAAAGCTCACGGCTCGGGGGAGTGACCTAGTGGATTTAGTGAAGAGGCGGGGGCCCGGAGCTCGGACTCGACCCCCCAACCTCAACTAGGTGAGTACAAACCAAACCCCCCACCCAAACCCCCCCCACCAACCCCACCCCAAAACACAAACCAAACCCCCCACACACCAACCCCCCACACCCACCCCACAAACACCCCCCCACACACACCACCCCCCCACACCCACCCCACAAAACCACCACCCCAACACACCCCCCACACACCCCCACCCCAAACACACCACCCCACACAAAACCCCCCAAAACACCCACCCCCCACACACCACCCCCCACAAACCCCCCACCCCCACACCCACCCCCCCAAACCCACCCCCACACACCCCCCACACAAAAACCAAACCCCCACCCCACCACCCCCCACACACCACCCCCCACCACCACCCCAAAACCCCACCACCCCCCACACCAACCCCCCTAACACCACCCCCACACCAAACCCCCCCAACCAACACCACCCCCCACACACCACCCCACAACACCACCCCACACAACCACCCCACCCACACCACCCCAAAACACCCCCCACACCAACCCCCACCCCACACACACCCCCCCCACACACCCCACCCAAAAACCAAACCCCCCCACACAAAACCACCCCACACACACCACCCCCCACACACACCACCCCACCCAACCACCCCAAAACACCCCACCCCACCACACCACCCCCCACCCCACCCCCCCCCAAAAACCACCCCACACACACCACCCCACAACCACCCACCCCACACACACCAAACCCCACACACACCACCCAACACACACCCCCCCACACACCCCCACCCACAACACCACCCCACACACACCCCCCCACCCACACCACCCAACACACACCCCCCAACACCCCACCACCCCCCACACACCACCCCACAAAACCCCCCCCAACACACACCACCCCCCACACACCACCCCCCCACACACCACCCCACACATTTCCCCCCCCCACCACACCACCCCACACACACCAACCCCCCCCACCACCCCACCACACCACCCCACACACCAAAACCCCCACAACCCCCCCCCCACACAACCCCCCAAACCCCCCACAACACCACCCCCCAACAACCCCACCCACCAACCCCCCAAAACCACCCCCCACACACAACCCCAAAACACAAAAACCCCACACACACCCCCCACACAAAACCACCCCACACACACCCCCCACACACCCACCCCCACACTCACCCCCCCCACACACACCCCCCCAAACACACCACCCCAAACACACCCCCCCACACACACCACCCCCACAACCCACCCCACCACACCCCCCACAAAACCACCCCCACCCAAACCACCCCCCCCACACCCCCCAAACACAACCCCCCCCACACACACCCATCCACACACCACCCAACACACACCACCCAACACCAAAACCCCTCAACACACACCACTCCAAAAAACAACCCCCCAACACACACCACCCCAAAACACCACCCCCCAACACCCCCCCACCCCACACACACACCACCCCACACACACCACCCCCCACACCCCACTCAAACACCCACCCAACACACACCAACCCAAAAACACCACCAAATCAACACAACCACTCAACACACACCCCCAACACACACCCCTCAACAAAACACCACCCCCACACACCACCCCACACAAAACCACCCCACCCCACACCAACCCCAAAACCCACCCTCAACCCCAACCACCCCCACACACACCACCCCCACACAACCCCCCCCACACCAACCACCCAACACACACCCCTAACACACCCCCACCCAAAAACACACCAAATCAAAAAAAACCCACCCCAAAACACACCCCTCAACACACACCACCCAACACCACCACTCAAAAACACACCACCCAACACACAACCCCTCAACCACCCCACAGCCCCACACACCACTCAACCAAAACCCCCACCCAAAAACACCCAACCCCCACAAAACCACCCAACCAAAACCACTCAACACAACCACTCAACACACACCACCCCACACACACCACCCCACACCACCACCCAACACCACCCCCCAACACACACCACCCAAAACAAAACCCCCCCAACCACACCACCCCACAACACCACCCCCCCCACACACCACCCCCCAAAACCCCCACCCCCCCCACCCCCACGCCCAAAAACACCACCCCACACCAACCCCCCAACACCCACCACCCCCAAAACCCCCACCCCCCAAACACCCCCCAACCCCCCACCCCCCCAAAACCCAAACCCCCAAAACCCCACACCCCCCAAACCACCCAAACAAAACAAAAGAAAACCACCCCCCCAAAAATAAACCACCACAAACCAACCCCCCAAAACCCCCACCCAAAAACCCACCCCACACACCCCACCTCCAAAACCAATACCCAAAAACCACAAAACACACCCACCCAAACCACCCCCCAACCACCCCCCAAAAACCCCACCCAAACAAACCCCCCAACACCCCCCAAAAAACCACCCCCACCAAACCCCCCATACACCCACCCAAAACCAAAAAACCAAAAAACCCCCAACCAACCAAAAACCCCCCCCACTCCCCCAACACACAACCCCCCAAAACACACACCCCCAACCCACGGCACATTCCCACCCAACCAAAACCCCCCACCTCCCCCACCCCCACACCACCCCAAAAACCCCAAAAAACCCCCCCACACCCCCCCACACCCCCCCCACCCCACCCCCCCCCACACACCCCCACACCCCACCCCCACAAACCACCCCCAACAACCCCCCACCCCCACCCCACACCACCCCCCAAACACCAACCCCCACAAACCAAAACACCAAACCCCCAAATAACCCCCCCCCCCCCCACCCCCCACACACACCACCCCAACAAAACACCCCCCACCCCCCAACCACACCACCCAAAAACCCACCCCCCACACCCCACCCCCAAAACACCCCACCCCCAAAACCACCCCCCAACCCAAAACCCCACACCCCCCCCAACCAAAACCCCCAACACAACCCCAAACCACCCCCCACCCCTCCAACCCCCCCACCACCCCCACAAAACCCCCCCCACACACCCCCCCCAACACCCCACCCCCCCCCCCCACCACACAAAACCACCCCACACACAACCCCCCCACCACACCACCCCAACACCCCCCCCCAACCTCCCCCAAACCAACCCCCCACCCACCATCAAACAACCCCCACACTCCCCCCCCCCACCAACCAACCCCCCACCCCCCCCACCCCCCAAAAAAACCCCCAACCCCCCCAACCCAAACCCCCCAACAACCCCAAACCCAAAAACACAACACCACCCCCACAAAACCCCCCAAAACCCCACCTCCCCCCCCCCAAACCCCCAACAACACCCCCCCCCCCACCCCTCAAACCCCACCCAAAACACACCACCCCAAAACAATTTAACATTAAACCCAAAAAACACCCAAAACCCCACACACCAACCCCAAACCCCAAACCCCCCTAACACACCCCCCCACACACACCACCCCCAAAACCACCACCCCACACCACCACTAAACACACCACCCAAAACCACCAACCCCAAAAACACCACTCAAAACACACCACTCAACACACCCACCCAACCCACCCCCACCAACACCACCACCCCCCCCACACCACCCCACACACCCCCAAAACCCCCCACAACCCCCCAAAAACCCACCCCCTTACACACACCCTCCAAACCCCCCAACCCAACCCCCCCACCACCCCCAAAAACCCACCACTCCAAAACCCACCCCCAAACACACCCCTCAACACACACCACCCCCAAAACACCCACCAAAAACCACCACCCAACACACACCCCTCAACACCACCACCCCCCAAAACCCCACCCACCACAAAACACCCACCAACCCCACACCACCCAAAAACACACCACCCCACACACACCCCCCAACACACAAACCCCTCAACACACACCACTCAAAACACACCACCCCCCCCACACACCACCCCCCAACAAACCCCCCAACACACAACCACCCAACCCCACACCACCCAAAACACACCACCCCAAAACCCACCACCCCACACCCCACCCCCCACACACACCCCCCACACACACCACCCCACACAAAACCACGCAACACACACCACCCACACACAAACCCCCCAACAAACACCACCCAAAACCCCAAACCCCCCAACAACACCACCCCACCACACAAACCCCCCCACACAAAACCACCCCACACACACCACCCCCAAAACACACCACCCCAAAACCAAACCCCCCAAAAACACCAAACCCCGCAAAACACACCACCCAAACACACACACCCGCCCCCACACACCCCCCAACACACACCCCCAAAAACCCCACCACCCCACACACACCAACCAAACCCCACACCACCCAACACACAAACCCAAAACACCCCCACCCCAACACACACCACCCAACACACACCCCCCAACACACACCACCCAGCACACACCACCCCCCAAAACACACCAAACCCCAAAAAAACACCACCCAACACCACCACCCACACACAAACCCCCCAACACCACCAAAACCAAAACCCCAAACCCCCCAACACACACACCCCCCCAAAACACTCCCCCCAACACCCACCCCCACCCAAAAACACAAAACCACCCAAAAACCCCCACCGTCCAAACACCCCCCAACACACACCACCCCAAAAACACACCCCCCCAACACCCACCACCCAAACCCCACCCAACCCCCCAACACCCCCCCAAAAACACCACCCAACACACACCACCCAACACCCCACCACCCAACACCCCCACCCAACCCACACCCACCCCCGCCCACACCACCCCAAAACACACCCCCCCAACACACACCACCCAACACACACCCCCCATCACACACCACCCAAACCCCCACCAAAAAAACACACACCACCCAACACACACACCCCCCCAACAACTCCACCCCAAAACACACCCCCCCCAAAACAAACACCCCCAACACACACAGCCACAAAACACCACCCAAACAACCAAACCCCAAAACACACCCCCCCAAAACACACCACCCCAAACAAACACCACCCAACAACACACAGCCACCCCACCCCACCCCAAAACCAAACCCCCCAACCCCACCCCCACCCAAAAAACACAACCACCCAACACACCCCCCCACCCAAAACACACCAAACCCAAAACACACCCCCCCAACACCCACCACCCGCCCCACAACCCCCCAACAAACACCACCCAACACAACCCCACCCAAAAACACCACCCCAAACACACCACCCCCCACACACCACCCCACACCACCACCCAAACAAAACCACCCAACACCAAAACCCAAACCCCAAAACACCCCACCCCCCCAAAACCACAGCCACACACACCCAAACCCAACCCCACACCACCCCAACCCCACACCCCCCCAAACACACACCCCCCAACACCCCACCCCAAAACCCCACCAAAAACAACACACACCCCCAAACCCCCCACCACCCAACACACCCCCAACCCCAAAACCACCACCCAACAAACACCCCACCCAAAACACACCCCAAAACACCACCCAAAAACACACCACCCAAACACACCCCCACCCAACACACACCCCGCAACACACACCACCCAACACACACACAGCCCCACACACCCCCCCAACACCACCACCCAAACCCCCAAAACCCCCCCACACACCCACCCAAACACACCCCCAACACACACCACCCAACACACACCACCCCAAAACACACCACCCCAAAACCCCACCACCCAAAACCCCACCCAAAAACACACCACCCCAACCCCACACCAACCAACACACACCACCCAACACACACCACCCCACACAAAAACCAAAACCCAAAACACACCCCCCCAACACCCCCCCAAACCCCAAAACACACCAACCAACACACACCCCCCAACACACACCACCCCAAAACACCCCCAAACCCAAAACACACCCCCCAAACAAAACCAAACCCAAAACACACCAACCAACACACAACCCCCCCAACACACACCAAGCCCAAAAACACACATGAACGACATGACAAAAAGGGGTTTGACCCCAGGGAAATGTCCCGTTTGCAGTGATGTTTAAGTTAATGAGGAAATTAAAATCTGGGTGAGGACCCGGCCGGATTCAAAAGAGACCTGGACAGACCCGGGCACCTGGTCCAGCAAATGGCTTCTCGAATTTAAACCTCCCCCAAAAGGGAAAGTCATGAAGATAGGGGAAGGGCCCCAAAAGACCACAGACAGAGTATAGGCAAAGGGGGCCAAAGACTGCAAAAACCCCCTCCCAAAGGGGAAAGAACTTTGGGGTGAGTATAACACCGAGCTTTTTCTCCGGAACACACACAAAAAAATAAAAAGCTGCAGCTTTTGGGGGCCTGGCAAACCTGAAAAGCATTCCGATAACCCCTTTGTAAAGGGAAACCCTTTAAAACATGTACCCCCTTTAGTCAGGCCCCTGTATGGGGCGCACCTGTTTTGGGAAACCCCCTTGATAAAGCACGTCAAGAAAATAGGGGAAAGACAAAGGTTTGCAAAAAGGTTTTGTTTTTCCCGAGCTAAGGGGAAAAGTCCCATGAAGAAAGATTAAGGGGAAAAAGGGCCCGGAAAGAACTGGGGGAAAGGAAAAGGGGCCCCGGGGAGATTGATAACGGGCATAAAAAAATACTGCGTGGAATAGACCCAAAGGGGGGAAAAGGGGCAGGATGTTTTCCCGGGGGGGGACACAGAAAAAAAGGGCCCCAATTGGAAGTTGAAGACACAAAAGAGTCAGAGAATAGTAGGAAGTATTTCTTCAGTCATAGAGTTGTAAGGGGAGGGGAAAAGCCTAGAAAATGGCCCTAAATGGGGGCAGGAAAACCCAAAACCCGTTTTTTTAAAACGAGGTTTGATAAAGCTCATGGAGGGGGGGAGGAGGGCCTAGTAGCAACCGGTGGGAAAAGGGGGGGGCCCGGAGCTAGGATCAACCCCTTTCAACCACAAAAAGGTGAGTACAAAAAGGTGAGTCACACACCAACACCACCACCACCCCCACCCCACACAGCCCCCCAAAACCCACACACACACACAACAAACCCAAAAACCCACCACCACAACCCCACAGCCCCACGCACCACCACTACACACACCGCTACACACACACACAACACACACCACACACACCCCACACACACACACACACACACCAAACCCCTTTTTTGCAAAAAAACCCTTTAACTGGATTTCCAGACACTGTCATTTTTCTCCTAACTGAAAATGGTGAAGCGAAGGAAAACCAAGTTAGTGATGGGGGATGAGTGTGATGATGGTGTAGTGATTTATGGTAAAATAATAATAAGGTCCCGAAGGAAAAATTGAGAAAAACAAGAGAAAAACTGCCATTGTGAACACTCCAAAAAATTCTGGGGAAAAAGACTAAAGTTATTGTAAAAAGACCCCCCAGAAATGAGACCAGCGGGGAAAAATAGAAAACCCGAGAGCACTAGAGAACGTGTTTAAAGTGAACCCCAACCCTTGTTGGGGAACCAATTGAAAAAC
>NC_069425.1:38130123-38170123 GCF_026875155.1 Cherax quadricarinatus | reverse complement strand
GTACCTTTGTTCACACAACCATGAAGTACTTTGGTACATTTGGTCCTACAATCAAGTACATTTAGTTATACAATCAAGAATATTCGATCCCACAGTCAAGTACCTTTGGTCACACACTCATCAAGTACCTTTGGTGCCACAATCATTCACCAACCTTAGTAACCACTATAACTACGTGTTTCATAAAACTTTATCAATGAAAACTGGAAAAAATGAATATTTTCAGCTAATTCAGTATTTCATTTCATGGTGGAAGCTTCGGTTAAATAGATCTGTTAATTGGGAGTGCAGTTAGAATGTGTTTTCTCTCTCTCTCTCTCTCTCTCTCTCTCTCTCTCTCTCTCTCTCTCTCTCTCTCTCTCTCTCTCTCTCTCTCTCTCTCTCTCTCTCTCTCTCTCTCCTCGAAAACTGTTGCATTCATTAAAATGAAAATAGCGGCGGCCGCATGCAGGAACTTTAATGCTCCGGCAGACTTGCTTTTCCTCTCAATTGCGACGGCAATTACGGTTTGCAGAATAAGCTGAAGGAAGAAGGAACGGTGGCAGAGTGGTGGTGTTGGTGGTGGTGGTGGTGGTGGTGGTGGTGGCAGATTGGTAGTAATGTCTTGGCACTGTGGTGGAAGTCGTAAGTACAAAGACAGTACTGTACTTCCTGAAGCGGCTGGACAGTCACTCTTACAGACGCCATCTGTGCTAGACACCGAGCTTAGGACTAGTAGTAGCAGAGATGTTCATTAGCTTCCCAGGACTAGTCAAGGCAAAATAGTGTTGTAGAATAGCTTGACTTGCGTTATTAGTAGTGGTAACGTTGTTGTAACAGCAGAACTCCAGACTATTTTCACCTCTTCTGACTTCGCTAGAACAATTTTTTTTAGTATACCTGCGTAGTTTTCTTGGTATAATTTTGTAAATAATTTTAATATAACTTGTTAATTTTATTCAAATTAACTTCGTATTATTTTCTCAATTACATTCTCAGACAGTAACATAATTGGAGCAAGCTCTGTGCTATATTATCCTGAGTTCAAATGCGTAATTAAGAGATATTTTATCTAGACTGTAAGTTGGTCACTTTCCCTTCATTTATAAGAGGAATTACGAGCATATCGCCAATGTCTTAAAGAGAAATCGTAATAAGTTCCTCGAGTCAGTTCCTGGGCAGCCGAATGACTATGTTGGAATGCATGCTGCTAGCATCAACAATCTTGCGGATCAGGCTATCAAGCAGGTCTAGTCTAGGGTTGGACGACCCCCTCCCAGAAGTCAGCAACAAGTAGCGTTTCTCAGCTGGTAGCCTCGCCATAGACTATAAAGTCTCCATCTGACTGCATTGTCAATGTTTTTCGTGTAGTCTCCTAAAGCCTCCCTTCCTCCTTCCTTCCTTCCCTTCTCCCCTCTGGAGTAACGAGTATAGCTAGGGATCTCTGGTAATCTAGCATGTAAACACAGCCAACAGTGGTGGTAGCCTGGTGTTGTGAGTGCCAGGGCCAACGAGACACTCTCGGTGCCAACACTCTTGTTTTACTCAAACATTTCTATAGACTAGGTGTATTCGTTGATGCCAAGCGCTGAATCCGTGTCTTGAAGGTAAAGGGCTCTTGATTCAAGGAATTAGATCTGTTCTCCCCTTTATTTGCATTAAACCTGATTACCCCCACCATTTCTTATTCACTTCTTACACCTCTTTATCTTTTTCCTCTTCTTTCTTTTCTTTTTCTTCTTCTGTTAGGTGCTGTAACTCCTTCGTTTCGTGTGTTTACGCTTTCACATTACGTCCCATACCTTACAATAACTAAAGCTGTTACGAATTCGTTCTCAGCATCACCCTGCCCACGTGAATGCCATGGAGACTTGCATAGGCCCGACAGATGCTTCTAAAATTCTAATATTTCTGGCAGAGTTTACTCAATTAAAATCTCTAATGCACGACACTGAAGAGTTTCAATGCCAGTGATGAATAAAATGGCAGTGTAGAATTTTAATACTGCATCTCCCACCTCATCCCCAAACTCTTGAGTCTCGAGTCTTCAGGACTATGGAGACAGTATAATAACCTTCGTGATATACTGTACTATCCGTTTAATGAAAATATGATATCGGAAAATTTTAGGAAAATATCCTAAATTTGCTTACACATGATGAAGCAAAAATTGTATATATCCTTATGGGAGTAGCCTAATTCGTTAGTCTTTTGTGTGTCTATATGCTCTTACTCTGCCCTCCACACGATCTAAGGTACACAATTAACCTAGCCGCTTCAGCGGCAAAATCAACGTCAAATCCGAGAACTCTGAAGCTCCATCAATGCTCCACTTCTGTGTCAGTTCAATTATTCCAAGAGTCTTTGAAGGACGAGTTTTGATTCACTTATTTGCCCCTGTGGGAGTGCAGGCACAGAGAGGAGCTAAATACACAGCATTATAAATTTTGTTGTCTCCAGCTTGCGTGTGAAATTTTGAATTGTATTATTATGTTAGGCAAGGCAGTGCCCTGACAGTTATAATCCGTGTAATCCCTCGCCAGCACTGGAATAATTGACCTCAGTCCCCCTCACATAATCGACGTTGATCTTTGCGATATTGAGGATTTTCTTGCCCATAACTGTTAATTCTCGAGGCTCAGCGACTCTAGACCAGAAAATGTTCGCAAAATCACCGATAACGACATGAAAATATTTTACACTGTTTTACTTCTCTACTCAGATGTGGAAAAGTGGGAAAAAAAATTATTAAAAAAATCCTTTTTTTTTTCGTCAGAAACTGGCTTTTTGGCCTGTAACGCCCACTTAATATATCAATATTTTCGTAAATTTCCGTTCCTTCAGCTTCATAATGATCTACTCGTCTCGTTAGATCTTTCAAATATTTTTATTCTGAAACAGCGCTGAAAGACCCATACAACTTTAGTGTTTTTGTTTCGTAAATATCATAATTAAATATAAGAGACGTCGAGGATCGAGTTTTTAATTCATTTTATTTATTTTAATATCATTTAGATCCTAGCTACAATAATTTAATTTGGAATATTAAGTTCTTTCTGAAATTTTCTCTTATACGTTTAAAGATATATTTTTTTCTTTAATGTTAATGCAATTTTTTTTAATTTTGCACCAAAAGAATCTTAGAAAACTTACCTAACCTTATTATAACAAGCGCAATTTATTTTAGCGTAACCCAACTAAATATATTTTAAACACGTTTACAATAATTTAGTACTAAACAAACACAATCAAATATATTTTTTTCGTTAGGTTAAGAATGATTTTGGAGAAATTATTGTATACACAAATTTTCACTTGTCCTATATGTCAAGATGAGCGTTGCTATTTAAGCCAAGATCGCAAGTTCTGCCTATTCGGCACGACATATATATATATATATATATATATATATATATATATATATATATATATATATATATATATATATATATATATATATATATATATATATATATATATATATATATATATATGTATATATATATATATACATTTATATATACGTATATACATACATATATATATATATATATATATATATATATATATATATATATATATATATATATATATATATATATATATATATATATATATATATATATATATATGTCGTGCCGAATAGGCAGAATTTGCCATCTTGGCTTAAACAGCAAGGTTCATCATGCCATACAGGACAAGCGAAAATTTGTGTATGCAATAATTTCGCCAAAATCATTCTGAACCTAACGAAAAAAATATATTTCATTGTGTTTATTTAGTATTAAATTATTGTAAACAAATCTAAAATATATTTAGTTGGGTTAGGCTAAAATAAATTGTTCTTGTTATAACAAGGTTAGGTAAGTTTTCTAAGATTCTTTTGATGAAAATTATTAATTATTACATTAACATTAATGAAAAAAATATATCTTTAAACGTATAAGAGAAATTTTTAGAAAGGACTTAATTTTAAATGAGTTCTTGCTAATTGACCAGTTTTACATATTCGGCACGACATATATATATATATATATATATATATATATATATATATATATATTGTGTGTGTGTGTGTGTGTGTGTGTGTGTGTGTGTGTGTGTGTGTGTGTGTGTGTGTGTGCCCTCCGGTAAAAGGATGGCGGAATCAGGCCCATTGCAGTGGGCAACACCCGTCGGCGCCTAGTCGCCAAGGCTGCAGTAAGAAGGGTGAGTCAAGAGGCTGCTGCAATGCTGAAACCAACTCAGCCCGGTTTCGGCGTTCAACAGGGCTGTGAAGCAGCTGCACACGCAGCACGAGTGTATATCAACAACATGTCCGATGAAAAAGCCTTGGTCAAATTGGACTTTGTCAACGCTTTCAACTCAGTCAGAAGGGATGCTGCTCTCCAAGCAGTTTATAGTTATTATTACTATAATCAAGGGGGAAGCGCTAAACCCGTAGGATTATACAGCGCCTGTGGGGGATGTGGAAGGTATTCAGGCTTAATTCAGGGAACTGGAGCACAGATCCAATTCCCTGAATCAAGAGCCCCTCACCAGCATCAAGGAGCCTTCCTTGGGGGGAAGCAGTTTATAGAAACTTCCCTTCTCTTTATCCCTTCATAGAATCGTGTTATAGTGTAACTTCCAAACTATTGTTTGGGGACCATGAAATTGACTCGTGTGAGGTTGTGCAACAGGGGGACCCTCTCGCCCCCTTTCTATTCTGTTAGGTCATCAAGGAAGTCACAGTAGCACTCTCCAGTGAGCTCAATATCTGGTTCCTGGATGATGGTACCCTAGCTGGCACAACAGAATCTCTCCTAGAGGACATCAGTAAAATTAAAGACATGGGAGAAAGCCTGGGCCTATCTTTAAACCCCACCAAATGTGAAATAGTTTCTACCAATCAACAGATGATCCAGAATATTAGCGCCGTTTTACCAGAAGCACGAGCCATTGATCCAACCAATAGCACTCTCCTTTGCGCTCCTCTTGGGTCCAATGTCATTGATCTGATCCTAGAAAAAAAAGTCTCAGACCTGCGGACGATGGAAAGCAGGATGAAAGACATTGACACACTTGATGCCTTCTACCTACTCACTAGGTGCCTGTCAATCCCAAAACTTACCTACTTTCTGAGATGCTCCCCAGTCTTCAGCAGTCCAAAACTCAAGGAATATGACTCTCTCCTTAAGACCATGCTAGAGAGTGTGTTGAATCTTTTCCTTGAAGATGGAGAGTGGTTGCAAGCCTCACTTCCGGTCAGGCTTGGGGGCCTGGGAGTACGCAGATCCTCCCAGATTGCTCTACCAGCTTTCCTATCTTTTTCCATAGCATCAAACGAGTTGATAAAACAAATTCTTCCTGATAACCTCAGTGACTCAGCAGGAATACAGGACCCTAACTATGCCAGTGCCATCGCTGAATGGGAGACTCTTGCTGCTCCAGCACCAAACCCTAGTGCAGCACTGGCTCACAAACAGTCAAGCTGGGATGGCCCGATCGCTGAAAAGGTGCTTGTCAACATGCTCAGGGCTGTAACTTCAGACAGGGAGACTGCCCGTCTCCAGGCTGTGAGCTCACATCACTCCGGGGACTTCCTCCAAACAGTTCCCATATCGGCAATGGGAACGCGCCTCGACCCTAAGGCTCTCCGTATTGCAGTGGCTCTGAGCCTTGCTGCCCCAATTCACACGGAATATACGTGTATCTACGGCGAAGCGCAAGCTGACCAATATGGTCTACATGGTCTCAACTGTTCCAAAACCAAGGGCTGACATGAAAGACACAATTAGGTCAACGACATCGTAAAGAGAACCCTTGCTACAGCTGGATGCCCAGCCGAGAGGGAGCCCCGATCACTAGCAGCCAACAATACCCACAACCCAGCAAACCGCCCCGACGGGATCACCATCTATCCTTGGAAGAATGGCAAGCTCTTAGCATGGGACTATACCTGTGTGTCCACACTGGCTGACACCTATATCCATCACAGTATCGGGCGACAGGAAGGACCTGCTGACCACAGGAAGGAGTACAAGATCGGCACGTACAGGGACATAAGCCAACAGTATCAATTTGTCCCAGTAGGATCAGAGACCTTGGGATCATGGGGAAAAAAATGCCACACGTTTCCTTAAAGAATTGGGTTCCAGACTCATCGACATCACCAGGGACCCAAGGGCAGCCATGTTCCAGCGCCTCAGCGTGGCCATCCAGAGGGAAAATGCTTGTTGCATATCTGGCTCGCGTCCGGCTTTGGGGGAGCTGGAGGAAATTCACGATCTTTAATACATTGTGCCATTGTATTCATGTTTGTGTTTTCTGTAAATTTATTCTGTTTATTAATACATTTTCCCATAGAATATAAAATATAGGGGGTGATAGGAGAAGAAAATATTCAAACAGCTCCGGGGAGAACCTTGAGTTTTCCCTGAGGTACGTTTATTGTCTTCTCTGAGGATGAGGGTCCCCAGTCCAGCTATATATATATATATATATATATATATATATATATATATATATATATATATATATATATATATATATATATATATATATATATATATATATATATATATATATATATAATATATATAAATATATATATATATATATATATATATATATATATATATATATATATAATATCTATATAGATAGATAGATAGATAGATAGATAGATATAGATATGTTGAGAGTATACTTGGATCCCTGCTTTAGGCACTAAAGTATTCTTGACTTGTAGTGTAAATGTGAAAAACAGTTTAAATGACCCTCGTTTAGTAGATACACTTTAAATCACAGTAACCAAGCAACCCAGTAACTCCCGAAATTAAGTCCACCGGCATTATTTGGGTCTATTCATAACAGAAAAAAAATTATAATAATTTAATTCGTGTAGAAATTCTGCCCAATTTATACCCCCATACCATAAGTTCTCTCCGTTTACCAACATCTCCAGAGGTACCATGGGCACAATAATAAAACAATGAATGAACATCCGTGGGCTCTGACTGTTGAACATTCTACCTGGTGATTAATTAGGACTTATTAGTAGATATGAAATGACTTTGTATCACTAAAATATAACTCAGACTTGGTCTTCAAGACCACACTGGCTAGCAGAGGCTTAAGACCCGCTGTAGAAGATCAGGAAATTTATTGTATCCCAGAGACATAGCACAGATTTGACGGTGGAAAAGAACACTTGAAAAATGAGTTTATTATAGCAGACAGAATAGATATGAGTGTTTAATAAAGCTATTGAACTGAATTAAAATCACTTACGGACTTGTGGAACACCACTCAACGATCTGTGAGTCACCATATATAGACCTATGGAACACTAGTTAATCACATGACCGAGGATGTAAAACGCTCAGTGACTCTCTTGTGTTTACTCGCTATTCGTGTAAACAAGAACACGGCTCAGTTTTTATACTATTTTTGCAAGTAACTTTGTCCTTACGTTATATTTTTTTTATCTCCCGGTTGTTGAATAACTTAGTCTCACTTCAGCCGCAATCTTAGGCTGCACTTATCGTTTTTTTACTCGGTAAATCCCCTATAATCCCTTCACCAGTTTTTGAACCTTGTGTGGGCAAACATTAGTGGTGTGTACTCACCTATTTGTAGTCACCTATTTGTGGTTGCAGGGGTCGAGTCATAGCTCCTGGCCCCGCCTCTTCACTGAATGCTACTAGGTCCTCTCTCTCCCTGCTCCATGAGTTTTATCATACCTCGCCTTAAAACTATATATGGTTCCCGCCTCCACTACTTCACTTTCTAGGCTATTCCACGGCTTGACTACTCTATGACTGAAGAAATACTTCCTAACATCCCTTTGATTCATCTGAGTCTTCAACTTCCAATTGTGACCTCTTGTGTCTGTGTCCCATCTCTGGAACATCCTGTCTTTGTCCACCTTGTCTATTCCGTGCAGTATTTTGTATGTCGTTATCATGTCTCCCCTGACCCTCCTGGCCTCCAGTGTCGTCAGGCCAATTTCCCTCAACCTTTCTTCGTAGGACAATCCCCGTAGCTCTGGGACTAGTCTTGTTGCAAACCTTTGCACTTTCTCTAATTTCTTGACGTGCTTGACTAGGTGTGGATTCCAAACTGGTGCTGCATACTCCAGTATGGGCCTGACGTAGATGGTATACAGAGTCTTAAACGAATCCTTACTGAGGTATCGGAACGCTATCCGTAGGTTTGCCAGGCGCCCGTATGCTGCAGCAGTTATCTGATTGATGTGCGCCTCAGGAGATATGTTCGGTGTTATACTCACCCCCAGATCTTTTTCCTTGAGTGAGGTTTGCAGTCTTTGGCCATCTAAACTATATTGTGTGTGCGGTCTTCTTTGTCCTTCCCCAATCTTCATGACTTTGCATTTGGCAGGGTTAAATTCAAGGAGCCAGTTGCTGGACCAGGCTTGTAGCCTGTCCAGGTCTCTTTGTAGTCCTGCCTGATCCTCGTCCGATTTGATTCTTCTCATTAACTTCACATCATCTGCAAACAAGGACACTTCTGAGTCTATCCCTTCCGTTATGTCGTTCACGTATACCAAGAACAGCACAGGTCCTAGGACTGACCCCTGTGGAACCCCGCTTGTCACAGGCGCCCACTCTGACACCTCGTCGCGTACCATGACTCGTTGTTGCTTCCCTGTCAGATATTCTCTGATCCATTGCAGTGCCTTTCCTGTTATGTGTGCCTGGTCCTCTAGCTTTTGCAGTAACCTCTTGTGAGGAACTGTGTCGAAGGCCTTCTTGCAGTCCAAAAATACGCAGTCGATCCACTCCTCTCTCTCTTGTCTTACTTCTGTCACCTTGTTATAAAACTCTAGTAGGTTTGTGACACAGGACCTTCCTTCCCTGAAACCGTGCTGGTTGTCAATTATACACTTGTTTCTTTCCAGGTGCCCCACCACTCTCCTCCTGATGATCTCCATGACCTTGCATACTATACACGTTAGTGATACAGGTCTGTAGTTTAGTGCCTCATGTCTGTCTCCCTTTTTTAAAAATTGGGACTACATTTGCCATTTTCCATACCTCAGGGAGTTGCCCAGTTTCAAATGATGTGTTGAAGATCTTTGTTAATGGCTCACACAATATCTCTGCTCTGCTCTATGTGTGTGTGTGTGTGTGTGTGTGTGTGTGTGTGTGTGTGTGTGTGTGTGTGTGTGTATGTATGTATGTGTGTGTGTGTGTGTGTGTGTGTGTGTGTGTGTGTGCGTGTGTGTGTGTGTGTGTATGTGTGTGTGTGTGTATGTGTGTGTGTGTATGTGTGGTGTGTGTGTGTGTGTGTGTGTGTGTGTGTGTGTGTGTGTGTGTGTGTGTGTGTGTGTGTGTGTATGTGTGTGTGTATGTATATGTGTGTGTGTGTGTGTGTGTGTGTGTGTGTGTGTGTGTGTGTTTGGAGACTAGGCGAATGATTTACACTAGTGGGTTGCATAAGCATTTACAATTTAAATTTATTTTACGTAAGATTTCTTCCATTTTTGACTTAAATAAGATGCCTCTTGAACCGATATACAAAAAATGACAGAAGGTGAAAAAAAGAAATCTTATTACTCAAGTAATAGAAGATTATCATCCTGAGTCATAATGGACTACGATTCATCAAGCATAAGCTACTCAACACCCTCTTCAGTGCTGATTCACCAAACACTTCAATTTCCATCAAATATTATGTGCTAAATTAGAAAAAAATAATATTGACTGGCATAAATTCCTCAAAATAAACTCTGGGACCAGAGGACAGTCTATCAACCTGCCTGCCAGGAAGACAAGATGATCTTTAAATTTATATAGGTAATGAACCACTTAATTGTTATTTGGTTAATGGGTTAATAAGGCTGCATATATATATATATATATATATATATATATATATATAATATATATATATATATATATATATATATATATATATATATATATATATATATATATATATAGATAGATAGATAGATATATATAGATAGATAGATAGATATATATAGATATATAGATATATATATATAAATATATATATATATATATATATATATATATATATATATATATATATATATATATATATATATATATATATATATGAATTAAACTAAACATATTTTTTTCAAAATGGTCCCACTGTGACACCAACTTGCCATTAATATAAATAATGGTCAATAAAAAATATTTTTTACTAGTTATTATTCCTTTATATTTCGATTTTTTGTTTATTGTGGTTAATCTATTTATTCCCCCCTCCTCAGGTGTTCCCTCAGACAGACCAAAGACCAAAGACCTCAGACACTAGGTCTTCTTTAATATATTATTATTATTATTATTATTATTATTATTATTATTATTATTACATTTATATGGGAAGCTCTAAATCCGCAGGGATCATACAAAACAAGGAGTGAGAAAAAAAATAAGAGACGAACAGATTTGATGCGTGAGAGTGTAAGAGAAGCTCCAGTCCCTGGGATCAAGAGCCAGTCACCGGCATCAGTCACCCATCAAGCCTCAAAATAAACTAAGAGTTTCACAACATTGTGAAAGACCACTGACACACTCACAGCCTGGGAATTAAACCCACGAAGACGTTTTGAATTGTCTCTGACCACTTTCTCTCTTGCAGCTTCATAATGAACCGAAACGTAGTTTCAAGTCGTTTAGAGCTGTTCTTACCGGGTTATTAGATAAGTCATTACAATTTATAATTGAAAGTTTTTCTTACTCTAAATTAATTTATTTTTGACTATAATTATCATAATTTTGGTGGACAAATTAGAATTTCATTTAGAAATCCTCAAAAAGAAAATAAAAAAAATAAATCAATAAAAAATAGTGAAAAATATCTGACTCCAAATTTTTGTTTACCTAAGCAATACATACAATCAGACTCTTTCTGCTTAATCTACTGATGCTGTACATTCAGACTTTTATTTTTATTTTCGTGTGTAATACATTCAATCAGCCGAGCATCGTAAAAAGTATTGCAACTTTGTACGAATTCTTGAACACTACGCAATGACCGTGAAGAATACCAGTGAGAGAGAGAGAGAGAGAGAGGGAGAGAGAGAGAGAGAGAGAGAGAGAGAGAGAGAGAGAGAGAGAAAACACAGGACACAACCATGCTTTAATCTTGAGGGGTAAACTTTAATATTCCTGAGGACTTCACCAACTCTCTACTCCAGTTGGTCTCACTTGAGATAACAGAGTTTAAACTACTTAGAATAAACGTGGGAAGTTTTAATGAAGTGAGAGAGAGAGAGAGAGAGAGAGAGAGAGAGAGAGACAGAGAGAGAGAGAGAGAGAGAGAGAGAGAGAGAGAGAGAGAGAGAGAGAGAGAGAGAGAGAAGGGAAGGGGGGTTTGTTTGCTCCATCCTCAGGGGTAGTTAGTTAATTGCTTGACCGTGGTTACAACTTTGTATTGCTTGGCCCAGGCGGGGGAGGCTGCTGACACAAGTGTTTCACTCTGCTTAGAGACGGACGTGTTGCGTCAGTGAAGGCTTGTTCTGCACGGCTTGTGTGTTGCGTCAGTGAAGGCTTGTTCTGCACGGCTTGTGTGTTGCGTCAGTGAAGGCTTGTTCTGCACGGCTTGTGTGTTGCTCCACATACCTGTATGACAGTTCATATACTTGTATCATATTTTTTACCTTGAAGGGTAAAGGGGAGGTGAAGGTTGTTTGATTCTGGTGAAGGGATCTTCGTCCAAGGAATTAGAGATATCCATCCCTTCACCGGGTTAAAACTGATGACCTCCCATCCCTCAGGATCCTTAGACCTCCTGCGGGTTTGGCGCTTCCACGTTAATATAAGAATATCTAACATTTGTACAATTCTTAGACAACATTTGTTTTTGAAGATTGTTTGTCAGGTTCTAGGTGTTTGTCAGGTTCTAGATGTTTGTCAGGTTCTAGATGTTTGTCAGGTTCTAGATGTTTGTCAGGTTCTAGATGTTTGTCAGGCTCTAGATGTTTGTCAGGCTCTAGATGTTTGTCAGGTTCTAGATGTTTGTCAGGCTCTAGATGTTTGTCAGGCTCTAGATGTTTGTCAGGTTCTAGATGTTTGTCAGGCTCTAGATGTTTGTCAGGTTCTAGATGTTTGTCAGGTTCTAGATGTTTGTCAGGTTCTAGATGTTTGTCAGGTTCCAGATGTTCGCCAGGTTCTAGATGTTTGTCAGGTTCTAGATGTTTGTCAGGTTCTAGATGTTTGTCAGGCTCTAGATGTTTGTCAGGTTCTAGATGTTTGTCAGGCTCTAGATGTTTGTCAGGTTCTAGATGTTTGTCAGGCTCTAGATGTTTGTCAGGTTCTAGATGTTTGTCAGGCTCTAGATGTTTGTCAGGTTCTAGATGTTTGTCAGGTTCTAGATGTTTGTCAGGTTCTAGATGTTTGTCAGGCTCTAGATGTTTGTCAGGTTCTAGATGTTTGTCAGGCTCTAGATGTTTGTCAGGTTCTAGATGTTTGTCAGGTTCTAGATGTTTGTCAGGTTCTAGATGTTTGTCAGGCTCTAGATGTTTGTCAGGCTCTAGATGTTTGTCAGGTTCTAGATGTTTGTCAGGCTCTAGATGTTTGTCAGGCTCTAGATGTTTGTCAGGCTCTAGATGTTTGTCAGGTTCTAGATGTTTGTCAGGCTCTAGATGTTTGTCAGGCTCTAGATGTTTGTCAGGTTCTAGATGTTTGTCAGGCTCTAGATGTTTGTCAGGTTCCAGATGTTCGCCAGGTTCTATTTGTTTGCCAGGTTCTAGATGTTTGCCAGGTTCTAGATGTTGGTCAGGTTCTAGATGTTTGTCAGGTTCTAGATGATTGTCAGGTTCTAGATGTTTGCCAGGTTCTAGATGTTTGCCAGGTTCTAGATGTTTGCCAGGTTCTAGATGTTTGCCAGGTTCTAGATGTTTGCCAGGTTCTAGGTGTTTGCCAGGTTCTAGATGTTTGCCAGGTTCTTGATGTTTGCCAGGTTCTAGATGTTTGTCAGGCTCTAGATGTTTGTCAGGTTCTAGATGTTTGTCAGGTTCTAGATGTTTGCCAGGTTCTAGATGTTTGTCAGATTCTAGATGTTTGCCAGGTTCTAGATGTTTGCCAGGTTCTAGATGTTTGCCAGGTTCTAGATGTTTGCCAGGTTCTAGATGTTTGCCAGGTTCTAGGTGTTTGTTAGGTTCTAGGTGTTTGTCAGGTTCTAGATATATGTCAGGTTCTAGATGTTTGTCAGGTTCTAGATGTTTGTCAGGTTCTAGATGTTTGTCAGGTTCTAGATAAATGTCAGATTCTAGATGTTTGTCAGGTTCTAGATGTTTGCCAGGTTCTAGATGTCTGTCAGGTTCTAGATGTTTGTCAGGTTCTAGATGTTTGTCAGGTTCTAGATGTTTGCCAGGTTCTAGGTGTTTGTCAGGTTCTAGATGTTTGTCAGGTTCTAGATGTTTGTCAGGTTCTAGATGTTTGTCAGGTTCTAGATGTTTGTCAGGTTCTAGATGTTTATCAGGTTCTAGATGTTTGTCAGGTTCTAGATGTTTATCAGGTTCTAGATGTTTGTCAGGTTCTAGATGTTTGTCAGGTTCTAGATGTTTGTCAGGTTCTAGATGTTTGTCAGGTTCTAGATATATGTCAGGTTCTAGATGTTTGTCAGGTTCTAGGTGTTTGTCAGGTTCTAGGTGTTTGCCAGGTTCTAGATGTTTGTCAGGTTCTAGATGTTTGTCAGGTTCTAGATGTTTGTCAGGTTCTAGATGTTTGTCAGGTTCTAGATGTTTGTCAGGTTCTAGATGTTTGTCAGGCTCTAGATGTTTGTCAGGTTCTAGGTGTTTGTCAGGTTCTAGGTGTTTGTCAGGTTCTAGGTGTTTGCCAGGTTCTAGATGTTTGTCAGGTTCTAGATGTTTGTCAGGTTCTAGATGTTTGTCAGGTTCTAGATGTTTGTCAGGTTCTAGATGTTTGTCAGGTTCTAGATGTTTGTCAGGTTCTAGATGTTTGTCAGGTTGTCAATTGTGTTGATGTCACACGAGACAGTGATGTAAGGATATTTATTAACGAGACGTTTCGCCCGTCAAAGTTTATTAACCAATGCATGTGATGGTGGTGTACGGTTTGGACAGGACAAGCCTGGAGACCTGGAGAAGGTTTCAGGAGTCAGCGCCCCCGCGGCTCGGTCTGAGACCAGGCCTCGTGTTGGATCAGGGTCTAATCAACCAGGCTGTTACTGCTGGCAGCACGCAAGCTGACGTACGAACCTCAGCCCGGCTGGTCAGAATATGTGAAATTATAAAACTGCCAGAGATTAATGTGATGGTTTCTGGTAGTTAGAGTGAGAACTGGTAGTTAACAACAGCGTTAACAACAGCGTTAACAACAGTGTTAACAACAGCGTTAACATTGTTAACAACAGCGCCGCCTCTACTGATGCTCATTTCCCCCCTCATTAATTAATTTAGCGTCTTCGAAGTTCATGAAATAACTGTGCCAGTTTAAATGTTGAGTACAGGTGTCTAAATTGTCTCTTCGACATGCATACAGGTGTTCCCTGATACATTGTTGCAAGCTTCTACACGTCTCTCCTACGTATAGTCTCTCCCATCATATACACACCAAGAGATATAAGTCTCACAGTATATATACCGGGTTAGTTTAAACGCTTATTTGGGGATGTAAAATATTCTTGACTGGCGGCGAACATTTTACATGCAACCTTCATAATCCTCTTGTAGTCACCTGCCTTTAAGACCTCATTAACAAACCATCCTTCACATAGTATAGCATAAACTTCACTACCAGTATGGGACGTGTATTTCTCTAAGTAACTAAGTTTTTGATAGTGCTGCAAGTGATTGGCTACGATATATCTACTCCTGGTAGCAAGGTTGGAGAAGCGGCTAAAACCTGACTGATTGGAAATGTTAAGAATCAGCCAGATGACTGTCTATAGTATGCGACTGTCTCTGGCAGGTGACTCTTTCTAGCAGGTGAATGTATCTGGCAAGTGACTGTCTCTAGCAGGTGACTGTCTCTAGCAGGTCGTTGTGTGTAGCAGGTCATTGTCTCTAGCAGGTCGTTGTCTCTAACAGGTTGTTGTCTGTAGCAGGTCACTGTCTCTAGCAGTGTCTCTGGCAGTGAGGATGATTCTCCTGGTTTATCTCTTATGGTTGTCAGTAAAGAGTGTTGCTACAGAAGTTTAGTAAGAGTCTGGCGTGTGTGTACACTTTACCTAACTAATTCACGACATCACATTGATCCTAATGTTGCTTTGAGCTCTTACTGATATGCACTAATACATGTGGTGTATTATTATTATTATTATTATTATTATTATTATTATTATTATTATTATTATTATTATTATTATTATTATTATTATTATTATAGGGAAATGCTAAATTTATTGGGGGTCATACAGCATCTATGGAATGTGAAGTAATTAGATTTGATTGAAGAATGGAGATAATAGATCCAGTTCCTTGAAGAAAGAGCCCTTTGTAGCATCAAGGTTATATTATTTTAGCATCAAGGCAACTTTATCACCAAGACAGTCTTTTCTAACATCAATGTAACATTTTCTAACATCAAAAATGCTTTTTTTTAATCGTCAAAAAAAATTTTTTTAGCATCAAGACAGCCATTATTTTAGCATCAAGGCAGTCTTTACTGTATCATCAAGACAGCCATTATTTTAGTATCAAGGCAGTCTTTACTGTAGCATCAAGACAGCCATTATTTTAGCATCAAGGCAGTCTTTATTGTAGCATCAAGACAGCCATTATTTTAGCATCAAGGCAGTCTTTACTGTAGCATCAAGACAGCCATTATTTTAGCATCAAGGCAGTCTTTATTGTAGCATCAAGGAAGCCTTTTGTTATCATCAGGACAGCCTTTTCAGCATAAAGAGAGCCTTTTGTTAGCAACAAGGCAGTTTATATTTTAAGCATCAACACAGCCTTGATACAGTTTGTGTTACATAGCGAGTCTAGACTCTGGGTGTTCACTCAGTCATTCCTAAACATAAACATATTTGTGGTGTACAGGTAAGGTCAAGTTAGTAATTGACTTGAGTGCTTCTTACTGTCTGTGTTTGATCTCAGACCTTTGTATTCCTTCATGTGTAATTATGTGTATTATATATGTGTAATTATATGTATTTATCGTGGCTACATGAACTCTGTGTGTGTGTGTGTGTGAGCAACATGCTTCGGGTGTTTGCAAACAGTTGTTAGTTCGTCAAGATGACTGTCTCATCTCTTAAGAAAACACCTGGAGACAGGACTTGTACATGATAATTAGTGAGGTTGAGTACAGCCCACAGGTACAAACTCGTACCAGCAGTAACTAAACTTTATCAGCTGAGAAAATTCTCTCTTCTCTCTCTCTCTCTCTCTCTCTCTCTCTCTCTCTCTCTCTCTCTCTCTCTCTCTCTCTCTCTCTCTCTCTCTCTCTGTCTCTCTCTCTCTCTCTCTCTCTCTCTCTCTCTCTCTCTCTCTCTCTCTCTCTCTCTCTCTCTCTCTCTCTCTCTCCTCTCTCTCTCTCTCTCTCTCTCATCATTGTCATAAAAATAACAGACTAGAGGATTAACAGCAGATTCTGGGAAGTGTAGCTAAACATTTGACTATTTCACATTCAGTGTTTTTCTCACTGGTGTTTACTAACTGTACACGACTCTCGCTCCCAGCTTAATTACACTCGCTGACGACCCGCCAGGTGTTACTCTAACTAAAAATGGACTAAAAAAAAAAAGACACCGGGAAGCGTCAAGAGACTTCTCCCGCGGTAGCTATTATAGAGATAAAACCCACTACCGCAGATTTTTACGTATGAAACAGCAGAGTTTTATCTTGAAACATGTTTCTTTTAGCACTGCATAAACCACTTGTTTAAAGACATCAACTTTGATTACGTTGCTTCAACAACGTAATGGACTTGCTAAACGTGGTAAGTGTGTGTGTATGTGTGTGTGTGTGTGTGTGTGTGTGTGTGTGTGTGTGTGTGTGTGTGTGTGTGTGTGTGTGTGTGTGTGTGTGTGTTGTGGTGTGTCTGTCGGTCTGTCTGTCAGTCTGTGAGGAGCTTCCTGGCTAGACACATCACTCTGTTGGCGGCTGTGTTTACACTGTGGTTGATGCATAGATGAGGCTGGTATTATGTTGATGCTGGTGCATAGTTGATGCACCAGCATCAACTATATATATATAATATATATAATATATATATATATATATATATATATATATATATATATATATATATATATATATATATATACAGAGAGAGAGAGAGAGAGAGAGAGAAAGAAAGAGTTGGGCTTCGATGGAGCTCTGACTACAGAGTTGGCAGCAAAAGTCAATTGTAAACACAAACGCCTGCAGATAAGCCTCCTTCCTCCCCTCCCTCTCTCCCTCCCCCCCCCCCTCTTCCCCTTCCCCTCCTTCTCCCGTCCTCCCCCTCCTCTCACCGGCAACACAAACGCACACACACACACACACACAAAATAAATCTGAAATAAGAATTTTTCTCCAAAGATAACCAAGAAAGAAGATAAGAAAAGATAAATACTGCTGCTCAAGGTCGACCAAAGGGGACCAAAAAAAAAAAAAAAGGAGTAAGTAAACACAGCCGTTCTTGGGAAAATGTTTCCAACATAGAACACAGATCCCAAAGATGTGATTTTTTCTTTTTTTTTTTTTTTTTTTTGGTATCGTTTTCAGGGTATTGTTTGTTATCCAGGATTCTGAAAAACCAAGGTGGAAGAATAGGATGCTGGTGGCGCCATCTTCTCTCAGAGATCAGCAGCTGGGAGGCTTGGTCTGGGACCGGATCGCTGGGGCGGTCTTCCTTCCCCCCCCCTCCCGTCCTTCCCCAAGAATCAGGGCCAGGAGTTGAGTCTCGACACCTAAGGCCAGGTTATAATTAGGCTATATTATGTAACATAAATAGTCTCGTAACAATAACCATCGTAGATGTGTGTTTTAACTGGTTTAATTATAATGATAGCCTTAGAACTGCATTATGACTAACTGCATTACAATTAACTGCATTATAAAACTAACTGCATATTATTAGGTAAGACACATATACAACAGTTCGGTATCTTTATTTCGAAACGTTTCGCCTACACAGTAGGCTTCTTCAGTCCTGGCGGTATATAAGGCTCCATCCTGTCACTTCAACTCCATATTTTTTCAGACTATGGAACAATACTCTTCTCCAGACTGAGAGACTGACCACCTCAAAACTTCAAGGGTGATGGACTGATTACATCGTCTTCAAGTATCTTCTGCTTCTATCAACTTTTCTGTGCTCGACTAAAGAAGCCTACTGTGTAGGCGAAACGTTTCGAAATAAAGATACTTAACTGTTGCATATGTGTCTTACCTAACAACCTGTCGGTATTTTATACCATTTTAATGTTAAATGCATATTAACTGTGTTATAATTAACTGTATTATAACTGCATCATAACTGCATTACAACTGCATTGTAACTAACTGCATTATAACTAACTGCATTATAACTAGTTTAGTTACAATGATCAAACCGTGATGAGGACCCCATCATTGTGTGTGATGTCCCTGAGATACAGCACCTTCCTTCCTCTGCTTCGCCTTCTGCAGGTCTTAAGACTACGGAAGGTAGAGCAGTGTGGTCTGGATGACCTGGTCTGAAGTTTATAATTACTCCCTTAACTCTCCTTTAAGCTCATCTTCTTTCAAGGTGATTAACATGGTGCCGGGAGACATCGTGAGAACATCGTAGCAGAGGAACCATGTACGGGGACACAATTAGATACACAGTGGGAAAGGACATCGTGGGAGGAGACACTGTGGGAGGGGACACCGTGGGAGGAGACACCGTGGGAGGGGACACAGTGGAAGGGGACACACCTGCTGGAGCAGACTACTCGTCAACATACTCAGGCAGAGCCGCGCGTGCTGGGTAAGTAAACATACATTAAAGGAGACAGAGAGCGCCAACAGGGTCAAAATTCAGACGACACTTGAGACAGGTGAAGATGCCAGAGCGGCAGTGTCTATGACTCGGAAGGGAGGGATCGGTCGTGTTTGCAACAAGGAGTGAGGGAGAGATAGGTCGTGGCTACAACAGGGAGGGAGGGATAGGTCGTGGCTACAACAGGGAGGGAGGGATAGGTCGTGGCTACAACAGGGAGGGAGGGAGGGACTGTTGGTGCACGCAACGTTTATAAGAGGAATACGTCTTTGCTGAGACAGGGACGGAAGAAATGGATCGCTTCTCAGACAAAAGACATAAACAGTCGTAGCTGCTAGGCTAAAATAAAGCTAGCATGAAAGTCGTATCAGATATCTGTTCTACGAACACTTGACGAAAAGATGAGCTGCTGCAGCTGAATGTTAAATACCAGATGGAGTGTAATGAGGAAAGAAATAACATTAGCCTTATGAAAGTGACTCGCGTAACCTACCCACTGAGTGCACACAAATGATCATGACCACTTTACCCTCCGCAGTGAGTCTCACAGACATCCTCGCTGGACCACACCCTTGTTCGTCTTTAATATGCATGAAAGACAATCTATTATAAAATATTCATTTTGACGAAGTAAAATGTATAGCTTCTGGCTTTTGGCCTCTCTGTCTCCGACACAATCTTTTTGTAAGGCCACTGAGGAATTATTTAACCAGATGAAAGCTCTCTGATAATGTGGCGTTATTTATTAAATAATTAAACTGACGATAAGTGGATAATCAGTTATTGGGAGATACATGAAACCTCTGAAGGCAAATGTCAGGTTTATTCTTCCTCTTCCCTGATAAAGCTCTTTACTAAGTGAAATTTAAACCGCATTATTAATAACACTGTCGTCGGTAGTTTGCCAGTTTGGTGGTAAAAATGGTATTTAAGTGTCTTACGCTGACACAAATGGGAGGCAGATTCAGCTCTAATTTAAGTTACGAATTTTGGCAGTAAAAAGTGAAGTTTCAAACTGCCGCTAGAGTAGCCAGTATACATGCTGCCTCCTGATGAGGGGCTCTTGATCCAAGAAACTGGAACTACCCATCCCATTCTCACCACAGACTTAACTTTCATTCCTCAGATGTTTCATGAACCCCTATGGATTTAGCGCTTCATTGTAAATGCATTAATAATCCAGGCTGGCGAGAGCAGTTGACATAAACACAAGTCGAAGGTCACACTTGACAACCTCTCCTTCACTACTAAATGCCTTGTGAAAGATCAAGTTTGTGAAGACTTAAAGTGGTGCCTTTGAAGACTCGAACTGGTGGCACTGATGGTTCAAACTGGTGCCCAACCCACCTTTTGTTTCACAGTAATAATCAACATGACACAAACGGGAGAGTTGCACCAGCGACCATTTCCAGCCTATCACAGCACTAAGAGGCTCCAGCCACCAGCTTTCCTGACGGTATTGTCCCAGATAACACAGGCTGGCAGGAGTGCTGCTATATTGTGTAATGCTGGATGATATTGTTCTCTCAGCTAGCATTAATGACACTCAGGGGAGAAACAGAGACAGACAGAGACAGACAGGTAAACAGGACATAGCAATATTTCCGTAAATACAAATGAAAATATTACCGAACCCATAAGTATAAGAGAGCAAGTCAGTTATTGCTGTATCATTATAGTGAATGTGAGCACCAGAACGTATTTATCTTCCCACTCGACCTGTTTATGACCCATGCTGATGAGGCACTGCCTCTGTGTTGACCCAAATGACGACTCATGGCCGACACTCAGATTTAGGACTGAGAATAGGATGATAACTGAGAAATCTGAATAATTCACGAGAGTGAACGGAATATAATCTGAATTATTTACAAGGGGAAATGCAACTAAATCTGAATGATACATGAGAAGGAACAGAAGGAGATCTGAATAATCCTTGAGAAGAAACGGAAATAAGTCTAAATAATCCTGAGAAGGAACGGAAATAAATCTGAATAATCCCGGGACGAAATTGAACTAAACCTGAATAATTCTTGAAAGGAAATAAATCTGAATAATTCCGAGAAGAAACGGAAATAAATTTGTATAAACCCGAGAAGAAATATAAATGGATCAGGATAATTTTTGAACTAAATCTGAATAATTCAAAGAAACAAACTGAAAAAAATTTGAATAAATCGTCAGAAGGAACGGAACAATAGAAAAAAAAATCTCCGTACTTAAGTTAGACGAAATATGGATTTTTTATCTCCCACTTCAAGTCCAGGTAACAGCCTCAATAGTCATTGTAATGTTTTCAGTGTTTTTTTCGTAATTTATTCTGCCACTGTCGTTCCACAGGTCTCCTTGATCCAAAGTAACGCAGATTTTTTTTTTTTTTGGCTAGTGCTCACATCAGTTATGTCTACTGAAACAAGTTTAGAAGTTACGGAGACTTAGTAAGTTACCTGCATCTTTGTTTGTTTAATTTGCCAGCTGCTGATGGCACACACCTGCTGCCAGTGTTGTTGCAGATGTATACTGCAAACACACTCACATACTTGCTGATAGTGTTGCTGCGGGTGTGTAATGCAGACACACACGCACACACACCTGCTGCTAGTGTTATCGCAGGTGTATACTGCACTCACGCCCACTGCTAGTGTTGTTACAGATGTGTATTGCACACACACCTGCGACTCTTCCAGCTGTCTATTGTACACACCTGCAGGTAATAGTTTGTACACACTAGCTACTAGTCTTCCAGCTGGTTATTACACGCACACATCCCTGCTTGTAACTCCACACCTGCTTGTAACATCACACCTGCTTGTAACCCCACACCTTTTTGTAACACCACACCTGCTTGCAACACCACACCTGCTTGTAACACCACACCTGCTTCTACCAAAACACCTGTTTATACCACCACACCTGCTTGTAACACTACACCTGCTTGTAACACTACACCTGCTTGCAACACCATACCTACTTGTAAGACCACACCTGCTTGCAGTACTACACCTGCTTATAACACCACACCTGCTTATAACACCGCATCTGCTTGCAACACTACACCTGTTCGTAACACCACACCTGCTTATAACACCGCATCTGCTTGTAACACCACACCCGCCTGTAACACCACACCTGCTTATAACACCGCATCTGCTTGTAACACCACACCCGCCTGTAACACCACACCTGCTTATAACACCGCATCTGCTTGCAACACTACTTGTTCTTGTTCAGACCAGAGCTTTGGTGAGATGGGTAAGGAAGAAGGATGGGTAAGGATGGAAATATTGGAAAAGGGTGGGAGGGGGGAGAGAGGTAGGATATAAAAGGTAAGTGGCCCAACCACTTTGGTGCAATTTAAAAAGTGTACGTGAAATGATAATATATTTAAGGGGTATAATACTAACCCATCAGAGTCACATAGATATAACAGATATATAAGTACATGACTCTGAATTGGTAGTAATTATACAAGTTGCAATTGCTTTTTTTTTTTTTTTTTTTTTTTTTTTTTTTTGCGATTGCACAACGGATATTTATGCGACAAGGAAGGCAATAATTTTCTGGCCAGTTTATAAAGTTCGTGACAATGGCTTCTTACAGGTGGTGTCCAGCCATAGTAAATAGCATAATTTTTACATTAGAAAGTTATATAAGATGTCTCCCTAATTGTGGGCGATGATTTTCTCAGTATACATAGAAGGGTTCTGGTGGTACCCAATCCTCTTCATCAGGGAGGTTGCTCAATATCATGGGTCGTGGGTAATCATCTTTATGAATAAAACGACGAACCCTCTGTGGGAGAGTCATTCGTTGAGTCCTGTGAGGAGAAGTAGTGATGGTATAATCCGTGGTATTAACCACTTGTATAGGATGTTCTCTATCTGGCATGTATAGTTCTTGCATTATATAAAGTTGTTTCTTTTTTAGGGTGTCAAGGCGTACATTTATGGCAGTAATATCTTGTTGTATGTGTAAATCTGCCATTTTAACTCTGTCTCTCCTCCTGGTATCGGTAATGAAGCGAAGAGCTCTATTCTGGACCCTTTGTAACCGTAGCATGTTGGTCTTTGTTGTTAGTGACATTGGGACACAAGGGTATTCGAGTACTGGTCTTATTATCATTTTATACAGATGTTTTTTGACATGTTGAGGGGCTTGATTAAATCGAAAGAGACTGCTAAGACCGGCTTTGGCTATGTTGATCTTTTTAGTTACATGAGATGTTGAATGGAGCAGCCTGTCGATTTCATATCCCAAAATCTTATTAGGGTTTCTAAGGGCTACAGGTGTACCTCTGATGGAGATACCTCCTTTATCTTCAATTGTTGATGCAAAACATCCTATCGTGCTAACAAGGACCTTGTCAGGATTAGTTGTAATTCTCCATTTCTTTTCCCAATTAGATGTTCGACGAAGTTCAATATTCATTTTCTCTATGACTCTCTCATACTTATATTTTCCTGTTACCGGAGTTGATGAGACGACATGAATAACATCATCTGTTGTAACACCACACCTGCTTATAACACCGCATCTGCTTGTAACGCCACACCTGCCTGTAACACCACACCTGCTCTCATTTATTCACATCCTTAGCCATAATTAGCAGCAGTGGTGCCATTGTCTATATTAATTAGTGTCAGAAGTGATAACTTCATAATTAACCCCACCATCCATGTTATGCAGCACAAAGACACAGACACAGACACACACACACACACACACACACACACACACACACACACACACACACACACACACACACACACACACACACACACACACACACACACACACAGCAAATATAGTCCCAATTTTTAAAAAAGGAGACAGACATGAAGTACTAAACTACAGACCAGTGTCACTGACAGGTATGGTATGCAAAGTTATGGAGAAGATTATCAGGAGAAGAGTGGTGGAACACCTAGAAAGGAATGATCTCATCAACAGCAGCCAACATGGTTTCAGGGACGGGAAATCCTGTGTCACCAACCTACTGGAGTTCTATGACATGGTGACAGCAGTAAGACAAGAGAGAGAGAGAGAGGGGTGGGTGGATTGCATATTCTTGGACTGCAAGAAGGCATTTGACACAGTTCCACACAAGAGATTAGTGCAAAAACTGGAGGACCAAGCAGGGATAACAGGGAAGGCACTACAATGGATCAGGGAATACTTGTCAGGAAGACAGCAGCGAGTCATGGTACGTGGCGAGGTGTCAGAGAGGGCACCTGTGACCAGCGGGGTCCCACAGGGGTCAGTCCTAGGACCAGTGCTGTTTCTGGTATTTGTGAACGACATGACGGAAGGAATAGACTCCGAAGTGTCCCTGTTTGCAGATGACGTGAAGTTGATGAGAAGAATTCATTCGATCGAAGACCAGGCAGAACTACAAAGGGATCTGGACAGGCTGCAGACCTGGTCCAGCAATTGGCTCCTGGAGTTCAACCCCACCAAGTGCAAAGTCATGAAGATTGGGGAAGGGCAAAGAAGACCGCAAACGGAATACAGTCTAGGGGGGCCAGAGACTACAAACCTCACTCAAGGAAAAAGATCTTGGGGTGAGTATAACACCAGGCACATCTCCTGAAGCGCACATCAACCAAATAACTGCTGCAGCATATGGGCGCCTAGCAAACCTCAGAACAGCATTCCGACATCTTAATAAGGAATCGTTCAGGACCCTGTACACCGTGTACGTTAGGCCCATATTGGAGTATGTGGCACCAGTTTGGAACCCACACCTAGCCAAGCACGTGAAGAAACTAGAGAAAGTGCAAAGGTTTGCAACAAGACTAGTCCCGAGTTAAGAGGTATGTCCTACGAGAAATCAGCCTGACGACACTGGAGGACAGGAGAGATAGGGGAGACATGATAACGACATACAGAATACTGAGAGGAATTGACAAGGTGGACAAAGACAGGATGTTCCAGAGATGAGACACAGCAACACGGGGGCACATTTGGAAGTTGAAGACACAGATGAATCACAGGGATGTTAGGAAGTATTTCTTCAGCCACAGAGTAGTCAGGAAATGAAATAGTTTGGGAAGCGATGTAGTGGAGGCAGGATCCATACATAGCTTTAAGCATAGGTATGATAAAGCTCACGGTTCAGGGAGAGTGACCTAGTAGCGACTAGTGAAGAGGCGGGGCCAGGAGCTTGGACTCGACCCCTTCAACCTCAACTAGGTGAGTACAACTGAGTACACACACACACACACATATGAATATATATATATAATTATATATATATATATATATATATATATATATATATATTATATATATATATATATATATATATATTATATATATATGTATATATATATGTCGTGCCGAAGATGTAAAAACTGGTCAATTAGCAAGAACTCATTTAAAATTAAGTCCTTTGTAAAATTTTCTCTTATACGTTAAAGATATATTTTTTTCATTAATGTTAATGTAAAAACTTTTAATTTTGCACCAAAAGAATCTTAGAAAACTTACCTAACCTTATTTATAACAAGAACAATTTATTTTACCCTTACCCAAACTTATATATTTTAGATTTGTTTACAATAATTTAATACTAAACAAACAGTGAAATATATTTTTTTTCCTTAGGTTCAGAATGATTTCGGCGAAATTATTGCATACAAAAAATTTTTCGTTGTCCTATATGGCAAGATGAGCGTTGCTATTTAAGCCAAGATCGCAAGTTCTGCCTTTTCGGCAGGGACATATATATATATATATATTATATATATATATTTATATATATAATTTTATATAATATATATATTACTTGATAACTATCGAAGTTTTCTTTACAGTGTGTAGGAGAGATTCTGAATATTTTATAAGAGTGTCATATAACATTTTCAAATATATCGCAGAACCTTAAAATCGAAGTGGAGAAAGTACATATTTTGCTTTCTTTCTCTCCTATCCCCTTCCCTTCCCTATTCCTTCCCCTCGCCTTCCCCTCGTCAATATAAGAACATGGAATTCCGATCTTAAGCACTTCCCTCACCCTTCATTCCGTTTACCCTTCCCTCCCCACCAGTCCGTTCCCACATTTCAGTGCTGGATACGGCGTCATGTGTCAGAAGGCCTATAATCCCCCAACAAGACTGTTGCCATATTTCACAATCTTCTTCCTCCAGGACCAGAAACAAAGTTTTCCATTTGACGGTGAGAATCCCAAGACAATCATCCCCAAATATCTCTCTAGATTCTTATAAACATTTACGAGATAGTGAAAGCAATTGCATTCGGGTCATTTACTCTCATCAAAAACATATAACAATAACCCAGATGTTGGAGGAAACCGGGAATTTCCTCCCCCCAAAAAAGACCTTGGCTCTATATATATACATATATATTTATATATAAATTTACAAGATTACCGAAAACAATTCAGGAGATTAAATTCTAGACCCGTACATTAAATGAAAATAACATGACTTCCAGTTCTCATTAAAAAAAAAAGAGATTTTTATTTTTTTGGTGGGGCGATTTTTGGATATTCACCAAAAATTACAGAATTAGTAAACAGTTTAAGATATGAAGTTTTACTCTTGTATTTAGAGAAAATAATTTGACTGCTCGGGAGTGAGTGAGGGGAAAAGTATTTTTTTTAAATAGTAAAACTCTGAAACTTATAAAAAAATTAGTAATTTAAAACAATAGGTGAAGGAGTGAGGAGAGAGAAGAGGAAGAGAGGGGAAAAAGAGAGAGGAGGAGAGAAGAGGGGGAGAGGAAAAGGGAGGAGAGAGAGAGAAAGAGGAGAGAGAGGGGAAAAGAGGAGGGGGAGAGAGAGGAAGAGGAAGAGAGAGAGAGGAGAGAGGAAGGGGAGAGAGAGGGGGGGGGAGAAGGGAAAGAGAAGAGAGAGAGAGAGAGGAAGAGGAGAGAGAGGAAAGGGGAGAAGAGAGAGGAGAGAGAGAGAGGAGAGAGAGAGAGAGAGGAGAGAAGAGAGAGAGAGAGGAGAGAGAGAGAGAGAGAGAAGAGAGGAGGAAAAAGAGAGAGAGAGAGAGAGAGGGGAAGGAAAGAAGGGGGGGAGAGAGGAAGAGAGAGGAGGAGAGAGGGGAGAGAGAGAGAGAGAGAGAGAGAGAGAGAGAGAGAGAGAGGGGGGAGAGAGGAGGAAAAGGAGAGAGAGAGAGAGGAGAAGAGAGGAGAGAGAGAGAGAGAGAAGAGAGAGAGAGAGGGGAGAGAGAGAAGAGGAGAGAGGAGAGAGGACGTGAAGATGGAAGAAGAGCGGTGTTGGGGAGGGGGGAGAGATGCATGGTTTTCGATGGGAATTTTTAATTTTTGTTTTTTTGTGCTGCTGGCTTGCTGTTTGTTTTTTGTTTTGTTGTTGTGATTTTTTCCCCGTTCTGCTGTTTTTGCTTTTTTAAAACCGCTCCTTAACTTTTTTGTTATGCTGTTTCTCTGCTATGCTTGCCCGTTTTTATTTTTTATATTACTGGGGGGGGCCGCTGCGCTGTTTTTTTTGCTCCTCTTTGTTTTTGTTTGCTGCTTGTTTATTGCTGGCCCCTCTATTTGTTTTTTTTGGTGCAGTTTTGTTGCTTACTCTACTGTTGTTTTTGCACTGTGCTCTTTTTTGTTGCTTCCCCATACTCTGGTTGTTGTGGTAGTTTTCCCGTTATTTTAGCTCGTACTATTGTTTTTGCTGGTACTGCTGCTTGTTTTGTCTGCCTCCCTACATTGTTGTTGTGGTTTCTGCTGCTCGTTTTTGTTCTGCTCCCTTACTATTTTTGTTGCTGGTACTGCTTGGGTTTGTTGTTGCTCCTTACTATTTTTGTTTTGCTGGTTTTCTGTTGCTTTTTTTCTCCCCCTTATTTTTTTGCTTTGCTCCTGTTTTGTTGGTTTCTGGTTGTTTGGCTTTTGCTGTTGTTGTTACTGTTCCTGCTCTTTGTTTTTGCTGGTACTGTGGGTGCTTTGTTGTTATGCTCCCGTACTATTGGTTTTTGCTGGTATGCTGCTGCTGTTGTTTTACTGCTCCTGCTACTATTGTTGTTGCTGGTACTGCTGCTGCTGTTGTTGTTACTGCTCCTGCTACTATTGTTGTTGCTGGTACTGCTGCTGCTGTTGTTGTTACTGCTCCTGCTACTGTGTTGTTGGTACTGCTGCTGCTGTTGTTGTTACTGTTCCTGCTACTATTGTTGTTGCTGGTACTGCTGCTGCTGTTGTTGTTACTGCTCCTGCTACTGTGTTGTTGGTACTGCTGCTGCTGTTGTTGTTACTGTTCCTGCTACTATTGTTGTTGCTGGTACTGCTGCTGCTGTTGTTGTTACTGCTCCTGCTACTATTGTTGTTGTTGGTACTGCTGCTGCTGTTGTTGTTACTGCTCCTGCTACTATTGTTGTTGCTGGTACTGCTGCTACTGTTATTGCTGCTGTTCCTACTACTATTGTTGTTGTTGCTGGTACTGCTGCTACTGTTATTGCTGCTGTTCCTACTACTATTGTTGTTGTTGCTGGTACTGCTGCTGCTGTTGTTGTTACTGCTCCTGCTACTATTGTTGTTGCTGGTACTGCTGCTACTGTTATTGCTGCTGTTCCTACTACTACTGTTGTTGTTGCTGGTACTGCTGCTGCTGTTGTTGTTACTGCTCCTGCTACTATTGTTGTTGCTGGTACTGCTGCTACTGTTATTGCTGCTGTTCCTACTACTACTGTTGTTGTTGCTGGTACTGCTGCTGTTTTTGTAGGCGCGATATTGCTTATCTTTTCCACGTGCACGAAATTTCCTGACAAATTTAACTAACGAACGAGTAACTTGTATCACAAGTTATAGCTAACAGCAGCTTACTATCACAAGTTATAGTTATAATAAGTTTACTATCACCAGCCATAGTTAACAGTAAATAGTTTACTATTCAAAACGTTTTAATACATTTATAAAGTCTCTTTTCTCGTTTTCAGCAAGCACTTTAAATATATTATATATATTTATTATATATAAATATATATATATTATATATATATATATATATAATTAATATGGATTTATTATATTATATATATATATATTATTTATAATATATGTATATATATATATGTTAACTTAAGCTCCCCAAGCGAAAGCCGTTCGCTAGCCCTTAAGACCTGAATCAGGAAAAAAATTCCCCCGTTGTCTCTAGACGAAAGAAAATACCACCTTCGGTATTTATAGGACAAAAAAAAAAAATTATAAACGTTTTTTCGCTTCTGTTTTTTTTAATAAAAAAAATTATGGAATGGCGTATCCTTTTATATCATTCAAGCATTTCAGAAAAACAGGAGACGCGATCTATGAGATTCGTTTTCGCTCTGTGTTGGACTGTAATGGACGGTGAAAACGTTTTGGAATATTAACCACAAAAACAAATCTGTTTTGTATTTATATAGAACGAAATTCCCCATTGAGTTCAAAATCACAGAATCGTGAAAAACACCTGAACCATTCAATACAAATACTTTATTTTAAATCCATTTGTAAGTAGAATACCAGTCATGTAAGTTTGAAAAGTGGATATTATCACATGAAGTAACTTTATTTTAAAAAAAAAATGAATGAAAAAAAAACCAAACTGGCCTCATGAATAAAAAAAAAACTGTTAAATAAAAGCCAAAAAATTTAAATCAAAAAAATCTCATTAGGCAACTAAAGATATCGTTGAAAAAAATATATTTTCACTTCAGGGTTAGGGCGATCTTCAATGAAAACTAAAAAATTAAGAAACTAAAAAATGATTTGTTTGAAAAATATATACACTTTCATAATTTGTCTCGCTTATTAAAAATTACAATTTTTTGTGCAGTTTTTATTTATAATATCTGCTTATGAGCCTTTCATTACCCCCCCCCCCCCCACCCCCCCCCCCCCCCCCCCCCCCCCCCCCCCCCCCCCCCCCCCCCCCCCCCCCCCCCCCCTCCCCCCTCCCCCCCCCCCCCCCCCCCCCCCCCCCCCCCCCCCCCCCCCCCCCCCCCCCCCCCCCCCCCCCCCCCCCCCCCCCCCCCCCCACCCCCCCCCCCCCCCCCCCCCCCCCCCCCCCCCCCCCCGCCCCCCCCCCCCCCCCCCCCCCCCCCCCCCCCCCCCCCCCCCCCCCCCCCCCCCCCCCCCCCCCCCCCCCCCCCCCCCCCCCCCCCCCCCACCCCCCCCCCCCGCCCCCCCCCCCCCCCCCCCCCCCCCCCCCCCCCCCCCCCCCCCCCCCCCCCCCCCCCCCCCCCTCCCCCCCCCCCCCCCCCCCCCCCCCCCCCCCCCCCCCCCCCCCCCCCCCCCCCCCCCCCCCCCCCCCCCCCCCCCCCCCCCCCCCCCCCCCCCCCCCCCCCCCCCCCCCCCCCACCCCCCCGCCCCCCCCCCCCCCCCCCCCCCCCCGCCCCCCCCCCCCCCCCCCCCCCCCCCGCCCCCCCCCCCCCCCCCCCCCCCCCCCCCCCCGATTTTTAATTTTTACCCAATTTGGTGTAATTTACCCCAGTTTCCCGACCTACAGTGTAGAGTTTCAAGTCATGACCTAGGTTTACAGTGTACAGCAGATACACAACCTGTACATAGGAGAGAAGTTTATGACGACGTTTCGGTCCGACTTGGACCATTTACAAAGTCTGACAGAAAAGAGAGACGGAGCCAGTATATGCAGGTCAGCTGATAGAGACGAGACAAAAGAGGTGGGAGTAGTAGTAGTAGTAGTAGTAGTAGTAGTAGTAGTAGTAGTAGTAATGGTAGTAGTAGTAGTAGCAGTAATAGTAGTAGTAGTAGTAGTAATAGTAGTAGTAACAGTAGTAGTAGTAGTAGTAATAGTAGTAGTAGTAATAGTAGTAATAGTAGTAGTAGTAGTAGTAGTAGTAGTGATAAGACTGGTAGTGAAGGTAGTAGCATGAGTCCTCGTAGTAGTAGTAGTAAGTTAGTAGTGGTAGACTGGTAGTAAAGTTAGTAGTATAAGTCGTAGTCAGTCGTCAAGTAGTAGTGGTAAGATGATAGTGTAGTGAAGGTAGTAGTAATAAGTCGTATTAGTAGTGGTAAGGACTGTTAGTGAATGGTAGTAGTTATAAGTCGTAGGTAGTAAGTAGTGGTTAAGGACTGTGATAGTGAAGGTATTGTAGTATAAGTCGTAGTAGTAGTGGTTAGACTGATAGTGAAGTTGAGGTAGTAGTATAAGGCGTTAGTAGTATGATAAAGACTGATAGTGAAGTGTTAGTCTAGTAGTATAAAAGTTCATATGAGAGGGTTATTTGTGTATTGTTGTAGCCACGGTATTGTGCCTTTTTGATCCTCCCGGAGAGCAGATACGAACACACTGTAATACTAAACAGAGGGGCGAGGGGACACAGACGGAAGCTAAGAACAAAATCATAGATAGAAAACACGGGGATGTTTAGGAGAAAACTGTTTGACTCACAGAGTAGTAAATAATTATATTAGGGGAATTGACCTAGTGGACAAAACAAAAAAAACATACAAAGTTTCAAGAATAGTTACGATAGGACCCGTGAATCCAGGAAATAATAACGCCAAAGATGACAATTTAACAGGCTGGGCCAGGACATGAGACTCGACCCTGGCAGACAAACTAGTGGAATACACACAAAAACATACACTCATGTTATGGACATATTGGATTTAGACACACTTAGATTCTGACATATATAGATTAATGATATATATAGATACTGACACACATAGATACTGAATATATAGATACTGACACATATAAAAAACAGACACACACAGTTACAGATGCAAACAACTACACAAACACACACAGTACCACACCCACACACACACACACCACACACACACACACAAACACTCACACCACACACCACACAACACACACACAGCCACACACACACCACACACACACAACACACACACCACACACACACACACCACCACACACAACCACACACCACACACACAAAACTAACACACCAGCAGGACAGATTTGCTCTTCAGCTATTTCATTAGTAAGTTTCTGTCAGGTGGATTCTCACAAATAAATTTGCAGTTTCCGTATTTTTTAAAAGACATATTTTGTGTTTGGAACATAACATAAAAATTGAAGATTACATTGTCGGAATGAATACAGGAGAAAACACAAGCACACTTTGGTAGATGATGATGACAGACAATAACAGTTACGTAACTACATAAATTTTTGCGGAATTTAATGGGAGAATTTGGTGTTGTTGTAGGAATATTTATCATTTGCGTGGGGTTTTTTATTTTTTATATTTTATTTTTTGTTTTCATTATTGTGTATTTGTGTTTGTATTGTTTTGTATTTGTTTATTTTTGCGTATCGTATTTATTTTATCTTTCGTTTCATTTGAATAGTATTACTTTCTGTATATCTAAATAAATTTGTAGGAAGTGCGATGCTTGATTCTCGTGATGTATACAGCGAGTGGTTATGGTTGTTCTCGTCCCATGTATACACTGGGTGGCGCATACATCTCTCGGTGATAAGTGAGGTTTCAATGGAAGTATTATTTTAATCTCCACTGTAAGGTTTATAGCATTCTTGACTGGTGATGTATATGTTACAGGCTGACTTAATTGACCTCATACACTCTATTAGTCTGTATCTCAGTTTATCCGTATCTCTCTCTCTATTATCTCTACTCTCTCTCTCTCGCTCTCTCTCCTCTCTCCTCTCGCTCTCTCTCTCTCGCTCTCTCTCTCTCTCTCTCCCCCCTCCTCGCCTTTCTCTCCCTCTCTCTCTCTCTTCTACACCCGTAACCACTAATCCACCCAAATTCCAGTGTGTTGGCCATCATGTGGCTTGAGTCTGTTGTTCGGGTTTAAGGCAGACTCGAAATTTTTGCGATAGGCACATTGTTTTTTTTTACAAGAGAAACTTATTGGTTCGTAGTTGATTGTATATTGACTTTAAGGGCTGTCCCACACCATACCTCGACAAACCACCAACTCATCTCCTCTGCACTAGATGCTACCGCACCTGCTTCCTCCCCTCCTGCACTGCACCCACACCACATGCACCTCCAGATCCAAACACCATCATCCAACCACACCTCAATGCATGCACCACCACCATCAACCTCCAGCACCTGTCACCATGCTCCTCCCATAACCTATTCCACCACCACCACATCCCCACCTATTCCCACTCCAGCCTCCACCACCACCTCCCAACCTCCCACATGCTGCTCCTCCAACCCCTGCAGCACCCACCTCTACTCACACACCACCATCCTCACACCCAGACTCCTACTCTTCTCACCAGCACCACAACCTCCTCAACACACCACAGCTCCACATTCCCACCCACCTCCACATAGCCAACGCCTCCTGCAGCTCCCTCCCATCTGCTCCAACTCCACCCTCCACCATGCACACCAAAGCACCATCACCTCCATGCACACTCCTACATCACCAACCTCCTGCATCATCCTCCACCTGCACCTCCAGCTACTGCAATACCCATCCAACCTGCAAATCCTCCTCCTGATCCTCCGCACTCCAATGACCTGCACCTACTTCTCCTCCACCTACATCTAATCCACCACCATCACTCCACCTCCTCCTCCTGCTCTCCTCCTACTCATTCAGCAGCATCCTCCACCAGCAGTGCAACTCCTCCTAGCTCTCCTCCTCCAAGCACCATCCTCCACCTCCTGCACCTGCAGCACAACACTCAGCACCAGCTCACCACACCTCCAGCAGCAACTCCTTCCAAGCACCAGCACCCACATCATCACCACCACCACCACTCACACCACCTACCCACCCACCCACCACCATCACACACCCATCCCATCCCACCATCACCATCACCACCACCACCACACCAATCATCCACCACCACCATCACCATCACCACCACCACCACCACCACCACCATCACCATCCCACACCACTCACCTGTAACACCTTCATAACCACACCATCACCATCACCACCACACACACCTCCACCTTTTCACCATCACCTCCACCATCACCATCCACCCACACCATCACCACCCATCACCACCAACACCACCACCACCAACCACCACCACCACCACCACCACCACCACCATCACCACTCACCATCACCACCACCACATACCCATCACCACACCACCACAATACCACCACCATCACCACCATCATCACCAACCTATCAATCACACCACCACCATCATCATCACCACCACCACCACCACCATCTCACACAACACCACCACCACTCCACCACCACCCACACCCCACCACCCCCTCCACATCATCACCACACCACCACGACCACCCATCACCACAATCATCACCTCAGCATCACCACCCCACCATATCCACCACCACCACATCACCCGCCAACCATCACCACCACCCCACCACCAACACCACAACACCATTTCCACAACACCCACCACCACCACCCAACCACCTCCACCACACCACCATCACCACCATCACCACCGCCTCAAACCATCACCACACCACATCACCACATCTCAACACTCCACGCCTCCACCTGCACACCACCACGACCACCACAAATTCTCGTTGTAATACACCTCACACCACCATTACTCCACCTATATCTTCACCTCCATCTGTCACCATCCACCTTACAGCTTCACAAGCACAACCTCAAGCACCACAGCCACCACCTCACCACCAGCACCACCATCATCTCCACCAGCAGCTACCAACCACAACGCCTGATGCATCACCTCCCCTGCACCTGCACAACTCCACCATCATCACCTACTAAATCCTTCACCACCATCAGCTACACCAGCGCATCAACACCTTCATCTCCTCCAGCAGCAGCTCCAACACCACTCCTCCTCCTTCCATCAGTCGCCACCACTTCTATCTTCTGCACACCGCAACATGTGATGCTGCACCTCCATGGCAGCATAACCACATCATCACCAACCTCCTTCTGCACCACCACCACCACACACCACACCACACACCAACACACCACCACCACCACACCTCACACCAAACCACCACCACCTTCATATCATCCACCAACTCACATTATCATCATCTCCTCACCACCTCATCTTCCACTCCACATCCTCCAACCACCTCCATCCACCATCACCAAACCAAAACAACAATCACATCACCATAGCAACCACCACCACCTTCATCACCACACCACCACCACCTCATCACAACACCACACCACCACTCTTCGCATCACACCACCATCCCATCTTCTTCAGCACCAACTACCAACAACACCACCAGTCCACCATCATCACCAACACTCATCTCCCACCACCACCTCCACCACATCATCATCATCACCACCACCACTAACCTCCACCTCCACCACCTATCATCCCACCACCAATCACCACTCCACCACCACCACCACCATCACACAAACACACCTATCATCATCACACCACCACCACTCACCATTTTTTTTTCATTTGTTTTTTTTTTTCATCAACCACCTCACAAGCACCACCTCCACACCCCTACCACCTACACCACCACCATCCACCCACACAATCAGCATCACCACCACCTACCACCTCCAGCTTACCACCCACAACCACACAATCACAACACAACCAATCTGCACCAACCTCCTTCATCACCATCACCTTCATCACCACCACCACAATCACAACACCACCCACCTCCACCATCACCACCTACCATCCACAACACATCTCAACCCCTACATCATCCTCCTCCACCATTATCACCATCACCTTCTATGCTCTTCCTTATCTTCTGAATCTCCACCACCAACCACACAACCACCCACCACCACACCACAGCATCATCACCCACCACCACCATCATCACCAACCACCATCATCTCCACCACAACATCACCACCAACACCACCAACATCATCCACAACCAACCATCATCACACACCTTTCATCACCATCACCATCTTCACCGCCACCACATATCACCACCACCACCACACCAACCACACCACCACCACACCACCAACCACCACCACCACCCACCCACCACCACCACCACCCCACCATCACCACAAACACCACTTCATCATCACCACCACACCACCACCACCACCACCACACACCACAACATCATCACCACCACAACCATCACCACCACCACCACCACCACCCTACCCACCACCAATCACCACCAACAATCTCATCACCACCACCACTACCCACCACCTTATCAACACACCACCACCACCACAATCACACACCACCATAATACACACCACCTCCCATCCACATCATCACCACCACACCAATCACCACCACATCCATCACCACCCACCACCACACCACAATCCACCACCACCACCACAATCACCACCACACCATCTCACACCACCATCATCACACCCTCCACCACCACCACCACACACACCACCACACCAACACCACCACCACACCCACCACCACCACCACACCACCACCAACACACCACCACCACCACACCACCACAACACCACACAACCACCACCCACACCACCACCACCACCACCACCTTCATCACCACCACCATCATCACCACCACTACCACCTCCACCACAACCACCACACACCACCACCACCACCAACCACCACCCCACCGCCACACCACCAACCACACCACCACCACCACCAACACCACCACCACACACCACCCCCCCCACCACCACCACCTCACACCACCACCACCACCACCCCCACCACCACCACCACCACCACCCACCACCACCACCACCACCACACACCACCACCACCACCACCACACCACCCCACCACCACACCACCACCACTGTGGATTACACTCCTGACAGCCTTTTAAACTTCATGCATGGAAAAACTGTGCTAGCAATTAACAGCCGAGATTTTTAACCACTAAGTAATGCTTGAAACATCAACTAAATATGATAAATTCGTTCGGGGTTTTGATCCAAGGTTTCCTAGCCTCATATCCCAACATACTCAAGTGTCGGCGCACACCTAAGAGTAATCTTATTATTGGCGATCCTACATATATATATATAGATTACGGTACAGTTTGTAAACGATTTAATACAAAAATTAGTTTGAGTATGAGGTTGGACTCAGTCATTGTTCTCTGGAATCAATAACGAAAGATCCGATCTTAACCATGTTTTATTTTGTTTTGTGCCTAAAGTCCAGGGGTGTCGTGCGGGATGTTCTTGATACTCTGGTTACGCCTCTGTGTGTGTGTTGTGTGTGTGTGTGGGTCGTGTTTGTTGTGTGTGTGTTGTGTGTGTGTTGTTGTGTGGTGTGTGTGTGTGTGGTGTGTGGTGTGTGGGTGTGATGTGCTCGATGTTGTGTGTGTGTGTGTGTGTGTGGTGTGGTATGTTGTGTGTGTGTGTGTGTGTGTGTGCATGTGTGTGCGTGTGTGTGTGTGTGTGTGTGTGTGTGTGTGTGTGTGTGTGTGTGCATGTGTGTGCGTGTGTGTGTGTGTGTGTGTACTCACCTAGTTGTACTCACCTAGTTCAGGTTGCAGGGGTCGAGTCCGAGCTCCTGGCCCCGCCTCTTCACTGATCGCTACTAGGTCACTCTCCCTGAACCGTGAGCTTTATCATACCTCTGCTTAAAGCTATGTATGGATCCTGCCTCCACTACATCGCTTCCCAAACAATTCCACTTACTGACTACTCTGTGGCTGAAGAAATACTTCCTAACATCCCTGTGATTCATCTGTGTCTTCAACTTCCAACTGTGTCCCCTTGTTACTGTGTCCAGTCTCTGGAACATCCTGTCTTTGTCCATCTTGTCAATTCCTCTCAGTATTTTGTATGTCGTTATCATGTCCCCTTTATCTCTCCTGTCCTCTAGTGTCGTCAGGTTGATTTCCCTTAACCTCTCCTTGTAGGACATACCTCTTAGCTCTGGGACTAGTCTTGTTGCAAACCTTTGCACTTCCTCTAGTTTCTTTACATGCTTGGCTAGGTGTGGGTTCCAAACTTGTGCCGCATACTCCAATATGGGCCTAACGTACACGGTGTACAGGGTCCTGAACGATTCCTTATTAAGATGTCGGAATGCTGTTCTGAGGTGTGCCAGGCGTCCATATGCTGCAGCAGTTATTTGGTTGATGTGCGCTTCAGGAGATGTGCCTAGTGTTATACTCACCCCAAGATCTTTTTCCTTGAATGAGGTTTGTAGTCTCTGGCCCCCTAGACTGTACTCCGTCTGCGGTCTTCTTTGCCCTTCCCCAATCTTCATGACTTTGCACTTGGTGTGTGTGGTGTGTTTTGTGTGTGTGTGTGTGTGGTGTGTGTGTGTGTGTGGTGTGTGTGTGTGAGTGTTTGTGTGTGTGTGTGTGTGTGTGTGTGTGTGTGTGTGTGTGTGTGTGTGTGTGTGTGTGTGTGTGTGTGTGTGTGTGTGTGTGTGTCTGTCTGTCTGTCTGTCTGTCTGTGTGCGTGTGTGTGAGTAATCACGTTGTCATAGTTACGGCAATGAAGGCTCGACTACGTCATGCTATTCTCCTAGCCTCAGGGACTCTACCGTACCTACTCGTACAACTGCGCATGGAATCTACTTCTACCACTTCATCCAATTCGTTATAATTATAAACCACGACCCTCATGGCGAAATAGTATTTAATGACAACTTTTTTTGCTTATATTCATCTCAAAAATCTACCCCTTTCAGTCTGCCCCTGTCTTCTTTTTCAATACCTTTAAGTATCTTGTATGCCGTGATCATATCCCTCTCGGTTCTCTTCTCCTCTCTTGTGAGGTTTACTTCCCGACGTCTTGCATGGCTTATTTCTCAGAGCTCTGGGACTGTCCTTAGGTTCAATTTCTGAACCTGTTTTCTGATTTCTGAACATGGTTGGTCAGGTGAAGGTTCCATGATGGTGCTGCGTTCTCTGGTGAAAGAAGTTGTACAAGGTTTTGATAGGCTCTTCGTTAAGGTACCTGAATGTCATTTTTCAGTTCGCTAGAGTAAACAAAGAAGTTATAAAAGCGAGATTCCTTACTTCCCATGGATTAGAGCTTCTGGCGTCAGAATATCCGCACCTGGAAAGTATTATCCCTTCACTTGCTGTTATGCACGAACCATGGTAGCAGGAGAGCACCGTGAAGCACAGAGAACACTGTGAAGCACAGAGAACACTGTGAAGCACAGAGAACACCGTGAAGCACAGAGAACACTGTGAAGCACAGAGAACACTGTGAAGCACAGAGAACACCGTGAAGCACAGAGAACACTGTGAAGCACAGAGAACACTGTGAAGCACAGAGAACACCGTGAAGCACAGAGAACACTGTGAAGCACAGAGAACACCGTGAAGCACAGAGAACACTGTGAAGCACAGAGAACACTGTGAAGCACAGAGAACACCGTGAAGCACAGAGAACACTGTGAAGCACAGAGAACACCGTGAAGCACAGAGAACACTGTGAACCACAGAGAACACTGTGAACCACAGAGAACACTGCGAAGCACAGAGAACACTGTGAAGCACATAGAACACTGTGAAGCACAGAGAACACCGTGAAGCACAGAGAACACTGTGAACCACAGAGAACACTGTGAACCACAGAGAACACTGCGAAGCACAGAGAACGCCGTGAAGCACATAGAACACTGTGAAGCACAGAGAACACTGTGAAGCACAGAGAACACTGTGAAGCACAGAGAACACTGTGAAGCACATAGAACACTGTGAAGCACAGAGAACACTGTGAAGCACAGAGAACACTGTGAAGCACAGAGAACACTGTGAAGCACAGAGAACACTGTGAAGCACAGAGAACACTGTGAAGCACAAAGAACACTGTGAAGCACAGAGAACACTGTGGAGCACAGAGAACACTGTGAAGCACAGAGAACACCGTGAAGCACAGAGAACACTGTGAAGCACAGAGAACACCGTGGAGCACAGAGAACACCGTGAAGCACAGAGAACACTGTGAAACACAGATAACACCGTGAAGCACAGAGAACACTGTGGAGCACAAAGAACACTGTGAAGCACAGAGAACACTGTGAAGCACAGAGAACACTGTGAAGCACAGAGAACACTGTGAAGCACAGAGAACACCGTGAAGCACAGATAACACCGTGAAGCACAGAGAACACCGTGAAGCACAGAGAACACTGTGAAACACAGAGAACACTGTGAAGCACAGAGAACACTGTGAAGCACAGAGAACACTGAGAAGCACAGAGAACACTGTGAAGCACAGAGAACACTGTGAAG
>NC_069425.1:38120123-38125123 GCF_026875155.1 Cherax quadricarinatus | reverse complement strand
CCTGCTCCAGTAGATTCCAGTAATTTTCGATCATTAGGGCTATGCCTCCTCCCATTCTACATACTTGCACTTTTTCCCCGCTTTTGTTGTGTCTCTTGGGAAGATATCATCTGCTGTTGCTGCAGTTACTTTGATCTCCGTAATCAGGATTACTGGTTGGGATACTATTCCTTTGATCTTGTTTTTTTTTAGGAACTACTAATCGTGTGAGACCTCCCATTGAGGCTGGTGTGCAGAGTCTTCATGTGTAGTCCATGTGGACCACTGGCTTCGTTTTCCCGTTAGGTGTGGCTGGATGGCCTCATGGAACCTCTGTTTGGTGGGCTGAGGTATGAAAAACATCAGTGAGTGTAAGTGTGAATTATTCATCAAAGGACGCACATATGGAATCACTCATCAACGAACGGACGTATGAAGCTGCTCATCAATTTGGAGGAAGTATAAAGCCACTCATCAATAGGTGAAAAAATGAATCTACTCATCACCATGGGTTACATTTGAAACAATTCATCAACTCAATGAGCAGACGCATCATTAGACACAACCCTTGGATGACCGGCCGGACGAACCCGTACAAATGGCTCAGCACACGAACCGAATCCTTGAATGAACGGACGGACGAACTGAGTTCCACGTTATCCAAGACACTCACTCTGGTTCCAGTTTACCTCGCATTTCTTTTATCATTTTCTCTCTACATGTACGTCGTCTCTTCGTGTATCTTTCACTGATTTCTCTTCGGCGTCACAACAGAAGGTCCTTCACGACCAATAACAACAATGCTGGAATGAACACCGTGTCTGAAAAGCAAAATGCTATTTTTTTCCCACATCATTTGATCTTCCAATTGTCTTGATGCTGTTAAAGGGTTTTTGATTCAGTGAAGTAGCTCCACTTTCGTTTCCTCTAGTCATTTATAATTACGTCCCGTTCCCCAGGGGCAATGGGACTCCAATGTACTTAGCGCTTCTCCACGAACATAATCATCTGGACGACTAGTGTGCGTGCATACTTTTCCGTCTGACAGAGACGACCTCCTCAGACGTCTCATTTATACTCAACACACACACACACACACACACACACACACACACACACACACACACACACACACACACACACACACACACACACACACACACACACACACACACACACAAGCTCATATGTATGTGTATAAAAGGTACCACCTCTATGACTGGACTGGAGACCCTCGTCCTCAGAAAAGACAATAAACGTACCTTAGAGATAACTTAAGGTTCTCCCCGGAGCTTTTTGAATATATTCTTCTCCTACCATCCCCTATATTTTATATTCTTTATGAAATTTTATTAATAGACAGAATACATTGACAGAAAACACAAACATGAATACATTGGTACAATATATCAAAGATTATGAATCTCCTCCAACTCCTCCGAAGCCGGACGCGAACCCAGTATGCAGCAAGAATTTCCCCTCTGGATGGCTATGCTGAGGCGCTGGAACACGAAAGTGGCTGCCCTTGGGTCCCTGATGGTGTCGATGAGTCTGGAACCCAGTTCTTTAATATATATATATTACTGTAACCACGAACGATTGGTAATAATCAATAACAACACTGCGACTAGCCGAGGATTCGAACCCATGTCGTTTTAGCCCACCTCGTGGTGAGCGAAAATCACACATGACACTCTAACCCACGGGACCACGCAATCCTACAAAAATGATGCACCCAGCAGAACTAGTTGTTTTACCGTCATCCGAGGACATATGGTGGTGTGGGTACCTTTGAGCTAATTTCATTCTACTCCCCATTTGGTATTATATATATATGCTGCTCGTGAGGCTAGTGCACCAAACTGGGAGTAGAATGAAATTAGCTCAAAGGCACCCACACCACCGTATGTCTTTTGGATGACGGTAAAACACCTAGTTCTGCTGGGTGCATCATTTTTGTAGGATTGCGTGGTCCCGTGGGTTAGAGCGTCATGTGTGATTTTCGCTCACCACGAGGTGGGCTAAAACGACATGGGTTCGAATCCTCGGCTAGTCGCAGTGTTGTTATTGATTATTACCACTCGATATATATATATATATATATATATATATATATATAATATATATATATATATATATATATATATATATATATATATATATATATATATATATATATATATATATATAAACACGCATTTGCTCTTCAATAAACCTTAATAATATTAAGTTAAGTCTATACGATACGTACAACTTCATGAGTGAGGCACATGACATCACCTAGGCATCATTACTGACGTCAGTAAAGGCACCTAAGTGTCGCACATGTATCTTACACATCAGATCTAGATTTATACATGTTTAACTTACATGAGACAGCGTCATGTGTTCATACGTTCCTGACTCCAGCTGTCAAATTTGCCTGGATAAACAATAGCATTCACAGACTTCTAAGTATATCCTATTTAAAAATTTTCAGCTTTTGGCATTTTAATACTAATATTTTTCTTGTTCCGACTGGAAAACTGCTTTTCACAAAGCAGTCAATCTGCAACGTCAATATTGACATGAGTTGAGCGCTCATGTCGACTCTGTAATCACAAGTTAATGTGGAAAGATCTTGCTAAGAACTTCGCTTCCTGCCCTCGTTGTATTACTGGAGAAACTCACACACACACACACACACACACACACACACACACACACACACACACACACACGATGTAGTGGAGGCAGGAACCACACATAGTTTTAAGACGAAGTATGATGAAGTTCAAGGAGCAGGGAGAGGGATGACCCAGTAGCGGTCAGTGAAGAGGCGGGACCAGAAGCTAAGTCTTAACCCCTGCAACCACAATTAGGTGAGTACACACACACACACACACACACACACACACACACACACACACACACACACACAAACACACACACACACACACACTGTCCACGACATATATGGCAGCCATCTTGGAACACACAGCACCAGTATGACATTCACACCTGAGCAAGCAAGCTGAGAAACTGGGAAAAGCACAAAGTATTGCAACACAACTAGTCACTGAGCTGAGGGTAGTGAGGTACCAAGACAGACTAAAGAAACAAAACTTGATATTAGAGCACAGATTGCTAGCTCATTCAGCTCGCACACTGAGGTCCGGGGGTCGATCCCCGGTCCGGCTGGGAACATTACGACGTGTTTCCTTAAGGCACCAGGTTGTGTCACCACTAACACCAGGTTGATCTCTAGTAACATCAGTTTGGTCTCCAGTAACATCAGGTTGGTCCCCAGTAACAACCGGCTGGTCTCCAGTAACACCAGGTTGGTTTCCAGTAACACCAGGTTGTGTCACCACTAACACCAGGTTGATCTCTAGTAACATCGGTTTGGTCTCCAGTAACATCAGGTTGGTCCCCAGTAACACCAGGCTGGTCTCCAGTAACACCAGGTTGGTCTCCAGTAACACCAGATTGGTCTCCAGTAACACCTGGTTGGTCTCCAGTAACACCAGGGTGGTCTCCAGTAACACCAGATTGGTCTCCAGTAACACCAGGTTGATCTCCAGTAACACCAGGATGGTCTCCAGTAGCACAAGGTTGATCTCCAGAAACACCAGGTTGGTCTCCAGTAACACCAGGTTGGTCTCCAGTAACACCAGGATGGTCTCCAGTAGCACAAGGTTGATCTCCAGTAACACCAGGTTGGTCTCCAGTAACACCAGGTTGGTCTCCAGTAACACCAGGTTGGTCTCCAGTAACACCAGGTTGGTCTCCAGTAACACCAGGTTGGTCTCCAGTAGCACAAGGTTGATCTCCAGTAACACCAGGTTGGTCTCCAGTAACACCAGGTTGGTCTCCAGTAACACCAGGTTGGTCTCCAGTAACACCAGGTTGGTCTCCAGTAACACCAGGTTGGTCTCCAGTAACACCAGGTTGGTCTCCAGTAACACCAGGTTGGTCTCCAGTAACACCAGGTTGGTCTCCAGTAACACCAGGTTGGTCTCCAGTAACACCAGGTTGGTCTCCAGTAACACCAGGTTGGTCTCCAGTAACACCAGTTGGTCTCCAGTAACACCAGGTTGGTCTCCAGTAACACCAGGTTGGTCTCCAGTAACACCAGGTTGGTCTCCAGTAACACCAGGATGGTCTCCAGTAGCACAAGGTTGATCTCCAGTAACACCAGGTTGGTCTCCAGTAAACACCAGGTTGGTCTCCAGTAACACCAGGTTGGTCTCCAGTAACACCAGGTTGGTCTCCAGTAACACCAGGTTGGTCTCCAGTAACACCAGGTTGGTCTCCAGTAACACCAGGTTGGTCTCCAGTAACACCAGGTTGGTCTCCAGTAACACCAGGTTGGTCTCCAGTAACACCAGGTTGGTCTCCAGTAACACCAGGATGGTCTCCAGTAGCACAAGGTTGATCTCCAGTAACACCAGGTTGGTCTCCAGTAACACCAGGTTGGTCTCCAGTAACACCAGGTTGGTCTCCAGTAACACCAGGTTGGTCTCCAGTAACACCAGGTTGGTCTCCAGTAACACCAGGTTGGTCTCCAGTAACACCAGGATGGTCTCCAGTAACACCAGGTTGATCTCCAGTAACACCAGGTTGGTCTCCAGTAGCACAAGGTTGATCTCCAGTAACACCAGGTTGGTCTCCAGTAGCACAAGGTTGATCTCCAGTAACACCAGGTTGGTCTCCAGTAACACCAGGTTGGTCTCCAGTAACACCAGGTTGGTCTCCAGTAACACCAGGTTGGTCTCCAGTAACACCAGGTTGGTCTCAGTAACACCAGGTTGGTCTCCAGTAACACCAGGTTGGTCTCCAGTAACACCAGGTTGGTCTCCAGTAACACCAGGTTGGTCTCCAGTAACACCAGGTTGGTCTCCAGTAACACCAGGTTGGTCTCCAGTAACACCAGGTTGGTCTCCAGTAACACCAGGTTGGTCTCCAGTAACACCAGGTTGGTCTCCAGTAACACCAGGATGGTCTCCAGTAACACCAGGTTGATCTCCAGTAACACCAGG
>NC_069425.1:38102623-38115123 GCF_026875155.1 Cherax quadricarinatus | reverse complement strand
TAATTACTATCATATCAATATTCAATTTAATAAAAATGAAATAAGGATTGATGCCACTAAGTACAGTAAAACAATTATTATTACAATATCGTAATGGTTAATAACTTTGATATCCCTCTCGCTAATTGGGGCAATATGTCAGAGCAAAAAGCAAATACGCTATTTAATTAGATCGATAGATGCTATCTATTTTAGTACTGGCTTTAACCGGAATCGACATGGATTGTGAGTTATTTTTTTCTTGAGTTTAGTATTAATATAGAAGGAGCAGGAATAAAGTAAAAATGGCCACATTATTGTATTATCCGTGATGGAAGCTAATTTTGATGGGGGAGGGGCGGTGTTAGGAGTGTAGTTAGATATTAAAAGGCATTCACGCGAGGTTTTGGTGAGATATTGGTGAAGTTTTGGTGAGATATTGGTGAGGTTTTGGTGAGATATTGGTGAGGTATTTGGTGAGATATTGGTGAGGTTTTTGGTGAGATACTGGCGAATTGAAATGCATTGTGCGTTCTTCAGTCTGGAAGGAAGCGATGTTCTTTCCAGTACTCTCTCCAACACTCCTCAACACTCCAACACTTTCCTCAACGCTCTCTCCAACATTCTCCTCAACATTCTCTCCAGCACTCTCCCCAACAGTTTCCTTGATACATTCCCTCATCACTCTCCCCATCACTCTCCCCAACAATCTTCCCAACAGTCTCCCCAACAATCTCCCCAACACTCTCCTTGATACATTCCACAACACTCTCCCCAACACAACTTACATAAGTCTCCTCACAATAATTACCTGGAGTCTAGACACCTCCTTAAACCTCCTTAATAACACTATTGTTAGTGGCTCAGGGCGAGAGCGAGAGAGAGAGAGAGAGAGAGAGAGAGAGAGAGAGAGAGAGAGAGAGAGATGTTATCCACAAACCACCAACATTTACATATAAAATTATCATTATTTTCCAGCAGGTTTGCCTTCACCAGTGGGTAAACCCACAAAGAATTGATTATCGTCATCAAACCACCAACATTAAAATGCGACGTTTGTAATCTCTTTCATGTGCACTAAATACGCGATCAAATGACACGCACATACATACATACCCAGATACATACACACACTCACACACTTGTATACCACTGCATTAATATATGTATGTATATATATATATATACCAATTGCGTTAATATATTCACACAGAGAGCTAAATCCCCGAGCCAATCAGCCATACTCTAGATTAACACACAAACAATCACTCATCACTATTACCTCATATGTGTCAAACACATTGGCGTTAAAACATACAGAAATTGTTTAATGGAAAAGGTATATACATAAATCATAAATCAAATTAATGAAACGTTCGAAGGCAACACTTTTTTATTTTTAGTGGAGGATTGTCTGTAGTCACTTCCGGGGATCACCGCCCCCGCGGCCCGCTCCCAGACTAAGTCTCCGGGTTGTTGGACTTATCGATCAGAAGATTTGTGCCTTCTGCACGCGGTCTAACGTGTGCACCATAGCCAAACTGATCAGGAACTAGTTTGGGGAACCTGTCGACTTCACTTTTAAAGACAACAAAGGGTGTGTTGGTAATCTCCTTCATCCACGAAGGGAGGGTGTTGAAGAGTCGTGGTCCATTTACTCTTATTGAGTTGTCTCTCAATGTACTCATCTCTTCCCTGCCTTGCACTGGAGGTATCTTCCACTCTTGTGTTAATATGTAGTGATATCGGTGGGAAGATTTGAAACCAATCACTCCGGAATCTTCCGGGCGTAAATAATGATATATCTTCTAAGGAGAACAGCTCTAGGTTCTTTCCAGTAATTTAGGTACTTGACTGAGTGTACACGAGCTGTGAAGGTTCTCTCTACATTTTCAAGTTCTACATTTTCTCTTGCCTTGAAGGAGAATTATTAAAACACAACAATATTCCCAAGTAGAGAGAAAGAGTTACTTGACGTGTGTCATCACTGGCTTGGTTTATGTTCATGTTGGTGAAGTTTAATTTATTAAACATTTCCACGTGACTGAGTGTGTTTTGCTAATTAGAACCAGTGGATACGCACGTTTAAACTTTTGTTGGATTGTGATCCAAATTTACTGACTTCGATACTATTATGTTCTGTACCAGATCTCTTTGGTCTAGTCAGTTCCACTATTTGCTGGTATAAAACGAATTTGTTGCAGAGTCTTGGTAGTTCAGTTGTGTGAGACTCTTCCTCCAGACCGACATGTGGTATTTTCTCTGCTGTTATAGTCATTCCTGCAGTGTACCGTTTTAAGCGTCTTAAACTGAAGCCACCAAGCAACAGGATATTTGGGGTCGAGTTTGATCAGTTATATATAGACAGTCCTCGATTTTCATCACTCGCTTCTTTGGAGCTGTTGCTGCTAGTAACTTGCATCTGGTGGTTTATATACGAGAACAATTAGATTTATCATTTTCACATACACACCAACCAACCTCCTTCGTTCCTTGTTGCCTGTTTTACCAGCCACGTTAAAGTAGCTTTTAACGTGGGTTTCCGTGAGAGCTATCAACACTGCATATGACTTAGGCGTCGCCACCTCCGTGTTTTGAGTTGGTTATAACTCTGGTTATATCCCAGGAATAGGAGCTGCTTATCCTCCCCATTCTTGGAGCTAGCTTGATTACCTCCCATTAGGTAGGAGCTGTTTAACCCCCACTGATTTAGCGCTTTCCCATCATTATGAAGATAGTGAGGTCTAAAGTTATGGTAGATCATGCGAAGTTATCACCAAATCAAACTGATTTCATATATCACAATATCATAATTAATATAAATACATTATATATATATATATATATATATATATATATATATATATATATGTATATATATATATATATATATATATATATATATATATATATTATATATATATAAATATAAATATATAATATATATATATATATATATATATATATATATATATATGCTTAACAATTCGCAAACGGGGAAAATTATTTACAAACATTGTCTCTACGTCCACAGCGGGACTCGAACCTGCTAACTTTGTATCAGAGTCCAAAGTACTTTACCACTGAGCTAGACTCAGTGGAGTAACATCGCTTAGCCGAAGCTAAGCGATGTTACTCCATACCCCCGGGCACCATACCCCCGAGCTCCATACCCCGGGGCACCATACCCCCGGGTACCATACCCCAGGGAACCATGCCCCCGGGCACCTTTCCCCGGACACCATACCCCCGGGCACCATACCCCCGAGCACCAGACCCCCGGGCACCATACCCCCGGGCACCAAACCCCATAGCACCATACCCCTGGGCACCATACCCCCGAGCACCATTACCCCCGGGCACCAAACCCCCTGGCACCATAAACCCCCCGGGGACCATACCCCGGGCACCATACCCCCGGGTACCATACCCCCGGGTACCATACCCCTGGGTACCATGCCCCCGGGCACCTTTCCAGGACACCATACCCCCGGGCACCATACCCCCGGGCATCAAACTCCAGAGCACCATACCCCCGGGAACCAAACCCACGAGCACCATACCCCCGGGGACCATGCCCCGAGCACCATTACCCCCGGGCACCAAACCCCCGGGCGCCATACCCCCGGCCACCATAACCCCGGGCACCATACCCCCGGGCACCATACCCCCGGGTACCATACCCCGGGCACCATACCCCCGAGCACCATGCCCCCAGACACCATACCCCCGGACACCATACCCCCGGGCACCATACCCCCGGTACCATACCCCGGGCACCATACCCCCGGGCACCATACCCCCGGGCACCATACCCCCAGGCACCATACTCCCGGGCACCATACTCCCGGGCACCATACCCCCGGGCACCATACCACCGGGCACCATACCCCTGGGTACTATACCCCAGAGCACCATATCCCCCGGGCACCATACCTCAGGGCACCATACCCCCGGGTACCATACCCCAGCGTACCATGCCTCCGGGCACCTTTCCAGGACACCATACCCCCGGGCACCATACCCCCGGGCATCAAACCCCAGAGCACCATACCCCCGGGCACCAAACCCACGAGCACCATACCCCCGGGCACCATGCCCCCGAGCACCATTACCCCCGGGCACCAAACCCCCGGGCACCATACCCCCGGGCACCATACCCCCGGGCACCATACCCCCGGGCACCATACCCCCGGGTACCATACCCCAGGCACCATACCCCCGAGCACCATGCCCCCAGACACCATACCCCCGGGCACCATACTCCCGGGCACCATACTCCCGGGCACCATACCCGCGGGCACCATACCCGCGGGCACCATAACCCTGGGCACCAAACCCCCAGGCACCATACCCCCGGGCACCATACCCCCTGGCACCATACCCCAGGGCTCCATACCCCAGGGCACCATACACCAGGGCACCATACCCCCGGGCACCATACCCCCTAGCACCATACCCCAGAGCACCATACCTCCGGGCACCATACCCCTGGACACCATACCCCCGGGCAGCATACCCCCGGGCACCATACCACCGGGCACCATACCCGCGGGCATCATACCTCCGGGCACCATACCCCCGGGCATCATACTCCGGACACCATACCCCCGGGCACCATACCCCAGGGCACCATACCCCTGGGCACCATACCCCAGGGCACCATACCCCCGGGCACCATACCCCGGACACCATACCCAGGACACCATACCCCCGGGCACCATACCCGCGGGCATCATACCCCAGGGCACCATACCTCTGGACACCATACCCCCGGGCACCATACCCCCGGACACCATACCCCCGGGGGGCACCAAGCTCGTTTTGAAAGTTATTTCATTGAATTCTGACACATGCAATGGACAACGAAAGAGATTTGAAATGCTTAACAATTCGCAAACGGGATAAAAATAACTTTCAAAACGAGCTTGGTGCCCGGGGGCATGGTACTCGGGGGTATGGTGTCCGGGGGTAAGGTGCCCGGGGTATGGTGCCCTGCGGTATGGTACCCGGGGGCATGGTACCCGGGGGTATGGTGTCCGGGGGTATGGTGTCCGGGGTATAGTGCCCGGGGGCATGGTACCCTGGGGTATGGTACCCGGGGGTATGGCGTAACATCGCTTAGCTTCGGCTAAGCGCCCACACTTATCTTGAGTCTAACTCAGTGGTAAAGTACTGTGGACTCTGATACAGAGTTAGCAGGTTCGAGTCCCGCTGTGGACGTAGAGACAATGTTTGTATTATTATTATTATAATCAAGGGGGAAGCGCTAAACCCGGAGGATTATACAGCGCCTGGGGGGGGATGTGGAAGGCATTCAGGCTTAATTCGGGGAACTGGAGCACAGATCCAATTCCCTAAATCAAGAGCCCCTCACCAACATCAAGGAACCTTCCTTGAGGGGACAATGTTTGTAAATAATTTCCCCCGTTTGCGAATTGTTAAGCATATATATATATATATATATATATATATATATATAATATATATATATATATATATATATATATATATATATAATATATATAATATATATATAAATATATTGTGCAAAAATTAGCACTGAGCTGGGCGCGAATTACCGAGTTAAAATTAAATTGACCTTTAGATAAACATAAGTTTACAGCGGCCTCAGTAAGGTCTCGTTGTGTGTAATCACTTCTGTACATAATTACGAGAGATTTAAAACACGGGTTTGCAATTATCAAAATGACTTTTTTTTAAAGCTAAGGTGCACACACACACACACACACACACACACACACACACACACACACACACACACACACACACACACACACACACACACACACACACACACACACACACACAGCACCCCTGTCATTGTAACTTGCATGAACTGTCTACTAGTGTCACCTCGGCAATCAAGTGACTTTTTTTTTTTAGGGGGGGGGGAGGGCCAGGTCACTCTGTTTTGCCTATGCAATTAAGTCACGCTTGGAGGTCGGGTCACTCTTTTACCTACGTAATCAAGTCAGTCTTAGGGGTCAGGTCACTCTTGCAGGTCAGGTCACGTTATTCCACAAGGTTAACAGCTGAAGAAGTTATTATTATTATTATTATTATTATTATTATTATTATTGTTGTTGTTGTTGTTGCTGTTGTTGTTGTTGTTGTTGTTGTTGTTGTTGTTGTTGTTGTTGTTGTTGTTGTTGTTGTTGTTATTATATATTATTATTATTATTATTATTATTATTATTATTATTATTATTATTATTATTATTATTATTATTATTATTATTATTATTATTGCTTATATATGCATAGGATGCGCTTCCATCATAAGGTTAATTGATAATGGTGAACGGTGTTTGATCCGAGGAATTGGAGATATATTCTCATTTCCTCGTATCAAATCTGCTTGCTTTCTGTACCTCCAAGGACTTCCACTCCTTCAGTCACTCTAGAGTGCACACTCCCACTCCTTCAGTCACCCTAGAGTGCACACTCCCACTCCTTCAGCCACCCTAGAGTTCACACTCCCACTCCTTCAGCCACCCTAGAGTGCACACTCCCACTCCTTCAGCCACCCTAGAGTGCACACTCCCACTCCTTCAGCCACCCTAGAGTTCACACTCCCACTCCTTCAGCCACCCTAGAGTTCACACTCCCACTCCTTCAGCCACCCTAGAGTGCACACTCCCACTCCTTCAGCCACCCTAGAGTTCACACTCCCACTCCTTCAGTCACCCTAGAGTGCACACTCGCACTCCTTCAGCCACCCTAGAGTGCACACTCCCACTCCTTCAGCCACCCTAGAGTGCACACTCCCACTTCTTCAGCCACCCTAGAGTTCACACTCCCACTCCTTCAGTCACCCTAGAGTGCACACTCCCACTCCTTCAGCCACCCTAGAGTGCACACTCCCACTCCTTCAGCCACCCTAGAGTGCACACTCCCACTCCTTCAGTCACCCTAGAGTGCACACTCCCACTCCTTCAGCCACCCTAGAGTGCACACTCCCACTCCTTCAGCCACCCTAGAGTGCACACTCCCACTCCTTCAGCCACCCTAGAGTGCACACTCCCACTCCTTCAGCCACCCTAGAGTGCACACTCCCACTCCTTCAGTCACCCTAGAGTGCACACTCCCACTCCTTCAGCCCACCCTAGAGTGCACACTCCCACTCCTTCAGTCACCCTAGAGTGCACACTCCCACTCCTTCAGCCACCCTAGAGTGCACACTCCCACTCCTTCAGTCACCCTAGAGTGCACACTCCCACTCCTTCAGCCACCCTAGAGTGCACACTCCCACTCCTTCAGTCACCCTAGAGTGCACACTCCCACTCCTTCAGTCACCCTAGAGTTCACACTCCCACTCCTTCAGCCACCCTAGAGTGTAGATCAAATGCTTTACGTGGGAGGTAAAAAAAATAGCCTTTTATGTCGCACCTCAAAAAAATATATTATATTTGTATTGGTGTAGAAGTAAAAAACTTGGACACGTGATGGGTGAGGAAGTTCACACACAACACAACACACACAACACACACACACACACACATACGGGGACAGCGACGGCTAGTCACCCGTCGGTTCCCGGGGTTTTAAAGTTTTTTTGGGGGCTACAATGTTTGAAAGGGGTTGCTGGGTGCCCGGGGTGCCCAACAATCCAGAAGTTTTTTTTTTTAATTGCCTAGCCACACAATTTGGGGGGGAGACCCAAAATTTTTGAAAGTGATTTAAAATAAAAGCTTGGGCGCGGGCTATGTGAAGGCGGCGTTGCCAATGTCACCCAAGATTTTAAAAAGTGAAACAAAAGTGTGACCAGTAAAAGAAATACAGTGAAAAGGAAATTTTTTAACGAGAAAAATTGGGTGGATCTAGCCAGGACGTACATCGAGCTGGATCTATCCGGGACGTCCATGACCTGACAATCACACTGCTACAGCTGCAATACAAGTCTGATCACCTTAGGGGTTGTTTGGGGTGGGGTCCGGGTTCCCAAAATTTTAACCGCCAAGCTAAATGTAATGGTCAACTCTAAGCACGATAAAAATGGGCCCTAAAAGTATTTCAAAAAGGTTTTAGAAAATGGTAACCCATTAAAAAACAAGGCGTTTAAAGTCACTAAAGCAGGTGTATAGGCAACACGCAAGGGGTCAGGGCACATGGGTTGTGGACAAAAGGACAAAACGAAATCTACATTAACCCCCAAGCACAACCCACCTACTTTTCAGACACTAAAAAAACCCCCCACATAAAATTCGACACATAATTACACACCACACACACACACACACACAAAACACCACACACCACACACACCACCACACACACACACCACACACATACCACATACACACACACAACCCACATACACCCCCCCCCCCCCACACACAAACACACACCACACCCCACTAACACACACACACACACACACACACACACACACACCACAACACACACACACACACACACACACGCACCACACACACGAAATCGGAAAAATCCCAGGGGGGTTTGGTGGGTCACAAAGGGTTGGGCAGCCAAGGGACACTGAACTTACCTTAAACGCAAAAACCCCTCCTTTCAGTACATAATAAACCCACACTAATTCCACACCAATTACTCACAAAATTACACACACACAACACACCCCCAACACACACACAACACACACACACAACACAACACACCCACCACACACACATACCCAGACACACACACCCCCCCCTCACCACCGAACTCACTATTCCCCCCTGACCCCATCACCCCCCCTCGATACCCCCCCTCCCCCCTTTTTCACCCCAAACCCTCCCCCCCCCCCCCCACTCACTCCCAAATAGCCAAGTTTCCTCCACTACCCCCCCCCCCCCACACCTGCCACACACATACACCTAACAACAGAATAATGGTTTTCCCACTCTGAGGCAATAGGATAAAACAAAAATGGGTTCCAGAGAACAAAAAAAACCCAAGGCGGAGGGGAAAATGAAAAGGAAGATTGGGCAGCAAGCTCTAAAAAGGTCATGAAGGGGAAAAGAAACAGAAAACTTCAGAAAAGGAAAAGGGATAGTTTGGGAAAGCAGGAAGGGGAGGTGCTGTCAAAACAGCAGAAGCTAGGATACAGAGTTTAGAAGAGGAACAAAAAATCTGAAACAGCATAAAGAATAAAGAACATTTGGGATTGACATCAGGACTGCTACCTCACCACAATAAGGGAGTGGGGAAAAAGGGGCAAAATGCAGGGAACCTTACAAAAGATGTAGCAAATGAAAGAGCTAAGCTTTATTGGGGGCCCTAAAGACAAAAACAACCCAAGGGAAAGCCGAAAAGGGGGAAAATGAAGGCCACGCCCCCAAGTACTTAGCCATGAAAGAGAAAGGAAAGCTGAAATGGAAAAACCCAATTAAAGAGGGGATCACAGGGATATGCAGGGGGAAATAAAGGGTGAGGTCAGTCTTTGTGTATGGGCTCCAAAGTCGAAGGGGAAACATTGAGCAAAAAAACGGGGAAAAAAAAGCAATTGAAAGCACATAAAGAAATAGGGAAGACGATATGCCCAGTGGAAAATTTTCGGAGAATGGGGGGTTTTTTAAAAAAAAGCCCCCGGCCATGAGAGTGACCTAAAGGGCCAAAGCGACTCGGACCGGATACTGCGGGAGAAACACGTTTAAAGGGACAGACGCATACAGGAGGGTGTATCCCCCGCGACAGAAAAAAGAAGAAAGGGAAGAAACTGGGATGGTAAAAAGGCGAAAGGGGGAAAGAGGGGGGATGGAAAGACAGACAGGAATCCCAGACCCGGAAAAAAGATCTAATAAAAAGCCCCCCCTCAAAAAAACTTTCATGAAGCCCCCAACCATCAACCCCAGTGCAAACCAAAAATCTAAATCAAAACACCCCTGCCACATCCAAAGCCCCCCCCCACTACATTACAAACTTCACCCCCCCAGCAACAACCCATAGTTTTCCTTACCCGGTCTCCCCCTTCCCCAGCCCCATATACTTCCCCAACCCCAGTCTTAGAAAAAAAGTTGAAGGGTGGAACAAGCAGATGGAAAAAAAAACAAGTATGAGGGGTGGCACGAAAGAAAACAAAAAGACATCCCCAACATAATACACTCCAGAAAAAAACTCACCAGAAAAATAACAATTTTAAACTTTCCCTCCGGATACAAATCTTCAGGAAAGCAGAGGGAGGAAGGGGGGGGGAGGAGTTGCACGCCAAAAAAACCAGGGGTTTGAGAAAATGGAAGGAAGGATGGCAGGGCGAAAGGGACTATTAGTAGGGAAAAATCCAGTCTGAGGGACAAAGGTGATAATTGCAGTAATGTACAACCCCCACAGAACGCAGAGGCCAAGGAAGAAAAGATGGAGCAACAGAGCAATGATCAAAACCTAGCCCAGGGGGCCAGGGGGAAACACACAGGGGGGGGGAAAAATTACTAGTTTGGGTGATTCAATCCAAGGGGATTGATGGGAAAAATGGAGCCCCCATGGGGGTTTCCCCAAACATGGAGAGCCCAAAATATGGATGTTGGGCGGGAACCCCATGCACAACATTTTGAGACATACCAGAGAGAGGAGGGATGAACCCCAAGGTTTGGGCCTTGTATTCACCATGATAGTTCGACCGAGGGGCATGAAGAAAGGCCCCTGGGGGCTAGTGACATTTGGTTTTGTGCTTTGACTACATATTTACTCCAAGTGGGGAGAACAGGGAAAAAAATGGAAAAAACCAAAAAAACAAAAGGGGGAAATACTCAGGCTGAGGGAAATTCCCTTTAAGACATTTAGTGGGGGAGGGAACTGACAGGGAAAACATACAAGAAATGAGGACTAAGTAGCAACAAAATGCAAGGAGCGAGGGGGGTTTGTTCCCCCGGGAAAAAAAGAAATAATGGGAAAACAAACATCCTTGGTTCACCCCAAAGGTAGGGGGGCAAAAACTAGGGGTTTAAAAAGAATGGGAAAAGGTACGAAGACAGAAACTCAGGAAAATAAAGAAAACGCCGAAAGCCCGAAACAATAGCACAGATAAGAAGGGGCTCAGAGACAATATGAAAAAGACATGCACAAAAGTAAAGACTGACCCGAAGCTTTTACAGCCCCCACAAGGAAAAAAACAGCAAGGACCCGGGGAATCAGACTGAGGGAAGGGGTGGGTGGGGAATCACAAGAAACGACCGAGAGGTTTCAGGAGCTCAAAACAAGATTAAAAAGGGATTTACAGTGGGAAAACCCGTAGGGCTCCCAAAAAATCAAACAAGGGGGAACCAGCAAGTGCTGGATGAGGTACATATAACCAAGGAGGAGGTGAAGAAGCTGCTATGCGAACTTGACACCTCAAAGCGGTGGGACCAACAAAAATCTCCATGGGTCCCTTTAAAAAGGGGGCAGAGATATTGTGTGACCATTACAAGATCTTAACACATCATTTTAACTGGGGAACCCCGAGGGATGGAAAATGGGGAAATGTAGTCCCAATTTTTAAAAGGGAGAAGACATGAGGGACTAAATACAGACCTGTATCTCAACGTGTAAAGTATGCAAGGTCATGGGAAGGGTCATCAGGAGGAATGGTGGGGCACCTGGGAAAAAACAAGGTAAATTGACAACCAGCACGGTTTAGGGGGAAAGGGAAAAAACCTGTTCACAAAAACCACTAGGTTTTTTTGACAAGGTGCGAATAAGACAAGAAGAGGGGGGGATCGACTGCGTATTTTTGACTGCAAGAAGGCTTTCGACCAGTTTTCCCCACAAAGGTTACTGCAAAACTAAAAGGGCCAGGGACACTAACAGGAAAGGCACTGCAAGGATCAAGAATATCTGACAGGGGGGGAAACAACGAGTCATGGGACGCGACGAGGTGTCAGAGTGGCGCCTTTGACAACGGGGTTTCCCAGGGGGCAGTCCCAGGGCCTGTGCTGTTTTGGTATACGTGAACGACAAACGAAGGGGTAGACTCAGAAGTGTCCTTTTTCAACGATGGAAGTTAATGAAAGAATCGAAAACGGACAGGATCAGCGGACTCAAAAAGACTGGACAGGCTACAAGCCTGGTCCGCAAATGGCCCCCCTAGAATTTTTAACCCCCAAATCAAATCAGAAGATTTGGGGAAAGGGGAAAGAAGACCCCAGACACAATAAGTTTGTGGCCCAAAAACTGCAAACCTCACAAAGAAAAAGATCTGGGGGGAGTTAAAAAAACCGGCAATCTCCCGAGGGGCCCCAAACAATCAAAAACTGTGCAGCATACGGGCGCCTGGGAAACCTACGGGTAGCGTTCCAACCCCATAAGGATTGTTAAGACTTGTACACCATCTACGTCAGGCCCATACTGGAGTATGCAGCACCAGTTTGGAATCCACACCTAGTCAAGCAGTCAAGAAATTAAGAAAGTGCAAAGGTTTGCAACAAAACATCCCGAGCTACGGGGTTGTCCTATTAAGAAAGGTTGAGGGGAAAACGCGACACACTGGGGCCAGGAGGGTTAGGGGGGAATATAACGACCTTAAAATCTGCCGGAAAAGACGAGGGGACAAGAGGGATGTT
>NC_069425.1:38065123-38087623 GCF_026875155.1 Cherax quadricarinatus | reverse complement strand
TCACCGGCCTGAGCTGAAGATTTTCTTGCGTGTGCAACGAAAAGCTGCTGTTACCTTCATGATGGCTGACCACACACAAAGAAGAACAAAAACAAGAAGAGGAAGAAGGAAAAGAAGAAGAACAACAACAACAAAAACAAGACCAGGAAAAAAAATTATTATGTTTGAACTGCTGACTCGAAGGATTAACAAGCCAGGATAACCCAGTAAAGTCAGGATTTCATCAGATTGTCTTATTTACATGGAGATCCTTTAATCCTCTTCCCCAGGATGCGACCCACAACGTACTCCTTTCCTTCTAGGTAAACAGAGGCCGCAGGAATAGGACAACAAAACCCAGCACTTCCCGTCCGAATCTCGAACCTCTGTTCCCCGTAGTGTGTGGGCAGAAACCGCTACCAAGTGAGCCACAAGCAACCACAAGTGATCATACATGCAGAGACAGACCGAGTAAATAGAGGCAATATATTTTTTTTTGCATTGGTTCACAAATTATGATTGATGCACAGTCCTCACAGTGGGGACTGTGTGTGTGTGTATGGTATCGATAATCATGTTATAAGGATATTCTCTAGTGAGTGAGTATGTTTTCCTGGCTGATTTCTCTTCCCTGTATAAATAATTTCGACACTGGAATTAATATCTCAGAATTATATAATTAGAGACAGAAGAGGGTAACAGCATTAAAAATAGACGAGATCAGTAGAAGCATAGATCAGTGGCAGAAATGGAAGGAAAGAGTGGTAGAAAGATTAGATCAGTGGCCGAAATATGATTAGTGGATAATTTGTCAGCAATCAACAGATTTACTGGACGGATTATTATATTATGTGATAATGAATAAAAAAAAAAAAAAATCAGAGAGAGAGAGAGAGAGAGAGAGAGAGAGAGAGAGCTTTCAGATCCTCTGAACGGTTGAGTCACCACTAATGGTTGAGTCACCGCTAATGGTTGAGTCACCACTAATGGTTGAGTCACCACTAATGGTTCAGTCACCACTAATGGTTCAGTCACCACTAATGGTTCAGTCACCACTAACGGTTGAGTCACCACTAATGGTTGAGTCACCGCTAATGGTTGAGTCATCACTAATGGTTGAGTCACCACTAATGGTTGAGTCACCACTAATGGCTGAGTCACCACTAATGGTTGAGTCACCACTAATGGTTGAGTCACCACTAATGGTTGAGTCACCACTAATGGTTGAGTCACAGCTAATGGTTGAGTCACCACTAATGGTTGAGTCACCACTAATGGTTGAGTCACCACTAATGATTGAGTCACCACTAATGGTTGAGTCACCACTAATAGTTGAGTCACCGCTAATGGTTGAGTCACCACTAATGGTTGAGTCACCACTAATGGTTGAGTCACCACTAATGGTTGAGTCACCACTAATGGTTGAGTCACCACTAATGGTTGAGTCACCACTAATGGCTGAGTCACCACTAATGGTTGAGTCACCACTAATGGTTCAGTCACCACTAATGGTTCAATCACCACTAATGGTTCAGTCACCACTAATGATTAAGTCACCAATAATGGTTCAGCCACCACTAATGGTTGAGTCACCACTAATGGTTCAGTCACCACAAATGGTTCAGTCACCACTAATGGTTCAGTCACCACTAATGGTTGAGTCACCACTAATGGTTCAGTCACCACTAATGGTCCAATCACCACTAATGGTTCAGTCACCACTAATGGTTCAGTCACCACTAATGGTTCAGTCACCACTAATGGTTCAGTCACCACTAATGGTCCAATCACCACTAATGGTTCAGTCACCACTAATGGTTGAGTCACCACTAATGGTTCAGTCACCACTAGTGGTTCAGTCACCACTAATGGTTCAGTCACCATGGACGGGTGAATCCCCTTCTTAAAGACTGGTGTTCAGTTACCGTCGCTGTAGAACGTGGTAGTCGAGGGGTTGTTACTTCTCTTAACTTAACTCCCAGTCGTATCTCTCCATTACTGTCTCTAAAGAGACAGTAATGGAGTTTGTTTAATCGATGGCACACCAGAACTCTACCGGCTCCTTCTCACACAGAGAGATCCACGAGAAAAAATGATATATACGTATATATATATAAATATATATATATATATATATATATATATATATATATATATATATATACATATATATATATATATATATATATATATATATATATATATATATGTATATATATATATATATATATATATATATATATATATTATATATATATATATATATATATATATATATATATATACATATATATATATATATATATATATATATATATATATATATATATATATATATATATATATATATATATATATATATATATATATATATATGTCTAACTCAGGTTAGACAAAAAAACTACAAATAATTATACAAATTCTTAGATGGGTTAGGGAAATTAAGTAACATTTATTTACGTAAACTTTGAACCAGCTGCTGCAAGGAATCATTTGTGGTCACATTATGGAATTTAGTTTCCAAACAATATAGCAGCCATTCATCCACGCTGGAAGTTGAACCGTAATTAACGAGCAATACAGTACCCATACACCAGCGCTGGTACATGAACCGTAATTAAAAACTATTAATACAGTACCCATACACCAGCGCTGGTACATGAACCGTAATTAAAAACTATTAATACAGCACCCATGCACCAGCGCTGGTACATGAACCGTAATTAAAAACTATTATGACAGTACCCATACACCAGCGCTGGTACATGAACCGTAATTAAAAACTATTATTACAGTACCCATACACCAGCGCTGGTACATGAACCGTAATTAAAAACTATTATTACAGTACCCATACACCAGCGCTGGTACATAAACCGTAATTACCGAGCAGTACCACAGGAAACATTCACTGTTGCTTCAGAATTGCACGTGTAAGCCATGATTGCTACTCCGACTTTAATGAACGTTGAAATTTAAGGGTAAAAATGAATGGAAACCAGCATGGCCCTATAACTACTGTGCCAATTAATAACTTGACTTTGAATGATAGTATGTATGTATTGATACACACACATATATATATATATATGTATATATATATATATATATATATATATATATATATATATATATATATATATATATATATATATATATATATATATAAATTTTGGGGGAGAAGTCCAACTTTTAAGGAAGTTCGGCCTATTTGACAACTTCGGCTTATTAGGCACGACACATCTTATCTCTCTCTCTCTCTCTCTCTCTCTCTCTCTCTCTCTCTCTCTCTCTCTCTCTCTCTCTCTCTCTCTTTTTTTTTTTTTTTTTTTTTTTACACAGGGTTTGACAAGGTTAAGGATCCCTAGCTTTATTGACAGCTATTTACAGGTTAAGGATTCCTAACTTTATTGGCAAGCTAAGAGCTGTTACCTACATCAGCTCATTTGAAAGCATTTTTATTGTTATGAGACATACAAGTAGGAAACAGGATGAAGTTGGAGCCATCTGTGGGCCAGCATTTCATTTGATGAACTGACTTTATCTCGTTGACATCATTATGCTGTACGAATGTGTTCCATACTCTAGTCTCTCTCTCTCTCTCTCTCTCCTCTCTCTCTCTCTCTCTCTCTCTCTCTCTCTCTCTCTCTCTCTCTCTCTCTCTCCCGTTCCTCCACACAAGTAATGTTTAACACTTTAAAGTAACAGTCTGGTCATTACACTTTAATCCATCACTGTTATGGCCAAACAATGGGATGCAGTTTGTGTGATCCTCAACCGTTCATCTTCTTCCTCTTAGGTTCTGTTAAACTGTGATGGAAGACAATTGAGGTGAGTCTACCTGTCGTTTGTGACCTCACCAACGATCCTGGAAAGGTAAATGAGTAGTGATTAAGCCGAATGACGCGCATATTAGGGCAGATAAAAGGGATATATGTTCCACAGAGTGTTGGTGTTCCACTAATGTTCACCACACCTAGAACACATGCTTAGTTCATTGGAATATATATTCACACCTTTTGGCACGCAAAGATGAACGTCTGTTTCCAGTAGACTCATCAAATCTGAGGGACTCATCACCTCAAACTAAGTCTTTAACTCTTCTACAGTCTCCAATATTATTCTTTTTTAAATGATTAACAAAGCCACCGGTGGGCGAAACGTCTCCACAGTAAAGACACCCAAGTGTTGCAAATGTGTCGTATTGATCTACGTGTCTTTTCAACATACCTTTTATATATAATACTCGCTGTCTAGGAAACAAGGAGGACCATAAGATATTTAGTAGTGATTGTAATCAGTTCACAGAACGTCAGTAAACAAGGCAGGTTTAGCCTCACCAAACCACCTGCACACATCTTGTTACAGAGACAACTGTCGGCCTTGATTCAGGCAACATTGCAACATAACTGACCACTGCATCTGTTGCATTGCTACACTAACCACACCATCGATTTTTCACGCTCCATTGATTTCACTCATCTCACCTCTACAGGAAACTCACCTTCCTCTGCCTCTCCTCCCGAGACTCTCTCTCTGTTTATATACATATACAAAGCGAAATGTTCGTATACAAGCTTGTTGTAAGGCGTGTCTTATCTTGGCTATTGTTGACACTAAGGCATTTGGATCCACTGGCCACTTCTGTAATGTCTGCTTCAACAATTGCCACTTCTGTGGGGGTCTTGACCGACACTACACCAGCACAAGACCACTACTGGTCACTCCAGGGATGACCTTCAGAGAGCTGTGGTCTCGTGTCTCTGGTGCTGAAGAAAACAGCGAGAACGAGACAATGATAGTGAACTTCAGAGCACCAAAGACTGATGGACTCTTCAGGTAGCAGAAAATTTATATTTTTTTCCCTAAAATTAAGATATTCTTGATTTAAAAATAAAATAATAAATTTAGTGTGAAAATGCCTGATTTTTGTCTATGTTACTGATTATTTCACATTTAATTAAAAATTAGAGATTCACATCAGTCATGTATAAGTGAGAGGGGTCGATGTAGCAATGATTCAAAGTTCTCTCTTCCCCCATGATGCAAATATTGCAATATACTCGGCGCATCTGCTGAAAATACAAGATAAAATTTGACATTTATTGTTCGGTGCATTTTTATGCAGCAGTAAGAGAAGATTCTCTCCCTCTCTCAAAGTATAAAAATTCTCAAAAAAAAAAGTTTTTTTCTTTTTGCAATGTTACGTGATCCTGCTCTTAAATGGAAAAGTACAGGTTTTTTCCTAACAATGTCAGTGTCAGTGGTGAAGGGCTCTTGATTCAAGAGTTTAGAGCTATTTTTAGCTTTCTGGAATCAGACGTGTTCGAGGTATGTAGTGTTGAGTCGCTCATAAGAACACCCAGGCAGGGTGTTCATATCAGTCAAGGAAACGTTCATTTAACGGCAGCGAGTTGTGATCGTGATGGCAAAAGAGTCAAACATAAGTTCACTCTAACTTCTACAATTGTGAATGTGACGTCAGGTCAATCAGAATGAGGTTTCCTGGAAGCCTTTCAGTAGAGGGCGCCACCAGACTCACCAATACCACAACTTCATCAGCTGTTCACGTTTAATCAGTGAGCAAAACTTTATAGATTTGCGACCTAAATAAACTTTTGTTAAAAGGTTTCAGGGAAGTGAATTATGGACGAAGAGAGGGAAGTGCCTTTGATGGGGGACTAATAAAATGTGCAGCTTTTTTGAGCAAGGTCCCTCATACCTAGTGCCTCTTATACTTTTTCCCCTTATATCTAGTGTCCTTTATTCCTAGTGCCCCTTATAATCCAGTAATAAGGTACTTGGGTGGTAGGAGACAGCTGCGCTGACTCTTGTGAAAGAGACTCAGAGTGTTATTTTTAAAATAAGTCACATTACTGCTTATCTTAGATTATTAACTTTCCTGGGTTAATAATGTGAATAAAATCTTCATTACTCCAGCCATCCATCAGAGTGCCTCACACTCTACCTCAACACACCAGCCATCCATCAGAGTGTCACACACTCTACCTCAACACACCAGCCATCCATCAGAGTGTCACACACTCTACCTCAACACACCAGCCATCCATCAGAGTGTCACACACTCTACCTCAACACACCAGCCATCCATCAGAGTGCCACACACTCTACCTCAACACACCAGCCATCCATCAGAGTGCCACACACTCTACCTCAACACACCAGCCATCCATCAGAGTGCCACACACTCTACCTCAACACACCAGCCATCCATCAGAGTGCCACACACTCTACCTCAACACACCAGCCATCCATCAGAGTGTCACACACTCTACCTCAACACACCAGCCATCCATCAGAGTGTCACACACTCTACCTCAACACACCAGCCATCCATCAGAGTGTCACACACTCTACCTCAACACACCAGCCATCCATCAGAGTGCCACACACTCTACCTCAACACACCAGCCATCCATCAGAGTGTCACACACTCTACCTCAACACTCAAACCATCCTTCAGAGTGCCACACACTCTACCTCAACACTCAAACCATCCTTCAGAGTGCCACACACTCTACCTCAACACACCAGCCATCCATCAGAGTGTCACACACTCTACCTCAACACTCAAACCATCCTTCAGAGTGCCACACACTCTACCTCAACACTCCAGCCATCCTTCAGAGTGCCACACACTCTACCTCAACACTCCAGCCATCCTTCAGAGTGCCACACACTCTACCTCAACACACCAGCCATCCATCAGAGTGTCACACACTCTACCTCAGCACTCAAACCATCCTTCAGAGTGTCACACACTCTACCTCAACACTCCAGCCATCCTTCAGAGTGCCACACACTCTACTTCAACTCTCCAGCCATCATTCAGAGTGCCACACACTCTACCTCAACACACCAGCCATCCATCAGTGTCACACACTCTACCTCAACACACCAGCCATCCTTCAGAGTGCCACACACTCTACTTCAACTCTCCAGCCATCATTCAGAGTGCCACACACTCTACCTCAACACACCAGCCATCCATCAGTGTCACACACTCTACCTCAACACACCAGCCATCCTTCAGAGTGCCACACACTCTACTTCAACTCTCCAGCCATCATTCAGAGTGCCACACACTCTACCTCAACACACCAGCCATCCATCAGTGTCACACACTCTACCTCAACACACCAGCCATCCATCAGTGTCACACACTCTACCTCAACACACCAGCCATCCATCAGTGTCACACACTCTACCTCAACACTCCAGCCATCCTTCAGAGTGCCACTCATTCTACTTTCCACTTCCAGAACGGTAATCTAGCTAACCAGTATTCAGCATTTTATTCTTGATTACATCCATTTAACTTACATGCTTTTAAACAGTTGAATTTCAGCTTATTCGGAAGCCCTATCTAAGGCATACTACTCCGTCATCCCTTCAGAATGCCACCACAACATTCGACTAACGCCTAAATACATATTTACTGTTAGGTAAATAGGGATAGCAGGTATAATAAGGAGACCTACTCATACTTCTCGCCCTGCCTGGGAATTGATCCCGGATCTCTTTCGGTTGTGAACCGAGCTCTCTGTCCTAGTGGTACAGGTCAGTAGTTCCAAGAGATACGTACAAGAAAAGCTTAACTACGTTTGGCACATCTTGAAAAAATGCAGCATCGATATTTTAGGTAAAAGGACACAAGTGCAACTAATGTGATATTTTATTGTGGCAACGTTTCGCTCTCCAAGAGCTTTGTTAAGCCGTTTACAAACAATACATGGACACAGAGGGTATATATAGGCTCAGAGTGAGGTGTAGCTGTAACACCAGTATTATTACTACTACACCTCACTAAGCCTATATATACCCTCCGTGTCCATGTATTGCTTGTAACGGCTTGACAAAGCTTCTGGAGAGCGAAACATTACCATAATAAAATGTAACATTAGTTCCACTTGTGTCCTTTTACCTAACATACTGTCGGTAATTCTACCAACATGAATACAGCATAGATATTGCCAAGGAAGCAAGCATAGTCTGATGAAGCACCAGGAACCCTGGGAGGGTTCTCATCCAGTCACTCAGAGGTAAACACGGGCGTTCTGAATCCAGATTCAGATCCGCCTTCGCACACAAGAACCTAAACACGACTCCAGGTGTTCGTGTCGTGGACCTCCAAAACACAAACGAATTTTTTACAATAAAAGAAAGGAAGCGTCTGCTGTTTGTATCTCATTAAAAATCTCTTCTTTTAATCCAGTTTGACCTAGGTCAACAAGAGACCCAGGAATGTTATACAAAGTTTTAGATTATTCACCCGTCTCTCCTGCAGGGAGGTGTCTTGATGCTTGCGAGGGGATCTTAATCCAAGGAAGTGGGGTTGTCCTCTCTATTTTTTTTACCTTGGATCGAACCTCAATGAACCCCCATTGTCCTGGCTCTTTCCGAACCAATTAATTATTATTATTATTATTATTATTATTATTATTATTATTATTATTATTATTATTATTATTATTATTATTATTATTATTATGTACAGCATAACACAATATATTTTTCAAGTAATGTACGTAATATAAGTAATGTTGCTAAAATTGTTTAAACTAGTCTATAAAATACTGGCGTATTATATGTAAACATTGGACACTGTGTGTGTATATATCACAAGAGAATTATATTAATAATTCACCTTACTCTTATTATATTATGAAGTTTAGTGGTGGTAAGGAGGAAGACAAAGACCACAGAAACTGGATTAACTAGTCAACAGCTCCTGGCGCCGACTTAGTGCAGGTCACACCTGGTTGTCAGGTGACCAGAGGTGACCTACCCTCAAATCACCTCTGAGTTGGTGTGTGACATAAACATTGACCCACACACACACACACACACACACACACACACACACACACACACACACACACACACACACACACACACACACACACACACACACACACACACTTTCTCCCTGTATATTTTGCTTAATGAGTGGGATACGTATTTTATGCTCTGAACGGCTGGTCTTGTCACATTCTTCCTGCTGAGAAAATTGTGTTTGTAGTCTTGGTTTTGCGTGGAGCTTTAAACATCCTCTCTTACTGCTGACATATTGTCAGTCCCTGAGCCGAGGTGTCAACAGAAGTCGGCCTACCTTTCAGACTCTGTTCTTTGTACTCTCACTCCTAGTACTCAGTGGAAATTGTCTTAAGCCACTAACATCCCGGCTTCTCACCTAGCATGGTACTATACCTAGACACTTGTGAGTAAACACATCTTTAGTTTATTCCCTTGTACATTCATACCTACAATGTTTTTCATAAAGTTAAGGTTTATGTCTCTGTTCCATCCTCGTTAATTAATGGTGATATGCTAAACTCACTCTCAAGAGACAACCTTATCTTTCTTCTTACACAAACCACTAGCAGGACTGACACCTACACTGCTCATTGTTGCTGCTGACTTCTGCTCTTCTGAGCGCTGCTGCTGCTGCTGCTGCTGCTGCTGCTGCTGCTGCTGCTGCTGCTGCTGCTGCTGTCCAGGAGAAAGATCAGCACTTCCTCCTCAACCGCTGGGATGACGAAGGAGATTCCACAGCTCTGCAATATCCTTGCAAGATTCCAGCAACAGACAGGCTGCAATTCCAGCAGTCAGGAACACCAGTGTGCTGTGACAGGGAAGAGACAGACCAGCGGTAATATTACCTGGGAAAGTTGCCAGAGTTTCATCTCTACACGACACCTTAAAATATAAGGAAGTGAATGATATAAAATTTTGATTGTCCATTTATAAATCCTGGTTGATTATTATTATTATTATTATTATTATTATTATTATTATTATTATTATTATTATTATTATTATTATTATTATTAATTATTATTATTATGATTATTATTATTATTATTATTATTATTATTATTGTTGTTGTTGATGTTGTTGTTGTCGCTGTTATTATTATTATTACAGGGAAAACTTTAGAACCACAATATCATAAGCGACTGAGGAAAGAGAGGAAATCAGGTTGTATCCTAGGAAGAGACGAACAGCTCCAGTTCCTTGTATCAAGAGCCCTTCATGAACTTCAACTGCGTGTGAGAGCTCTATTAAGCCTGGCCCACTGACGGCGTCATATTAATTAACGCTGTTGAATGGCCGTAATAGTCTCGTGGCCAGTTTTAAATTCAGTGTGTAATATATCCGCCGTGTTGGGGTACAGTCCGGTTTGAAAAGAGACGAAGGTACAATTAGATCCATATAAAGTATGTATTTCCACAGTGTCTTAATCCCTAAGATCGCGATTAAAAATAAACTTTGGGCATATACTACAGGGTTTTTTCACTCGTAGGAAGACCCCGAGCTGGAGCTTCCGTAGTTGCAACCATCTTGTTCGTATATTACACCTGTAGTAAACGATAACTCGGGGCTGCCTACGAGTGAAACATCCAGTATGTACACTAAGAGAATATGTGCCCTTTAGGTGCGTATATCGCTGGATGCCTGATCGGGTTTAAAATCTTTTGACTACACGAGAGACATTAAAGCTGCATGTTCCCTGTTCACCACCAGTCACAAATACTTTAATCCCTACAGCAAGGATTAACCCTAAGTGTACTTACACTGAAAAATACACCTCATGGTGTGTGTATATCCTGTAATTATATATATATATATATATATATATATATATATATATATATATATATATATATATATATATATATATATATATATAATATATATATATATATATATATATATATATATATATAGCCGAATACGTAAACTTTGCGATTTTGGCTTAAATAGCAACGCTTTTCTTGCCGAATAAGGCAAGCGAAAATTTGTGTCTGCAATAATTTCGCAAAAATCATTCTGAACCCAACGAAAAAAAATATATATATATTTCAGTGTGTTTGTTTATTAAATTACTGTAAGCTTATCTAAAATATGTTTAGTTGGATTAGGCTAAATTAAATTGCACTCGCCGGGCACTTGCCATGAGTAACATCAACGTTTCCACCATAAACACATCATCTATCAAAGACCTCACTACGAAACACAGCCCCACACCTCTAACTTCTACAGCAGGCGTCTACACCATCCCCTGTGGATACTGTCCCAAGAAATATGTAGGCGAGACAGGCAGAGATCTCGCGGTCCGCCTGAACGAGCATGGAAGTGCCTGTAACAGAGACGATGTAAGGTACGCCTGTGTCCTCCACAGAGACTCCACGGGGCATTTGATGAACAGGAATGAGGCACAACTCGATCTCACCGAACCAGACCTCAGACGCCGACGGTGTCTAGAAGCCTCACTAATCGCCGTCACCGACACAATAGAATGCAACACTGGAAACCACAAAATTTCAAAAACATTAGCATACATGATACTTAAGCACCACCAACCCAACAACACAGGAGTCACATGAACTCATCGTCTACCCGTCCTCACTCCAACATGACATTCTTCAGGTCACTGTGCGTCACTCACACCTCACTCTCCGCCTATATATAATGTCTTTCTACCTCTGTATGTTAAAAGTGATCAAGGTCCCAGGACCGAAACGTTTTCTAATAAATATGACATAGTGTTTGCTTACTTGTCTTTCTAAACCAACTTGACGGCGTTTATTACCAAGGTTTATACCATCTTCTTTCCAGAAGATATCAGAAACAATTCTGAAACATGCGTAGAACCATTCAAGAGGAAACTAAACAGGTATCCTCAGAAGGTGCCAAATCACCCAGGCAGTGATGGATATGTGTGGTAGCGGGCCTCCACCAGCAACAGCCTGATTGGCCAGGCTAGCACCAGACGAGCCTGGCCCATGGCCGGGCTCCGGGAGTAGAAAGACTCTCGAAACTCAACAAAGGTATACACAAGGTAAAGGTCCCTCACATGACACCCTCGTTAATCATTTTCCTGATTTAATAAACAAGTTTTTTTTTTCCTGATAATAATATATTATAAATATAGACTAGCGCGAGACACTTAATGTGGAATTATATTATTTTTCATTACTATGAAAAAATATGTTATCGTTGGTTAATTAAATATCAGTATTTTTTTATTGCAGTGATGTTAAACCGGATATTACAGTGATGCTTCCTCTTATGTTGCAGTGATGCTGCCTCATGTTGCAATGATGCTGCCTTATGTTGTAGTGATGCTGCCTTATGTTGCAATGATGCTGCCTTATGTTGCAATGATGCTGCCTTATGTTGCAATGATGCTGCCTTATGTTCCAGTGATGCTGCCTTATGTTGCAATGATGCTGCCTTATGTTGCAGTGATGCTGCCTCATGTTGCAATGATGCTGCCTTATGTTGCAATGATGCTGCCTTATGTTGCAGTGATGCTGCCTCATGTTGCAATGATGCTGCCTTATGTTGCAATGATGCTGCCTCATGTTGCAATGATGCTGTCTTATGTTGCAATGATGCTGCCTTATGTTGCAATGATGCTGCCTTATGTTGCAATGATGCTGCCTTATGTTGTAGTGATGCTGCCTTATGTTGTAGTGATGCTGCCTCATGTTGTAATGATGCTTCCTCTTATGTTGCAATGATGCTGCCCCATGTTGCAATGATGCTGCCTTATGTTGCAGTGATGCTGCCTCTTATGATGCAGTGGTGCCTTATGTTGCAGTGAGGCTGCCTCTTATGATCCAGTGGTGCCTTATGTTGCAGTGACGCTGCCTATGTTGCAGTGATACTTCCTCGTATGTTGCAATGATGATGCCTCATGTTGCAGTGATGCTTCCTCGTATGTTGCAATGATGATGCCTCATGTTGCAGTGATACTGCCTCTTATGATGCAGTGGTGCCTTATGTTTCAGTAATGCTACCTATGTTGCAGTGATGCTTCCTCGTATGTTGCAATGATCCTGCTTCATGTTGCAGTGATGCTTCCTCGTATGTTGCAATGATGCTGCCTCATGTTGCGGTGATACTGCCTCTTATGATGCAGTGGTGCCTTATGTTGCAGTGAGGCTGCCTCTTATAATCCAGCGGTGCCTTATGTTGCAGTGACGCTGCCTATGTTGCAGTGATGCTACCTATGTTGCAGTGATGTTACCTATGTTGCAGTGATGCTGCCTATGTTGCAGTGATGCTACCTATGTTGCAGTGATGCTACCTATGTTGCAGTGATGCTGCCTATGTTGCAGTGATGCTACCTATGTTGCAGTGATGCTACCTATGTTGCAGTGATGCTGCCTATGTTGCAGTGATGCTGCCTATGTTGCAGTGATGCTGCCTATGTTGCAGTGATGCTGCCTATGTTGCAGTGATGCTACCTATGTTGTTGCAGTGATGCTACCTATGTTGCAGTGATGCTGCCTATGTTGCAGTGATGCTACCTATGTTGCAGTGATGCTGCCTATGTTGCAGTGATGCTGCCTATGTTGCAGTGATGCTGCCTATGTTGCAGTGATGCTGCCTATGTTGCAGTGATGCTACCTATGTTGCAGTGATGCTACCTATGTTGCAGTGATGCTGCCTATGTTGCAGTGATGCTACCTATGTTGCAGTGATGCTACCTATGTTGCAGTGATGCTGCCTATGTTGCAGTGATGCTGCCTATGTTGCAGTGATGCTGCCTATGTTGCAGTGATGCTACCTATGTTGCAGTGATGCTACCTATGTTGTTGCAGTGATGCTACCTATGTTGCAGTGATGCTGCCTATGTTGCAGTGATGCTACCTATGTTGCAGTGATGCTGCCTATGTTGCAGTGATGCTGCCTATGTTGCAGTGATGCTGCCTATGTTGCAGTGATGCTGCCTATGTTGCAGTGATGCTACCTATGTTGCAGTGATGCTGCCTATGTTGCAGTGATGCTGCCTATGTTGCAGTGATGCTACCTATGTTTCAGTGATGCTGCCTATGTTGCAGTGATGCTGCCTATGTTGCAGTGATGCTACCTATGTTGCAGTGATGCTACCTATGTTGCAGTGATGCTACCTATGTTACAGTGATGCTACCTATGTTACAGTGATGCTACCTATGTTGCAGTGATGCTACCTATGTTGCAGTGATGCTGCCTCGGTTACTAATATAAGTTACTTTACAAATTCAGTTTATCAGGGAAACAAACGATAATTATTTACGGATCTAAACTGACAAGTGCTGAGCCTGGTGACCTAGCACCTGTACACAGGTGTGTGTTGAGCCTGGTGACCTAGCACCTGTACACAGGTGTGTGTTGAGCCTGGTGACTGAGCACCTGTACACAGTTGTGTGCTGAGCCTGGTGACCTAGCACCTGTATACAGGTGTGTGTTGAGCCTAGTGACCTAGCACCTGTACACAGGTGTGTGTTGAGCCTGGTGACTGAGCACCTGTACACAGTTGTGTGCTGAGCCTGGTGACCTAGCACCTGTACACAGGTGTGTGCTGAGCCTGGTGACCTAGCACCTGTACACAGGTGTGTGCTGAGCCTGGTGACCTAGCACCTGTACACAGGTGTGTGCTGAGCCTGGTGACCGAGCACCTGTACACAGGTGTGTGCTGTGCCTGGTGACCTAGCACCTGTACACAGGTGTGTGCTGTGCCTGGTGACCGAGCACCTGTGCACAGGTGTGTGCTGAGCCTGGTGACCTAGCACCTGTACATAGGTGTGTGCTGAGCCTGGTGACCTAGCATCTGTACACAGGTGTGTGCTGAGCCTGGTGACCTAGCACCTGTACACAGGTGTGTGCTGAGCCTGGTGACCTAGCACCTGTACACAGGTGTGTGCAGAGCCTGGTGACCTAGCACCTGTACACAGGTGTGTGCTGAGCCTGGTGACCTAGCACCTGTACACAGGTGTGTGCTGAGCCTGGTGACCTAGCATCTGTACACAGGTGTGTGCTGAGCCTGGTGACCTAGCACCTGTACACAGGTGTGTGCTGAGCCTGGTGACCTAGCACCTGTACACAGGTGTGTGCTGAGCCTGGTGACCTAGCACCTGTACACAGGTGTGTGCTGAGCCTGGTGACCTAGCATCTGTACACAGGTGTGTGCTGAGCCTGGTGACCTAGCACCTGTACACAGGTGTGTGCTGAGCCTGGTGACCGAGCACCTGTACACAGGTGTGTGCTGAGTCTGGTGACCGAGCACCTGTACACAGGTGTGTGCTGAGCCTGGTGACCGAGCACCTGTACACAGGTGTGTGCTGAGCCTGGTGACCGAGCACCTGTACACAGGTGTGTGCTGAGCCTGGTGACCGAGCACCTGTACACAGGTGTGTGCTGAGCCTGGTGACCTAGCACCTGTACACAGGTGTGTGCTGAGCCTGGTGACCGAGCACCTGTACACAGGTGTGTGCTGAGCCTGGTGACCGAGCACCTGTACACAGGTGTGTGCTGAGTCTGGTGACCGAGCACCTGTACACAGGTGTGTGCTGAGCCTGGTGACCGAGCACCTGTACACAGGTGTGTGCTGAGCCTGGTGACCGAGCACCTGTACACAGGTGTGTGCTGAGCCTGGTGACCTAGCACCTGTACACAGGTGTGTGCTGAGCCTGGTAACCGAGCACATGTCTTGCACAAACACAGGCTCCAGGAACTAATTAGTACTGACACACCTCTCTGGCTTGCCTGGTGACCCGTGCTAATGTGCTTGTAATTACTAAACCAAATGGTGAACATGTTGTGGTGACGGCCGTGGTTGTGGTGGTGACAGTGGTTGATAATGATGTGGTGATTGTGGTGAGGATAATATTCACAATCAGTGTAAATAAATCAGAAATAAACGAGATTGTGACATAACGTTGAACATCATGACAAACCTGTCCATCTGTTACATATATATGTCCAGCTGATTACAGGAAATAATCTGGTTCTTTGGACTGGATTAGTGGATCTATAATTTTAAACTCATTGTCGCGTGTTTTATTAAATTGGGCGAAGCTAAACTGGTTTTTTTTGTGTGTGGGGGTTATAATGTTTTATGTGGTTTTAAATGTGTTTAAATATTTCTCAGTTCTGGCGAGCAGTGATGGTGTATGATGGTGGTGTAGCGATGGTGCAGTGATGGTGTAGTGATGGTGTAATGAGGGGTGGTGTAGTGATGGTGCAGTGATGGTGTAGTGATGGTGTAGTGAGGGTGGTGTAGTGATGGTGTGGTGGTGGTGGTATAGTGTTGGAGTACTGGTGAAGTGATGATGTAGTGATGGTGTAATGAGGGTGGTGTAGTGATGGTGTGGTGGTGTAGTGGTGGTGTAATGGTGGTGTATTGATGGTGGTGTAGTGGGGGTGTAGGGATGTGTAGTGATGGTGTAGTGGTGGTGGTGAAGTGATGGTGTAGTGGTGGTGTAGTGGTGGTGGTGAAGTGATGGTGTAGTGGTGGTGTAGTGGTGGCGGTGTAGTTTGTGCTGGTGTAGTGGTGGTGTAGTGGTGGTGGTGTAGTAGTGGTGGTGTAGTGGTGGTGGTGTAGTGGTGGTGGTGTAGTAGTGATGGTGTAGTGGTGGTGTAGTTGTGGTGTAGTGGTAGTGGTGTAGTGGTGGTGTAGTGGTGGTGTAGTGGTGGTGTAGTGTGGTGTAGTGGTGGTGTAGTGGGGGTGGGGTAGTAGTGATGGTGTAGTGGTTTGGGGTAGTGGTGGTGTAGTGGTGGTGTAGTGGTGGTGTAGTGTGGTGTAGTGGTGGTGTAGTGGTGGTGGTGTAGTGGTGGTGTAGTGGTGGTGTAGTGGTGGTGTAGTGGTGGTGTAGTGGTGGTGTAGTGGTGGTTTTAGTGGTGGTGTAGTGGTGGTGGTTGTAGTATGTGATGGTGTAGTGGTGGTGTAGTGGTGGTGTAGTGGTGGTGTAGTGGTGGTGTAGTGGTGGTAGTGGTGGTGTAGGTGGTGGTGTAGTGGTGGTGTAGTGGTGGTGTAGTGGTGGTGTAGTGGTGGTGGTGTAGTGGTGGTGTAGTGGTGGTGTAGTGGTGGTGTAGTGGTGGTGTAGTGGTGGGGTAGTGGTGGTGTAGTGGTGGTGTAGTGGTGGTGGTGTAGTAGTGATGGTGTAATGGTGGTGTAGTGGTGTGGTGTAGGTGGTGGTGGTGTTTAGGTTTGGGGGTGTAGTGGTGGTGTAGTGGTGGTGTAGTGGTGGTGTAGTGGTGGTGTTAGTGGTGGGGGTGTAGTTTGTGATGGTGTAGTAGCGGTGTAGTGGTGGTGTAGTGGTGGTGTAGTGGTGGTGGTGTAGTAGTGATGGTGTAGTAGCGGTGTAGTGGTGGTGTAGTGGTGGTGTAGTGGTGGTGGTGTAGTAGTGATGGTGTAGTAGCGGTGTAGTGGTGGTGTAGTGGTGGTGTAGTGCGGTGTAGTGGTGGTGTAGTGGTGGTGTAGTGGTGTGTAGTGGTGGTGTGGGTGGTGTAGTGGATGGTGTAGTAGCGGTGTAGTGGTGGTGTAGTGTGGTTAGTGTGGTGGTGGTGTAGTAGTGATGGTGTAGTAGCGGTGTAGTGGTGGTTTTAGTGGTGGTGTAGTGGTGGTGGTGTAGTAGTGATGGTGTAGTAGCGGTTGTAGGGTGGTGTTTGTGGTGGTGTAGTGGTGTGTAGTGGTGGTGGTGTAGTAGTGATGGTGTAGTACGGTGAGTGGTGGTGTAGTGGTGGTGTAGTGGTGGTGTAGTGGTGGTGGTGTAGTAGTGATGGTGTAGTAGCGGTGTAGTGGTGGTGTAGTGGTGGTGTAGTGGTGGTGTAGTGGTGGTGTGTGGTGGTGTGTTGGTGAGTGGGGGGTTAGTTGGTGGTGTAGTGGGTGTGTGGTGGTGTAGTGGTGGTGTAGTGGTGGTGTATGTGGGGGTGTAGTGGTGGTGGTGTTGTGGTGGGGGTTGTGGTGGGGGAGTGGTGGGTTTTTGGGGGGTGGTGGTGTAGTGGTGGTGTGTGGGGTGTGTGGGGGGTGGTGTTTTGTGATGGGTAGTGGTGGTTTTTAGTGGGGGTGTATGGGGGTTGGTGTAGTATGGGGTTTGTGGGGGGGGTTGTAGTGGGGGTTTTGTAGTGGGGTGTAGTGGGGGGGGTGTAGTGTGGGGTGTATTTGGTGGTGTAGTGGGGTTTGGGTGGTGGGGTGGTGTGTAGTGGGGGGTGTAGTGGTGGTGTAGTGGTGGGTGTGGTGGTGTAGTGGGGTGAAAGTGGGGGTGTTTTGGGGGGGTTTGTAGGGGTGGTGTAGTGGGGGTAGGGGGGTGTAGTGGTGTGTAGTGATGGTGTAGTGGTGGTGTAGTGGTGGTGTAGTGATGGTGTAGTGGTGGTGGTGTAGTAGTGATGGTGTAATGGTGGTGTAGTGGTGGTGTAGTAGTGGTGGTGTAGTGGTGGTGTATGTGAGTGTGTGTAGTGGTGTGGTGTATGTAGTGATGGTGTAATGGTGGTGTAGTGGTGGTGTAGTGGTGGTGTAGTGATGGTGTAGTGATGGTGTAGTGGTGGTGTAGTGGTGGTGTAGTGATGGTGTAGTGGTGGTGTAGTGGTGGTGTAGTGGTGGTGGTGTAGTAGTGATGGTGTAATGGTGGTGTAGTGGTGGTGTAGTGATGGTGTAGTGATGGTGTAGTGGTGGTGTAGTGGTGGTGTAGTGAGGGTTTAGTAGTGGTGGTGTAGTGGTGGTGTAGTGGTGGTGGTGTAGTAGTGATGGTGTAATGGTGGTGTAGTGGTGGTGTAGAGGAAGTGTGTGCATGAGAGGTACGAGTGTACTCGCCCTCCCCCCACCTTCTCATAGTACATGCCTGGATCTATTACATTATGTACAACCTAGTCATGGTACTGTCGCCACTACTGTCACACTCAGTATTTTTTTTTAATCACATCGGCTTTTTCCTACTGGAGAGAATAACAGCAACAAAAATAAATTCACCGTCACTGGGTTCTTTTCATAAGTGCACGAACGTACAGACGTTAAGACCCACTGCAATGCAAAGTACAAACACTGTACAACCCACCTACATCCATCTTGCAAAGTACAAACACTGTACAACCCACCTACATCCATCTTGCAAAGTACAAACACTGTACAACCCACCTACAACAACTCAAATCCAATAAACTACTTTTCCTCGATCCTTGCATAGACATTATCTTCCTCTCTCTCCAGCGTCACGTTAAAGCACACACACACACACACACACACACACACACACACACACACACACACACACACACACACACACACACACACACACACACACACACACACACACACACACACACACACACATACACACACACATACACACACACACAGGGGTCAGTCCTACTACCTGTGCTGTTCTTGGTATTTGTGAACGACATAACGGAAGGGATAGACTCAGAAGTGTCCTTGTTTGCAGATGATATGAAGTTAATGAGAAGAATCAAATCGGATGAGGATCAGGCAGGACTACAAAGAGACCTGGACAGGCTACAAGCCTGGTCCAGCAACTGGCTCCTTGAGTTTAACCCTGCCAAATGCAAAGTCATGAAGATTGGGGAAGGGCAAAGAAGACCGCAGACACAATATAGTTTAGATGGCCAAAGTCTGCAAACCTCACTCAAGGAAAAAGATCTGGGGGTGAGTATAACACCGAGCATATCTCCTGAGGCGCACATCAATCAGATAACTGCTGCAGCATACGGGCGCCTGGCAAACCTACGGATAGCGTTCCGATACCTCAGTAAGGATTCGTTCAAGACTCTGTATACCATTTACGTCAGGCCCATACTGGAGTATGCAGCACCAGTTTGGAATCCACACCTAGTCAAGCACGTCAAGAAATTAGAGAAAGTGCAAAGGTTTGCAACAAGACTAGTCCCAGAACTACGGGGATTGTCCTACGAAGAAAGGTTGAGGGAAATCGGCCTGACGAAACTGGAGGACAGGAGGGTCAGGGGAGACATGATAACGACATATAAAATACTGCGCGGAATAGACAAGGTGGACAAAGACGGGATGTTCCAGAGAAGGGACACAGACACAAGAGGTCACAATTGGAAGTTGAAGACTCAGATGAATCAAAGGGATTTTAGGAAGTATTTCTTCAGTCATAGAGTAGTCAGGCCGTGGAATAACCTAGAAAGTGACGTAGTGGAGGCGGGAACCATACATAGTTTTAAAGCGAGGTATGATAGAGCTCATGGGGCAGGGAGAGAGAGGACCTAGTAGCAATCAGCGAAGAGGCGGGGCCAGGAGCTATGACTCGACCCCTGCAACCACAAATAGGTGAGTACAAATAGGTGAGTACACACACACACACACGGGGCCAGGAGCTGAGTATCGACCCCTGCAACCACAATTAGGTGAGTACACACACCATTTACCTCCATTCACGCTTGCACATGCAGGATGCTTAGTCCACTACTTCTTAAAGCCAAATTTATCCGCCATTCTGCCACTTTTGCTCTTGTCTATTTTGCTATTCAGATTTACCTCTTAAAGTTCTCTCTCTCTCTCTCTCTCTCTCTCTCTCTCTCTCTCAAATACTCCTTTTATCATCAAAACTGTAATAATGACATGCCTTACACACCAACCATTTTTTCTCAAGAAAAGGCAAAAGGTATAGAGAAGAAAAATGAAGTTAAATGAGTTAAGAGGGTAAAAGTTGAATATATATATTATATATATATATATATATATATATATATATATATATATATATATATATATATATATATATATATATATATATATATATATATATATATATATATATATATATATAATATATATATATATATATGTATATATATATATATATATATATATATATATGGTGTGTAATGCCAGAGCTCAGGCACTGGCTAATAAACAGAGTGACACAGGCCATTATCCAGGCGTCAGTGAGACTCCTTCCTCGAGGTGCTTTTATGACCCACCTGACACGAGGTATGAAATATACGAAACAGATTGTGTAAATGTTTCTCATCTAAATACGTTTGTTCCTTCCCACCTGTGTTGCTGTACATCCGCAGAGACCTGTGTTGTTGCACATCCGCAGAGATCTGTGTTGTTGCACTGCCGCAGAGACCTGTGTTGTTGCACAGCCACAGAGACCTGTGTTGTTGCACAGCCGCAGAGACCTGTGTTGTTGCACAGCCGCAGACCTATGTTGCACACGCACCAGCCATGAAGAAAAGTCACAGCTGCAGACCGAACTTTCCCTTGCAACAACGTTTCTCTCTCAACTCTACACAATACCTCCTGGACTTCTTCCTCATCACTTTCTCTCACCTTTGCCAACTTTTCTTTCACGCGTTGATCAAACCTTTCCCTAGTCGCCGTCTCCCCATCCTCTTCCTTTTAGTCCGTTTCCGCGTCGCTTTTATCCACTTTTCTCCCTCAGCTCCACCTTGCTCTTTCTGAATCTCTCTCGCTACCAGTAAATAAAACATCAGTACATCAGTCACTGTAAACACACGAACATCCAGAAGCGTATCTCTCAGCCTTTTACTCACGGATGCTCGAGCAAGCTGCTCTCCTTATACACAACTTTTACTTTGAACTCTTAAACCTGTAAAATTATCAGAATTTCAGTATATTTCAGAGCCCAGTACACTATCGCTCTCCTGTTGCCCCTGTTCCACTAACGGTTCCACTAACAGTTCCACTAACAGTTCCACTAACAGTTCCACTAACAGTTCCACTAACGGTTCCAATAACAGTTCCACTAACGGTTCCACTAACAGTTCCACTAACGGTTCCACTAACGGTTCCACTAACAGTTCCACTAACAGTTCCACTAACAGTTCCACTAACAGTGGAACCGCAAGGGGACAACAAGTATAGGGCGATTTTCCCCCATACATCTTTACTTGTCCCGGATTTATCCCGAGTGTTTGGGTAGTAAACCACTGGCACTATCGGTGTGCAACGAGCCGTTGTACATGAGAAAGATAGATTGTAGAGGACATGGAAGTCCACACTGAGTCTATCTGTCGAGAAGACATAACTACTTTTATCTAGATTAATAACTATTGTCTTATGTAAGTGTGTGAGCCAAGGACAGAAAATCAGAAGGCTCTCTGCTTTCATCTGATCATATCATAAGTGACTGATAAAGCTATGTTACAAGCTCTTTACTATAATGAATGTACCGTGATGAAGCTGTAACATAATATCTCTGTTTTTACAAGTACATGTACAAGGTATACAATCTATAGCTGACATCAATGACATACTACTATATAGAAAGTCGCTTGTTATGCAGAGCTTTTCGAGCATATTAGGTCAGTTTTATCCCGGGATGCGACCCACACCAGTCGACTAAGACCCAAGTCCCTATTTTACTGATGGGGAACAGAGACAACCGGTGTAAAGAAACACGCCCAGTGTTTCTACCCTCGCCGGGAATCGAACCCGGATCCTCGCCGTGTGAAGCGAGAGCTTTAACCACCAGGCCACGGGGCCTGGTGGTGAATGTACCATGATGAAGCTATGTTACGACCTCTTCGCTATAATGAAAGTTCCTACTCTCAGCTTCAAAATAAACCCATATATTCCCGTCCAGCGCCATGATAAACGATCCACCATTTTCCATATGATAATGTTCATGTTAAATGTTAAATGCGAGTCAACAACGCCGGAGACCTGACGAAATAATGCAGCGGGATTTTCACCCGTCCCCCCCCCCCCCAAAAAAA
>NC_069425.1:38055123-38060123 GCF_026875155.1 Cherax quadricarinatus | reverse complement strand
GTGAGCTGAGAGTTGTGTTGTGTAGTAGCCTCAGCTCTCACGTGGATGTTGTGAGCTGAGAGTTGTGTTGTGTAGCAGCCTCAGCTCTCACGTGGATGTTGTGAGCTGAGAGTTGTGTTGTGTAGTAGCCTCAGCTCTCACGTGGATGTTGTGAGCTCAGAGTTGTATTGTGTAGCAGCCTCAGCTCTCACGTGGATGTTGTGAGCTGAGAGTTGTGTTGTGTAGTAGCCTCAGCTCTCACGTGGATGTTGTGAGCTGAGAGTTGTGTTGTGTAGAAGCCTCAGCTCTCACGTGGATGTTGTGAGCTGAGAGTTGTGTTGTGTAGTAGCCTCAGCTCTCACGTGGATGTTGTGAGCTGAGAGTTGTGTTGTGTAGAAGCCTCAGCTCTCACGTGGATGCTGTGAGCTGAGAGTTGTATTGTGTAGTAGCCTCAGCTCTCATGTGGATGTTGTGAGCTGAGAGTTGTATTGTGTGGTAGCCTCAGCTCTCACGTGGATGTTGTGAGCTGAGAGTTGTGTTGTGTAGTAGCCTCAGCTCTCACGTGGATGTTGTGAGCTGAGAGTTGTGTCGTGTAGTAGCCTCAGCTCTCACGTGGATGTTGTGAGCTGAGAGGTATTGTGTAGTAGCCTTAGCTCTTACGTGGATGCTGTGAGCTGAGAGGTATTGTGTAGCAGCCGCAGCTCTCACGTGGATGTTGTGAGCTGAGTGTTGTATTGTGTAGCAGCCTCAGCTCTCACGTGGATGTTGTGAGCTGAGTGTTGTATTGTGTAGCAGCCTCAGCTCTCACGTGGATGTTGTGAGCTGAGTGTTGTATTGTGTAGTAGCCTCAGCTCTCACGTGGATGTTGTGAGCTGAGAGGTATTGTGTAGCAGCCGCAGCTCTCACGTGGATGTTGTGAGCTGAGAGTTGTATTGTGTAGCAGCCTCAGCTCTCACGTGGATGTTGTGAGCTGAGTGTTGTATTGTGTAGTAGCCTCAGCTCTCACGTGGATGTTGTGAGCTGAGAGGTATTGTGTAGCAGCCGCAGCTCTCACGTGGATGTTGTGAGCTGAGAGTTGTATTGTGTAGTAGCCTCAGCTCTCACGTGGATGTTGTGAGCTGAGAGTTGTATTGTGTAGCAGCCTCAGCTCTCACGTGGATGTTGTGAGCTGAGAGTTGTATTGTGTAGCAGCCTCAGCTCTCACGTGGATGTTGTGAGCTGAGAGTTGTATTGTGTAGTAGCCTCAGCTCTCACGTGGATGTTGTGAGCTGAGAGTTGTATTGTGTAGTAGCCTCAGCTCTCACGTGGATGTTGTGAGCTGAGAGTTGTATTGTGTAGCAGCCTCAGCTCTCACGTGGATGTTGTGAGCTGAGAGTTGTATTGTGTAGCAGCCTCAGCTCTCACGTGGATGTTGTGAGCTGAGAGTTGTATTGTGTAGTAGCCTCAGCTCTCACGTGGATGTTGTGAGCTGAGAGTTGTATTGTGTAGCAGCCTCAGCTCTCACGTGGATGTTTGACCTGAGTATTCTCTTCTTGTGCAATAGTCTCAGCGCATGTGTGGTCCGGGCTGAGATGTATATTCTTCCATAGATCAAAAATTGATTAATAATAATAATATAATAATAATAATAATAATAATAATAATAATAATAATAATAATAATAATAATAATAATAATAATAATAATAATAATAATAATAATAATTCTAGACATAAATAAAACAGTTTGAAAGGCCATAGAACGTACAACATTTAGAGCAGAGTTTTATACAGAACGGTGGCCTGGCCTGGTGGCTAACACTCTCGCTTCACACGGTGAGGGCCTGGGTTCGATTCCCAGCCAGAGTAGAAACATTGGGCGTGTTTCTTTCCACCTGTTGTCTATGTTCCCCATCAGTAAAATGGGTACCTGGGTGTTAGTCGACTGGTGTGGGTAGCATCCTGGGACACTGACCTAATTTGCCCGAAATGCTGAGCATAACAAGGGGATTTCTATGCAGTAGTATGTCATTGTCGTCAGCTAGTCCTGTATACCATGTACATGTACTTGTAGTAAATAAAAAGATAAACTCTGGCATAATTAAAGCTTGTCTTTTCTTGGCAATTACCGGCAGAACAATTTCTAAATCTAGGTTAACGTCTCCTGGGAAGACTGCATCTCCAGCTCCATCAGTCACTTTCACCATAGTTGCTTTTTGTATATATACTCGCTAGAAATGGACCGAAAATTTTAGCATCTGGTTTCTTTAAGCTAAATTAGATTAGTTTTTGGTTAGGTTAGCTTTTGGTAAAGTTTTTGACCAGGTTACCGTATATTAATCTGTATTTCCTTATAACTTTCTACAATAAGACACACAAAATTCGGGTGTAGCATGTATGACGGGGCGGGACGTATTGTTCCATTTCGGTACGTATTTTTTTCACGAACGGTTAAACATATGGAGGATGGACTGCCTGGGCATGTCTGTCGATCTTTAGTGGCGTGAAGGTAGCGTCTGGAGAACACAGGAGAGCACCAAGTACCTAGTGAAAGCCAGGTACCAGTCTTATGGTACTCTGCCGAGAGTCGTGTAAATTACTAGGCATCTACTGCAGGCTTGGCTGCCTGCTGCAGAGAGGTGCCTGCTTCTGTGTGAGTAGGATAATCATGCAGGTCGGCCGGACCCTGCATCTGAGGGGTGCCGTCCCCTCATTAACTGAGATCCCACCAGTGTCGTGGTATGTTGTTAATGACCAGCTGCGGTCGCTCTCACTATAGCTGCTGGACCAGGCGGTCCAGGGCGACGCTCAGATTGTCTCTGGCTGCACGTGTAGAATACAGCTGTGTAGCACACACACGCAGCCGGACACAGCTGTGTAGTACACACACGCAGCCAGGTTAAGGGAAATCAACCTGACGACACTGGAGGACAGGAGAGATAGGGGGGACATGATAACGACATACAAAATACTGAGAGGAATTGACAAGGTGGACAAAGACAGGATGTTCCAGAGATTGGACACAGTAACAAGGGGACACAGTTGGAAGCTGAAGACACAGATGAATCACAGGGATGTTAGGAAGTATTTCTTCAGCCACAGAGTAGTCAGTAAGTGGAATAGTTTGGGAAGCGATGTAGTGGAGGCAGGATCCATACATAGCTTTAAGCAGAGGTATGATAAAGCTCACGGCTCAGGGAGAGTGACCTAGTAGCGATCAGTGAAGAGGCGGGGCCAGGAGCTCGGACTCGACCCCCGCAACCTCAACTAGGTGAGTACAACTAGGTGAGTACAGCTGTGTAGCGCACACACGCAGCCAGACACAGCCATGTAACACACACACACAGGACTACAAAGAGACCTGGACAGGCTACAAGCCTGGTCCAGCAACTGGCTCCTTGAATTTAACCCCGCCAAATTCAAAGTCATGAAGATCGGGGAAGGGCAGAGAAGACCGCTGACAGACTATAGTCTAGGTGGCCAAAGACTGCAAAGCTCACTCAAGGAAGAAGATCTTGGGATGAGTATAATATCGAGCACATCTCCTGAGGCGCACATCAACCAGATAACTTCAGCAGTATACGGGCGTCTGGCAAACCTAAGAATAGCGTTCCGATACCTCAGCGAGGAATCGTTCAAGACTCAGTACACCATGTACGTCAGGCCCATATTAGAGTATGCAGCACCAGTTTGGAATCCACACCTGGTCAAACACGTCAAGAAATTAGAGAAAGTGCAAAGGTTTGCAACAAGACTAGTCCCAGAGCTAAGAAAGGTTAAGGGAAATAAGCCTGACGACAATGAAGGACAGGAGGGTCGGGGAGACATGATGACGACATATAAAATACTGCGATGAATTGACAAGGTGGACAAAGACATGATGTTCCAGAGATGGGACACAGAAACAAGGGGTCACAATTAGAAGATAAAGACTCCGATGAGCCAAAGGGATGTTAGGAAGTATTTCTTCAGTCACAGAGTTGTCAGGAAGTGAAATAGCCTAGAAAGTGATATAGTTGAGCCAAGACCCACAAGTAGCGATCAGTGAAGAGGCGGGGCCAGCAGCTATGACTCGACTCCTACAACCACAAATAGGTGAGTACGTACACACACACACACACACACACACACACACACACACACACACACACACACACACGTATCAATATTCAATGCTTCTCTCTCACACTTTCACTGACTTGCATCAAAAGGTTTCCTGGCGTTTCATCAATACGAACCAATTTGCCGTGATGGAATCATTTATATCCGCGTCTCTCTGCTCGAGTACCTCCAGGACTCTGCACTCACTTTACCTTGTTTCCTCGTCTCTTCTTCTTGAGGGGCTTCCTATCCTGACCAGCCTGAGGTTTACCGAGTTTATCCCCTGAGTCTATACTCAGTTTCCGATCTTCTAACGCCTTTCCTAATTTTCCTAACCTTGCATTTGCTGGGATAAAATTCAAGCATCCACTTGTCTAACCAAACCTTCAGTTTATTCAGGTCCATTTGTAGATTTTCCTTGTCCTCGTCTGTTTTTATGCTTATTAATTTTTCCATCTGCCAACAGGGATGCCTCAGACTCTGTCTTCTGGTATATTTTTCACATACGCCAGGAACAATAGTGGACCTAATACCGAGTCTTGAAGAACTTGTTAAACTTTATAATTTTGCCGTCTTGTCTCAATGAATCGTTTTGTCTCCCTCCTATAATGTACTTTTTGATCTACTGTAGCTCATCTCCTGTTATTCTTGTCCACTCCAAGTTTTTGCTCCGTCTCTTGTGAGGACCTTGACCAGTGCCTTAACGGAATCCAAGAATATAAAATTCATTCTCTCTCTCTTTCTCATTGTCTTTCTCTCTTGCTTTCTGTTAGTCTGTTATGGAAATCTAGCAAGTATTCGAGACAGAATTTATCTCGAAACCCCTGATGGTTTTTGTTTACGAAATCGCTTTTCTCCCAGTCTTCCACTACTCTCCTGATTATCTTTTCCATTACCTCGCACAGTATGCTTGTCGGCCATAGTGGTGTGTACTTTAAGGCT
>NC_069425.1:37995123-38050123 GCF_026875155.1 Cherax quadricarinatus | reverse complement strand
TATTTGGTGGAGTTTACCAGGTCCAATGCACACTATGTTCTATTTCATATGTCGGGCAGCAGACAGGTAAACCACTAGAAATCAGACTAGCCCAACATCACTACTTGATTAGGACGATTCAGAAGTCGAATGCAATATTCAGCCACATTAATACTTGCAATCATCTACCAGAATGAACAGCAGCTCAGGACACTGTACCCAACAGTTCCTGTGGAAATTTATTTATACCAAAAATTCTCACTGCCGGGTTCGTATGTACATATTTTAGTGTATAGTCATAGGGAGACTTATTGCACCCTTATGCCCAACAATATATTTAGGTACGGCAAGATTAGCGTATAAATTGATAGATTTAGGCCTTAAGAATTATTCAGATAGGCTTGAATCTTTAGTAAATAATATTAGAATTAACAGTGTAACCTTAGACATTAATATTGTTATATTAGGAAATGAGATTAGATATATAGTGTTAGCTAGCAACTCCTTCCTTAGGCGGGGAGAAGAGGCTGGGTAGCGAACACACAAGCGTTCTTCTGACATTACCAGAAGTGAATGGAACTCATAGGAGCTCTCAGCTCAGTATCCCACGCTGTCTACAAAATACTCTCCCTGGCAGCCAGAGAATAAGAAGTAAAGACTTTCCGACGTACCGTGGATATTCAGTGTCTACACCAGGCCCCCGTCGTGAGAATATTCCCTTTTCCTCCTTAGTGACAAGAACGTAGAGTAATTTAGCTGTTTGTTATGACCGGGCCAAGAGCCCAATACGAGGTAATTAACAGCCAGGACTGCTGAGTAATCATCCCTTGAATATTAGGCCAGAAGCTAGTAATCTGTATATATAAATATTAGTGAAACTCCAATGAATACAGGAATCACTAGTGTATATGCTATGATTACTAATAACATTAAGTGATTAAATGAGCCATTACCCCATGTACGTGGCATCCAAGAGAGAGAGAGAGAGAGAGAGAGAGAGAGAGAGAGAGAGAGAGAGAGAGGTGGGGGGAGAGAGAGAAGTCATATAGAAGTTAGCCTGTGTAGATTCAGGGAATTTCTAGCTAGAGTAGACTCATTTCACATCAAGTAAGTCTGTTCTAGTTTGTGCATGATACAAGGCAGGAATTTCTTGTCATTCAGTTAACTCTTCAAAGAAGTGTACCCATATGGTGCGTGTGAGGACAAGACGAAGGAGTCTTATGTTATATGTGTCATCAATGACTGCCATTATGGGCGCTTCACAAGATCCCACAGTTCTACCATGGTAAGACACATAAATGAATCCTCTCTTACGCTGTAAATGCTTTAGAAAACCGACAAGTGCAGCTTTCGGGAATCTTTGTTGTTGGAAAGTCGCCAGCCAGTGGCTTCTTACTTATTATGTACAGCATCCTCTTGAGGATGTGGAGGCGTAGAGGTAGAATCCATACATAGCTTTAAGTAGAAGTATGATAGGGCTCACACAGCCAGGCGAGTGATATCAGCAGACAGCTGGGGCCAGGAGCTGAGAATCAGCCCTTGCAAACATCATTAGATGAATACACTATATATGAAATTAAAATAATGTAACCATGTAACACAAGGATAAAAATAAAAATAAAAATTAGCCACATTGTTTTATGGTGTTGGGTTATTCTAAGTTAAACTACATAATTTTTAAAACTAAAAAAACTACAATTACAACAAGAGAGCAAACTGACAACCCTTAATTTAAAGTAAGCATAAATTCGAGTTATATTTTACAACTTTTGCACGCTCGTTACGTATTTTAAAGAATTTTGATTTGACTTTGTTAGTGTTTTATTCATTAATTAGTGTCGTTTGCACTTCAGTAAAGTATTGCATTGTTTCACTGATCTGTAACCCTTAATTGACTTAATTTTTCACCAGAGCTCTTCACTCTAATTAAAGATTCTTTATTTCAACATGTACAATGTTTGTACAGACATTGGTAACATTTAGTATGCAGAACATTACGCTGGCGTTGGAGCATCAACGTCTCGTTCTGTCCTCTGCCTGAAATATCAGTACTGAATATCAGTTTTCCTTCACTGGCACTTTTGTCCTCAATCTTCTCATCCTACACTGTCCGCTGCTGACCAACTGGTCGCGACGCCATATATAACCACTTCCTAGGGCAAGAAAAAGCCTGTTGTTGTAGATGAATGGTTCACAGAACCGGCACGTTGATAAATTAGGCACTTGTGCAACTCTTGGGTATCTTTATTAAGGAAACGTTTCGCCACACGGTGGCTTCATCAGTCCATACACAGGAGAAGCTTGAAGAATAGGAGAAGAATGAGGTAATCAGTCCTTCAACCTTGAGTCGATGTGGTCAGTCCATCAATCTTGAGTAGAATACGGCATATGAGCGGAGAAGGAGCTTATAAACCGTAGGTAGGAGAGGTGCAGCAGTCATAGGTGGTGTCACATTTGCCCAATGTTTACCTGGAGTTTACCTGGAGAGAGTTTCGGGGGTCAACGCCCCCGCGGCCCGGTCTGTGACCAGGCCTCCTGGTGGATCAGCGCCTGATCAACCAGGCTGTTGCTGCTGGCTGCACGCAAACCAACGTACGAGCCACAGCCCGGCTGATCAGGAACTGCCTTTAGGTGCTTGTCCAGTGCCAGCTTGAAGACTGCCAGGGGTCTGTTGGTAATCCCCCTTATGTGTGCTGGGAGGCAGTTGAACAGTCTCGGTCCCCTGACACTTATTGTATGGTCTCTTAACGTGCTAGTGACACCCCTGCTTTTCATTGGGGGGATGGTGCATCGTCTGCCAAGTCTTTTGCTTTCGTAGTGAGTGATTTTCGTGTGCAAGTTCGGTACTAGTCCCTCTAGGATTTTCCAGGTGTATATAATCATGTATCTCTCCCTCCTGCGTTCCAGGGAATACAGGTTTAGAAACCTCAAGCGCTCCCAGTAATTGAGGTGTTTTATCTCCGTTATGCGCGCCGTGAAAGTTCTCTGTACATTTTCTAGGTCGGCAATTTCACCTGCCTTGAAAGGTGCTGTTAGAGTGCAGCAATATTCCAGCCTAGATAGAACAAGTGACCTGAAGAGTGTCATCATGGGCTTGGCCTCCCTAGTTTTGAAGGTTCTCATTATCCATCCTGTCATTTTTCTAGCAGATGCGATTGATACAATGTTATGGCCCTTGAAGGTGAGATCCTCCGACATAATCACTCCCAGGTCTTTGACGTTGGTGTTTCGCTCTATTTTGTGGCCAGAATTTGTTTTGTACTCTGATGAAGATTTAATTTCCTCATGTTTACCATATCTGAGTAATTGAAATTTCTCATCGTTGAACTTCATATTGTTTTCTGCAGCCCACTGAAAGATTTGGTTGATGTCCGCCTGGAGCCTTGCAGTGTCTGCAATGGAAGACACTGTCATGCAGATTCGGGTGTCATCTGCAAAGGAAGACACGGTGCTGTGGCTGACATCCTTGTCTATGTCGGATATGAGGATGAGGAACAAGATGGGAGCTAGTACTGTGCCTTGTGGAACAGAGCTTTTCACCGTAGCTGCCTCGGACTTTACTCTGTTGACGACTACTCTCTGTGTTCTGTTAGTGAGGAAATTATAGATCCATCGACCAACTTTTCCTGTTATTCCTTTAGCGCGCATTTTGTGCGCTATTACGCCATGGTCACACTTGTCGAAGGCTTTTGCAAAGTCTGTATATATTACATCTGCATTCTTTTTGTCTTCTAGTGCATTTAGGACCTTGTCGTAGTGATCCAGTAGTTGAGACAGACAGGAGCGACCTGTTCTAAACCCATGTTGCCCTGGGTTGTGTAACTGATGGGTTTCTAGATGGGTGGTGATCTTGCTTCTTAGGACCCTTTCAAAGATTTTTATGATATGGGATGTTAGTGCTATTGGTCTGTAGTTCTTTGCTGTTGCTTTACTGCCCCCTTTGTGGAGTGGGGCTATGTCTGTTGTTTTTAGTAACTGAGGGACGACCCCCGTGTCCATGCTCCCTCTCCATAGGATGGAAAAGGCTCGTGATAGGGGCTTCTTGCAGTTCTTGATGAACACAGAGTTCCATGAGTCTGGCCCTGGGGCAGAGTGCATGGGCATGTCATTTATCGCCTGTTCGAAGTCATTTGGCGTCAGGATAACATCGGATAGGCTTGTGTTAATCAAATTTTGTGGCTCTCTCATAAAAAATTCATTTTGATCTTCGACTCTCAGTCTGGTTAGCGGCTTGCTAAAAACTGAGTCATATTGGGACTTGAGTAGCTCACTCATTTCCTTGCTGTCATCTGTGTAGGACCCATCTTGTTTAAGTAGGGGCCCAATACTGGACGTTGTTCTCGATTTTGATTTGGCATAGGAGAAGAAATACTTTGGGTTTCTTTCGATTTCATTTATGGCTTTTAGTTCTTCCCGCGATTCCTGACTCCTAAAGGATTCTTTTAGCTTAAGTTCGATGCTTGCTATTTCTCTGACCAGTGTCTCCCTGCGCATTTCTGATATATTGACCTCTTTTAGCCGCTCTGTTATTCTTTTCCGTCGCCTGTAAAGGGAGCGCCTGTCTCTTTCTATTTTACATCTACTCCTCCTTTTTCTTAGAGGAATAAGCCTTGTGCATACATCGAGTCCACCGAGTTAATCGTTCTAGGCATAAGTTTGGGTCTGTGTTGTTTAAGTATATCTTCCCAGCTTATATGGGTTAGGATTTGGTTTACTTGGTCCCACTTTATGTTTTTGTTATTGAAGTGAATTTGGTGAATGCTCCCTCGTGACTAGTCTCATTTTGTCGGTTGAGGCTCCACGCATACATGTCTGAACCTCAATTATGTTGTGATCTGAGAAAATTGTTTTTGATATGGTGACATTTCTTATCAGATCATCATTGTTTAGTGAAGATGAGGTCTGGTATTCTCCATTGTAGCTCTATTATTTGCTGGTTAAATTGAATTTGTGCAGAGATTTAAAAAGCGTGTGGAGTGTGAGTTTTCATCAGAGTTTGCCCCCTGGTGTTATTACTGCAACAATATTATTTGCTATATTCCTCCATTTTAGGTGCCTTAAGTTGAAATCCCCCAGGAGCAGATGTTGGGTGCAGGAGCTGGAAGATTTTCCAGACAGTGGTCAATTTTTAACAGCTGTTTCCTGGAATTGCTGGGATGTTGCATCCGGAGGCTTGTAGACTACCACAATGACTAGGTTTTGGTTCTCGACCTTTACTGCTAAAACTTCCACTAACGTCATTTGAGGCATTAAGCAGTTCTGTGCAAACAAGTGGACTCTGCAATGTACAGGCCAACCCCCCCTTTTGCCTGTTTCACTCTGTCACATCTGTATAGGTTGTAACCTGGGATCCATATTTCGTTGTCCAAGTGATCCTTTATGTGGGTCTCAGTGAAAGCCGCGAACATTGCCTTTGCCTCTGCAAGCAGTCCACGGATGAAAGGTATTTTGTTGTTTATTGCTGGCTTTAGACCCTGTATATTTGCAAAGAAGAATGTTATCGGACTGGTGGTATTGTTGGTACTGGGGGGGATTTTTTTCCGGCATTAGTATCTGTATCTGTTGGTTTGGAGTGGAGGCCATCGACTGTGGTTCCACTCCAGGAATGACTGGATTTGGTGTACGATTTCTGCCATTTCCTGCCAGTTTTTTTTCCTTCCTGGCACTAAAAAACCTCTCCCTCTTGAGTGGCTGTGGCTACCCAGGTTTTTCCCATGGCCTGGATGTTTTGTATCTTTTTGTCCCCTTTAGATGGTATGCCTGGCAATTTAAGTTATAGCACAGTCTTTCCTGTACTGAAGAGGTACACATTTCAGGGTGAAAAAAGCTTACAGGAAGGGAGTTTGCATTTTCCTGTTGTCATATGGGCATGACATTTTCTAGGGTGGTCATAGTTGCATGTCCATCTGTTTTTCCAGATTTCCCATGCCAGCAGATACCAAGTGCATAGTATGTGCACAGGCTTGGTTTCCGTTTGCCTTGGGTTTCTGTGACTGTATTCCCTGTTGGTGCATGTTTCCCTGTCTTATTCCTATCCTCCTTAGCACCAACAATGGAGCTCCCACCAGTTGTTTTTGGTAATTTATCCTCACTATTGCTATTGGAGTCCTCTTGTTTGCTATTCCTGCGGTATTTCTGGTTTGCAATATTGGTTTTATCTTATTTTTGGGACTACACTTGTTTCCCTACTATGGCTCCTGTCCTCTATGAGGTCATTTATATGTATTCCTTCCTGCGTATAATTCCCGACTACCTGGACAAAATCTCCAAAGCTTCACCATTACTGTCTACCAGGACAGTATCTCCAGCTTCACCATTTCTGTCTCCCAGGACAGCACCTCCAGCTTCCCCATTACTTTTCTCCCAGGACAGTATCTCCAGCTTCACCATTACTGTCTCCCAGGACAGCACCTCCAGCTTCACCATTACTGTCTCCCAGGACAGCACTATCAGCCCTACATTTACTGACTACCAGACATCACCTCCAGCCTTACAGTTTGTGACTACATGGCCAGTATCAAGGGCAGTACCATTCAGCCCGGACTTTTTATGTTTCCCATCTGTTGTAGAAGCTTCCAGGTTTTCTATGAAAGCAGCTTTGATGTTATCCTCTTTTAATACCCTTGTGATTTTAGTCCACAGATTTTCCTCATTTGGGCATACCCAAAAACACTTCTCTGTTTTAATACTGCTTGTAGCTAATTTGGGATATCTGCACAAGGAGCGTGACACCAATTTCCACAAAAATGACAATTTATCCATGTGGTAGCCCGTTTGTTTGACTGACCACAGACTACACACAGCTTCATAATGATTTGAATGGTTGATTTACTGCAAGTCTACTAGCAACCTCTTGAATATTATATTAATAACCTTAAATGAAGCTCTAGCTATTTGTATTTCTGTTTCTAACTCTTTTTGTATATTGGACAGCTTACCGTCACGTTCCTGATTTTTAATGTTTGTGTTTATAAGGGCGGAAGTAGGTCGTGCCCAAAGGTTAGGCAAGCAAAGAATTCCCAAGTATTAAGATCCCAAGAAGTTGCAGTGTCTGACAGGATTGTAGATGAATGGTTCACAGAGCCGACATGCTGATAAATTAGACACATTCATCTACATTCATCTACCATTCATCTACAATCCTGTCAGACACTGCAACTTCTTGGGATCTTAATACTTGGGAATTCTTTGCTTGCCTAACCCTTGGGCACGACCTACTTCCACATTTGGGCAAATGTGACACCACCTATGACTGCTGCACCTCTCCTACCTACGGTTTATAAGCTCCTTCTCCGCTCATATGCCATATTCTACTCAAGATTGATGGACTGACCACATCGACTCAAGGTTGAGGGACTAATTACCTCATTCTCCTCCTATTTTTCAAGCTTCTTCTGTGTATGGAGTGATGAAGCCACTGTGTGGAGAAACGTTTCCTTAATAAAGATACCCAAGAGTTGCACATGTGTCTAATTTATCAAGCCTGTTGTTGTTGACTCGAGTAGTAAGTACTCACTTTGCAGTGTTAGTATGTTTATTTAGGCACAGGAACACATTAGTACAATTATTATATATAGTTTAAGTTATCTAGGATAACCTAAAAAATGTCAGTGATTTATTTCCGTTAGGATTCCTGTAAATACCTTATTATTTAAAGTCTCTTTTCTTGGAATGGTGGGTGTCTGGCTCAGATTCTGCCAGAGCATTTCAGAAAAATTAGGTTAAGTTTGTCTCCAGGATACAACCCACACCAGTCGACTAACACTCAGACACCCATTTTACTGCTAGGTGAACAGGGACAACAGGTGCCTTAAGGAAACGCATCCTAATGTTTCATCCCGTACCGGAGATCGGGAGTGTGTGCTAGCAACCGAGCACCGGGACACAATTGAGTTTGCGTGGTGTAACTGGGTGCTTATTCTTCCCATTTCTCTTGCCAGATAAAACTTTGTGGCAATTTTTAATGAAAACAAAAATTTTGGGCTTATTATTATTATCACACTGGCCGATTCCCACCAAGGCAGGGTGGCCCGAAAAAGAAAAACTTTCACCATCATTCACTCCATCACTGTCTTGCCAGAAGGGTGCTTTACACTACAGTTTTTAAACTGCAACATTAACACCCCTCCTTCAGAGTGCAGGCACTGTACTTCCCATCTCCAGGACTCAAGTCCGGCCTGCCGGTTTCCCTGAACCCCTTCATAAATGTTACTTTGCTCACACTCCAACAGCACGTCAAGTATTAAAAACCATTTGTCTCCATTCACTCCTATCAAACACGCTCACGCATGCCTGCTGGAAGTCCAAGCCCCTCGCACACAAAACCTCCTTTACCCTCTCCCTCTAACCTTTCCTAGGCCGACCCCTACCCTGCCTTCCTTCCACTACAGACTGATACACTCTTGAAGTTATTCTGTTTCGCTCCATTCTCTCTACATGTCCGAACCACCTCAACAACCCTTCCTCAGCCCTCTGGACAACAGTTTTGGTAATCCCGCACCTCCTCCTAACTTCCAAACTACGAATTCTCTGCATTATAAATTTTGGGCTTATCCTAAGTAATTCACACATATAATATCATATATAGTTTATTATTATTATTATTATTATTTTATTTCAGCATGATACAATGTACAGAGATGGGTGACATTTAGCTGTGCAGAAATCCCATAGTTATGCATACTTACTGACATTAAGGACTCCTTTGGAAATCAGTCACTAGGTAATTTACACTAGGTATGATAATTGTACTTATGTGTACCTGTATCTAAATAAACTTACTTGAAATTCAGCACCCACATTCAACATATAAGAAAGTGTCCAAAACAGTTGGCATCCTCTCAGAGTTACATTATTATGTAATACAAACAGCACATTTACATAATACTATTCACTGATCTACCCCTACCTCACATACGCTATTTGTGTCTAGGGATCCACAACAGAAAATCGCCTCAGGCCAATAATAACTCAAGGTGTCCCGTGGCCTGGTAGGTCACACTCTCACTTCATACACACAGTGTCCTTGGTATGATCCCCGGCAAGGGTGAAAACATTTGGCGTGTTTCCTTACACCTGTTGTCCCCCATTCACCATCAAGCAATTAGGCACCTGGGTGTAAGTCGACTGGCGTTGGTCGCATCCTGGGGAACAAGATTGAGAACCCCAACGGATATCAGACAGACGGTCCCTTGATGACGCACTGCATTTATTAGGTTATCCTGGATGGCTAACCCTCCGGAGTTAGAAATCCGAACAAAATCTTATCTTAACAAAAAGCAGTACTACAAATAATCACACAGTCCACTGCTAGATAACCCTCCCCCCCTCTTCAAAGCCTAAATCACCTTACTTTACAAAACATTCACTCTTACTACTGTGCATCCTCCATATACATCACAATAAATTCTAATATCAATTCCGACCTGAAGCACTTTCTTCATAGTTGCAACAGGATCCTTGGACATAATACTAGGCACAAAAATCTCCATAACAGACACCGTGTCAGGCTTAACCTTTGTAAAAATTCAATGTATATATATATAAAAAGGGCCAAAAATCCGGAACTCCCTACCGTAAATCTCCAGAGCCACTGTCTCAGCCAGCATCTTCAAAACCACCATTAAAAACACTTTCTCTCCCTAATATATCTCAGCATCAGCTAAATGTGAGTAAACTATATATCCATATTCGAATTATCACAAACATATGGAAAACAATATATTCTTATTCTCAATATCTGTAATCCTCACAACCATCAAAGTAATGAATGTGTTCACATTATATTAATATGCTAGAATCCTCATTACCTATAATCCTAATCATACCTGTAATTTTTAAACAATTAACTCGATGAAGGGTACATAGCATGTACTAATACAATATTCAATTCTCTTGAATTCATTGTAACTTAAATTTATTTTTACAACCACCTTAGAGACTGTATATAAGATAAGATAAGATAAGATAAGAAAAGATTTCTTTTGGATTTTTAACCCCGAAGAGTTAGCTACCCAGGATAACCCAAGAAAGTCAGTGCGTCATCGAGGACTGTCTAACTTATTTCCTTTGTGGTCCTCAATCTTGTCCCCCAGGATGCGACCCACACCAGTCGACTAACACCCAGGTACCTATTTACTGCTAGGTGAACAGGGCAATAGGTGTAAGGAAACGTGTCGAAATGCACCCAGTTATTTCCTCGCCGGGTCACTAACTGGACAAAACCCGGGACGGTACCGGCGAACTAGTGAGTTTATTCAAGTATACACAAACACAGTTACACAGATTATTATACATAGCAGCATATGTGTAGAGAACCTAGGATAACCCAAAAAAGGTCAGAGTGACTTATTTCCATTGGGGTCCAACTTATTTCCATTGGGGTCCTACTTATTTCCATTGGGGTCCTACTTATTTCCATTGGGGTCCTACTTATTTCCATTGGGGTCCTACTTATTTCCATTAGGGTCCTACTTATTCCCATTGGGGTCCTACTTATTTCCATTGGAGTCCTACTTATTTCCATTGGGGTCCTACTTATTTCCATTGGGGTCCTACTTATTTTCATTGGGGTCTTACTTATTTCCATTGGGGTAATACTTATTTCCATTGGGATCCTAATTATTTCCATTGGGGTCCTACTTATTTCCATTGGGGTCCAACTTATTTCCATTGGGGTCCTACTTATTTCCATTGGGGTCCAACTTATTTCCATTGGGGTCCTACTTATTTCCATTGGGGTCCTACTTATTTCCATTAGGGCCCTACCTATTCTCATTGGGGTCCTACTTATTTCCATTGGGGTCCAACTCGAACTTTAATCATTGTCTTATTTATCTTAAGTTTTAGGTCTGCCCGAAATGCTCTGCATACAAGGTGTTTTTGCCTGGCTAGCAAAGCTCCCGCTTCACACACGGAAGCCCCGGGTTCGATTCCCGGCGGGGTAGAAACATTTCGACGCGTTTCCTTACACCTGTTGTCATGTTCACCTAGCAACAAGTAGGTACCTGGGTGTTAGTCGACTGGTGTGGGTCGCATCCTGGGGGACAAGACTGAGGACCACAATAGAAATAAGTTAGTCCTCGATGACGCACTGGCTTTCTTGGGTTATCCTGGATGACTAACCCTCCGGGGTTAAAAATCCGAACGAAATCTTATCTTTATACAATTATATATCATGTCAAAATAAAACATTATTATTATTATTATTATTATTATTATTATTATTATTATTATTATTGTTATTACTTTTACTTTTTGGGTTATCCTAGGTAATCTACACATTTGCTGCTATTTATTTTATTCCCCTCAAGGAAGGTTCCTTGATGTTGGTGAGGGGTTCTTGATTTAGGAAATTGGATCTGTGCTCCAGTTCCTTGAATTAAGCCTGAATGCCTTCCACATCCCTCCTCAGGCGCTGTATAATCCTCCGGGTTTAGCGCTTCCCCTTGATTATAATAATAATAATATTTATTTTATTTATTTATTTATTATTAATTTGGACATGATACATAGTTGTACAAAAGAAATACAATGGTTGAGTGTACATGTCAAAAGCCCCTTGTATGCAGAACATTATGGGCGGGATTAAAATTAACTTAAGATTAACTAAGCAATGATATATTCAGTGGTAAAAATTACAGTAAACAAATTACAACATGAAGTACAAATGAGTATTTCAAATAAGAGGCTTTACAGTTGTACAGATTTGTAGCATATTTGATGAGTTACTGAGCATTCAAGATAATTGAGTATTCTATTAAGTAATGTAATTACAAAAAAACATAGTTTGACAGGGTCACAGGTTATACATTAATGAGATACAGTTAATCAGTGTTCATTAAGTTGTGGGTGATTAAGTGGTTTTTAAGAAGAGTCTTGAATTGATAAACACGCAGTGTTTCTTTTATATTCACAGGTAATGAATTACAGATTTTTGAGCCTTTTATGTGCATTGCGTTTTTACATAATGTGAGATGGACAGGAGGAACATCAAAGAGTGATCTGTGCCTTGTGTTGTGGTCATGTGTTCTGTTGAGGTTGGTAATTTATGTAACTGTACTTATGTGTAACTGTACCTGAATAAACTTACTTATTTAATTTAGTTTAGTTTAATATGTTTATTATGCACCCCATACCCATCTTGTGGGTGGCAGTCAAAAGATTACAGAGGTACATAATGGGTCCAGGGACTGAACCCCAAAGTTTGGATAGCTGAGCAAGTTAGTAAGTTTATTCAGGAATACACAAATACAGTTACATAGTGACTTATTTCCATTGGGGATATAAAGGTAATGAACTCCAGGTAGATATGGTCACAATGATGACAAGTTACAAAGGTATTTACAGATTACAGAGGTACATGAGTCCAGAGACATCTCTTAACCTTAACATATTTTTTTTCCAGGACTGGGTAAGGCGTGAGCTTGAGTGGTCCTTAACACCCCCAGCAACAACACCATCAAGAAGTATCACGTGTCTAGAAGAATTCCAGTGTAATTTACAATACCATTTAATACCATAAACCTTTGAACAAACTACGCATATAGGGAAGAAAGAGGGAAGTCTTCAGAAACATGGGTAAAAAAGGCAAACTCGGGAAGAAGCGGCAGGATAAATTCTACCACAGAGCTAAAATAGCAGGTTGGTATCTTTTTCAAACTCAGCTGTTGCTAATTTATGAAAATTTATATTGTAGTAAGTTCTAAGGGTGAGGTGCCTTCACTCTCGTTAAGAGCTCATGATTCAAGGAATTCAAGCTACCCTCCACTTGGATCAAACCTGATTGCTTCCCTTATTATCTAGGCGCTGTATAACCTTTACTGATTTTTACTAAAGAAGAATATTTTTTATTTAAGTCATAAAAAGAAGAACAGTAGTTATACATGAATTACAGTGTTATATATGAATCTTATTTTATATTATCCGCCATTTGGTTATTGCCCATAAATTCTCTGTTGGGTTGAGGTCAGGAGAGTTTCCAGGAATATTTAAAATGCTTAGCCAGCTCTCTTTTATGAGTGTCAGCATTTTTATGGAAGTGTAGCATGGAGCAAGATCCTGCTGGAAAATGCCTTCTCCATCAGCTGGACCCATTACGTACCTCTGTAATCTGTAAATACCTTTGTAACTTGTCATGATTGTGACCAGACTTACCTGGAGTTCATTACCTTTGTAAATTGTGAGTTCATTACCTTTGTAAATTGTGAGTTCATTACCTTTGTAAATTGTGAGTTCATTACCTCTGTAACTTGCTCAGCTATCAAAACTTTGGAGTCCAGTCCCTGGACCAATTATGTACCTCTGTAATCTTTTGACTACCGCCCACAGGATGGGTATGGGGTGCATAATAAACATTAAACTAACTAACTAACATCAGCTGGTTTTCTTAAGATTCTTCATTCTATTTCTTATGATGACCTTGTTATCATAAGGTGTTGTCTTGCATTTTCCTCCACATCTTCCTTGACGCAGCACTCCACAGTCACAGTGGACTTTGCTAGGCTCAAATTTTTGATGATCTGTCTGATACTGATTGAAATCAGCGTGTTTTCTAAGAGCTACAATACATGTACACTTCCTAGGTGTAACATCCATCAAGAATTTCAGTAATAATTATGAACTGAAGGGAAAATTTGGCAAAACCTCATTCACTCTTGGAACACACTTGCAGGAATAGCCTTACAGAACAATAGCTGTCGTAACACTGACGAGAGTCGCAGGGTAACACCACAGTTGGATGTGATTGCTAGGAGTTGGTAGCAGATTCTTCTGAAGAGAAAAGAATGCAAACTACATTAAACCAAATACTAAGACATATTATGAGATAATCACCAAATTTTCCTCTGTCCAAATTAATTTGCACTGTGTGTGTGCATGTGTGTGCGTGCTCATGTGCATGCGTGGACATGTGTGTGTGTGGATACATATGTGTGTATGCGTGTGTTCAAGCGCTTGTGTGTGTGTGCATGCTCATGTGTACGTACATGCTCACCTAATTGTGGTTGTAGGGGTCGAATCATAGCTCCTGGCCCCACCTCTTCACTGGTCACTGTGTTTGTGTTTGTGTTTTGGGGGCACCAGCACTAGTACATATATCTTTTCTTTTTTCAACACACCAGTCATATCCCACCGAGGCATGTGACCCAAAAAGAAAAAAAAACACTTTCACCATCATTCACACATAATCACCGTCATTGCAGAGGCGGTCAGATATGACAGTTTATATGTCACTCCAAACAGTCAGTATCCCAAACTTCCCCTTCAAAGTGCAGGCATTGTACTCCCTAACTCCAGGACTCATGTCTGGTGTACCAGTTACCCTGAATTTCTTCTCAAAAATATGCATGCTAATTAGATGTAATCACAACATATGTGTAAAATAAGAATTCTGTATATTACTGTATATGAAATGTAAAATTTATGTTGCCTTGTTGCTGTGGAAAAAGTGCAAAATGCTATATAGTAGCTATTGTATTTGCAATTATTTTCCAGGTTTCCGAGCGCGATCTGCCTACAAGTTAATGCAACTAAATACGAAATATGAATTCCTTCAAAGGTCTCAGGTCTGCATTGATTTATGCGCTGCTCCAGGATCATGGATGCAGGTTGCCAAGAAGTACATGCCTGTATCCTCCATCATTGTTGGTGTTGACTTGTATCCTATCAAGCCCATTCCAGGGACACTCTCTATTGTAGGAGACATTACCACAGAAAAAGTGAGGCAGGAACTGAAAACAACCTTGAAAACATGGAAGGCAGATTTAGTTCTTCATGATGGTTCCCCAAATGTTGGTGTGTATTTATACTTTTTATTATTTTGTAACATGCAGTTATACCCTTTGCTCTGACGGGGTTATGTATAATAAATTTAGTCATCATCTGTTCTGTGCATCCATGTGTACTAGTTAATTTAGTGTTTCAAGGTTGAGGCATGCCAAGGCACCATGTCAAATTGATATATCAGTAGTTTTCCATATGGTAGTAAACCAATTATTTTTTACCTTTTTTTAAGTACCTGTACCCCAAATTGTGTTTTTTTCTTATTTTTCATAGCCTTTGTCAAAAATAATTTATTTGCTACATTAAGTAAACTTAGCAGAAATAGTTATATGTAGCAAATACAAGAATTTAATAGTATTATACAGGTTTGTTTGTATCATTATGGGCTTGTGGGCCTTAATTAAACCTCTTCACTTAATCCCTGTCACCCAACCCCCAGTTACTGCTTGCTTCTGCCGGCCAGTCTACCCCAGTCCTTTCCCTTAGCCACACATTACCCTCTTCACTGAGTGTCCCAAGTGCACAGGATTTTTCAAGACAGTATGTAGTGACCTTATTAAGAGGTTTCACATTAACAGTACATAGAAGCTTACAACAGTGCATTCTCTTATTCAGAGGAGCATATTAGGCTAGTTTTATTTTCATTGGGGTGTTCCATATATTTGTTGAATGACTATTCAGCCAGAAGTTATAATGTGTTGTATAGCATGTTCTTTTTCTGTCAGTTTTTACGCAACTTTTTTAATGAATCTAAAATAATTTGTAGATGTCAGGTCATAAGCCTATCTTAACTAAAAATACAATATTTCATTGATCTACTTGGTATATTGATAATACTAATTAATTTTCAGAATTAGTACTGGTATCAAAAGAGAACAAGAGTTAAAAATGTTAACTTGATTTTTGTTATCTGTGACAGGTCAGAACTGGTTGCATGATGCCTATCAGCAGAACCTACTGGTTCTTCACTCCTTTAAGTTGGCTTGCGAGTTTCTGCAGAAAGGTGGTTGTTTTCTTACAAAGGTGTTCCGCTCCAAGGACTACTTCAACCTTGAATATATCTTTAAAAAACTCTTCAAAAAGGTAAAGAAATCAATATGGTATATTGAACTGTAAATGGGAGTGCATGGGTACTTAGGAAAGAAATAGCAGAGGATTTTACAATACAGCCTCTCCTCACTTAATGATGGAGTTCCGTTCCTGAGACCATGTCGTTAAATGAATTTGTTGCTAAGTGAGGAGCATACTATAATGGTAGTGAGTTTGTGTCAACCATCTTTGATATTATTTTAATATCACCTTTGCACCATTTATAACATTTCTGGTATATTTTTAAGTGTTTATACAGTAGTGTACTGTCTACTGAAATAAACAAAAGAGAGGAAATCAGCTCTAATATACATTATTTAGGACTGCATACTGGTCAGAGAGCCCGTGGTAAGTCTGAGGCGTCGGTAAACACGTACGCCGCTAAGTGATGAGAGGCTGTATACTGTATATCATGGCTAGCTACTGAGGAGTAACTACGCTCTAGTTACCTCTAGGCTAGTATAACATAGCAGAAAGCTTTCTTGTTTTATAATTCTTTCGGACATGCTGGCAGCATGAACTGAGCTCACATTGCATCTTGTTTACACAATTTCTTATACTCATAAAAGTGCAGAATCTCAGTTTGTAGTTTCATCTATGTACTTTCTCCAGTTATTTGCAGTCAAATAATTGTATAGTTGATAACCAAGCTTCACCATAATATTAGACTTCAAACATTATTAATACAGTGGACCCCTGCATAACGATCAGCTCCCAACTCGACCAATTATGTAAGTGTATTTTTGTAAGTGCTTTTGTAGGTGTATTTTTGGGGGTCTGAAACGGACTAATCTAATTTACAATATCTCTTATGGGAACAAATTCGGTCTATAACGGCACCCAAACAGACTTCTGGATTGAAATAATATCGTTATGCGGGGTCCACTGTATTTGCAACAGAGAAATTTTTCTGCCCAAGTAATATACAGCCTCTCCTCACTTGGCGACATACTCTTTTACTGATGCCTTAAACATATGACGGGCTCTGACCAGCATTCATACCATAATGTATATTAGAGCTGATTTCCTCTATTCTGTTTATTTCAATACAGTGGACCCTCAGTTATCAGCCATAATCCGTTTCAGAAGGTTGGCTTAAAACCGAAATGGCTGAAAACCGAAATAATAATTCCCATAAGAATTAATGTAAATACAATTAATCGGTTCCAGACAAAAATATTCACAAAAAAATAATTTTTTAAAGATTAATTATAGTTTTACATACACAAAACAATGAGAACTAAATAAAATAAATACATGAACAATTAAATCAGTATTACATACCTTTATTGAAGACTCTTCTTGGCTTATAGGAAGATAGGGAGGAAGAGAGATGGAGGATTATTGTTTGAAAGGGGAATCCCCCTCCATAATGACTTCAGGTAACAAGTCTTCCCTTCTTTGTCTTTTAATGCCACTAGGACCAGCTTGAGAGTCACTGCACACCTGTTGCACAAAATATCTGTCCAGAGGGCTCTGTTTCTGGCTTCTTTTTAAGATTCCTCTGAAGTGGGACAAGATTTTGTCACTGAACATGTTGCAGATATGGCTTGTTTCAGCTTGGTCAGAGTGATATTTTTCAACAAAACCTTGCACCCTACTCCACACTGCACAAATCTCCTTAATCTCAGAAGAAGGCACCTCCTTCTCTCCCTCTTCCTCCTCCTCTGAAGCAAGTTCCTCAGCTGTGGTCTGTTGCTGTTCCAGATGAAGCTCTTGCAGCTCTAAAGTGGTTAGCTCTTCCCTGTGGTCCTCCACCAACTCTTCCACATCCTTGCCACTAACTTCCAACCCCATGGACTTTCCCAATGATACAATACATTCCACAACAGGCATAGGGTCCTCAGGGTCAGCCCCAAACCCTTCAGAATCCTTCTCTTGGATACAGTCTGGCCACAATTTTCTCCAAGCAGAGTTCAAAGTCCTGGAAGTCACTCCCTGCCAAGCCTTACCTATAAGGCTTATGCAGTGGAGGATACTTAAGTGATTCCTCCAGAACTCTCTTAGGGTCAAATGAGTGTCCGAGGTCACTTCAAAGCAACTTTGAAACACTGCTTTGGTGTAGAGTTTTTTGAAGTTAGAAATGACCTGCTGGTCGATGGGCTGGATGAAAGGAGTGGTGTTAGGAGGCAAGAACTTCACTGTTATAAAACTGAAGTCTCTAGACAATTGGTCTTCCAAGTCTGGAGGATGAGCAGGAGCATTGTCCAGTACCAGGAGGCACTTGAGTGGCAATTTACATTCCAGGAGGTATTTTTTTCACATTGGGGCCAAACACATCACTGACCCACTCTTTGAAAATGTACCTTGTAATCCATGCCTTATTAGCTTTCCACATCACACACAATTTACTCTTGAAGACATTGTTTTTTGTTGAACACACTGGGATTTTCAGTGATACACCAGTAAAGGCTTCACTTTAAAATCCTCACTAGCCTTAGCACAGAACAAAAGAGTAAAGGGCAGTATAACTATTTTTTTTTTTTTTTTTTTTTTTTTAACCATCAGATTTCTTTCATTGTTGGTGCACAAGACGATGTATTTACACTATTTACTGTAAATATTTATCAATAAGATATCCCAAACAACAACTGAAAAAAGAATGATTTACTGAAAATATCCTTTGGCAGGATGGTAGTCCTATATGGCATGACGTAAGGTTGTTTGGGCACTTGGTACCGAGAGAACAATGCTAATACGATTTTTTAATGATGCACTTTCCTCTAAATATCTTATCTTTATTCCACAAGAAAATAAAGTTTGTTAGTTCTTAGACTTTTGCAAAAAATCTGCCCTTTACTCCCACATAAATCCCAAAATATTTGGAATATTTCCAAAAGTGCACCATTAAAATTAAGAACAATCATTATTTTACAATTTCTGTGAATATTATCCTACTTAATTAAGTAATAAAGGCGTAGTAAAGCGAAATAAGTGAATAAGTTACTTCCGAGATATTATAGGCCTGAAACGCGGCTGGCCCGCTGTCTCGAAAATTTTTTTTTGTTTGTTTTTGCGAAAATCACATTTGTTTTGGTGGTTTCCTTAGTAAACTGATGTTCTACTGCAGTTATCCTCTTCAAAACACCTTTGTCTCTTACTGAAGGCCAAAGAATACGACATCGAATTTGCTGGTGGACTCTCGCCATATTATGGCCTGTTTTATTCAGTCTAGAGTATATAGCATGTTTGTTATTTATAGTGTTTATTATATCATATTAGATCAATTCTGATAGATAAATAAGCCGTTGATATAAGCGTAATAATGAAGTGATTTCTCCTGCCGCTCTCTGGAGCGGGAATACTACCGGTGTTCCTAGATGGTTCCTGATTGGCTAGAAGTCTACGGATAAGCTCCGCCTACTTTTTTATGATGCCAAATAGTCAATTATTATATTAGAAAGAATAATGCAAGAAAAAGCGATAAAAAACAAGGAAAAAATTCCAAAAAATATACGGGCTAAGAGCAGACGTGCTACGCACATCGCCGTCACCATACCTGATATAAATGACTATGATTTCTTGTAGAAACGTCGTTGAACATTGATTCTGGTACCATTGTGTTGTCAAAGAGTTAAACTATTTTTCTATATGAATACTCAACTTCTATAATTTTTCAAAAAAAAATTCGCCCGTGCGCCGCGCACCTCATTCCGCCCCTAAGCCTGTCTTTCATAGGCTTGTGTCCTGGTGGTACCTTTTCCTCCTGAGTAATGTAGGTCCTCTTTGGCATTTTCTTCCAAAAGAAGCCTGTTTCATCACAATTGAACACTTGTTGGGGTTGGAATTCTTCAGCCTGTATGTACTCCTTGAATTCCTGCACAGATTTTTCAGCCACACATTTGTCAGAACTTGCGACCTTGCCATGCTATACCACTACACTTCTTAAATCTCTCAAACCAGCCTTTGCTGGCCCTAAATTCACTAACATCAGCACTTGTTCTAGGCATTTTCTTTACAAGATCTTCATGCAACTGCCTTGCCTTCTCACAAATAATGGATTCCACTACACTGTCTCCCGCTAATTGTTTTTTGGAGATCCACAACAGCAATAGCTACTCCATATATTTCATTATTGCTTACCTTTGTTTTGTTAGCACATTTACTCCTTTCACCACATCAGCTTCCTTGATTTGTTCTTTCTTTGCCAGGATAGAAGTGATTGTTGATTTGTTTTTCCCATACATCCTGGCAAGCTCAAGCACTCGAACACCACTCTCACATTTTTCAATAACTTCTTTCTTAACCCTTTCAGGGTCGAGAGGCCCTTTCCTAAACTTGTTCTCAGGGTTGAAAAATTTTTGGGAGAAAATTTTTTTTTTTCTCATGAAATGATAAGAGAATCTTTTCCCGATCATAATGACACCAAAAATATGAAATTTGATGGAAAACTTATGGAATTATGCTCTTGCGAAGTTAGCGGTCTCAACGATGTTTACGCATCAGTGATTTCGCCCACTTTGAGCCCAATTTTTGGCAAATTCCAGTGTACAAGTCGACAAAAATCCTAACTATTTCACTAGAACTCCATTTTTTCTATCGAATGAATGCAAGAAACCACCCGTTTACCGATTTCAACTATCCAATAAAGTGGTCAGAAATTGGCAATTTTGCCAATTTCAGACAGATTTCAAAAGATGCCAATTTCCAAATAGGGTCCAGAATAAACAATACAGACATTCCTGGCACTAAAATAAAATTTTCTCTGTTCATTAGTCATGTCTCCAGGCCCCTCTTACATTTCTTTTGCAGACTACTGCATTAGTGTAGAAATGGTATAAATAATATCAGCGCACTTGTGAAAGAATATTAGACTCACTACTTGACATGTATTGGACGCGTGGCATGATTTGTTTACTTTTGAACTTCAGCAAAAATTGAACATTTCTGCTACTTTGAGATCTATTTCAAGGTACTTTTCGTTGTGAAACCAATCAAAATCATCTCAATTTCTGTAATATGTCTTCCATTCTATAAAATGAGACCAGGAAAACTAGAATACAACCATAAATACCATACGAAAATACACTGCAAAGTCACTGTTTTAAACCAAAAACATGGCCAAAGTTTTTTTTATTCTCATTATGCACTGTGTGCTGCAGGATATTTTTTATACTGTGCACACTGACCACATAGACCCATTCTTTCATATGTAGGCCTACCAGCTTTCTCTCGCTGGATTTGAAGGCGCTAGAATTTACGCATACTAGTACGTCAATAACCCTGGTGCGTAAGACGTACTAGTACGTTGGAAACCCTGAATGGGTTAAATTCCATCGTGTTTCTCACTTTCTTTACCAAAGGAACTTTACTAAGAACTTTCTTTGGGGCCATGGTTACTTATTTCGCAGTTTCACTTAATCAGTAACCACCAACAACAATGGATTATAGCAAAATGTTTGGATGAATTAACAGAAGCTTCCTCATTCGCCCAGAGACACAGCCAGACTGACATGCAAGTGGCAGGCTGCCAGTGGGGTGACGCGTCCCATACGGCTGATAAGCGAAATAACAGCTGATGACCGAGTTGGCCTATAGTCGGAACGACTGATAACCGAGGGTCCACTGTATGCAGTACACTATTGTATAAACATTTAAAATATACCAGAAATGTTATAAATTGTGCAAAGGTGACATTAAAACAATATCAAAGATGGTTGACACAAACTCACTACATTTATAGTATGCTCTTCACTTAGCGACGAATTCGTTTAATGACATGATCTTAGGAATGGAACTCCATTGTTAAGTGAGGAGAGGCTGTATATACAAAATCTTGCTTCCTTTTTAAAAGATGAATGTCAGCAAATAAGATTGAAAGAAATAGTTATGGACTGTTTTCAGTTATTCAGATTTTGTAATATACGTACTTTTATTGGATGCAATACTGCATATTCTAATTCCTTCCTTTCCTCAAAGTTAGCTCAACTTAACTTTTCCTATATTCCCAGGTGGAAGCTACGAAGCCACAAGCCTCACGTTATGAGTCGTCAGAAATCTTTTTGTTATGCCAGGGATATCGGGATCCAGCAAAGATTGACCCTCAGTTTTTCTCACCAAATCATGTGTTCCAAGAATTAAATCTAGAACCCAACACAAAGCTCAATCTTTTAAAGCCACATAAGGTTAGTATCTTTTCATGCACTGTGGTGTAAAAAGTTTATTTTCAGTTTATTGCAGTTGCATTGTCTTTTGAATTTCACACTATTTTGTTTTGATTTTTTTATTAATGTAGTTACCTGTATGGTACTCCAGATACTACAGTGGGAAACCTGATTGCACTTTTGGGATTAGGTTTTGAATAATTGACCCCCCAAAAAATTCTCTCCACAGACTCTCCCAAAAGCTGAGGGATATCCTGAAGGAGCAACCACACTCTACAATAGAGTTCGTGTGTCGCAGTTTATCCATTCTTCAAACTTTGCTGAGGTTCTACAAGAGGCATCAGAGGTAATGGGCTAGAATATTTAGTGAAAAATCTATCACTGAATAAAAATAAGAAAATATGTATAGTATATTTTTAGTGTTGCTGTTCCACTTGGAAAAATTGTATATCTTTTATTCTTAGTGTTATTGAGCAGTATAATGTTTGTCCTTTACTAGTTGCATAAAGAATTTTTTTCTTAAATATATTTCATTGTTAACCATAGTACTTTTACTGCAGAGATAATGGTGATTAACCAGAAAATTCTGACAACCATTATGCAGTACAGTAGCTGCTGGTAGAGGTGAATTAAGAATATAGGAAGAATTAATTAATTAATAAAGGCTACTGTATTTTAGATTTTTTGTCATTTCTCTTTCAGCTTTACTTTGATGATGAAGCAATAAAAAATCACAAATTAACCACAGATGCCATAGTGGAGAACTGCAAGGACATTAAGGTATTAGGCAGAAAGGATTTACGACAACTTTTGACCTGGAGAAAAAGTATCAAGGTGAGAAATAAATACATTGCAGTATATTGTAAATTGTACACTTCTGTAAAGGCAGCTAGTGTGCAAATGATGGTGAATGTGTTTTCTTTAGGTTGTCTTAATAGGATATGACTGATGTGTTAAAAAAAATTATTATTTTTCTAGCATCATTAGTGTGAATAGGAGTAAGATAAAATCAAAGCTTAGTAAAGACAGAGACAACAATTTATATTTCCAGTGTATCAGTATGCAGTGTTGTGCAGATGTTTACTGGGTCTTTAGTGTATATGGTGGACATTCTGCATGCTAAATATGAGATAATTTTTGAGATGTTGCTAGTTTTGTAATTTCCTACCTGATGGCATATTAGTGTATGTAAATCCAATTGTAATTGGTAGTAGGTTGGTAGACAGCAAGCACTCAGGGAGACATAACCGTCCTGCCAAGTGAGTGTACAATGGAAACCTGTAATTGTTTTACATGATGGTAGGATTGCTGGTGTCTTTTTTCTGTCTCATAAACATGCAAGGCTTCAGGTACATCTTACTACTTCTTCTTACACTTAGGGCACATGTACAAGCATATATATAAACACACCACTCTGGGTTTTCTTCTATTTTCTTACTAGTTCTTGTTTATTTCCTCTTATCTCCTTGGAAAAGTGGAACAGAATTCTTCCTCTGTAAGCCATGCGTATCGTAAGAGGCGACTAATATACCAGGAGCAAGGGGCTAGTAACTCCTCCTGTATACATTACTAAATTTAAAAAGAGAAACACATGTTTTTCTTTTTAGGTTACCCTGCCTCAGTGGGATATGACTGATTTGCTGAAAAAAAAAATCCATTTTGTTCTTAGTTCTTATTAGACAATCACCTTTGTATAGTGTTAGTGCCAAATCAAGCAAAGTATTCAAAAGCAAGTTTTGTGATAGTTACTGAAACATGTAGGAAGAAAGAGATATACTGTATTTACAGCTACCTTGTTCTCAAGATTGATGATTCATGTTAAACACTTGACAAGAAAGAAAATTACTGTAATTCATTTGTTTTAAAATTTTTCTGTATATTAAACAGACAATGTTTTGAGTTGGATGCTGTTGTTACTGACAGTTTATTAGTAAGGTGAATAAATTAACTCAGTCATGTAAATGGATATTTTCTTTCAAGTCATTTACAAGTGGATGACAGTAAACCCTTGAATTAACAAACCTCAATTTATTAATGCACTTTGGAAATACAGGACAAAATCCTCTGGAATTTTTAATTCTATTTTTAATTCTTCCTCACACAAAAAATCAAATTTTACCCTATTTCTTGGATAATAAATTATAACCAGGAATGATTGGTCTTGGTTTATAGCATTCCAATAATTGAATTAGACCTAAGAAAAACTTAGAAAACAGACCTGGGGGGGAGGGAGGTTGTGTTGAGGGTCCTTACCCATCCTCAAAAAAAAGATAATAGTATTTCAACTACTTTGAGGCTGATTTCAAGCTGTTGTCAGTCCTGGAATATGTAGTATGTCTTACAATCTATCAAATGATACCAAGAAAGAGTCAGTAAAACCACAAAATAATTCTAGAAAACACTTCGTCTTGACTTAAACTAGATACAAGGTCAGTTTTGCTCTTCCCATCATGCACTGCATGTGGCAGGATTCTTTTTTTTTCTACTGTGCATGCTCGCTGCACAAACCCATCTTTCGTATCTGGGCCAAAATTTACTGCTCTCGGCTTATCTGAGTGAGCTGAGGTCAAGACAGATCAACATGAGATACCTCGGCATCAGTAAAGTAGATCTACATGACAAACATCAAAAGGGTTAATGGTCACACGGTTTCTGTCACAAATATATGATTTCTTGTATGAGAAAGCATGTACTCTCATTCCATAATGTTCTAATTTGAGCAATGGGATGCTGTGGTCTACTGCATCGAAGTTTTTTTTTTATATAAAGGCATTCATACTCTCATTTTCAAGAGGAATAGATTAAGCCAAGCATTTTTATTATTACATCATTGTGCTTCATCGTGGCCTGAAGCCAAACTGACGTGGGCTAAGGATAGTGTATTTAATTATGAATTCATATGTTTATTTTGTAGGTAGTAGGTTGGTAGACAGCAACCGCCCAGGGAGGTACTACCGTCCTGCCAAGTGATTGTAAAACGAAAGCCGTAATTGTTTTACATGAATAGGATTGCTGGTGTCTTTTTTCTGTCTCATAAACATGCAAGATTTCAGTACGTCTTGCTACTTCTACTTACACTTAGGTCACACTACACATACGTGTTTTTTTTTTTTCAACAAGTCGGCCGTCTCCCACCGAGGCAAGGTGACCCAAAGAGAAAGAAAATCCCCAAAAAGAAAATACTTTCATCATCACTCAACACTTTCACCCCACTCACACACAATCACTGTTTTTGCAGAGGTGCCCAGAATACAACAGCTTAGAAGTACTGTATATATGTATAAAAATACACAATATATCTCTCCAAACTGCCAATATCCCAAACCCCTCCTTTAGAGTGCAGGCATTGTACTTCCCATTTCCAGGACTCAAGTCCGGTTATATAAAATAACCGGTTTCCCTGAATCCCTTCACTAAATATTACCCTGCTCACACTCCAACAGATCATCAGGTCCCTAATACCATTTGTCTCTATTCACTCCTATCTAACATGCTCATGCACGCTTGCTGGAAGTCCAAACCCCTCACCCACAACACCTTTACCTCCTCCCTCCAACCTTTTCAAGGACGACCCCTACCCCGCCTTCCTTCCCCTACAGATTTATATGCTCTCCATGCCATTCTACTTTGATCCATTCTCTCTAAATTACCAAACCACCTTAACAAACCCTCTTCAGCCCTCTGACTAATACTTTTATTAACTCCACACCTTCTCTTAATTTCCACACTTCGAATTTTCTGCATAATATTTACACCACATATTGCTCTTAGACAGGACATCTCCACTGCCTCCAACTGCCTCCTTGCTGCAGCATTACAACCCAAGCTTCACACCCATATAAGAGTGTTGGTACTACTATACTTTCATGCATTCCCTTCTTTGCCTCCATAGATAACATTTTTTGCCTCCACATATACCTCAATGCACCACTCACCTTTTTTCCTTCATCAATTCTATGATTAACTTCATCCTTCATAAATCCATCCACTGACACGTCAACTCCCAAATATCAGAAAACATTCTCTTCTTCCATACTCCTCCTCCCCAATTTGATATCCAATTTTTCTTTATCTAAATCATTTGATACTCTCATCACCTTACTCTTTTCTATGTTCACTTTCAACTTTCTACCTTTACACACATTCCCAAATTCATCCACTAACCTTTGCAATTTTTCTTTAGAATCTCCCATAAGCACAGTATCATCAGCAAAAAGTAACTCTGTCACTTCCCATTTTGTATTTAATTCCCCATAATTTAATCCCACCCCTCTCCCGAACACCCTAGCATTTACTTCTTTTACAACCCCATCTATAAATATCTTTAAACAACCATGGTGACATTACACATCCCTGTCTAAGACCTACTTTTACCGGGAAGTAGTCTCCCTCTTTTCTACACACCCTAACCTGAGCCTCACTATCCTCATAAAAACTCTTTACAGCATTTAGTAACTTACCACCTATTTGTACTTGCAACATCTGCCACATTGCTCCCCTATCCGCTCTATCAAATGCCTTTTCTAAATCCATAAATGCAATAAAACTTCCCTACCTTTATATAAATACTGCTCACATACATGTTTCAATGTAAACACTTGATCTACACATCCCCTACCCACTCTTAAACCTCCTTACTCATCCGAAATTCTACATTCTGTCTTGCCTCTAATTCTTTCAATAATAACCCTACTGTACACTTTTCCTGGTATACTCAGTAAACTTATTCCTCTTTAATTTTTACAGTCTCTTTTGTCCCCTTTCCCTTTATATAAAGGGACTATACACGCTCTCTGCCAATCCCTAGGTACTTTCCCCTCTTTCATACATTTATTAAACAAAAATACCAACCACTCCAACACTATGTCCCCCCCTGCTTTTAACATTTCTGTCATGATCCCGTCAGCTCCAGCTGCTTTACTCCCTTTCATTCTACGTAATGCCTCACGCACCTCCCCCACACTCACATCCTGCTCTTCTTCACTCCTAAAAGATGATATACCTCCCTGGCCAGTGCATGAAATTACTGCCTCCCTTTCTTCGTCAACATTTAAAAGTTCCTCAAAATATTCTCGCCATCTACCCAAAACCTCCATCTCCTCATCTACTAACTCCCCTTCTCTGTTTTTAACTTGTTTAACTCACTCCAAAAAATTTTCTTATTTTCATTAAAATTCCTTGACAGTACCTCTCCCACTCTATCATCCGCTCTCCTATTGCACTCTCTCACCACTCTCTTCATATACATGTACAAACATATATATACACACCCCTTTGGGTTTTCTGCTATTTTCTTTCTAGTTCTTGTTCTTGTTTATTTCCTCTTATCTCCATAGGGAAGTGGAACAGAATTCTTCCTCCGTAAGCCATGTGTGTTGTAAGAAGCGACTAAAATGCTGGGAGCAAGGGGCTAGTAACCCCTTCTCCTGTATAAATTACTAAATTTGAAAAGAGAAACTTTTGTTTTTCTTTTTGGGCCACCCTGCCTCGGTGGGATATGGCTGGTTTGTTGAAAGAAAAAGAAAGAATGTTTATTTTGTAGGTAGTAGGTTGGTAGACAGCAACCGCCCAGGGAGGTACTACCGTCCTACCAGGTAAGTGTAAAATGGGAACCTGTAATTGTTTTGCATGATGGTAGGATTGCTGGTGTCTTTTTTTCTGTCTCATAAACATGCAAGATTTCAGGTACGTCTTGCTACTTCTACTTACACTTAGGTCACACTACACATACATGTACAAGCATATATATACACACCCCTCTGGGTTTTCTTCTGTTTTCTTACTAGTTCTTGTTCTTGTTTATTTTCTTTTTTCTCCATGGGGAAGTGGAACTGAATTCTTTCTCCGTAAGCCATGCGTGTTGTAAGAGGCGACTAAAATGCCAGGAACAAGGGGCTAGTAACCCCTTCTCCTGTATATATTACTAAATGCAAAAGGAGAAACTTTTGTTTTTCCTTTTGGGCCACCCCACCTCGGTGGGATACGGCTGATGTGTTGAAAGAAAGATGATGTTTATTTATTATTTTTTTTAAATTTTAGACAATGGCAAGTTTAAAATTGTCTAATTATTGACTCTTGTTGAGTCACCACTTTTATAGACTGATATAACTCTTGGTAATTTAAGTATGTTAGGGAAACACTTGAGTGTCCTTTGATTTAGTGAAAAATCTTGCAATACTTGGTGATAGCACATGACGCTTTCTTGTATATTAATGGTGGTATATGCGCTTTGTTTCCGGCTGTATTCTTCAGTGAGGTAATTATTTGAGTAATTTTGGTTGAAGTAGTTGGAGATAGATTCAGCAAGCTTGGATGGTTACCAGTGAGGTAATCCTTAACTTGTGGTCCATTAAATCAAGGGTTTACCTCTGAAGGAGGGGTGTTAATGTTGCAGTTTAAAAACTGTAGTGTAAAGCACCCTTCTGGCAAGACAGTGATGGAGTGAATGATGGTGAAAGTTTTTCTTTTTCGGGCCACCCTGCCTTGGTGGGAATCGGCCAGTGTGATAATAATAAAAAAAAAAACCTCCGTAATTTAAGAAATGCTTACTTGTTATATTTAGACAAAATTTTCTACAGGCTGATCTACAAAAAGCAGCAGAAGAAAAAGAAAAGGAACTGGCTGCTGATGAACAACAAACCAAAGTTCAAGATCAAGAACAGCACAAAGAAGACAAGGAGATGGACAAACTGGACCAAGAGATTCTGGACCTGAAGGTGAGAAAATATTAACATGTTATGGGTTGGAACTAAATATTAGGAAAAAATAGTCATGAGGTTTCTTCCCATGATAGGGCCACTAGAAACTTGTGCATATCATTTACACAATTTGATCAAAATAAAACTAGGACGATAATGATGTATCTTTAGGTACATTGGCTAGGGTAGAATTATATAGTTGATGCTAGCTTTGTATAATGTTTACAATGTAATTTCTATTTATATAGGTTTATTAAAAAAAATCTTGCTCTAAAGATGATGATACTGTAATTTTTTCTGCATACACTACACTGCTACAATTAATTACGGAATGGAAATTCAAACAAAAATTAGTTCTGAATACAGTTACTTGGTAGGAAATTTGAAGCCCAATATTTTTTTTTACCTTATTAGAGTACTGACAACACTTGAAGTTAATTAGGTTATATTTATTTTAAGTGCATTACATCTTTATGGAGTGTGTGTAAAGGTAGAAAGTTGAAAGTGAACATAGAAAAGAGTAAGGTGATGAGGGTATCAAATGATTTAGATAAAGAAAAATTAAATATCAAATTGGGGAGGAGTAGTATGGAAGAAGTGAATGTTTTCAGATACTTGAGAGTTGTCGTGTTGGCGGATGGATTTATGAAGGATGAGGGGAAAAAAGGTGAGTGGTGCATTGAGGTATATGTGGAGGCAAAAAATGTTATCTATGGAGGCAAAGAAGGGAATGTATGAAAGTATAGTAGTACCAACACTCTTATATGGGTGTGAAGCTTGGGTTGTGAATGCTGCAGCAAGGAGGCGGTTGGAGGCAGTGGAGATGTTCTGTCTAAGAGCAATGTGTGGTGTAAATATTATGCAGAAAATTCGGAGTGTGGAAATTAGGAGAAGGTGTGGAGTTAATAAAAGTATTAGTCAGAGGGCTGAAGTGGGTTTGTTGAGGTGGTTTGGTCATTTAGAGAGAATGGATCAAAGTAGAATGACATGGAGAGCGTTTAAATCTGTAGGGGAAGGAAGGCGGGGTAGGGGTCATCCTCGAAAAGGTTGGAAGGAAGGGGTAAGGGAGGTTTTATGGACAAGGGACTTGGACTTCCAGCAGGCGTGTGTGAGCATATTTGATAGGAGTGAATGGAGACGAATGGTATTTGGGACCTGATGATCTGTGGGAGTGTGAGCAGGGTAATATTTAGTGAAGGGATTCAGGGAAACCGGTTATTTTTATATAGCCAGACTTGAGTCCTGGAAATGGGAAGTACATTGCCTGCACTCTAAAGGAGGGGTTCGGGATATTGGCAGTTTGTAGGAATATGTTGTGTATCTTTATACATATATGCTTCTAAACTGTTGTGTTCTGAGCACCTCTGCAAAAACAGTGATTATGTGTGAGTGAGGTGTAAATGTTGAATGATGATGAAAATATTTTCTTTTTGGGGATTTTCTTTCTTTTTGGGTCACCCTGCCTCGGTGGGAGATGGCCGACTTGTTGAAAAAAAAAAAAATCTTTATACCTATTTCTTTCTTGTCTGCTGACTATTCTGATGCCAAAACAGTACTTCATATTGTACTGTATTTTATGCACTTAGTACATAGATGAATAATTCATACACTGTTATGATAAATAATTACAGCATTATTTCTAATTATTATTATTATTGAATACAAGTACCCTCCAACTTACAACCGAGCTTGGTACCGACCAGCCGGTTGTAAGTCAAAATGGACACAAGTCGAATCTTAGAAAATTGCCAACATACTGAGTAGGGCATAATGTCAAATCTTTGCTATGTAAAGTACCCACATAATATCGTATGTTACTTTTTACTAAATATTTTACTACTGTATATCAAGCTCACAGCTATTGTAATGATTTTATTTTATTGTTTTGTTTTTGTACTATTGTAAGTACGAGTGGTTGCATGTTGAGCAGGTCGTAAATTGGATGGTACTTGCATTAGTTATTTTATACATAGTATATAAATTGTTCTGTACAAGGGGATTGGCTTTCTGTATACTTTATTTTCTGGCATTATTCAGTGTGCATTCAGTATGTGCCTCTTTTCTCATATTTGATAGTGTTTTTATCCTCCTCTAGACAGAACAAGCCCGAGAGGAGAAACGTACAAGAAAGCGGAAGTTGAAGGAGAGAAAGAAGCTCGAAGAGAAAATGCGTTTGAATGCTCTTATTCCTGGAGACGTTGGACCAACAGTGAATACTGAAGCTGGACTGTTTAATCTTGAAAAGCTATCTCAGGCAAGATGTGATTTTTATCTTTTTTTGTATATAAAACATTAATGTGGATGTCATGGCATTTGGGGGAAACATCTCGAAAGTTTTAGAAATACAGTGGTCCCTCAATAATCGTCCATAATCCATTCCTGGAAGTAGGACTATTATCGAAATGGACGATTTTCGAATCAATTTTCCCCATAAGAAATAATGTAAATCCAATTAATTCGTTCCAGACACCCAGAAATATCAACAAATTTTTTTTTTTTTACCTAAAAGATAGATTTACATGCACAAAAGAATGAACATTCAACATGACAGTTACCTTTATTGAAGGCTGTTGTTGATGAATGGAAGACAGGGTGGAGGAGAGAGGGAAGAGAGGTTATTTGGAAGGGGAATCCCCCTCCATAAGGACTCTAGGGCACTAATAAAATGTATAAATGAACATTGGTAATAGGGGTAGTTGATGAGTGGAACGATCTGCCAAGTAGGGTGATCGAAGCTAAAACATTGGGTAGTTTCAAATTTAGGTTGGATAAATACAATTAAATTAAATTATGGGGAATCAAATTCAGAATGGGAATTGACACAGTTACTTTTTGCTGATGATACTGTGCTTATGGGAGATAATAAAGAAAAATTGCAAAGGTTAGTGGATGAGTTTGAGAATGTGTGTAAAGGTAGAAAGTTGAAAGTGAACATAGAAAAGAGTAAGGTGATGAGGGTATCAAATGATTTAGATAAAGAAAAATTGGATATCAAATTGGGGAGGAGGAGTATGGAAGAAGTGAATGTTTTCAGATACTTGGGAGTTGACGTGTCGGCGGATGGATTTATGAAGGATGAGGTTAATCATAGAATTGATGAGGGAAAAAAGGTGAGTGGTGCGTTGAGGTATATGTGGAGTCAAAAAACGTTATCTATGGAGGCAAAGAAGGGAATGTATGAAAGTATAGTAGTACAACACTCTTATATGGATGTGAAGCTTGGGTGGTAAATGCAGCAGCGAGGAGACGGTTGGAGGCAGTGGAGATGTCCTGTCTAAGGGCAATGTGTGGTGTAAATATTATGCAGAAAATTCGGAGTGTGGAAATTAGGAGAAGGTGTGGAGTTAATAAAAGCATTAGTCAGAGGGCAGAAGAGGGGTTGTTGAGGTGGTTTGGTCATTTAGAGAGAATGGATCAAAGTAGAATGACATGGAAAGCATATAAATCTATAGGGGAAGGAAAGAGGGGTAGGGGTCGTCCTCGAAAGGGTTGGAAAGAGGGGGTAAAGGAGGTTTTGTGGGTGAGGGCTTGGACTTCCAGCAAGCGTGCATGAGCGTGTTAGATAGGAGTGAATGGAGACGAATGATACTTGGGACCTGACGATCTGTTGGAGTGTGAGCAGGGTAATATTTAGTGAAGGGATTCAGGGAAACCGGTTATTTTCTATAGTGGGACTTGAGTCCTGGAAATGGGAAGTACAATGCCTGCACTTTAAAGGAGGGGTTTGGGATATTGGCAGTTTGGAGGGATATGTTGTGTATCTTTATACGTATATGCTTCTAAACTGTTGTATTCTGAGCACCTCTGCAAAAGCAGTGATAATGTGTGAGTGTGGTGAAAGTGTTGAATGATGATGAAAGTATTTTCTTTTTGGGGATTTTCTTTCTTTTTTTGGGTCACCCTGCCTCGGTGGGAGACGACCGACTTGTTGAAAAAAAAAAAAAATACACGAGTGAGAGGGGTTGGATTTGAGTCGGACTTGCACCTGAGCTTATTGCTTGGGTAGCATTTGTTCTGTTAGTGGGTTGGATTTGTGAAGGACTAGCCTAATATGGGCCAACAGGCTTATTGCAGTGTTCCTCCTTTCCAATGTTCTAAAAGCTATGGCTTGGGTAGTTTCAAATTTAGGTTGGATAAATACACAAGTGAAAGGGGTTTTATTTGAGTCGGACTTGCACCTGAGCTTATTGCTTGGGTAGCATTTGTTCTGTTAGTGGGTTGGATTTGTGAAGGACCAGCCTAGTATGGGCCAGCAGGCCTGTTCCAGTGTTCCTACTTTCTTAAGTTCTTATTTAACATCACACTTACCAGTAGGGTGATCGAGGCTAGGACCTTGGGTAGCTTTAAGAAGAGATTGGACAAATATACGAGTTGGAGGAGCTGAGTTTGATTTGTGTCATTGGGTACGGGTGTACACGGTGACGTGTACTTAGCTCTGTGAAGACCTGTTTGTGTGCTCTATGTGAATCTGAACCAGGATGCCCTCTCTTGAGCAACTTTACCAGCAGCTGAGAGAAGAGCTCAGAGTTGCTAAGATGGAGATACGGCGATTAACGGAGGAGAACAAGAGGATTCGTAGTAATCCTTCTGTTGTGAGTCCCCAGGTTAAGAGGGGAGCTTGGTCAGTGGCCGGGCAACATGGAACCAAGCTGAAGATCAAGAAAACGGTTGGAGAGGCAGAAACAACGAAAACCAGAAGACTACCCGTGGAAACTTCCAACCCATTCTCGGTGCAACCTGACGAATGTGAGTGTTCTACGGGGAAAATGCCACAACAAACCCACCAAAGAAGCATTGGCAACGTGAGTGAGACATCCCTAGAAACCCCAACGAAGACCATCGAGAACGCTTGACGAATTCTACAAGGGGTTTTAATGCTACCTGGCGAATGTGAGTCGACTACTCGGAGCATAAACGACGGACGACGCCAAGGAAGGTAAAAACTTTTGTTGTTGTTGGGGATAGCCAGATTGGGTTTACATGGATAGGGCATTCTGCTTGAAGGATAGGAGTAGGAGGCAGAGAGTGTGTTTTCCTGGGCTGGGATGAAGGATATTGTTAGCCGTCTGGATGACATCATGAGAGGTAATGGAGCAATCCTATTATCTGTCTCAGTCCCGGGAGGCAACGATGTTGGCAGACGTAGGAGTGAGGACCTGATTAGCAGGTATAGGTCAGCAATAGAGATAATTAGGGGGAAGGGGTGGGAAACCTGTCATATGTGGCATTTTGCCAAGGAGAGGAGTTGGAAATGAATGGTTGTCCAGAGAAATTTGGTGTCAATTGCTGGCTGGACAAATTTACTGTAAGGAAAATGCGGTAACATTCTTGACAGCTGGGACCTCTTCTATGGCAGAAATGACATGTACGCCAGGGATGGGTTCACTTATCTGGGTGTGGGGTGGGAGCACTGGCCAACGCAGTGAGGGAGCTGTTAGGTCTTTAACTAGGAATAGTTAGTGGTATGGGTTTGCGAGAAACTGTGAAGTCTCAGGGAAAGTAATATGAGTACTAGGAAACTAGTAATAGGCAAAATAAGGTGGATATTGGAAGCCAGTAGCACTAATGACAAGGACAGTAATAGGTTAGTGGAATAACAGAAAGGAGCAGGAAGAGAAAAGAGAGAGGAGGGTCTTTAAGTATTTATTACACAAATAGTTCGCAGTGCTAGAATAAGATGGACGAGTTGAGACAATTGCTAGTGCAGGTAACATAGATGTATTTGCCATTACTGAGACGTGGTTTAATTCAAAAAGTCGGGACATGCCTGCAGAATGTCACATTCAGGGTTTTAAATTTTTCCCAAAGTAGAATAGAGTATCGGAAGGGGGGGTGGGGTGGCACTGTATGTCCGAGACGCTTGAACTGTTGCATAAAAACGGGTATTAAGTCTGAAGTAACAAATACAGAGTCTGTTTGGATAGAATTTTCAGAGGGGCATGAAAAGTTAATTTTAGGGTGTGATATACCGTCCCCCAAATTTAGATGGGGACCGGGGGAGACTACTATGGGGGGAAAATTGTAGGGCCACAAGGCACGATAATGTAGTAATTCTAGGAGATTTTAAACTTTAGTCATATTGATTGGAATTTCTTGACTGGGAATTTAGAATCAACGACTTCTTAGAAGTATTTTCAGGATTGTTTTTTTTGAAGCAGTTTGTGACAGAACCTACAAGGGGTAATAACCTGCTTGACTTAGTTCTGGCAAACAATGATCCCTTGTTAATAATTTAGAAGTTTTAGAGGAACTGGGTGCTAGCGACCACAAATCAATTACATTTAGAATTGAATGGAAGTTATGATATAGGGATAACTCAGTAACAGTCCCAGATTTTCGCTTAGCAGATTACGATGGGCTTAGAGAACACTTATCATCTGTTGACGGGGTAACGAAGAGAGCTATCATATGACAGTTTTTTTGAGCACAAACATGCTGCTCAAAAAAACGTTTATTCCCTTATAAAAAAAATTAGATCAAATAGAAATGACCCAAAATGGATGAATAATAGGCTGAAATACTACTAGGGCATAAGAAAAGAATTTTTAGGGGTATCAAAAGAGGCGAGGTCATCTTATGAAAACAGTATATTGACATTAAGAGGGACATTAAAAAGGGGATAAGAAAAGCTAAAAGGGACTATGAAATTAAAGTTGCTAGGGATTCTAAAACTAACCCAAAAGTTTTTTCCAGGTATATAGAACAAAAGTCAAGATAAGATAGGTCCCCTTAAAAATAACTATGGGCATCTTACTGACAAAGAGAATGAAATGTGCTCTATTTTAAATAATTATTTTCTCTCGTTTTTACACAGGAAGACACTAATAATATTCCGGTAATTAATTTTTATAGTGGCCAGAAGAAGATAAATTTTGTAACCCCTCACAGTCACTAGTGAAATGGTTGTGAAGGGAGATAGACCGACTGAAGCAAAATAAGTCACCGGGTCCTGATGAGGTTTTTTCAAGGGTTCTAAAGGAATGCAAAATGGAAGTCTGGGGAACCATTAAAATAATATTTTTAATTTATCTCTTCAAACAGGTGTAGTGTTGATATGTGGGAAAATGGCTAATAAATTCCTATTTTTAAAACAGGGGACAAGTCGTTACGTCAAATTACCGCCCAATAACCTGACCTCAATTGTAGGCAAATTACTAGAGTCAATTATAGCTGAGATTGTAAGAAGCCATCTCGATAAGCATAGCTTGATTAATGATACTCAGCATGGATTCACAAGAGGCCGGTCTTGTCTAACTAATTTATTGACTTTCTTCAGTAAAGCTTTTGAGGCTGTTGACCACAATAAAGAATTTGATATTATTTACTTAGATTTTAGTAAGGCTTTTGATAGAGTTCCGCACAATAACTGTTAAAGAAAGTGGCAGCTCATGGCATTGGGGGAAAAGTGCTCTCGTGGATCGAGTCATGGCTCACTGACAGGAGCAGAGAGTGTCCATAAATGGGGTTAAATCCGAGTGGGGATCTGTAACAAGTGGCGTTCCACGGGGAATCAGTCCTTGGGCCCGTTGTTGTTTATAATATATATCAATGATCTTGATGAGGGAATTACTAGTGATATGAGCAAATTCGCCGATGACACAAAGATAGGTAGGATAATTGATTCAAACGTAGATGTTATGGAACTTCAGGAGGATTTAAACAAACTCTATTCTTGGTCAGAAAAGTGGCAGATGCAGTTCAATGTAGATAAATGCAAGGTTCTGAAGCTTGGGAGTGCCCATAACCCTAGTACTTATAAGTTAAATGATGTAGAACTTAGCCATACAGATTGCAAAAAGGACTTGGGGGTTATGGTGAGCAGCAACCTTAAACCAAGACAGCAATGCCAACGTCGAAATAAGGAAAATAATTACTGGGATTTTATCAAGAAGTATAGCAACAAAGCCAGGGGTTAAAACTGCAGCTTTATCATCTTTTAGAAAGGCCTCACCTAGATTGCACTCAGTTCTGGTCTCCGTATTAAAAAATGGCAAAAATTTTTAGAAAACATTCAGCGGGATACAAATTAATAAACATTAAAAATCTTCCCTTATAAAGAAAATTAAAAGACCTTTTAAATTTAATTCACTTGTTAGACGAAGAAATGGGGGGAGCCCGATCGAAGTGTATAAGTGGAAGAAGGATTAAAAAAGGGGATATTAATAAGGTCTTGAGGATGTTTTCCCAAGAGAGAACCCGCAGAAAGGGTTTTTAAATTAGAAAATTTAGTTTAGAAAGGCATGGGAAAAATTTTTGGTTTGGGAAATAGGTAGTTGATAGTGGAACAGTCTCCCCTTTGGGGGTTTTGGGGCGGGGACTTTGGGTAGTTTAAAATTTGGTTTGGAAAAGTACATGGTGGGGGGGGTTGGTTTGAGGGACTTTCACATCAGACTATTTCTTGGGTGGCATTGAAAATTGGTTGGGCAAATTTTGTTAGTGGATGAATTGTAAAGGACCGCCTATTGGGCCAGCAGGCCCCCTGCAGGTTCCTCCTTCTTATGTTCTTAAATTTCACCCCAAAAAATTTGACATTTTTTCAATAAAGACTAACCATCCCTCTATTTTCCCCTTTTCCTCACTGAAACCCCAAAGGACCATGATTGTATCAAAGTTGATAAACTTATCTTCCTTTGCCCCTCAGCCCCCCTAGCTATTTTACCATCTTTCCCTTATCTGTCATGATTCACATCTAAAAATCTAACCCTTATATCTAATTATTTTTTAAATTTTTACAGATATGATGCTTTTACACTGTGGTACAAAACATGATGGTAGAGACCAAGCGGCGATGTGGTGATGTGAGAGTGAGAGGGGCGGAGGGGGGCCCGACATGTCTCGTTAGCGAGGTAAAGGACGTTTGAAAAAACCCGGGAAAGGGTTATTAAAAATTTTAAATGGAAATTTTGAATTTTAAAATTATATGTGTGATCTGTATGTGGGAGTTAATTTTTTTTTTTCATGGAATGGTCTTTGAATAAAACCTCTGAATTTTTTTAACAGGAATAAAAAAAAATCACTTCATGTAGAACAAAATGGGGCATTTTATTAAAAAGGTAAATATTTTATCCCTTTTTCTTTTTCATCTTTAGATTTTTCATGGGTCCCGAGACAAAACTTGATGAGGGGGAAAGGAGAGGTGATGATGTGAGAAGCGAAGGGGTTTTGGTTTCAAGAACAGGGGGCTGCCATCACTTAAACCTCTAGGGGCAAAACCCCAACGAAGATGAAGGAAAAATTTAAATTTTCCTCTGTTGACTGATTTGGGTTGGGGACTTTCAAAAAAGATAAGAGGTAGAAAGGGAAAAAATTGGTTTAGTCAGGTAAGCTGATCTTTCAGTAAGAAACTTTCATCAACAGTATTTGTTTAGTTTTACAGATGATACTGGATCTATCTTCAGTGTCTTGCATAACTATCTTGTGTTGCTGGTACACAGTTCATTGATAACTATGTATATTTAGCATGTTGAAATAAAGCATAGAAAATGTAGCTCTTTCAGGAATCATATTTTGATAAACAAAAATTACTATATTTTATTGATATTTACTATAATTCATGTTGCTTCTGGGGAACGTTATTGATCAGATTTTTTTTTTTTTTTATTTGTGTGAAGGTGCTATGTTACCTCTATGGATTTAGCACTTTTCCATTTTTCCATGAATATAAGAATAAAAATGTGTGGTATATAAATAGTATTGATGCTTCTTTTGATAATCATTCTTAGGAATGCTGATATGTTATAAATATATATATGTTTATAGGATATCTTCAAGGACCTTGAGACAGAAGCTGATGAGGACTATGAGCTCGACACTGCCATACAGAAGTACAAAGAAAGCAGCAGGATTCTGGAAAAGAAGTCAAAAAAAATCCCAGGGGAAGAACTAGAGGTAAAAAAAACTACAAAATGTATTATTTCATTTCATCTCAGTGAGAAGCGGAGAAGACTCCTTACTCCGTGATCTATGCTTGTCATAAAGGTGACTGAAATGTCAGGAGCAAAGGGCTAGTAGTCCTTTCTCCTGTATAATATTAATTAATTAAAAAAAGAACACATTTTAAAGTTTGTTTGAATATTCATGGAGGTAGTACAGCTGATAGAGTTGATGTGAATGTTTATGAAAAGAAGCTGAAGTTCTAACTCAAAGCAATTTAAGCTGAAAGTATGAGAAAAAAATTTCAGTGAGGAGAAATAACCAAGATTAATAAACCTGGGTATGTAGCAAGTGTCTGGAAAAGTTGGATGAGACTACTTAATGTTGTTAAGAAGTTTTTATGAGGATAATGAGCTTAGTTTAATGTAGGAGAGATTATTTTCCCAGAAAGTAGACCATAACAGGGAAGTGATCTGCCATAGGTTGTTTAAAACATTATAGACTGGGATTGTGTAAAAGAAGTGAAACTAGGATGTTGGGGAAAGTACAGTGATTAAAAATAATCTAATACAAAGAGGGAGTTGTCACCGTTTGCTTATTGCCTAGACATAGTTGCTTTTTGGAGATATTTGAAGAGAAGTTGTAAAAGTTGTTAACAAATTTGGAAGGGGTATGTAAAAAAAAAAGAAGGAATTAAAAAGTTAACATAGGAAAAAACAACAACTGAAGAGAATAACAAAAAAATTAGATAATTGAAAAACGGTAAAAAAAATTTAGTATTCATTGTAATAAGGAGTATGGAAGAAAAGTTGAATTTGTTCAGATATTTGGGAGTGGATTTAGGTAGAAAGGTTGGTAGTAGGCATGTATAAACGCTACCCCTCTATTTTTTTTTTTCTTACTAGTCTTGTTTATTTCCTTTTATCTCCCTGGAGGAAGTGGAAACATAATTACCTTCCTCGTAAGCCATGCATGTCATAAATCTTGGAGCAAGGAGCAATAACACCTTCTCCAGTATACATTACTAAAGTTAAAAGCGAAACTTTCGTTTTTTCTTTATAAGTCACCTGCCTCAGTGGGATATGCAGTTTTTGAAACATAAACACATGCAGTTTAAATCTGATCCTTTAATTGACAATGTTTCGCCCACACAGTGGGCTTTTCAAGTCACACACTGATCTACTGGTTGGAAGGTACGGGATATTTATAGCATGTCAAATGTTTGAGGTCAGGTGGAAATGCCGGCATCTGTACGATCTCCCGGTGAGGTTTATAAGAGTCTTGGGTAGCTGGGCAGGGTATTGGGACAAGTTCTGAGTAGACCTTCTGCAGTGTTCTATGTTCTTAATGTGGGATAGTGATGAAGAAGTTTTTTGGCGATGTGGTTCCAGCTATGTATATAGAAGCCGTTGTTCTGGTTGAAAATTGTTGGTTATTAGAGAAAGTGATGATCCCAGGATTCATCGATATTGAGTGTTGTCTTCTGAGCGATAATCATGAGTATTCTGTAGATAATTAAATGGTTGTGTGAATTGCGATGTTGTAATGGGGGGCACAGACATTCCTTGTATCATCAGTCTGCTTGCATATTGGTGTTCGAAATACGTGTTTTTGAGGTCCTTGATGTTTTTGCCCACATAATGATTGGGTTTGCAGTCATTACAAGGATTATGTACACCCCTGCCAGAGGATGGAACTTGTCCTTCTACTACTGGGTGATGTCCTTGATGGGCGTGATTGTGGAGGAGATACTCGGAATGATGTAATGGAAAAAGTTGGAAAACATTTTGGCAATGGAGTTGTGGGGAGGACTATGTATCTCTTCTCGGCGGATGTCTTCTCATGGTGTGTTGTAGATGATTAGTGCCCCTCCGTCTGCAGTCTCTGATGAAGTGACGAGGAAAGTGGAGTTAAGAAAATACTTTGTTCAAATATAGAGCATTCTTCCTCAAGGAACTCATTGCTGCAGATTCTGAGTGCACGCAGGAAGAAGCCTATAATTCTGAACTCCACTATCCTCGTCACTTCATCAGAGACTGCAGACGGCGGGCATTAAACCCTCTTTCAACACACCAGAGAAAGACACTGCCGATAAGAGATACATACTCACTCCCCACCAATTCCATTGCAAACATTTTCCAACATCATTTCCAATAAATCAATTACCAAGTATCTACCTCCACAACCATGACCATCAAGGACATCACCAGTAGTAACAGGGACAAGCTTCCCTCCTCTGCAGGGTATACATAAACCCTTGTACACACACACATGCAACAAATTATAATGTGGCGAAACATCAAGAGACCTCCAAACATCGTATTTCAGAACACCCAAATATCAAGCGACTGAGACGATAAAGGAATGCTGTGTACAACATCGCAATTCACACAACCATTTAATTAACTACAGAAACTCAAGACTTTATCGCCACAGAAGACAACACACCCAATACCAAAGAATCCTGGAATCCTCACATATCTCTGTAACACCACAATTTTCAACCAGAACAACGGCTTCTGTAACATAGCTGAACCACTCGCCAGAAACTTCTTCATCGCTACCCACATAAGAACATAGAACACTGCAGAAGGTCTACTCAGAACTTGTCCAATACCCCTGCCAAGCTACCCAAGACTCTATAACCCCACCCGGTAGATCATCAGATGCGGCATTCTCCACCTGACCTCAACATTCTGAACATGACTATAAATACTCCCGTACCTTCCACCCCAGGTAGATCTGTGTGTGACTTGAAAAAGCCCACTGTGTGGGTGAAACATTGTCAATAAAGGATCACATTAAACTGCATATGTGTTTGTTTCCATTGTGTCGGTATTTTATACCATTTATTTTCATATGGCTGTTTGTTGAGAAAAAAGAAAATTGGGAGTGGACTTGTTGGTTTATGAAAGATAAAAGTAATTCATAGAACTGACAATGGGAAAAAGGTGGGTGGTGCACTGAGGTATCTGTCAAGGCAAAAATGGGAATGTACCAGAGTACAGTGGTACCAACACACTGTGGATGTGAAGCATGGGTTTTAAATGTTACAGTGAGGAAAAAGGCTAGAGGCACTGGAAATGTGTTTGAAGGCATTGTGTGGTGTGACTATTATGCAGAGAATTAATAGTTTGGAGATTAGGAGGTACAGAGTTACTAAATGTATTATTTAGAGGGCTGGAGGATGGGTTATTGAAGTGGTTTGGATATTTAGAGAGGATGGAGCAAAATAAGATGACTGGGAGAGTGTCTAAATCTGTAGTGAAGGAATGGAGGGGTAGGGGGTAGAGGAGGTTTGTATATGACAGCCAACTGGTATGTGTGAGTGTTTTGGACAAGAGTGGTGGAGGCAAGTGGTTTTTATGACTTGACATGCTATTTAAAGTGTGAACAAGGTAACATCATTTATGCAGAGATTGAGGGAAACTGACTAATTTAGCCAGACTTTGAGTCCTGGAGATGGGAAGTACAGTGTCTGCACTCTGTAGGAGGTGTGGGGATACTGCAGTTTATTTTGCCTCTGGCATGACAGTGATAGTGAGTGATGGTGAAAGTATTTCTTCTTTTTTTTTTAGATCAGCCTTTCTTGGTGGGAGACAACTGGCATGTTAAAAAAAGTACATTGAACATCACCTGGATTCAGTACTACCTCTTATTTTCAGGGCAATGAATCAGGATACACCAGTGATACAGAAGTAGCACTAGATGCTCCAGACTCTGATACAGACTCAAACTCTGACTCAGACACTGATGATGAACCTGTAAAAGCTGGTCCACAAATGATAGGAGGGGCTGTTGGTAATGGTAAGCTTGAGAATCTCATTTCAATTTTATCATTTAAAGTACCTAAATGATTTCAAACTTGTATTCTTTGGAATTCATGTGAGAAAGACATCCTGGTCTCAGACCAGGCCTGTTGTACCCCCATTCCCTCCAGCTATTCCTTGGACAACCTTCCACCAGATTTATACACTCTCTCCGTCGACCTATCACTGCCCATCCTCCGTACGTGCTCAAATCACCTGAACAACCCCTCTTCAGCTCTGAATCACCCCGCATCACCTTTTAATTTCTACGCTCTGAATTCTCTGAATGATGTTCACATCATTATTATTGAGGGAGGATTCATGTGGAATCAAACAGTAAAAATCATATTTCTCCAAAGTATGTAGAAAGCAGGGAAAAACTTGCTTCTTCCAAACTAATGTATATTATTATCCTAGCTCAGATCTAGGCTAGGATGTACAGCAATATATTTCTCTGTATGTACTTGACAGTTGGTGTTCATGAAAGAATAGATTCTGTTTTTGAATTATTCCAAAGTATTTTCAGATGCTGCTTTTTTTCCTTGAATATTGTTCTGAATATATGCTATTAAATTATAAAGTCTTTGAGAAACACAAATAATTTGCAGGTAATACAAAGGGTAAAAGAAGAGGACATAAGACCAGGCTAAAGACTAGACCCTGTTTGGCTGGCACTGCTACTAAAATGATTTACCCTCGCAAAAAAGCCAAGAGAGACATTATGGATGCTGCTGGAATAGGTATGTTGTCTTATTCAGATCTGCTCTCATTGTAATAACCCAGGTGAGTATTAGCACTTTGTGATTAAATGAAGAAAATCAGATCTGCTCTTGGATATTTTGTTAAATTTCAGTTGTTAGTTGCAATTTTATAAACACAGCTGCTGTTGCAAATAAATACGAAATGGTAAATAAAAATTTCTTGTCTGCACTTCAGGTATATTTGGAGATGATGATGACCTCCCTACAGGTATGTTAGGGACGAGAAGAAATTATATCACAACGAAGTGAAGTAGACCCAGTAAGTGCTTTGTTTATGCATATATATATTTCTTAACAAGACCTGGAGTCCTTTTTTTCTGTCTCATAAACACGCTAGATAACAGGGATATCTTGCGACAACTCCAACTTACACTTTGGTCACACTTATTACACAAATAACCCGCACATAAAAGAGAGAAGCTTACGACGACGTTTCGTCAGGTCGACTTGGACCAATGACCAAATCACACTAACAGAGGTGGAGCAGGACGTCCTATATAAGGCAGGAAGAGGTGAGTAGAAAGTAGTAGTATCAAGAATTGTATATAAAACCGTAAGGATGAAATGACACATGCACAACACCCGGGCAACCCCACCGTAAAGACGTTTCGCCATTCCATGCATCCACTGGAAGGCGAAACGTCGCACAACAAAGACAACAGACGCCGCACATGTTTCTTACTTTCATCCATATTGTAGTAGACAAGAAGAAGAGGAGTAAGTAGTTGTAGTGGTAGAAGTGGGAAATAAGGAAGACGAGCCAGTCAAATACAAAGGCAGGTAGCCCGCAAGAGAGCTAGAACCCACAGAGGGAGAGTCAAGCGCACCCAGGGAGGTACTACCGTCCAGCCAGTGAGTGTAAACAAAAAAGCCTGTAATTGTTTACATGATGGTAAGATTCTGAGTTCTTTTGTACCTGTACTCAGTCAAAATAGCAAGATTACAGGACGACATGCTACTTCTACTTACACTTAGGGGTCCACTACACATACCTGTACAACACACGTTTATTATACATCACTCATCTGAGTTTTTCTTTGATTTATCTTAAATAGTTCTTGTGTCATATTACTTTTTCCTTTATATCCATGGGGAAGTGGATAAGAAATCTATCCTCCGTAAGCCATGCGTGTTGACAAGTCAACTAAAATTCCGGGAACAATGGGTCTAGTAAACCCCTTTACTTAAAGATTACTAAAAAGAAAAGAATAAGAAAATTGTCAAAGTGGGAAGTCTGAATGTGCGTGGATGTTGTGCAAATGATAAGAAAGAGATGATTGGTGGTGATATGACTGAGAAGATACTGATGTCTGGCTTTAAGTGAAACAAAGCTGAAGGGGGTGGGAGAGTTTTCAATGGAGAGGATAAATGGGATTAGGTCAGGGGTATCAAAAGAGTTATTAGCGCTAAAGAAGGAGTAGCACTAATGTTGAAGATAAGCCAAATGGGCAGGAAAAGAGGGACTACAAATGTATAAATTCAAGGATTATGTGGAGTAAAAAAAAGATTGGCTGTGAAAAGTGGGTTTATATTAAGCGTGTATTGCACCTGGAGAAGAAGAGAAGTGAAAGTCGAGAGAGAGATTCCTGGAAATGTTGAGTGAATGCTAGGCTGGGATTTTGAATCAAGTGGTGAAGTAATGTGGTGGGTTGGGGATTTCAATGCTAAAGAGGGTAAAAATGTTTATGGAGGTGTAGTAGGTAATTTTGGGGTGCCAGGTGTAAATGCTAAATGGGGAGCCTCTAATTAGACACTGTGTAGAAAGAAATTTGGTAATAAGTAATACATATTTTATGAAAAAGAGGATAAATAAATTATACAAGGTATGAAAAATGTAGCCGTAATGAAAGTAGTTTGGTTAGATTATGTTTGGTGGATAAAAGGTTGATGGTAGCTCCTGGATGTACATGTTTATAGAGGGGCAACTGAATATATATCGGGATCATTATTTATGATTTTTAGCTACAGTTAGAGTAAGAGGTAGTATGGGAAAAGGAAGTTCAACAACAAGTAGAGGGCAGGGAAAGTGTAAAAACAATCTGGAGGAGGAAGTTTTTTCGGGCGAGATAATAAGCGACAATTTGTGCAAAAGGTGGGCTAGTGCAAAGATGAGTAAGTGGGGGGGGATGAAGAGGGTTGGAATAGTTTTAAAAATGCAGATATTAGATTGTGGGGCAGAAGTTTGAGGTTTATAGATGGTGGGGCAGGATGCAAGAGATGATTGGTGGAATGATGAAGTAAAGGGTGTGATAAAAGAGAAAAAGTAGCTAACATAGTTTTTTTACAAAGCAAAGTTTAATAAGAAAGCAGAAGTAAATGTGAGTAAAAACAAAGGTTGAAGAGAGTGTGAGTGAGTGCAAAAGGAGAGCCGATGAAAGATGGGAGAGGCACTGTCAAGAAATTTTAATGAAAATAAGAATAAAATTTTTGGAGTGAGTTAAACAAGTTTAAGAAAAGCCCTAGGGAAAGTATGATTTGTCAGTTAAAAACAGAGTAGGGGAGTTTTAGATGGAGAAGGGAGTATTAGGTAGATGGCGAAATATTTTTGAGGAACTTTTAAATGTAAGGAAGAAAGGGAGGGGCGGTAATTTCCATGCACTGGCCAGGAGGTAAACCATCATTTAGGAGTGCAGAAGAGCAGACTGTAAGTGTGGTGGAGGTACGGAGGCATTACGTAGAATGAAAGGGGGTAAATCAGCTGGAACAGAATGGGATCATGACAGAACTGATAACAGCAGGGGGATATAGTGTTGGAGTGGTGGTACTTTTGTTTATAAATGTATGTAAGAGGGGATGGTCCTAGGGATTGCGAGAGCATGTATAGTCCCTTTATATAAAAGGAAAGGGACAAAGAGATTGTAAAAATTATAGAGAATACGTTTACTGAGTATACCAGGAAAAGTATACGGTAGGGTTATAATTGACAGAAATAAAGGTAAAGACAGAATGTCAATTGCGGACGAACAAGGAGGGTTCATAGTGGGTAGGGTGATGTAGATCAAGTGTTATTACATAATGAATCATATATGTGACAGTATATTAGATAAAGGTAGGGAGTTTTTATTGCATTTATTGATTGAGAAAGGCATATGATAGAGTGTGATAGAGGCGCAATGGGCAGAATGTTGCATTATATGTGCATATGTGTACGTTACAAAGCTGTAAGAGCTTTTATGAGATAGTGAGGCTCAGGTTAGGGTGTGTAAAAGAGGAAAAACTTCCCGTAAAGTATGTCTTAGTACAGGGATGTGTAATTTCACCATGGTTGATTTAATATATTTTATAGATGGGTTGTCAAAGAAGTAAATGCTATGGTGTTCGAGAAGAGGGGAGGGATTAAAATGGGAAACAAATTCAAAAGGAATTTGACACAGTTACTTTTTGCTGATGATACTGAGTGCTTAGGAGATTCAAAAGAAAATTGCAAAGGTTCTGGATGAGGTTTGAGAAGGTGTGTAAGGTAGAAAGTTGCAATTGAACAAAGAAAAGAGTAAGGTGATGAGGGTATCTCATGATTTAGATAAAGAAAAATTGGATATCAAATTGGGGAGGAGGTGTATGGAAGAAGTGAATGATTTCAATACTTAGGGAGTTGACGAGTCGGCGGATGGATTTATGAAGGATGAGGTAATCATAGAATTGATGAGGGAACAACAAAGGTGAGTAGGTGCGTTGAGGTCTATGTGGATCAAAAAACGTTAACTATGGAGGGCGCAAGAATGGAATGTAATGAAAGTATAGTAAGTACCAACACACTTAAATGATGTGAATCTTGGGTGTAAATGCAGCCATCCAGCGAGGAGACGATATGGAGGCAGTGGAGATGTCCTGTCAAGGCAATGTGTGGTGTAAATATTAACAGAAATTCGGAGTGTGGAATTAGGAGAAGGTGTGGAGTTAATAAAAGCATTGTCCCAGAGGGCAGAAGAGTGGGATTGTTGAGGTGGTTTGGTCATTTAGAAGAATGTATCAAAGGTAGAATGACCTGGAAAGCATAAAAATCTATAGGGGAAGGAAAAGGGTAGGGGTCGTCCCTCGAAAGGGTTGGAAAGAGGGGTAAAGGAGGTTTTTGTGGTTGAGGGGGTCTTGGGACTTCCAGCAAGTGCGGGGCCATGGAGCGTGTTAGATAAGGAGTGAATGGGGAACGAACTGATTCTTGGGACCTGAGATCAGTTGAGATTGTGAGCAGGGTAATATTTATTGACGGTATTCAGGGAAACCGGTTATTCTCACATATCACTTGATCCTGGAAATGGGGAAAGTACAATGCCTGCACTTTTAAAGGAGGTTTAGGGATATTGCAGTTTGAGGGATATGGTTGTGTATCTCAATACGTATATGCTTCTAACTGTTATAATTCTGAGCACTCTGCAAAACATGATAATGTGTGAGTGTGTGAAAGTAGTTTGACATGATGATGAAAGTTATTTTTCTTTTGGGGATTTATACTTTCTTTTTTTTTGGGTCACCCTGCCTCGTGGAAGACGACCGACTTGTTGAAAAAAAAAAAAAAAAATAATACAGAGGACCCCCGATTAAAACGTTCACCCTCATAAAGCGACCAATTATGTAAGTGATATTAATGTAAGTTGCGATATGAACAGTAAGTTTAGGGGTCTGAAAATGTACTAAATCTACTCACAATATGCCTTATTATGGGAGCAAATTCGGTCAGTACTCTGGCACCTGAACATACTTCTGGAGTGAAAAAAAAATCGTTAACCGGGTTCCCACTTAATAAATGATAGAGTGGATTAGAGCGCAATGTGGCAGATGTTGGCTAGTATATGGCAGGTGGTAAGTTACTAAATGCCTGTTCGAGCTTTTATAGAGGATAGTGAGGCTCAGTTAGGTGTGTAGAAGATGAGGGAGAATACTTTCCCGGTAAAAGTAGTTCATAGACAGGATGTGTAATGTCACCAAGTTGTTTAAAAAAATTTATATGATGGGGTTTGATAAAAGAAGTAATGCTAGGGTGTTCGGGAAGGGTTGGATAAATTATGGGGAATCCTATACAAAATGGGAATTGGCACAGTTACTTTTTCTGATGATACTGTGCTATGGGAGATTCTAAAGAAAAATTGCAAAGGTTAGTGGATTAGTTTTGGGAGTGTGTGTAAAGGTAGAAATAAAGTGAACATGAAAAGAAAAGGTGATGAGGGTATCAAATGATTAGATAAAGAAAAATTTGGTGATATCACAATTGGGGAGGAGGAGTATGGAATGAAGTGAAAGATTTCAGATACTGGAAGTTGGATGAGTCGGCAGATGGAAAAAATTTTGTTTTTTTAATGCAAAGTATGAGTTAATCATAGAAATATGAGGAAAAAAGTTTGAGTGGATGCGTTGAGGTATCTGTGGAGTCAAAAAACGTATAATCTAAAGGAGTGCTAATAAGGAATTATGAAATATAGTATAAAAAAAAAGTACCAACACTCTCTAAATGGGGGTGAAGCTTGGGTTGTGTGAATCAGCAGTTGAGAAGGTAGGCGGTTGGAGGCAAGTTAGATGTCCTGTCTAATGCAATGTGTGGTGTAATATTATGCAGAAAATTCGATGTGGAAATTAGGAGTGTGGATTAATAAAAGTATTAGTCGCGGCGGGCTGAAAAGGTTTGTTGAGAGTGTTTGGTCATTTAGAGAGAATGGACAAAGTAAGAAAGACATGGAGAGCATTTAAAATCTGTAGGAGAAGGAAGGCGGGGTATGTCGTCCTCGAAAAGGTTGGAAGGAGGGGGAAAGGTAGGTTTTGTGGCATGGGCTTGGACTTCCAGCAGGCGTGCATACGTGTTCGATAGGAAATGAAATGGAGACGAATGGTATTTGGGACCTGACGATCTGTTTGGAGTGTGACCGGGTAATATTTAGTAGAAGGGATTCAGGGAACCGTTATATTTATATAAGCCGTACTTGAGTCGCTGGAAATGGAAGTACAGTGCCTGCACTCAAAGGAGTGGTTTGTATACAGTTGGAGAGATATTTTGTGTATCATATATACATATCTGCCTCTAAACTGTTGGTTCTGGAGCACCTCTGCAAAACCATGAATTAAGGTGTGAGTGAGTGAAAGTGTGAATGATGATGAAAGTATTTTCTTTTTGAGGATTTTTTCTTCCTTTTGGGGTCACCCAGCTCTGTGGGAGATGGCCTACTTGTTGACAACAAAAAAATTGATTCCCAGGGTTTATATTTTCCACATGAAACAGTGAATCAAGTGCAATTACCTCAACAAAAACTCCATATCAGAAAGGGAAAGAAGGGAAGATATTGTCAGTGCGGCAGAGCAACCATGGCAACCGCCACTCCCAACACATGACTATTATAATCATTCTAGAGTATATATCATGTTTCAGATCTATATTTAAATAGATTATTGTGATAGATAAATACCATAGAGTTGATATAGCGTTAAATTGAAGTATTTGTCCTGCCTCCTGCAAGCAGGAATTCTGCTGTGAACAGATTAATGGCATTCAGTTAATTTAAATAGGAAAATTTATTTCTTACGACAAATTTGAGTTACTAGCTAGGTCACGGACACGGATCAAACTCGTAAGTCGAGGTACCACTGTACATGCTTGTAGATATAAGGCATAATAAGCATGACTGGCAAGTCATACATCATGTTTACTTGTTCAGGAATCAGACATGATACTGCAATCGTGTGTAATACCTGTTGGGTTCATGAGTGGCTCCCTGAGACAGAGACACACCAGACCCTTAGGCAGAGACAGATAAACAAGCTAGACCAGACAGATCACATGATTATGTTGTAACAGTGAAAAATAAAGCACAAGGCAGTGCACGATCATCAAATTGTCACTCCACTTCAGCAACTGTTCATTAGTGGAGAGACACTCATCTTACACTGTGCTTCAAGGGGTTTCATGTATACTCCAGCATTTCTAAAACATCACTGAGACCTTGCAAAAAAGGCAAAATCATTTATTATAACTATAGTGTCCGTAAATCTGTTCCAAAGTGTCGGCCTAAAACTGCAATAATTTTCCCATATTAATTATGTAAACCAATTAATACTATTTCAGACATCCAAAAATATTAAGCAAAAAACACATTTTTTAAAGATTAAACTATAGTTATTTACATACAGAAAACAATGATACATTCATTACTTACCTTAAAATATTTGTAGTCTTAATGGTAGGGCTAAGTAAGTAGCATTTATATTAGGCGAAGTCAGTGTAGGCAGCGGTAGATGTAGGTACAGTACACGTATGTTGGCCCCCCTCTGGGGCTACACTACCCACCATATTACCAATATTCACCGAGTTTAGAGTATTCTAGCAACAATCTTTAGATGCAACATAACCACAGGGAAAGGTCATGAATAATTCAGCTGATAATTGTGAACAAACCATATGATGGGGGCGGTTACTGGGAACGCCACAGGGGGAACACAATTAGTTCTCTAATGCTGAATCAGAGAAACGTAATGTTTACAGCCCACCCGCCTCTCCACTCATAGCATACAAACCTTGCACTTTATTGCTATGTAACAAGTTCCATATAGAATTTTTGAAAAAATATCATATATAATTAATGAAAATTCTCCATTAACCAAAATAATACATTTAATGTGCCCAAGAGTGAGTTATTAATTAAACATACAATCATATATCCATTGCTACACTCCCGGCCTCTAACGCCTGCCTGCCTGAATTCTATTGTGTTTCTCACATTTTCTTTACCAAAGGAACTTTACTAGGACTTTCTTGAGGCCATGGTTCTCTATTTTGCAGTTGCACTTAATCATAAACCATCAAAAACAATGGCTTGTAGTGAAGTGAGTTGACTGAATTAGCAGAAGTTTCCTCACTCAGCCCAGAGACACAGCCACACTGACTCAGAATGCGCGAGTGGCAGGTGGTGGATTCGTCCAATAAGCTGATAAGTGTAAAAAATGGCCGATAACTGGAACGTCCATAACGAAGGGATCCACTGTAACCATATATCATTAAAACCCCATAGCAAAAAAAAAATTGGGTGGTTTATTTGGGGGCTGGAAAGGGGGGGGGGTGGATATGGCATATTTTTCAATTAATTTCATGAGAAAAATTTATTTAATATACATGTACTAGCAAATAGATTATAGCTCGTCCCACGGAATGAATTAATCTTCCGTAAAGTTCCCCCATAAGGATACCCCTTTATAAAGCAGTAATGTGAGGGAAAGGACGCCTGAAAAATAAATCGGATGACCATGCTGCTGCAGAAAAAGTTTTCCAGCTGAGCTAGCTAGAGTATCTATCTGAAGGTGGCTACAAACCTGAGTAATTTATTGATTGCTTGATGAACAAGTTCAGTGGAAAGGAAGATTCCATTCTAAAACATCTTCGATGGTTAATGTTAGTCCCTATTGATACATTAACCCCTTCACTGCCAACGAAGATCTACTACGTTTTCGAGCACTTAGTGCTCTGACCTTCATTTTTCTCCATATGAAGCCTGTAAAAAAGAAAAACCGTAGATCTAACGTTAGGGACAGTTTAAGGCAAGTTTAATGAGCAACAGCCAAATGCTCAGATATGTAAGGTTGTTGGTCCCTAGGTCAAACATCCTTTGTCAACAAATAGTCCAAACGGGATTTAATGATTTGCAGGTTCTGGTAGTTTGCCATTTTATTTATTTTTTAATCCATAAGGACAAAGCTGAAGTTTGTATATTGTATTCCAGTTAACAGGAGTACAACAGACCTATACATGTTTAAACACTTCAGGAGATGAAAGAGTTGATATAAATGATTCCTTAGGTAATAATCTAATGAAATGCTAATCAAAATATTTTTGTTGTAGGAGGATTTGAAATTACAGAGATCGATCAAAGGATGTCATGCTCGAACAATAAAGAAGTAGTGAAGCAAAGGCTCGCAGCAGCAGGCGGTTTAGACGAAGCGATTTAGAAAATGGCACGAAAAAGGCTGAGTTGTGACAAAAAATGCTGTATGACAGAAAGAGAAAAGCACAGGAAGTTAAGAACGTAAGTACAAATGGTCCTTTCTTTTTAAGGCCTTCATCTTGCCCCTCTCCTCTTCCTTACATATTTTGAATTTAAGATCATTTTTCTAGTTTATCAATCCTCCCTTCTTTTGATGCCTATTCTTCTACAATCCCATTTATTCCTTTCAATTTTAGATTAATTAAGAAATGTTTAGATAATAATATGAAGATGAAGCAACAAACATATTTTCGTATGCAATTAATAATCATTTTGTAATTATCCAGTTTGTAATAAAAAGGCACTGACAAACCCATGAAGAAAAAGAACCACTTAAGTTGTTGCTGAAGAAGAGGCATGCAGGGAAGAAGCCTAAAGGCATTAAAAGGTCCCTACAAACTGGTAGACAAGAGAATGAAAAAAGATCAAAGGGCTATTAAAATTATTTGATTCCTAAGAAAGGAAAAGCTGGTAAGGGAAATCTCAAACCCAAAAACAAGGCAAAGATGCAGGGAAGTATTTAGTGTGCAGCAAATGTTTAAATTGGAAATAATTTAACCATTACAGGCTCCATAATTTAATTTTGTTTTAAAACTAAAGAAAGGGAGTGTTAAGTATTTAATTTGTGTATGTAAAAAATTATCAAACCATAACTTAAAATACAAAAAATTAATGTACTATTGATGATCAGTACAGGTGGGACATGTTATAAATGAAAATATTTTGAGGAATGTCAAACTAGTGTGGTTGTGTTGAGAAGTATTCTAAGAAGTATAAAATCTTAATACTACAGATACAACATATATTCCGGAAGTCAACCTTCCAGGAGGGAGATTTTGATATTGTGAATAGCTTTTGATCCAAGGATATTAAGACTACCCTTTCCCATCCTGACATCTTTATTGTCTTCCAAGTGCTATTTTTAGCACTATTATAATACAGTAAAAATAAAGTATCTGTGTCACCTTCGCCATTTTGTATTTAATTCCCCAGTAATTTAAATCCACCCTTCTCACCCAAACACCCCCTAGCATTTACTTCTTTTACAACCTCATCTATAAATAACCTTAAACAACCCAGGTGACATATACACATCCCCTGTCTAATACCTAACTTTTACCGGGAATAGGTCTCCCTCTCATCTACACACCCTAGTTACCTGAGCCTCACTACCTCATAAAAACTCTACAGCATTTAGTAAACTTACCACCTATTCCATATATTTGCAAACATCTGCCACATTGCTTTCCCTATCCCATCTAAAGCATAATGCCTTTCTAAACCATAAATGCAATAAAAACTTCCCTACCTTTATCTAAATACTGCTCACACATATGCCGTCAATGTAAAAAACACTTGATCTACACATCCCCTACTGTAATCCCTTGTGGCTTAGCGCTTCTTTTTGATTATAATACTAATTCACCATCCCCTAAAACCTCCTTGCTCATAGCCGCAATTCTACATTCTGTCTTCACCTCTAATTCTTTCAATAATAAACCCTACCGAACACTTTTCCTGTATACTCGTAAACTTATAAGGAATATTTTTACAATCTCTATTTGTCTCCCTTCCCTTTATATAAAGGACTATAACCACACTCCGCCAATCCCAAGTAACCTCCCCTCTTTCCTTACATTTATTAAACCCAAAATACCAACCATCCAACACTAATGTCCCCCCTACTTAACATTTCGTCCATGATCCCGTCAGTTTTTCCACTGCTTTAAAAAATACAAACCCCTTTCATCTACATAATGCCTCATGCACCTCCCCCACAACTCTCCACACCCTGATCTTCTACACTCCTAAAAGATGGTATACCTCCCTGGCCAGTGCGTGAAATTACCCGCTCCCTTTGTTCATCGACATTTAAAAGTTCCTCAAAATATTCTCGCTATCTAACCCAAAACCTCCATCTCCCATCAACCTAACTCCCCTACTCTTTTTAACTGACAATCCCATATGTTCCCAAGACACTTTCTTGTTTTAACTCACCCAAAATTGTTCTTATTTTCACTAAAATTGCACTTGACAGTACCACCTCACCCACTCTGCTCTCCTTTTGTATTTTATTCACCCCATCTAGGAGATGGTGTGGAGTAAAAATAAATTTACCAAATTTAATGATATTCATTTGATTTTTCTCAGTCCTATTTTGGTGTGAGGAGTCCTCCCTGAGCAGTTTTAAGTGAGTCATTAATTATTGTAATAAAAAATAAGCGCTAAACCGACAAGGTCATACACATTGTCCAATTCCTCAGTGTCGAGTACGTACAGGATAAATGCCACAGGCAACGACCAGAAAATATTAATGTACTGGTAGGTAACAATACTCTCAATGTAAAGGACATTGAGAAAACAACGACAAAAGCACTAAAATATTCAGTGTATACCTTGTATACATTCATGGGAGAATTGCTAAACCTATACACACCCAGAGGAATGAGGTATTCAGGTTTGATCCAAGGAAGGGTAAGAATCCACTTCTTTGATCGAAAGCCCCACACTGGCATGAAAGAACCTCCCTTGAAGGTCATACTGCAATAAAATTGACAATAAAGGCATTAAATACCATTTAACCAACTGGTTTAAAAGTGTTACTTCACAAGTCCCATTATAATGTTAGTTATATAGAGAGTAACTGTATATACGACATAGTAACCCTCAAATTAAAGGGACTTGAGAACTATGGGTACAAAAGATGGTAGGTCACTAGATTTGGAAACAGTGTACACAGTCCATTGTTTACAAAACTGTCCCATTATAATATGGCACAATCTAGATCTTTATCCTTTCCTTTGATTATAATAATAATAATCTTTATCCACCACAATCACCATTACTGGCCACCCATTCTCCTCATTAGTCCTTAAAACCACAATCAACCATTACTGGCCACACCATTCTTCCTCATTAGTCAATAACCACTTTGACTGTCGCAACCCCTAA
>NC_069425.1:37976243-37994623 GCF_026875155.1 Cherax quadricarinatus | reverse complement strand
TTTTTTTAAAAAACTGATTTTAGTATTAAAACTTTCTTTCAACAGTTTTTGGTTAGTTTTACAGATGATACTGGATCTATTTCAGTGTCTTGCATAACTATCTTGTGTTGCTGGTACACAGTTCATTGATAACTATGTATATTTAGCATGTTGAAATAAAGCATAGAAATGTAGCTCTTTCAGGATCATATTTTGATAAAACAAAAATTACTATATTTTATTGATATTTACTATAATTCATGTTGCTTCTGGGGAACGTTATTGATCAGATTTTTTTTTTTTTTTATTTGTGTGAAGGTGCTATGTTACCTCTATGGATTTAGCACTTTTCCATTTTTCCATGAATATAAGAATAAAAATGTGTGGTATATAAATAGTATTGATGCTTCTTTTGATAATCATTCTTAGGAATGCTGATATGTTATAAATATATATATGTTTATAGGATATCTTCAAGGACCTTGAGACAGAAGCTGATGAGGACTATGAGCTCGACACTGCCATACAGAAGTACAAAGAAAGCAGCAGGATTCTGGAAAAGAAGTCAAAAAAATCCCAGGGGGAAGAACTAGAGGTAAAAAAAACTACAAAATGTATTATTTCATTTCATCTCAGTGAGAAGCGGAGAAGACTCCTTACTCCGTGATCTATGCTTGTCATAAAGGTGACTGAAATGTCAGGAGCAAAGGGCTAGTAGTCCTTTCTCCTGTATATATTAATTAATTTAAAAAGAACAGCATTTTAAAGTTTGTTTGAATATTCATGGAGGTAGTACAGCTGATAGAGTTGATGTGAATGTTTATGAAAAGAAGCTGATGTTCTAACTCTAAGCAATTTAAAGCTGAAAGGAGTAGAAAATTTTCAGTGAGGAGAAATAAACAAGATTAATAAACTGGGGTAGATGTTGCAAGTGTATGGAATAGGTGGTGAACTACTTAATGTGGTTAAGAGTTTTTATGAGGATAATGAGGCTTAGTTATGTAGGAGAGATTATTTTCCAGAAAAGTAGACCTTAGACAGGGATGTGATGCTGCCATGGTTGTTTAACATTTATAGACTGGGATTGTAAAAGAAGTGAATTCTAGGGTGTTGGGGAAAGGTACAGGATTAAAAGATAATCTAATACAAAGAGGGAGTTGTCACCGTTGCTTTTTGCTAGACATAGTGCTTTTGGGAGATTTTGAAGAGAAGTTGTAAAAGTTGTTAGACAAATTTGGAAGGGTATGTAAAAGAAGGAATTAAAAGTTAACATAGGAAAAAACAACTGATGAGAATAACAAAAAAATTAGATAATGAAAGATTGTATGTCATTGTAAGAAGGGAGTATGGAAGAAGTGAATTTGTTCAGATATTTGGGAGTGGATTTAGGTAGTAGGTTGGTAGTAGGCATGTATATACGCACCCCTCTTTTTTTTTTTTTTCTTACTAGTTCTTGTTTATTTCCTTTTATCTCCCTGGGGAAGTGGAACAGAATTCTTCCTCTGTAAGCCATGCATGTCATAAATGCTTGGAGCAAGGAGCTAATAACACCTTCTCCAGTATACATTACTAAAGTTAAAAAGAGAAACTTTCGTTTTTCTTTTTAAGTCACCCTGCCTCAGTGGGATATGGCTGGTTTGGAAACATAAACACATGCAGTTTAATGTGATCCTTTATTGACAATGTTTCGCCCACACAGTGGGCTTTTTCAAGTCACACACAGATCTACCTGGGGTGGAAGGTACGGGAGTATTTATAGTCATGTTCAGAATGTTGAGGTCAGGTGGAGAATGCCGCATCTGACGATCTACCGGGTGAGGTTATAGAGTCTTGGGTAGCTTGGCAGGGGTATTGGACAAGTTCTGAGTAGACCTTCTGCAGTGTTCTATGTTCTTATGTGGGATAGTGATGAAGAAGTTTCTTGGCGAGTGGTTCAGCTATGTTATAGAAGCCGTTGTTCTGGTTGAAATTGTTGGTTATAGAGATAAGTGATGATTCCAGGATTCTTCGATATTGAGTGTTGTCTTCTGTGGCGATAAGTCTTGAGTTTCTGTAGTTAATTAAATGGTTGTGTGAATTGCGATGTTGTACACAGACATTCCCTTTGTATCATCAGTCCTGTTGGCTTTGGGGGGTGTTCTGAAATACGTTTTTGGGGAGGTCCTTGATGTTTTGCCACATATGATTTTTTTGCAGTCATTAAAAGGGGATTAGGGTACACCCCTGCAGAGGAGGGGAAGCTTGTCCTTTCTACTACTGGTGAGCCCTTATTGATGGTCGTGATTGTGGGGGTGAATTTGGGAAATGATGTTTTGGGAAAAGATTTTTGGGAAACTGTTTGGCAATGGAGTTTTTTGGGGGGACTATGAAACTTTTCCCTGGGCAGTGTCTTCTCTGGGTGTTTTGAAGTTTATTAGTGCCCCCGCCCGGGCAGTCTCTTTTTGGTTTGGACGGGATAGGGGTTTTTTAGAAAAACTTGTTAAATTTAAATAGGCATTCTTCCTAAAAAGGGAACTCTTTGGCTGCAAAATTCTAAAGGTGAAACGCGGGAAAAAACCCTATAATTCTGAACCCCACTATCCTCGTCACTTCATCAAAAACTGCAGCCGCGGGCTTAAACATCTTAAACCCCACCCAAGAAGACATTTGGCCGAGAAGAATAATACCCCCTCCCCCCCAAAATTCCATTGCCAAACTGTTTCCAACTTTTTTTTCCAAATTTAAAATCATTCCAAGTATCTACCTCCACAACCATGACCATCAAGGACATCCCCTTAGTGGGAACGGGGAAAAGGGTTTCCATCCTCTGCAGGGGTATAAAAATCCTTGAAAAGCTGCAAAAAAATTTATATTTTGGGCGAAACATCAAGAGACCCCCAAAAACACGTTTTTTCAAAACCACCAAATGCAAGCAGGACTGACGATCCAAGGAATGCCTGTGTCCCAACATCGCAATTCACACAACTTTTAAATTAACTACAGAAAACTCAAGATTTATCGCCACGGGAAGACAACCCCCAATTACCAAAAAATCCGGAACCTCATTTATCTCGAAACCCAAAACAATTTAAACCCCAAACAAGGGCTTCAAAAACATAGCGAACCCCGCCAAGAAATTTTCTTATCCTATCCCACAAAAAAACATAGAACACTGCGAAGGTCTACTCAGAATTGTCCAAAAAAACCCCTGCCAAGCTACCCAAGCTCAAAACCCCCACCCGGAAAGATCATCAGGAGCGGCATTCTCCCCCGACCTAAAAACATTCTGAACATGACAAATAAATCTCCCGAAACCTTCCCCCCCAGGTAGTCTGTTTTGGACTTAAAAAAACCCCACGTGTGGGTGAAACATTGTCAATAAGGATCACATTAAACTCCCAATTTGTTTTTTTTCCCATTGGTCGGTTTTTTTAAAACCATTTATTTTCATAGGGCTTTTTTTTGGAGAAAAAAAAAAAATTGGGAGGGGGATTTGGGTTGGTTTATGAAAGATAAAAGTAATTCATAAAAAACTGACAAGGGGAAAAAAGGTGGTGGTGCATGAGGTTTTCTGTCAAAGGCCCAAAAAAGGGGAAAAGTACCAGAGTACAGTGGTACCAACACACTTGGGGGGGGGGGGGGGGGATGTGAAGCCCTGGGTTTTTAAAAGTTACAGTGAGGAAAAAAGGGAAAAGGGACTGGAAAGTGTTTGAAGGCTTTTTGTGGTTTTTGACTATTTATCAAAAAATTTTAAAAGTTTGGAGATTAGGAAAGGGAAAAGAGTTACTTAAAAGTATTTTTAGAGGGCTGAGGATGGGGTTTTTGAAGTGGTTTTTGGGAAATTTAGAAGGGTGGAGCAAAAAAAAATGACTGGGAGAGTTCTAAATTGGTGAAGGAATGGAGGGGGAGGGGGTTTTGAGGGGTTTTTATATGACGCCAACTGGTATGTGTTTAGTGTTTTTGGACAAGAGTGGTTGGGGGCAAGTGGTTTTTTTTTGACTTGACAAGCTATTTTTAAAATGTGAACAAGGTAAATCAAATTTTTTTCAGAGAATTTAGGGAAAAATGACTAATTTTGGGCCCGACTTTTAGTCCTGGGATGGGAAGTACAGTGTCTGCACTCTGTAAAGGAAAGGTTTTTGGGGATACGCGTTTATTTTTCCCTGGGATGACAGTGAAAGTAGTGATGGTGAAAGTATTTCTTCTTTTTTTTTTTTGATCACCTTTTTTTGGGGGGAGACAAAATGGCATGTTAAAAAAAAAATACAAAGGGAAAATCACCCGGAATTCCTACAAACCCCTTTTTTCAGGGCAATGAAACAAAGGGTACCCTTTAAACAGAAAAATAGCACTAGATGCTCCACTCCCATACAGACTCAAACCTGACTCAGACACTGATGAAGAACCTGTAAAAGTGGTCCACAAATTTTGGAGGGGCTGTTGGTAATGGTAAGGGTTGAGAATCCCCAAATTTTAATTTTATCCCTATAAAGTACCTAAAAAAATTTCCCCAAAAATTTTATTCTTTTGGGAATTTATGTGAGGGAAAAACTCCCGGTCTCAACCAAGGGCCCGTTGTACCCCCATTCCCCCCACTAATTCCCTTGGGGCAAAAAATTTCCCCCAGATTTATTTCACTTTTCTCCCTGACCCACCCCTTGGGCCCCTCCTTTCCCTACGTGCCAAATCACCTGAACAACCCCTCTTCAGCTCTGAATCACCCCGCATCACCTTTTAATTTCTACGCTCTGAATTCTCTGAATGATGTTCACATCATTATTATTGAGGGAGGATTCATGTGGAATCAAACAGTAAAAATTATATTTCTCCAAAGTATGTAGAAAGCAGGGAAAAACTTGCTTCTTCCAAACTAATGTATATTATTATCCTAGCTCAGATCTAGGCTAGGATGTACAGCAATATATTTCTCTGTATGTACTTGACAGTTGGTGTTCATGAGAAGAATAGATTCTGTTTGAATTAGTCCAAAGTATTTTCAGATGCTGCTTTTTTTCCTTGATTGTTCTGAATATATTGCTTTAAAATTATAAAGTCTTTGAGAAAGCTCAAATATATTTGCAGGTATTACAAAGGGTAATAAGAAGAGGACAAAAGACCAGGCTAGACTAGACCCTGTTGGTCTTGCACTTGCTACTAAAATGATTTACTCCAAAAAAGCCAAGAGAGACATCATGGATGCTGGCTGGAATAGGTATGTTGCTTTTCAGATCTGCTCTCATTGTATAACCCAGGTGAGTTTAGCACTTTGTGATTATAATGAGAATAATCAGATCTGCTCTTGGATATTTTGTTATATTTCAGGTTAGTGCAATGTTATAAACACAGCTGCTGTTGCATAAATACGAAATGTAATAATAATTTCTTGCTGCACTTCAGGTATATGTTTGGAGATGATGATGACCTCCCTAACTGGTTTGTTAGGGACGAGAAGAAATATAACACAACGAGAGTGGAAGTAGACCCAGTAAGTGCTTTGTTATGCATATATATATTTCTTTAACAAGACCTGGTGTCTTTTTCTGTCTCATAAACACGCTAGATAACAGGGATATCTTGCTACTCCAACTTACACTTTGGTCACACTTATACACAAATAACCCGCACATAAAAGAGAGAAGCTTACGACGACGTTTCGGTCCGACTTGGACCATTGACAAAGTCACACTAACAGAGGTGGAGCAGGACGGCTATATATAGGCAGGAAGAGGTGGAGGTAGTAGTAGTAGTAGTACAAGAATTGTATATAATACCGACAGGATGAAATGACACATGCACAACACCCGGGCATCCCCACCGTAGACGTTTCGCCATCCAGCCAGCCACTGGATGGCGAAACGTCCACAACAAAGACAACCAGACGCCGCACATGTGTCTTAATTTCATCAGTAGTTGTAGTAGAAGAAGAAGAGGTAGTAGTAGTGGTAGTGGTAGAAGTGGGAAATAAGGAAGACGAGCCAGTCAAATACAAAGGAAGGGGAGCACTGCAAGAGAGCTAGAAACCCACAGAGGGAGAGCAAGCGCACCCAGGGAGGTACTACCGTCCAGCCAAGTGAGTGTAAAACAAAAGCCTGTAATTGTTTTACATGATGGTAGGATTGCTGGTGTCTTTTGTCTGTCTCATAAATATGCAAGATTACAGGTACGTCTTGCTACTTCTACTTACACTTAGGTCACACTACACATACATGTACACGTTTATTTATACACACTCATCTGAGTTTTCTTTGATTTTATCTTAATAGTTCTTGGTCTTATTACTTTTCCTTTTATATCCATGGGGAAGTGGAATAAGAATCTTTCCTCCGTAAGCCATGCGTGTTGTAAAAGTCAACTAAAATGCCGGGAACAATGGGCTAGTAACCCCTTTTCCTGTTAAAGATTACTAAAAAGAATAAGAAGAAGAAAATTGTCAAAGTGGGAAGTCTGAATGTGCGTGGATGTTGTGCAAATGATAAGAAAGAGATGATTGTGGATGTTATGAATGAGAAGAAACTGGATGTTCTGGCTTTAAGTGAAACAAAGCTGAAGGGGGTGGGAGAGTTTCAATGGAGAGGAATAAATGGGATTAGGTCAGGAGGTTTCAATAGAGTTAGAGCTAAAGAAGGAGTAGCAAAAAAATGTTGAAGGATAAGCTATGGCAGGAAAAGAGGGACTACAAATGTATAAATTCAAGGATTATGTGGAGTAAAAAAAAGATTGGATGTGAAAAGTGGTTATAGTAAGGTGTATGCACCTGGAGAAGAGAGAAGTGTAGAGGAGAGGAGAGATTCGGGGAAATGTTGAGTGAATGCGGGGGGAGGTTTTGAATCAAGTGTGAGAGTAATGGGGGTTTGGGGATTTCAAGCCTAAAGTGGGTAAAAATGTTATGGAGGGAGTAGTAGGTAATTTTGGGGTGCCAGGGGTAAATGAAAAATGGGGACCCTTTAATTGAGCTATGTGTAGAAAGAAATTTGGTAATAAGTAATACATATTTTATGAAAAAGAGGATAAATAAATAACAAGGTATGATGAAAGCCCGTAATGAAAGTAGTTTGTTAGATATGTATTGGTGGATAAAAGGTTGATGGGTAGGCTCCAGGATGTACATGTTTATAGAGGGGCAACTGATATATCGGATCATTATTTAGTTGTGCTACAGTTAGAGTAAGAGGTAGATGGGAAAAGAGGAAGGTGGCAACAACAAGTAAGAGGGAGGTGAAAGTGTATAAACTAAGGGAGGAGGAAGTTCGGGCGAGATATAAGCGACTATTGGCAGAAAGGTGGGCTAGTGCAAAGATGAGTAGTGGGGGGGTTGAAGAGGGTTGGAATAGTTTTTAAAAATGCAGTATTAGAATGTGGGGCAGAAGTTTGTGGTTATAGGAGGGTGGGGCAGGAGGAAAGAGGAGTGATTGGGTGGAATGATGAAGTAAAGGGTGTGATAAAAGAGAAAAAGGTAGCTTACGAGAGGTTTTTACAAAGCAGAAGTGTTATAAGAAGAGCAGAGTATATGGGGGAGTAAAACAAAGGTGAAGAGAGTGGTGAGAGAGTCAAAAGGAGAGCAGATGAAAGAGTGGGGGAGGCACTGTCAAGAAATTTTAATGAAAATAAGAAAAAATTTTGGAGTTTAGTTAAACAAGTTAAGAAAGCCTAGGGAAAATATGGATTTGTCAGTTAAAAACAGAGTAGGGAGGTTAGTAGATGGGGAGAGGGAGGTATTAGGTAATGGCGAGAATATTTTGAGGAACTTTTAAATGTTAAGGGAAAAAAGGGAGGCGGTAATTTCATGCACTGGCCAGGGAGGTATAACCATCTTTTAGGAGTGAAGAAGAGCAGACTGTAAGTGTGGTGGAGGTACGTGAGGCATTACGTAGAATGAAAGGGGTAAAGCAGCTGGAACTGATGGGATCATGACAGAAAAGTTTAAAAGCAGGGGGGGTATAGTGTTGGAGTGGTTGGTACTTTTGTTTAATAAATGTATGAAAGAGGGAAGGTACCTAGGGATTGGCGGAGGGGCCATGTATAGTCCCTTTATAAAGGGAAAGGGGGCAAAAAAGATTGTAAAAAATATAGAGGAAAAAAGTTTATGAGTATACCAGGAAAAGTTACGGTAGGGTTATAATTGAAAGAATTAGAGGTAAGACAGAATGTAGAATTGCGGACGAACAAGGAGGTTTCAGAGTGGGTAGGGATGTGTAGATCAAGTGTTTTACATTGAAACATATATGTGAACAGTATTTAGATAAAGGTAGGGAAGTTTTTATTTCATTTATGGATTTAGAAAAGGCATATGATAGAGTGGATAGAGGAGCAATGTGGCAGATGTTGCAAGTATATGGAATAGGTGGTAAGTTACTAAATGCTGTAAAGAGCTTTTATGAGGATAGTGAGGCTCAGGTTAGGGTGTGTAGAAGAGAGGGAGAATACTTCCCGGTAAAAGTAGGTCTTAGACAGGGATGTGTAATGTCACCATGGTTGTTTAATATATTTATAGATGGGGTTGTAAAAGAAGTAAATGCTAGGGTGTTCGGGAGAGGGGTGGGATTAAATTATGGGGAATCAAATTCAAAATGGGAATTGACACAGTTACTTTTTGCTGATGATACTGTGCTTATGGGAGATTCTAAAGAAAAATTGCAAAAGGGTTTGTGGATGAGTTTGAGAATGTGTGTAAGGTAGAAAGTTGAAAGTGAACATAGAAAAGAGTAAGGTGATGAGGGTATCAAATGATTTAGATAAAGAAAAATTGGATATCAAATTGGGGAGGAGGTGTATGGAAGAAGTGAATGTTTTCAGATACTTGGGAGTTGACGTGTCGGCGGATGGATTTATGAAGGATGAGGTTAATCATAGAATTGATGAGGGAAAAAAGGTGGAGTGGTGCGTTGAGGTATATGTGGAGTCAAAAAACGTTATCTATGGAGGCAAAGAAGGGAATGTATGAAAGTATAGTAGTACCAACACTCTTATATGGATGTGAAGCTTGGGTGGTAAATGCAGCAGCGAGGAGACGGTTGGAGGCAGTGGAGATGTCCTGTCTAAGGGCAATGTGTGGTGTAAATATTATGCAGAAAATTCGGAGTGTGGAAATTAGGAGAAGGTGTGGAGTTAATAAAAGCATTAGTCAGAGGGCAGAAGAGGGGTTGTTGAGGTGGTTTGGTCATTTAGAGAGAATGGATCAAAGTAGAATGACATGGAAAGCATATAAATCTATAGGGGAAGGAAAGAGGGGTAGGGGTCGTCCTCGAAAGGGTTGGAAAGAGGGGGTAAAGGAGGTTTTGTGGGTGAGGGGCTTGGACTTCCAGCAAGCGTGCATGAGCGTGTTAGATAGGAGTGAATGGAGACGAATGATACTTGGGACCTGACGATCTGTTGGAGTGTGAGCAGGGTAATATTTAGTGAAGGGATTCAGGGAAACCGGTTATTTTCATATAGTCGGACTTGAGTCCTGGAAATGGGAAGTACAATGCCTGCACTTTAAAGGAGGGGTTTGGGATATTGGCAGTTTGGAGGGATATGTTGTGTATCTCTATACGTATATGCTTCTAAACTGTTATATTCTGAGCACCTCTGCAAAAGCAGTGATAATGTGTGAGTGTGGTGAAAGTGTTGAATGATGATGAAAGTATTTTCTTTTTGGGGATTTTCTTTCTTTTTTTTTGGGTCACCCTGCCTCGGTGGGAGACGACCGACTTGTTGAAAAAAAAAAAAAAATAATACAGTGGACCCCCGCATAACGATCACCTCAGAATGCGACCAATTATGTAAGTGTATTTATGTAAGTGCGTTTGTACGTGTATGTTTGGGGGTCTGAAATGGACTAATCTACTTCACAATATTCCTTATGGGAGCAAATTCGGTCAGTACTGGCACCTGAACATACTTCTGGAGTGAAAAAATATCGTTAACCGGGGGTCCACTGTAATAATGATAGAGTGGATAGAGGAGCAATGTGGCAGATGTTGCAAGTATATGGAATAGGTGGTAAGTTACTAAATGCTGTTACGAGCTTTTATGAGGATAGTGAGGCTCAGGTTAGGGTGTGTAGAAGAGAGGGAGAATACTTCCCGGTAAAAGTAGGTCTTAGACAGGGATGTGTAATGTCACCATGGTTGTTTAATATATTTATAGATGGGGTTGTAAAAGAAGTAAATGCTAGGGTGTTCGGGAGAGGGGTGGGATTAAATTATGGGGAATCAAATACAAAATGGGAATTGGCACAGTTACTTTTTGCTGATGATACTGTGCTTATGGGAGATTCTAAAGAAAAATTGCAAAGGTTAGTGGATGAGTTTGGGAGTGTGTGTAAAGGTAGAAAGTTGAAAGTGAACATAGAAAAGAGTAAGGTGATGAGGGTATCAAATGATTTAGATAAAGAAAAATTGGATATCAAATTGGGGAGGAGGAGTATGGAAGAAGTGAATGTTTTCAGATACTTGGGAGTTGATGTGTCGGCAGATGGATTTATGAAGGATGAGGTTAATCATAGAATTGATGAGGGAAAAAAGTTGAGTGGTGCGTTGAGGTATATGTGGAGTCAAAAAACGTTATCTATGGAGGCTAAGAAGGGAATGTATGAAAGTATAGTAGTACCAACACTCTTATATGGGTGTGAAGCTTGGGTTGTGAATGCAGCAGTGAGAAGGCGGTTGGAGGCAGTGGAGATGTCCTGTCTAAGGGCAATGTGTGGTGTAAATATTATGCAGAAAATTCGGAGTGTGGAAATTAGGAGGTGTGGAGTTAATAAAAGTATTAGTCGGAGGGCTGAAGAGGGTTGTTGAGGTGGTTTGGTCATTTAGAGAGAATGGATCAAAGTAGAATGACATGGAGAGCATTTAAATCTGTAGGAGAAGGAAGGCGGGGTAGGGGTCGTCCTCGAAAAGGTTGGAAGGAGGGGGTAAGGGAGGTTTTGTGGGCGAGGGGCTTGGACTTCCAGCAGGCGTGCATGAGCGTGTTCGATAGGAATGAATGGAGACGAATGGTATTTGGGACCTGACGATCTGTTGGAGTGTGAGCAGGGTAATATTTAGTGAAGGGATTCAGGGAAACCGGTTATATTTATATAGCCGGACTTGAGTCCTGGAAATGGGAAGTACAGTGCCTGCACTCTAAAGGAGTGGTTTGGGATATTAGCAGTTTGGAGGGATATTTTGTGTATCTTTATACATATATGCTTCTAAACTGTTGTGTTCTGAGCACCTCTGCAAAAACAGTGATTATGTGTGAGTGAGTTGAAAGTGTGAATGATGATGAAAGTATTTTCTTTTTGAGGATTTTCTTCCTTTTTGGGTCACCCTGCCTCGGTGGGAGATGGCCGACTTGTTGAAAAAAAAAAAAATTGTTCCAGGGTTTTTCCTCATGAAACGAGTGATCTAGTGCAATTAGCCTCACAAAAACTCCATTTTCAGAAAGGGAAGAATGGGAAGATATTGTCAGTGCGGCAGCAACAATGGCAACCGCCACTCATCACATGACATATTTTATTCATTCTAGAGTATATATCATGTTTCTATGCTATTTATATTGTTTATTGTGATAGATAAATAAGCCATAGAGTTGATATTAGCGTTATATTGAAGTATTTTGTCCTGCCTCCTGCAAGCAGGAATTCTGCTGGAACAGATTAATGGCATTTCAGTTAATTTAAATGAGGAAAATTTATTTGATGTACGAACAAATTGAGTTACTAGCTAGGTCACGGAACGGATCAAACTCGTAAGTCGAGGTTCCACTGTACTATGCTTGTAGATATAAGGCATAATAAGCATGACTGGCAAGTAATACACATTTTTACTTGTTCAGGAATCAGACATGATGACTGCATCGTGTGTAATACCTGTTGGTTCATGAGTGGCTCTCTGAGACAGAGACACAGAAAGACACTTAAGCAGAGACAGATAAACAGAGCTAGACAGACAGATAGACATGTTTATGTGTAACAGTGAAAAATAAAGCCAAGGCAGTGCACGATCATCAAATGTCACTCCACTGCTGCACTGTCAGCAGTGGAGTGACACTCATCTTACACTGTGCTTCAAGGGGTTTCATGTATACTCCAGCATTTCTAAAACATCACTGGGACCTGGCAAAAAAGGCAAAAATCATTTATTTATAAATATAGTGTCCGTAATCTGTTCCAGAAGGTCGGCCTAAAACTGAAATAATTTTTCCCATATTAATTAATGTAAATCCAATTAATCTATTTCAGACATCCAAAAATATTAGCAAAAAACACATTTTTTAAAGATTAACTATAGTTTTACATACAGAAAACAATGAGTACATTCATTACTTACCTTAAAATATTTGTAGTCTTAATGTAGGGCGAGAGGTGAGTAGCATTTATATGTAGGAAGTCAGTGTAGGCAGCGGTAGATGTAGGTACAGTACACGTATGTAGGCCCCCCTCTGGGGGCTACACTACACAGCCATATTACCATATTCACCGAGTTTGTTTCTAGCAACTATCTTTAGATGCCATCATAAACACAGGGAAAGGTAATGAATAATTCATGCTGAGAATTGTGAACAAACGCATATGATGGGCGGTTACTGGGCGAGACGCCAGATTCACAATTTTCTCTAATGCTGAATCAGAGAAAACGTAATGTTTACTGCCCACCCGACTCTCCACTCGATAGCATACAAACATTGCACATTTATGTGCTATGTAACATGTTCCATATATAATTTTGAAGAAAATATCATATATAGATTAATGAAAATGTCTCCATTAACCTAAAATAATACATTTAATGTGCCCAAGAGTGATTATTATTAAACATACATTGCATATAATCATTGCTACACTCCCTGCCTCTACGCCTGCCTGCCTTGAATTCTATTGTGTTTCTCACTTTCTTTACCAAAGGAACTTTACTAGGAACTTTCTTTGAGGCCATGGTTCTTTATTTTGCAGTTGCACTTAATCAGTAACCATCAAAAACAATGGATTGTAGTGAAGTGTTTGAATGAATGAGCAGAAGTTTCCTCACTCACCCAGAGACACAGCCACACTGACTCAGGAATGCGCGAGTGGCTGGTGGTGGATGCGTCCAATACAGCTGATAAGTGAAATAATGGCCGATAACTGGAACGGCCGATAACGAAGGGTCCACTGTACATTTTCATTTAAAAACCCATAGCAAAAAAAAATTGGGGTGGTTTTTTGGGGGCTGGAATGGATTAATGGCATTTCAATTAATTTCAGTGAGGAAAATTTATTTAATATACATGTACGAGCAAATAGAGTTATGAGCTCGGTCACGGAATGAATTAATCTCGTAAGTCAAGGTACCACTTTATAAAGCAGTATGTGAGGGGAAAGGACGGCCTGAAAATAAATTCTGGATGACCATGCTGCTGCAGAAAAGTTTCCAGCTGAGCTAGCTAGTGTTACTATCTGAAGGTGGCTACAAACCTGAGTAAGTATTGATTGCTGATGAGACAAGTTCTGAAAGAAGATTCCATCTAAAACATCTTCGATGGTTAAGTGTTAGTCCCTATTGATAACATTACCCCTTCAACTGTCCAAACGTAGATCTACGTTTTCGCACGTAGTGCTCTGACCTTCATTTTCTCCATAAGAAGGCATGTAAAAGAAAAACGTAGATCTACGTTTGGACAGTTTAAGGCAAGTTTATATGAGCAACAGCTCATAATGCTCAAATGTAAGGTTGTTGTGTCCTAGGTCAACTTCCTTTGTCAACAAATAGTCAAACTGGATGTTAATGATTTTCAGGTTCTGTGTAGTTTGCCATTTTATTTTATTTTTTAATCCATAAGGACAAAGCTGAAGTATTGTATTTTGTATTCCAGTTAACAGGAGTACAACAGACTATACATGTACACTTCAGGAGATGAAAGAGTTGATATAAATGATTCCTTTGGTAATAATAGTATTGGAAATGACTAATCAAAATATTTTTGTTGTAGGAGGATTTGAGAATGTACCGTGATCGTTCAAAGGATGTCAATGCTCGAACAATAAAGAAGGTAGTTGAAGCAAAGGCTCGCAAGCAGAGGCGGTTGAAGAAGCGATTAGAAAAGGCACGGAAAAAGGCTGAGGTTGTGACAAATAATGCTGATATGACAGAAAGAGAAAAGGCACAGGAAGTTAAGACGTAAGTACAAATGTCCTTTCTTTTTTAAGCCTTCATCTTGCCCCTCTCCTCTTCCTTTACAGTATTTTGAAATTTTAGATCATTTTTCTAGTTTATCCAATCCTTTCCCTTCTTGCCTATTCTTCTACAATCCCATTTTTCCTTCAATTTTGATTACTTAAGAAATGTTTAGATATATATGAAGACTGAGCACATACATATTTTCGTATGCATTAATATTCATTTTGTATTATCCAGTTTGTATAAAAAGGCACTGACACCCTTGAAGAAGAAAGAAGCTACTTATGTTGTGATGAAGAAGAGGCATGCAGGGAAGAAGCCTAAAGGCATTAAAGGTCCCTACAAACTGGTAGACAAGAGAATGAAAAAAGATAAAAGGGCTATTAAAATATTTGATTCCAAGAAAAGAAAAGCTGGTAAGGGAATCTCCAAACCCAAAAACAAGGCAAGAGGCAGGAAGTAATTAGTGGTGCAGCAAATGTTTAAATTGGATATAATTTTACCATTACATGCTCCATATTTAATTTTGTTTTAAAACTAAAGAAAGGGAGTGTTAAGTATATTGTGGTTGTAAAAAATGATCAAAACCATACTTAAAATACAAAAAATTAATGTACTATTGATGATAAGTACAGGTGGACATGTTATAAGTGAAAATATTTTGAGGAATTGTCAAACTTAGTGTGGTTTGTGTTAGAAGTACTAAGAGTATAAAATCTTAATACTCAGATACATCATATTTTCCGGGAAGTATACCTTTCCAGAGGGAGATTTTGAGGATTGTGAATAGCTTTTGATCCAAGGAATTAAGACTACCCTTCCCTTCCTGACATCTTTATTGTCTTCCAAGTGCTATTTTAGCACTATTATAATACAGTAAAAATAAAGTAACTGTGTCACTTCCCATTTTGTATTTAATTCCCCATAATTTAATCCCACCCTTCTCCCAAACACCCTAGCATTTACTTCTTTTACAACCTCATCTATAAATACATTAAACAACCATGGTGACATTACACATCCCTGTCTAAGACCTACTTTTACCGGGAAATAGTCTCCCTCTCTTCTACACACCCTAACCTGAGCCTCACTATCCTCATAAAAACTCTACAGCATTTAGTAACTTACCACCTATTCCATATATTTGCAACATCTGCCACATTGCTTCCCTATCCACTCTATCATATGCCTTTTCTAAATCCATAAATGCAATAAAAACTTCCCTACCTTTATCTAAATACTGCTCACACATATGCGTCAATGTAAACACTTGATCTACACATCCCCTAGCTGTATAGCCCTTGTGGCTTAGCGCTTCTTTTTGATTATAATAATAATACACATCCCCTAAAACCTCCTTGCTCATCCGCAATTCTACATTCTGTCTTACCTCTAATTCTTTCAATAATAACCCTACCGTACACTTTTCCTGGTATACTCGGTAAACTTATAGAGGAATAATTTTTACAATCTCTTTTGTCTCCCTTCCCTTTATATAAAGGGACTATACACACTCTCCGCCAATCCCTAGGTACCTTCCCCTCTTTCCTACATTTATTAAACAAAAATACCAACCATCCAACACTATGTCCCCCCCTACTTTTAACATTTCTGTCATGATCCCGTCAGTTCCAGCTGCTTTAACCCCTTTCATTCTACATAATGCCTCATGCACCTCCCCCACACTCACATCCTGATCTTCTTCACTCCTAAAAGATGGTATACCTCCCTGGCCAGTGCGTGAAATTACCGCCTCCCTTTGTTCATCGACATTTAAAAGTTCCTCAAAATATTCTCGCTATCTACCCAAAACCTCCATCTTCCCATCTACTAACTCCCCTACTCTGTTTTTAACTGACAAATCCATTTGTTCCCTACACTTTCTTGTTTAACTCACTCCAAAATTTTTTCTTATTTTCACTAAAATTTCTTGACAGTACCTCACCCACTCTGCTCTCCTTTTGTTTTTTAATCACCCCATCTTGGAGATGGTGTGGAGTAAAAATAAATTTAGCCAAAGTTTAATGATATTCATTTGGATTTTTCTCAGTCTTAATTTTGTGTGAGGAGCCTCCCTGAGCAGTATTTAAGTGGAGTCATTAATTATTGTAATAAAATAAAGCGCTAAACCGACAAGGGTCATACAGTTGTACCAATTCCTCAGTGTCAGTACGTACTGTGATAAATGCAACAGGCACGACCAGAAAATATTAATGTTACTGGTAGGTATACAATACTCTCAATGTAAAGGACATTGATAAAACAAAGAAAAAGCACTAAAATATTCAGTGTATACCTTGTATTACATTCATGGGAGAATTGCTAAACCTATACAGCACCCAGAGGAATGGGAGGTATTCAGGTTTGATCCAAGGAAGGGTAGATCCACTTCTTGGATCGAAAGCCCCACACTGGCATGAAAGAACCTCCCTTGAAGGTCATACTGCAATAAAGATTGAAAATAAAGGCATTAAATACCATTTACCAACTGGGTTTAAAGTGTTACTTCACAAGTCCATTATATTGTTAGTTATATAGAGAGTACTGTATATACGTACATAGTAAACCCTCAATTTAAGGGACTTGAGAACTATGGGACAAAATATGGTAGGTCACTAGATTTGGAAACAGTGGACAAAGTCCATTGTTTACAAAACTGTCCATTATAATTATGGCAAAATCTTATCTTTATCCTTTCTTTGATTATAATAATAATAATCTTTATCCACCACAATCACCATTACTGGCCACCCATTCTTCCTCATTAGTCCATTAAACCACAATCACCATTACTGGCCACCCATTCTTCCTCATTAGTCCATTAACCACTTGACTGTCGCAACCCCTAATCCTGAGGTGTCTCCTGGTGTCGCAAAATTTAAAAAAAAAAAAATTATTTTTTCTTATGAAATGATAGAGAATCTTTTCCTGATTGTAATGACACCAAAAAAAACTAAATTTGATGGAAAACTGACGGAATTATGCTCTCGTGAAGTTAGCGATCTCGGCGATATTTACAAATCGGCGATTTCGCCCACTTTGAGCCCTATTTTCGGCTAATTCCGTTGTTCCAGTCGACCAAACTCATAGCTATTTCTTTAGAACTCCATTTTTTCTATCGATTGAGCACAAGAAACTGCCCATTTACCAATTTCAACTACCCAATAATGTGGTCAGAAATTTGCAATTTGGCCATTATTATTATTATAATCAAAAAGAAGCGCTAAGCCACAAGGACTATACAGCGCTGCAGGGCAGGAAGGAAGCGAGGGCATCAGGTGGCAAAAGGGAGATGGATGAGCAACAGGTTACGGATAACAGCGGGGCAGTGGATGGTGAAAGGGTAAAGGGCAGCAAGAGACTGAACCAGAAAGGGCTGAGGGGAGTGCGAAAAGTATCATCAGAGTTTGTGGAGTAAATCAGTCGTTGTCAAGAAGTCAATGAGAGAGTCAGGATTAAAGGAGGGTCCATCAGCAAGAAGGGAAGGTAAAGAGAGAGTAGGAGAACGAAGACGACGTTGGAGGTAAATTCTGCGTGCTCGTTGATAGAGAGGGCAGTCTAACAGAATGTGGCTAATCGATACTGGAACTTGACACTGCTCACAGAGAGGAACAGGGTGCCTCTCCATGAGATACCCATGAGTAAGACGAGGTGTGGCCAATGCGAAGGCGGGAGAGAGTGGTCTCCCAAACCTCGGCACTGATGACAAGAAGACGGCCAGTAACCTATGCTCGGTTTAATAGAATGAAGTTTGTTACCGAGCAGAGTTGACCAACGTTGTTGCCAACGGTGCGAAGGTGGGTAGCTATTGCAGCAAAATAGTCCAGAAATGGAACACCTCGATAGGAAATTGGTAGGTCATATACTGCTGACCGCGCAGCAGTGTCTGCCTGTTCATTGCCCTGTACGTCGACATGACCAGGGACCAACAAAAAACAATATCTTTATGTTTGGTAGAGATACGGCGTAGCCAAAGTTGGATACGGAGAACTAGGGGATGAGATGTATCAAATTTTCGTATAGCCTGTAGAGCACTAAGGGAGTCTGAGACTACTACAAATGATGACACAGGCATAGATGCGATACGAATAAGTGCTGCAAGAATGGCATACAGTTCAGCAGTAAAAATGCTAGCTGAAGATAGTAAATGCCCTCGTACGACGCTGTCGGAAACACTGCTGCGAATCCGACGCCCGTCTGAAGACTTAGAGCCATCTGTGTACACAGCGGTGGCATGAGAATGAGAGTGGAAGTGATCAAGAAAAAAGAGGGAAGCCACCGGGGCATTGGGGGCCCGGAAGG
>NC_069425.1:37936384-37975743 GCF_026875155.1 Cherax quadricarinatus | reverse complement strand
GGACTCACACCGCTAACGCAGATCAGCATGGAACCCGTGCCATCCCTACCCTTCATGCCAGAAAACCAGCAATCCGGGATAAAAACCTCACATCTGCCGAGCTCCTCGTGGAAAAAAAGAGGGGGGGCCGGAATCCCCACAAAAGACCCCTCCTTAGCCACCACCCCGGAATCCGAAAGGTGGCTTCCAGAGATACCCCGTCGCCCAAAAGACCCCCAAAATACCCCGGGGGTTCCCGGGGGAGGGATCGGGACATCCCTAGGCAATCCAATTCCACGGCAAACACGCCCCCGCCAAGAAACCTCAACGAATGGGAGACCCCGTTCCTTTCCCCTCCCTAGGAACTACGCCCCGGGGGAGAAATCCGAAGGCTAAAAAGAGAAGGGAAAAGGGAGGGGTGAGGAGGAGGAGGGGGAAATGAAAAAGGGGGAGGGAGGGGAGGATGGGTAGGGGGGGGGAGAATGGGGGGTAATTGGGTTTGGGTCTGGGGAAAGAAGACCGCAGGGCAAATTTCCCTAAACCCAAGGCCCTCTTCACCACGCCAAGGACCCCCCTTTGAAGAGGTGAAATTTGGCCAATTTCACAAAAATTAAAAGATATACAATTTCAAAAAAAGGTCCAGAATGAACAATGCAGACATTCCGGGTCTAAAATAACATTTTCTTTGTTCATCAGTCATGTCTCCAGGCCCTTGATATTCCCCCCTTGCTTCTTTTTTGTTTTTTATTCAAAAAAAAATAGAAACTACTGTAAAATTGTATAAATAACATCAACCCTTTCAGACTAAAATTTTAGAATCGCTAGTTGGACATTTTTTGGACAATGACATCATTTGTTTACTTTTGAACATTGGCAAAAATCAAACATTTCCCGTACTTTGAGCTCCATTTCCAGGTTCTTTTTATAGTAAAATCAATCAAAATCACCTCTATTTCTATAATATGTTTTCCATTCTATCAAATGAGACCAAGAAAACGAGAATACAACCATAAATGCTATATGAAAATAGACCACAAAGTCTGCATTTTAATTAAAAAAAACGTTGAGTTTTTTTTTTTCTCATTATGCACTGCGTGCTCCAGGATTTTTTTTATATGGTGCACACTGACCACACAGACCCATTCTCTCACATGTGGGCCTACCAGCTTTCTCCTGCTTGATTTGAAGCCGCTAGAATTTATGAGTATATATACGTCAAACACGGTACCTCGTAAGACATATACAGTGGACCCCCGCATAACGATATTAATCCGTTCCTGAGAGCTCATTGTTATGAGAAATTATCGTTATGCGAATGAATTTTCCCCATAAGAAATAATGGAAATCAAATTAATCTGTGCAAGACACCCAAAAGTATGAAAAAAAAAAATTTACCACATGAAATATACATTTTCCTACACACAAAGAGAAGGATACATGCACAATAGTAGAGTAGTACATGCACAATATATATTGTGCATGTACTACTCTACTAAATGAAGAATAAATGACACTTACCTTTATTGAAGATGCAGCAATGACTGATGAGACACTGTGTCCTTGGGAGTGCCTTTTCCCTCCTGAGTACGTAGTCCTGTTTGGCATTTTTTTTCCAGAACAGGCCTTATCACACTGTGTATGCCACTACGATTCTTAAATCTCTCAAACCAACCTTTGCTGGCTTTAAATTCACCAATATGAGCACTAGTTCCAAGCATTTTTCCCTGTTCACCTGGGTGTTAGTCAACTGGTGTGGGTTGCATCCTGGGAGACAAGATTAAGGACCCCAATGGAAATAAGTTAGACAGTCTTCGATGACACTTACTTTTCTGGGTTATCCTGGGTGGCTAACCCTCTGGGGTTGTTTCTTGGTATTCTCAATAAGCCACACCAACAACAGCAGCTGACAGTGCTACAGCAGCAGCAGCTGACAGGGCTACATTATTATTATAATCATGGGGGAGCGCTAAACCCGTAGGATTATACAGCGCATGTGGGGGGGGGATAGAAGGTATTCAGGCTCAATTCAGGGAACCGGAGCACAAATCCAATTCCCTAGATCAAGAGCCCCTCACCAGCGTCAAGGAACCTCCCTTGAGGGGAGACAGGGCTACAGCAGCAGCAGACGGTACTACAGCAGCAGCAGCAGCAGCTGACGGTGCTACAGCAGCAGCAGACGGTGCTACAGCAGCAGCAGACGGTACTACAGCAGCAGCTGATGGTGGTACAGCAGCATCAGCAGTTGACCATGGTACCACAGTATTTCGATAATATTTCTCACCCTTTTTACCACAGGGTTGGCACTAGAAGCTTTCTTGGGGCCCATGGTCACTTATTTTGCAGATAAAATCACCAAAAACGCTGTAATAATACGAAATGTTCTGATTGTATGCTTGGATGTTACCATGGAGGCTGGCTTGTAAACAATGCCACCAGCGGAACATGTGAGGCTGGCTTAGGCCTCACATAGACTCGTCTCGGACGAATAGCGTTGAGCAAGTTTTTTAGCGCTATGCGAGGCAAAATTTTAGTGATAAAATGTATTGCTATGCGGATTTAACGTTATGTGATGCCAACGGTATGCGGGGGTCCACTGTATACGGCCGCGACAGTCAAAGGGTTAAACCATTAGTTTACCAACTTTTATATGAAAACTCTTTGAAAGACTATGGACAGTAATGTAGTACCACTTTTTTGGGTGATCACCTATTATACTTTAAATTTAAAATACAAGACAAACTTTAATTCCATCAAAAAAGTAAAATTTTCCCTTTTTGCACTTAGGATATTAAAAACTTATTACTAGATCTAACTGTTATTAACTAGTAAATTTTAAAATAAAAGCAAAAAACCCACTCATTAACAAGCTCAATACCCATATCTGAATTTTTCCAAGGGTGTATTAAAAAATTTCGGAAATTTTTTGTGACAATTTTAAAGGGATTACAAGTTTACGAAAAACCCCCTTCCCCCCCCTGCCACGTGAATAAATTTTTAAAGGGTTTTTAATAAGGGAAGACAAAAATTGCAGATAAAAAGGAGGTCAAGAAAAGTGTAGGGGATGGTAAACCAAATGTTTTTCAAAGAAAAATTAAAAATGAACAAAAAGGGAAGGAATTTCCATTACCTTTTTGGATTTAGAAAAGGGATATGATAGGTTGGTAGGGGGGTTTAAAGTGGAAATGTTGCAAGTGTATGGAATAGGTATAAATTACTAAATGCTGAAAGTTTTTATGAGGGTGTGATCTAGGTTAGGGTGTGTAGGAAGAGGGGGATTACTTTCCAGTAAAAGTAGCTTAGACAGGGATGTGTAATTTTCCCTGGTGTTTAACTTAAAGATGGGGGTTTAAAAGAAGAAAAAGCTAGGGGTTGGGAGGGGATGGGGTTAAAATTTTGGGGAATCAAATACAAAATGGGAGTTGAAAAATTACTTTTCTGCTGATGCTGTGCTTTTTTGGGAGATTCTAGAGAGAATTGCAAAAGTTGGGAGACAAGTTTTGGAGGGTGGGTAAAAGGGAAAAAGTTGAAGTGAACTAGATAAGAAGGGGATAGGTATCAAACAAGTTAGGTAAAAAAAATTGGATATCGATTGGAGGGGGTTGGAAGAAGTAATGTGTTCAGATATTTGTCAGTGGTTTGGGTTTTTAAAAGGGGAGCCTCTCAAGGGGGGCTCCTTGGGTGGTGGAAGAGGCTCTTTGGTCTGAGGAAAATTTGACCCGTGGGGTTTCCTTCCCAACCGAACCTAATTACCCCCCAATCCCCCCTTCCCCACCCACCTCCCCCTTTTCCCTTTCCCCCTTCCCCTCCTCCCCACCCTTCCTTTTGGCCTTTTGGGATTTTTCCCACAGGCACACTATTTCCAAAGGGAGGGAAAGGGGACCAGGGTCCATCCCATTCTGTTGAGGTTCTTGGCGGTGGCGTAGTTTGCCGTGGAATCTGGATTGCCTGGGGATGTCCCGATCCCTCTCCGGTATCCCGGAGAGTGGCTTTGGGTGTCTTTCGGGCGACGGGTGTATCTCTGGAAGCCACCTTTTGGATTCCGGGGGTGGTGGCTGAAGGAGGTATGCTTTGTGGCGGATATCCGGCCGCCCTCTCTTTTGTCCACCGAGGTAGCTCGGCAGATGTGAGGTTGCTATCCCGGATTGCTAGTTTACTGGCATGATAGGTAGGGTATGGCACAGGTTCCATGCTGCATCTATGCTACTTGCGGTGCTGAGGTCCTCTTGGGCACGGAGGGAGATTTCTGGCCCTTTCATTCCTCCTAGGAACTATCCCTCCCCAGTCCCCCCCTTTTTTTTATTCTTTTTTTTTATTTTTATTTTCTTTTCTTCTTTCTTTTTTTTTCTTAAAAACAAAAAGAAAGATGTAACTTAACCATGGCAGCCCTAGTCCATGAACCTGATTCCCCCGGGCCCCTTCCTTTCTGACCCCACCTCGTCTTTGGACCACTCTTCGGACACTCCTCATGCTTCTGTACCGCTTCAGGTACTGAGGTCTCGACTGACTCCTTTGATTTATCTAACCTCCGCTCTCCTTTGACTATGCTTCTGGCCTCTCCCTCTACGGTGCGGCAATTTTCGAATCGCCGGCCCGTTCCGCGTCGGACCAATTCTGGTCCCACGCCTAAACGCCAACGACAGTTACCTGCTGATGATACTTCTCCACCTTCTCGTTCTTCTCAGAAAAGATCAACACGTCATGCACTCCGTTTCCACGCTCAGTTTCAGACTGCACAATGGACTAAATTATTCACTTTACGACCGACTTCCTCTACCGCCTATCTTTCCGACCACAGTATTGGCAAGGCACTCCTACGCCATGTTGGTAAAGATATTTCTTTTCGTGCTCTTAAGAGCGGTACGCGCATCATCACTGTACAGAATGCTACCCAAGCTCATGATCTTTCTCTTCTTTCCCATATAGATACTGTTCCTGTCACTATTGAAAAACATCATTCCCTCAATTCTTGTAGGGGTACCGTCATTCTGCCCCAAAACCGTAGTTAAACCCAAAAATTTCCAGACATGTGGCAATGACATTCTTGAACAGCTGGAATTCCAAGATCCCCAATCCTTAAGGTAGACACTTATGTTTCTTCCCTGCCCGCGGGCGGAGACAATACCCTAGCAATGTGGCTCGTTTAAAACTTTTGACAGCCGTGAACTCCCATCCTAAATTTATGTGGCAGGACATGGGTTTACAAGTTCGAAAGGTGATCCCTACCCCCCAGCAGTGTAGAAATTGCTGGCGATTTGGCCATCCAGCTAAATATTGCAGACCCATTAGCCAAAATCCCCGGGTCTGTGGGTGCCAATGACCATTCAATATTTCTTCCAATCGACCTCCCTCTTGCCTTAATTGTCATGAGGCTCACCCTTCGTACTCTCGCCATTGCCAAGTCTACTTAAATGAGCGGAAATCCGTTACCTCAAAGAGGCAGAAGGTCTCCCTTATGCCATGGCAGTTTCTCATCTCCGCCTCCGAGGGAGACTACCTCGTGTTTATTATTCCCGTATTTCAAAATGTCCCCCCACTTCTGGGGTCCCATCTTCTGCAGCCTCCTCTGTGGTTACCTCTCCCATAGTCACTCCTGTATCTAATTCTTTGCTGTCCTAGGCTCAACGTCCCTACTTCAACGCCTCAGTCGTTCAGGGCTTCTTCATGTTCTCCCTCACAAGCCCTCAGTATCGACGAGACCTTGTACGACACCTCCTCCCAATCGTCCCTCTACTTCTCAGAAGTCAAAAAAGGGTCATTTAATCCCTCCTTCCCTACTTCCACCTCCTCATTTTACCTTCCCTGTCTCTGTACCGGGTTCTTCCCCTCTCACTGGCTCTGTTACAAGTGTAGAGGTTCACCCTCCTCCTCGTACTATACCTACCTCCCCTGTTCCCTCCAAGGTTTTTTCCTCTTCAAGAACCAAAATTACACTCAGCCTATCTCAGGCTATAATTTATTGTATTCTTTGGATCCTTTCTCAGATGGGACCTTTAATGAAAGTGCCCTTCTTCTACTCAATGATATTCCGTACTGTCAACTATTTGTCCATACCTCGCTGCATTACACTGCAGCCCGTATCCACTTGAATAAGTGGTTTACAATATGTTCTTTATATCTCTCTCCTTCTCGAGCATTTTCTATCCCAGACTTTGCCTTTGTTTCATCCTTACCACCACCACTTCTGTTACTTGGTGATTTTAACGCCCACCCCATTCCTCTGGGGGGGGGTCTCCCTTGTGACTCACGTGGCATCCAGTTGGGGGCTTTTCTCGCTCCTCTCACCCCCTCCATGTTTTTAAATACGGTACTCCCACCCCTTTTGACCCTGGTACTCATACTCTCTCTTGCAAACGATCTATCAGTCTGCTCTTCCTCCACTGCACTAGACTTCACCTGGTCTGTTCTACCGACTTACATGACAGCGATTATTTTCCAATCATTCTTACTTCTCATTCAAAATTCACCACCTTTTCCCTAGCCCTCGCTGGCAATTTGATCGGGCAAATTGGGACCTTTACTCGCAGCTCACTGCTTTTAGTGAGGTTCCTTCTTCATCCTCCATTGATGAGCTCCTACACCTCTTCTCGACGTCAGTTAAAAACCGCAGCTTCTCATTCTATACCCCAAAACCTCAGGCAAGCATTCTCAGAAGTGCATGCCTTGGTGGTCTCCTGCTTGTGCTCTTGCAGTACGTTTGAAACGCGCTGCATGGGGCAGGTACCGATACAATACAACCAATGGAAGACTTCTTGATTTTAAGCAGAAGCGTGCGATCGCTCGCCGTGTCATCCGTGATGCTAAACGCACTTGCTGGCGAGACTATGCTTCCACCATCACCTCTGCTTCCTCTATGAGTGCATTCTGGAAAAAAGTGAGGAAATTGAGTGGTAAATACTCTCCTGACCCGGCTGCTGTTCTACGAGTCGCCGGTATTGATGTAGCAAACCCTTTTTGACGTTGCCATTGAAATTGGCACTCATCTGGTCCATATTTCCCGGGGGCTCCATCTATGCCCCTCGTTTCTTTCTTCAAAGTCTCCCAGAGAGTTAGTACCCTTGGACTTTTCTTCTCTCAGAGAAGAACAGTATAAAATTTTCCTTTTACACTTCAGAAACTGGAGGGAACACTCTCAGCTTGCCGATCATCGGCAGCTGGACCTGACGACATTCATATTCGTATGTTACAACATTTACATCAGTCAGCCCTTGTAGTCCTCTTACGTGTACCCTTCAATCTTATTTGGGCACAAGGAGTTCTTCCCCAGCTGTGGAAATCTGCCATTGTTCTCCCTTTCCGTAAGCTGGGTATACAGGGCATGATGGGCCTCCCACTATCGTCCCATCGCTCTTACTAGGCAGTTTGCAAAGTGATTTGGGAATGTCTGGTAAATCGCCGTTTAATGTGGTATTTAAAGACACACAACAGTCTCTCTGCTAGTCAATATGGCTTTCGTAAGGGCCGTTCTACCATAGACCCCTTACTATGCTTGGATACGTATGTTCGTAATGCCTTTGCATATAATCACATTATTGCCATATTTTTTGACCTTGAGAAGGCATATGACGCAACTTGGAGGTATAATATTTTGGCCCAAGCCCACTCCTTAGGCCTCCGAGGCAATCTACCATCCTTCCTTAAGAACTCTTTAACTGACAGACACTTCCGTGTTCGAGTCAATAATGTGCTTTCCCCGGACTTTGTCCAAGCTGAAGGTGTCCCTCAGAGATGTATTCTGAGCACAACACTTTTTCTCCTTGCTATAAATGATTTGGCCTCTGTTCTTCCACCCAATATTTGGTCATCACTCTATGTTGATGACTTCGCTATTGCTTGTGCAGGCGCTGACTGTCATCTCATTGCAGTTTCTCTCCAGCATGCGGTCGACCGTGTTTCCACTTGGGCCACCACGCATGAGTTTAATTTTCCAGTACCAAAACTCACCAAATTACTTTCACTAGACGCTCTGTCATCTCCGATCATCCTTCGTATCTCTATGGCTCTCGTATCCCCGAACGTGATACAGTCAGGTTTCTAGGCCTTCTCTTTGACCGTAGGTTATCCTGGAAACCTAACATTACCTCTCTGAAGGCAACTTGTCACAGCTGGCTAAACCTTCTTAAAACCCTTGCTCATCTTTCCTGGGGAGCTGATCGTCGTACTCTGCTTCGCCTACATTCAGCCCTCGTTTTATCGAAACTCGATTATGGTGACCAGATTTATTCAGCGGCCTCTCCTGCTACTCTCTCTAGCCTTAACCCCATCCATCACCAAGGATTACGTTTATGCCTTGGTGCTTTTCGCTCTTCCCCTGTTGAGAGCCTCTATGCAGAAGCGAATGTTCCATCCTTGTCTGATCGCCGTGATGTCCATTGCCTTCGCTACTATGTACGCTCTCACGATATCCACAATCCTTCCATTTATAGAATGGTCACCGATATTAGTAGACATTATTTGTTCGCCCCCCGTTTGCTCCGTCCCTTTTCTCTTCACCTACATTCGCTCGTCTTCCCTTCAGTTACCACCTTTATATGTTCATGTAGCATCTCACTTTTCCCTACCCCCCTGGGAAGTTCCAGCTGTTCGGGTCTGTTCTTTCTGACTCCCTTGCTCGAAAGCTCAACTGCCTACGGTGGCTTCCCGCTCTCTTTTTCTTGATCACTTCCACTCCCATTCTCATGCCACCGCTGTGTATACAGATGGCTCTAAGTCTTCAGACGGCGTCGGATTCGCAGCAGTGTTTCCGGACAGCGTCGTGCGGGGGCATTTACTATCTTCAGCTAGCATTTTTACTGCTGAACTGTATGCCATTCTTGCAGCACTTATTTGTATCGCATCTATGCCTGTGTCATCATTTGTAGTAGTCTCAGACTCCCTTAGTGCTCTACAGGCTATACGAAAATTTGATGCATCTCATCCCCTCGTTCTCCGTATCCAACTTTGGCTACGCTGTATCTCTACCAAACATAAAGATATTGTTTTTTGTTGGGTCCCTGGTCATGTCGACGTACAGGGCAATGAACAGGCAGACACTGCTGCGCGGTCAGCAGTACATGACCTACCAATTTCCTATAGAGGTGTTCCATTTCTGGACTATTTTGCTGCAATAGCTACCCACCTTCACACCCGTTGGCAACAACATTGGTCAACTCTGCTCGGTAACAAACTTCATTCTATTAAACCGAGCATAGGTTACTGGCCGTCTTCTTGTCATCAGTGCCGAGGTTGGGAGACCACTCTCTCCCGCCTTCGCATTGGCCACACTCGTCTTACTCATGGGTATCTCATGGAGAGGCACCCTGTTCCTCTCTGTGAGCAGTGTCAAGTTCCAGTATCGATTAGCCACATTCTGTTAGACTGCCCTCTCTATCAACGAGCACGCAGAATTTACCTCCAAAGTCGTCTTCGTTCTACTACTCTCTCTTTACCTTCCCTTCTTGCTGATGGACCCTCCTTTAATCCTGACTCTCTCATTGACTTCTTGACGACTGATTTACTCCACTAACTCTGATGATACTTTTCGCACTCCCCTCAGCCCTTTCTAGTTCAGTCTCTTGCTGCCCTTTACCCTTTCACCATCCACTACCCCGCTGTTATCCGTAACCTATTACTCATCCATCTCCTTTTTGCCACCTGATGCCCTCGCTTCCTTCCTGCCCTGCAGCGCTGTATAGTCCTTGTGGCTTAGCGCTTCTTTTTGATTATAATAATAATAATAATAATTCAAGGGGGGCTCCTTGGGGTGGTGAAGAGGCTCTTGGTCTGAGGAATTAGCCCTGTCGGTCTTCTTCCTCAGACCGAACCTAATTACCCCCCATTCTCCCCTCCCCTATCCCATCCTCCCCTTTTTCCATTCCTCCTCCTCCCCACCCCTCCCTTTTGCCCTTCCTCTTTTTGGCCTTTGGGATTTCTCCCACAGGCGCGCTAGTTCCTAGGTAGGGGAAAGGACACCGGGGTCCATCCCATTCCGTTGAGGTTCTTGGCGGTGGCGTAGTTTGCCGTGGAATCTGGATCACCTGGGGATGTCCCGATCCCTCTCCGGTATCCCGGAGTAGCTTTGGGTGTCTTTCGGGAGACGGGTGTATCTCTGGAAGCCACCTTTCGGATTCCGGGGGTGGTGGCCGAAGGAGGCATGCTTTGTGGCGGATATCCGGCTGCCCTCTCTTTTGTCCACCGAGGTAGCTTGGCAGATGTGAGGTTGCTATCCTGGATTGCTGGTTTACTGGCATGAAGGGTAGGGTATGGCACGGGTTCCATGCTGCATCTGCGCTACTAGCGGTGCTGAGGTCCTCTTGGGCGCGGAGGGAGATTTCCGGCCCTTTCATTCCTCCTGGGAACTATTCCTCCCCTCTCCCCCCTTTTTTAATTCTTTTTTTTATTTTTTTATTTTCTTCTTTCTTTTTTTTTTCTTAAAAACAAAAAGCAAAGGAGTAACCTAACCATGGAGAACCCAATCCATGAACCCACTACCCCCGGGCCCCTTCTTGATACCGCACCCCATTCTGACCCTGCCTTGTGTTTAGACCACTCTTCGGACACTCCTGATGCCCCTGTACCTCTTGCTGGTGCTGTTTCCTCACCTGCTTCAGGTACCGGAGCTTCGACTGACTCCTTCGATTTGTCTGAACTCCGCTCTCCTTTGACTATGCTTCCGGCTTCTCCCTCTACGGTACGGCAATTTTCGAATCGCCCGCCCATTTCACGCCGGACCAACTCCGGTCCTACTCCTAAACGCCAACGTTAATCTCCTGATGATGCTCCTTCGTTACCTTCCCATTCTACTCGGAAAAGACTGACACATCAAGCACTCCCTCTCCACGCTCAGTTTCGGACCACACAACGGACTAAATTCTTTACTTTAAGACCGACTTCTTCTTCTGCCTACCTTTCTGACCATAGTATTGGCAAAGCGCTCCTGCGTCATGTTGGTAGAGATATTTCATTTCATGCTCTCAAGAGCGGTACGTGCATCATCACTGTCCAGAATGCTACCCAAGCTCATGATCTTTCTCTCCTTTCGAATATCGATACTACTCCTATCACTATTGAAAAACATCTTTCTCTCAATTCTTGTAGTGGTACTGTCATTCTGCCCCATACCATAGTCCAACAGAATTTCCAGTCATGTGGCAATGACATTCTTGAACAGCTGGAACTCCAGGATCTCCCAATCCTCAAAGTAGACACTTATGTCGTTCCTGCCCGGGGACGGAGACGTTACCCTTGCAATATGGCTAGTTTAACTTTTGACAGCCGAGAATACCTACACCGCAACAATGTAGAAATTGCTGGCGTTTTGGCCACCCAGCGAAATATTGCAGATCTATGGCCGAATGCCCAGTCTGTGGTGCCGACGACCATTCTAATACATCTTGCAGTCAACCTCCATCTTGCCTTAATTGTAATGAAGCTCACCCTTCGTACTTCTGCCGTTGCCAGGTCTACTTAAATGAACGTGAAATCCGTTGCCTCAAAGAGGCAGAAGGTCTCCCTTATGCTATGGCAGTTACTCATCTCCGCCTCCAAGGGAACCAACCACCCCGTGTTTCTTATTCTCGTGTTTCCAAACATCCCCCTACTTCTGGGGTCCCATCTTCTGCAGCCTCCTCTGTTGTTACCCCTCCCATAGCCACTCCGGCATCTAATCCTTTAGCTGTCCTTGGCTCTGACGTCCCGACTACAACTCAGTCTGTTCTCACATCTTCGCGTCCTTCTTCACAAGCCCCAGTATCGACAAGATCTCATACGACACCTAATACCAATCGCCCCTCTACTTCTCAGAAGTCCAAAAAATCCACATTGCTCAAATCGTTGCCCCTTCCTTCCCTTCTTCCACCTCCACACTTCACCTTTCCAGTCTCTGTACCTAGTTCTTCCCCTCTCTCTGGCTCTATTACATGTGTGGAGATTCACCCTCCTCCTCGTACTATGCCTTCCACCCCCATCCCCTCCCAAGTTTCTCCCTCTTCTGCCACCTCCCAGGTTTCTGCCTCTTCTGTCCCCCCCCCCACACTTCATCTCCAGTCCCTTACACTCTTCCCTCCCCCTCTACTTTCGTACAGTCCATTACTGTCCCAATCTTTACTCACCCTCCTCCTCCTATCTCCAATATGGTCTCCCATACATCTTTGAATTCAGAAACACTTGAAACCATTTCAGAATATATTGCAGAGACTAAACCTTCAATTGACACTGATTCACTTCCTGTTCCTTCTCTTCCCTCTACTCCATCTACACAACCCCATTCTTTGCAACGCTCCGTTCCTTCGCTGCTTGAACGTCTTCCAATGCCACCACACGTTGACTTTTCTAACCCCTCTAGTCCGTAGGTGCCTTTACCTACAGATTCCTGGTATTTTCTTCATCACCAATCATGGCCTATTTACAGTGGAATATCCGCGGCCTCAGGGGTAATCGGGGTGAGCTTCAGATGTTGCTTTCCAGGTTTTCCCCTGTTGGTGCTTGCTTACAAGAACCAAAATTACACTCGGCTGTTTTCCAACCTATCTCAGGCTATAATTTATTGTATTCTTCGGATCCTTTCTCAGATGGGACCTTTAATGAAAGTGCCCTTCTTCTACGCAATGATATTCCGTACTGTCAACTATTTGTCCATACCTCGCTGCATTACACTGCAGCCCGTATCCACTTGAATAAGTGGTTTACAATATGTTCTTTATATCTCTCTCCTTCTCCAGCATTTTCTATCCCAGACTTTGCCTTTCTTGTTTCATCCTTACCACCACCACTTCTGTTACTTGGTGATTTTAATGCCCACCATTTCCTCTGGGGGGGGGGTCTCATTGTGACTCACGTGGCATCCAGTTGGAGGCTTTTCTCGCCTCTCACCCCCTCCATGTTTTAAATACGGGTACTCCCACCCATTTTGATCCACGTACTCATACTCTCTCTTGCATCGATCTATCAGTCTGATCTTCCTCCACTGCACTAGACTTCACCTGGTCTGTTCTACTGGACTTACATGACAGTGATCGTTTTCCAATCATTCTTACTTCTCCTTCCTATTCACCACCTTTCCGTAGCCCTCGCTGGCAATTTGATCGGGCAAATTGGGATCTTTACTCACACCTCACTGCTTTTAGTGAAGTTCCTTCTTCATCCTCCATTGATGAGCTCCTACACATCTTCTCGACGTCAGTTTATACCGCAGCTTCTCATTCTATACCCCAAACCTCAGGCAGGCATTCTCAGAAGTGCGTGCCTTGGTGGTCTCCTGCTTGTGCTCGTGCAGTACGTTTGAAACGCGCTGCATGGGGCAGGTACCGGTACAGTAGAACTGCTGAGAGACTTCTTGATTTTAAGCAGAAGCGTGCAATCGCTCGCCGTGTCATCCATGAAGCTAAACGCACTTGTTGGCGAGACTGTTTCCACCATCACCTCTGCTTCTTCTATGAGTGCAGTCTGGAAAAAAGTGAGGAAATTGAGTGGTAAATACTCTCCTGACCCGGCTCCTGTTCCACGGGTCGCTGGTGTTGATGTAGCAAACCCTCTCGACGTTGCCATTGAACTTCGCACACATCTGGTCCGTATTTCCCGAGGGCTCCATCTATGCCCCTCGTTTCTTTCCTCAAAGTCTGCCAGAGAGTTAGTACCCTTGGACTTTTCTTCTCTCAGAGAAGAACAGTATAATGTGCCTTTTACACTTCAAGAACTAGAGGCAACGCTCTCAGCTTGCCGATCATCGGCAGCTGGGCCTGACGACATTCATATTCGTATGTTACAATATTTACATCGGTCAGCCCTTGTAGTCCTCTTACACCTCTTCAATCTTATTTGGGCACAAGGAGTTCTTCCCCAGCTGTGGAAATCTGCCATTGTTCTCCCTTTCCGCAAACCGGGTACTACAGGACATGATGCCTCCCACTATCGCCCCATCGCTCTTACTAGTGCAGTTTGCAAAGTGATGGAACGTCTCGTAAATCGACGTTTAATGTGGTATTTAGAGACACACAACAGTCTCTCCGCTAGTCAATATGGCTTTCGTAAGGATCGTTCTACCAGACCCCTTACTACGCTTGGATACGTATGTTCGTAATGCCTTTGAGAATAATCACTCAGTTATTGCCATATTTTTTGACCTTGGGAAGGCATATGACACAACTTGGAGGTATAATATTTTGGCCCAGGCCCATTCCTTAGGCCTCCGAGGCAATCTACCATCCTTCCTTAAGAACTTTTTAACTGACAGACATTTCCGTGTTCGAGTCAATAATGTTCTTTCCCCGGACTTCGTCCAAGCTGAAGGTGTCCCTCAGGGATGTGTTCTAAGCACAACACTTTTTCTCCTTGCTATAAATGATTTGGCCTCTGTTCTTCCACCCAATATTTGGTCATTACTCTATGTTGATGACTTCGCTATTGCTTGTGCAGGCGCTGACTGTCATCTTATTGCAGTTTCTCTTCAGCATGCGGTCGACCGTGTTTCCACTTGGGCCACCACGCATGGGTTTAAATTTTCAAGTACCAAAACTCACCAAATTACTTTCACTAGACGCTCTGTTATCTCCGATCATCCTTTGTATCTCTATGGCTCCCGTATCCCCGAATGTGATACAGTCAGGTTTCTAGGCCTTCTCTTTGACCGTCGGTTATCCTGGAAACCTCACATAACCTCTCTGAAGGCAACTTGTCACAGCCGGCTAAACCTTCTTAAAACCCTTGCTCATCTTTCCTGGGGAGCTGATCGTCGAACTCTGCTTCGCCTACATTCAGCCCCTGTTTTATCGAAACTCGATTATGGTGACCAGATTTATTCCGCGGCCTCTCCTGCTACTCTCTCTAGCCTTAACTCTATCCATCACCAAGGATTACGTTTATGCCTTGGTGCTTTTCGCTCTTCCCCTGTTGAGAGCCTCTATGCAGAAGCGAATGTTCCATCCTTGTCTGATCGCCGTGATGCCCATTGCCTTCGCTACTATGTATGCTCTCACGATCTACACAATCCTTCCATTTATAGAATGGTCACCGATATTAGTAGACATTCTTTATTCGTTCGCCGCCCCTGTTTGCTCCGTCCCTTTTCTCTTCGCCTACATTCACTCTTGTCTTCCCTTCAGTTACCACCTTTATATGTTCATGTAGCATCTCACTTTTCCCTACCCCCCTGGGAAGTTCCAGCTGTTCGGGTCTGTTCTTTCTCACTCCCTTGCTCGAAAGCTCAACTGCCTACGGTGGCTTCCCGCTCTCTTTTTCTTGATCACTTTCACTCCCATTCTCATGCCACCGCTGTGTACACAGATGGCTCTAAGTCTTCAGACGGCGTCGGATTCGCAGCAGTGTTTCCGGACAGCGTCGTGCGGGGACATTTACTATCTTCAGCTAGCATTTTTACTGCTGAACTGTATGCCATTCTTGCAGCACTTATTCGTATCGCATCCATGCCTGTGTCATCATTTGTAGTAGTCTCAGACTCCCTTAGTGCTCTACAGGCTATACGAAAATTTGATACATCTCATCCCCTAGTTCTCCGTATCCAACTTTGGCTATGCCGTATCTCTACCAAACATAAAGATTTTGTTTTTTGTTGGGTCCCTGGTCATGTCGACGTACAGGGCAATGAACAGGCAGACACTGCTGCGCGGTCAGCAGTACATGACCTACCAATTTCCTATAGAGGTGTTCCATTTCTGGACTATTTTGTTACAATAGCTGCCCACCTTCGCGCCCGTTGGCAACAACGTTGGTCAACTCTGCTTGGTAACAAACTTCATTCTATTAAACCGAGCATAGGTTACTGGCCGTCTTCTTGTCATCAGTGCCGTGGTTGGGAGACCACTCTCTCCCGTCTTCGCATTGGCCACACTCGTCTTACTCATGGGTATCTCATGGAGAGGCACCCTGCACCTCTCTGTGAGCAGTGTCAAGTTCCAGTATCGATTAGCCACATTCTGTTAGACTGCCCGCTCTATCAACAAGCACGCAGAATTTACCTCCAACGCCGTCTTCATTCTACTACTCTCTCTTTACCTTCCCTTCTTGCTGATGGACCCTCCTTTAATCCTGACTCTCTCTTTGACTTCTTGACAACGACTGATTTACTCCACAAACTCTGATGATGATACCTTACGCACTCCCCTCAGCCCTTTCTAGCTCAGTCTCTTGCTGCCCTTTACCCTTTCACCATCCACTGCTCCGCTGTTATCCGTAACCTATTACTCATCCACCTCCCTTTTGCCACCTGATGCCCTCGCTTCCAGCCCTGCAGCACTGTATAGCCCTTGTGGCTTAGCGCTTCTTTTTTTTTTTTATTATAATAATAATAATGATGGAAACTTACGGAATTATGCTCTCGCGAAGTTAGCGGTCTCAACGATGTTTACGCATCGGCGATTTTGCCCACTTTGAGCCCTATTTTCGGCCAATTCCACTGTACTAGTCAACAAAAATCATAACTATTTTGCTAGAACTCCATTTTTTCTATCAAATGAGTGGAAGAAACCACCCATTTACCGATTTCAACTATCCAATACAGTGGTCAGAATTTAGCAATATTGCCAATTTCACACAAATTTCAAAAGACGCCAATTTCCAAATAGGGTCCAGAATAAACAAGAAAGACATTCCTGGCGTTAAAATGACATATCCTCTGTTCATTAGTCACGTCCCAACGCCCCTTTTACATTCTTTTGCTTTCCTTTTTCAATTTTTATTCTCAAAAATAGAATATTTACTGTTAAACAGACAACTGCATTAGTGTAAAAAATGGTATAAATAATATCGGCGCACTTGTGAAAGAATATTAGACTCGCCAGTTGACGTGTATTGGACGCTTAGCATGATTTGTTTACTTTTGAACTTTGGTAAAAATCTAACATTTCTGCTTCTTTGAGCTCAATTTCAAGGTACTTTTCATTGTAAAATCAGTCAAAATCATGTAAATTTCTGTAATATGTCTTCCATTTTATAGAATGAGACAAAGAAAACTAGAACACAACAATAAATACCATACGAAAATACAGTGCAAAGTCGCTGTTTTAACCCTTTCAGGGTCCAAGGCCAAAATCTTAAGTGGTGCCCCAGTCTCCAAGAAATTTTGAAAAAAAAAAAAAATATTTTTTCTTACAGAATTAAAGATAATATTTTTGTGAAGGTAATAAAAAAAATTCTGATCAGTACTTACCAAGATACAGCGGCGGGAAGTTGACCCAAAATGACCAGGTGGCAGCAACATCAATGACTTCTGCAAAATCCCATTTTTTTTATTTTACATTTTTTATACTTTTTTCTTTTCAATTTTTTTCTTTTTCTAATAACATTTGTGGCCTGTGAGACCAGTATATTGTATTAGTGTACACTCATTGTATTCAACACAATAACTGCACTAATTTGTTTATTATTATATTGCTTACAAAACTTGTTTACAAGTTTATTGTAAACAAAATGATGAAAATATTAGCGCGGTTGTGTTGAATACAACAGTACCATATAGTGCCATATGGTACAATGGTGCCATGAGGTGCAATGGTACCATATGGTACAATGGCACAATACAATGGTACCATATGATACAATGGCACATGATACAATGGTACCATATGATACAATGGTACCATATGGTACAATGGCACCATTTGGTACAATGGCACCATTTGGTACAATGATACCATATGATACAATGGTACCATATGGTGCAATGGTACTATATGGTACATTGTACCATACAGTACAATGATACCATATGGTTCATTGTACTGTATGGTACTATATGGTACTGTTGTATTCAACACAATAACACACTAATATTTTCATTATTTTTTTTATAAAGTTGTTTACAACAAAAATATGCAAAAATGTTGTATATTAATGTTCTATTATATATTTACAAGTGTACAGGAACTTGACATGTTCCTTGAGGTGGATGACAAAGCACTTTGTCTCGGAAACTGGAGGGTACCATATGGCACAGGGTACCATACAATACAGGGTACCATACAGTACAGGACACCATATGGTACAGATACAGGGATAACTATGGAAATAAGTCACCCTGACTTTTTTGGGTTATCCTAGGATTTTATATGTATGCTGCTATGTATGATAATCTATGTAATTGTATTTCTGTACACCTGAATAAACTTACTCAAGTGTGTGTGGCATCATAAGTAAGTTTATTTAGGTATACACAAATAAAGTTCCATAGAATATCATACTTAGCAGCATATGTTTGGAGAACTTAGGATAACCCAAAAAAGTCAGACAGACTTATTTCCATTAGGGTCCCTGTACCCTGTACCATATGCGACAACCACTGTGGTATCTCCCTGCTCTCCATCGCAGGCAAAACCCTGGCTAGAGTTCTACTCAGTCGGCTCAATGAACATCTAGAGCATGGACTCCCGGAAAGATTGAGGGACTATCGACATGGTGTTCGCTGCTAGACAGCTACAGGAGAAATGTCAGGAACAGAACGCTGACTTGTACTCCACCTATGTCGATTTGACCAAGGCCTTCGACACCGTTAGTAGAGAGGGCCTTTGGAGAATCATGGCAAAGTACGGCTGCCCAAAGACGTTTATCGCCATCGTACGCCAACTTCACGATGGAATGCTGGCCAGAGTCCAAGACAATGGAGAGACGTCTAAACCATTCCCAGTCTCAAATGGAGTGAAACAAGGCTGCGTGCTTGCTCCCACCCTGTTCAGCCTGATGTTCTCGGCCATGCTTACAGACGCATTCAGGGACACAGACGCAGGAATCGGCATCAGGTACCGTACAGATGGGTCTGTCTTCAACCTCAGGAGGCTTCAAGCAAAAACCAAGGCTGCAACCGACACCATCAATGACCTGCTATTTGCTGATGACTGCGCCCTCAACGCTGCTTCAGAAGCCGCCATGCAGCACAGTGTTGACAAGTTCTCTGACGCCTGCAACAACTTCAGGCTGACAATCAGTACAACGAAGACTGAAGTGATGCACCAGCCTGCTCCAAGAAAGACGTATGTTGAGCCAAACATCACCATCAACGGGCAGCGACTGAACGCCGTAGACAAATTCACCTACCTCGGCAGTACCCTTTCCAGAAACGTTGTCATCGATGATGAGGTGAATGCCAGACTTGCCAAAGCCAGTGCCACCTTCAGCAGGCTCCACAAGAATGTATGGAACCGAAGAGGCATCACCACAAGCACCAAGATCAAGGTGTACAGAGCCATAGTCCTAACCACACTTCTCTATGGCTGCGAAACCTGGACTGTCTACAAACGTCACGCCAGAAAGTTGAACCACTTTCACACCACACGGCTCAGAAAAATTCTTGGCATCAAATGGCAAGATAAGATCCCAGACACAGAAGTGCTGACTACAGCTGGCCTGCCTAGCATCTACACCATCCTAATGCAGACACAGCTTCGCTGGGCAGGTCACGTTGCTCGCATGCCAGACCACCGGCTGCCAAAGAAACTTTTGTTTGGCGAACTGCAGCATGGAAAGCGCTCTCAAAGAGGCCAAAAGAAGCGCTATAAGGACACCCTTAAGACTGCTCTGAAAGCTTTCAACATCAACCACACCATGTGGGAGCTGATAGCTCAGGACAGGAATGACTGGTGAGCAGTTGTCCAGAAAGGGGCAACATCCTGCGAGGCAAGCAGAATCTCACTAGCTGAGCAGCGCAGGCAGGCGAGGAAGACCAGAGCCATCAGACCCCTTGATGCCGCCACCCTTCCCTGTCCACACTGCCAGAGAACGTTTCGTGCGCGTATTGGCCTGACAAGTCATCTGCGTACCCACCAACTTCGACCCCAGGATGACTAGATGGCCCTCGTCGAATCGACGGACAAACACACACACACACACACACACACACACACACATGCACCATATGGTACAATGTACTATATGGTACATTGTGCCATATGGTACCATTGTACATATGATACCTTTGTATGACATGGCACCATTGTACCACATGGCTCAAAACCGTTGAATTTGTCTTCAGCTCCACTTCCATCAGTCTTAGAACTGTAAGTTGTGAAGAGGAGAGTCAGAATTCACCCAGAGAGTGAGTGGGGAGTGAGAGCTTCCTTGCTGCAAGGCACGATGAACAAGATGAACAAAGCTACTTTGCCGGCATTCAGATTTTTTCTATAGTGTGCACACTGACCACCCAGACCCATTCTCTCAGATGTAGGCCTACCAGCCTTCTCACTAAATTTGACGGCGCTAGAATTTTGGCGTAGATCTACGGTTTGAACCCTGAACATAAAGCCGTAGATCTATGGGACGGACCCTGAAAGGGTTAATCCCAAAACACGGTCAGTTTTTGTTTTCTCATTACGCACTGTGTGCTGCAGGATTTTTTTTATACTGCGCACACTGACCACATAGACCCATTCTTTCATATGTAGGCCTACCAGCTTTCTCTCACTAGATACGAGGGCGCTAGAATTTAGGCGTACTAGTATGTCAAAAACCCTGGTGCGTAAGCCGTACTAGTACGGCCGAAACCCTGAAAGGGTTTAAAAAAAAAATAATTGAAGTAAACTTTGACATATTTAGATATCAGCAAGATTTCCTTACTGTAACAGGAAAATACACACCATGTTTTTTGTAGAAAATAAATCTGGTTTGGGTTACCCATTAACATTTGTTTTTACATATCCAACATGAACTACATAAAACTTTAGTTTTTCTTCAATGGTAATAAGTCTTGAACTGAAAATATGCAACTGGCAAATCATTACCTCATTATGCAAGTAAGGAACTAAACTATCTAAAAATTTGTTTACTCAAGATATCTGCAATATTTTAATACAAATTTTCACCACAACCTACACAGACAGGAGGATATAAAAAATGACAAAAGGGCAGAGGGAACATGGGAGGTGGAGTAGCAGCATTACTAATCAGAAACCAGTATAATTTTGAATCATATATCTACATAGCAGGCACACTCAGAACAGGAAAACCCAAGGTAGTGATAGCGATGTAAAACAAGTGGCTAGCATGACCCACACAAGCAGTGCAAAACTACTGATCCTGGGAGACTTTAACCACAAGGAAACAGAACAGGAGGATCTGGTGTTGCATGGGAGACCAGAAATATGGAGCACTAAGCTGCTACAAGTGAAAAATTCTGTCAGTGTGTCAGAGAGACAACTTGAGAGTTAGTGATTCAGTAAGGCTGAACCTTATACTCATCCTAACTCTCAATGTACCAAAGGGTACAAAAGGCCCCTTGGTGTGAGGGGGCTTGGACATCCAACAGGCATGTGCAAGCATGTTAGACAGGAGTGAGTAGAGGCAAGTGGTTTTTATGACTGCTATTGCAGTGTAAGCAAAATAATATTTATGAAGGGATTCAGGAAAACCAGTTAGCCAGGCTTGAGTCCTGGAGATGGTAAGTATAGTGCCTGCACTCTGAAGGAAGGGTTGGAATAGTGTATTTTGGAGGGGCATCCGAGACATAACGTCAACACACCTCTGGCAAAACAGCCATAGTGAAAGAGTTTATATTTCTTCTTTTTATGATCACCATACATTAGTGGGAGACAGCCAGTTTATATATAAAAGGAAAACCATTAAAATAACAAAAAAAATAATCCAAAGTTGAGCACTGGTTCAACAGAGGGCAATCAAAAATCAAAATGAAAGAATCAAGAGCCTAAGTCTAACTAATTTATTGGTGTCTTGATTTGTAACTATACCCCATGGTAGAATATACTACTATCTTGCCAATTCAATATACAAACAACCTACACAATGTGATATTTTTGAACAGTGACAGATACAATTACATTTGGTATATGTAAGAATACATAATTTAAACACAGGGTGTTCACAAAGTAACATTACCAATTACTTCTTAAAGATACTTAGAAAAGGCTTTCAAATATCAATGATGCTATGATACAAAGTGTATTCAACAATATTCAAAGAGTTTATCTAAACAAGCCAAATAGCAATCACTTCAAGGAATCTTAAATTAATAATAACAGTCATGGTATTGTGCCTTTTTGTTATTTATTTAATAATAACAATGATAGTGCTCAATGCATATTATCTTTCTCACCAGTATTATTTGCCTAAAATTATGTACAAGACCATATTATTAATATATTTAAAAATGAAAGGGCTAATAATCTCTTGCAAGACAAGGCCATAAAGAAAAAGAATGTGTACATGGTGAGTTTAGCCAGTAAATTAAACAATGCAAAAAATGCTAAATAATGCTAAATGTTGAAGTGGTTTAACTAAAAGGAATGTTACCTACATGAATTATTTGCAAACATATATAAAATTATATTTACATACACATTGTACAAAATACAAAAAATGGAGAAAGTGTCTTATGTGGACAAAATCAAGGCCTCATGAATGACACACTAGTTGAACACTGCTTCAATAAATTTTACCTTCTTTACCCAAGTCAAAACGATCCCTTAATACATTTTTTATATCCACTGCAGATGAATTTTTCCAGTGTGGTAAGTCATATTTAACTTTAGGTTATTAAATTATTGTAAAAAATGTGCCAAACCTGTATAGCTCATACAACACTTACATTACTAAAAGTAATCATATTGACCCTAGCCATCTTGTGATGTTAAAACAGTAATCAGAGTTAGTGTTAAAATAATGCGATACAGTGTTAAGACTAACAGATCTGTTTACAATATCAGTTGCTAGCACAGCCATTGTTGTAATTATAAGTGATATCCTGATTATGACAGAAGAGATAAGGTTCAAACTCATGGGGATCCAGTCCTAAAAATGGCAGGTCAGTTCTATAACCACTGTACTGTGCCAACCTAATAAAATTCATCAAGGTAAGTAAATTTCTACATCCAAGGAAGGTTAGCTAGCTAACCTTCCTAGGATTTAGAGACATACCTGGCTGAACAAATATTATTAGGCTGGCGTGGTATAATGGCTTGAGCACAAGCCTGTTAGTTTTAGGACTGGCTCCCCAATAGTTCAAACCTTATCTATTCTGCGAGTAGTTTACAAAGGTGTCATTACAATTTTGCATGTTAGCCTGATTATGACATGGAAGACTTGCCCACTCAAGAAAAATAATATCTGTCATTTTATAAAGCTTTAATCATTCAAAAATTATAATGGGCCATTTAAATAATGGTACATTATAAAAAATATCTTCTGTTAACAAAAGTAATGACAGCACATAACACTAAGACTTTTATTCTACAAAAGCTTAGGCCCGTAGTATTTCTTATAAACTTGAAAATAATAGTTTTCTCAAACTTCAACAATGTCAAATTATAGTAGATGAATGGCTCTAATGTGTCTAATTTAACCCTTTGACTGTTTTCGACGTATAAATACGTCTTACGAGCCAATGTTTCTGACGTATATATACTCAATAATTCTAGCGGCTTCAAATCAAGTGGGAGAAAGCTGGTAGGCCCACATGTGAGAGCATGGGTCTGTGTGATCAGTGTGCACCACATAAAAAAAATCCTGCAGCACACATTGCGTAATGAGAAAAAAAAAACTGATCGTTTTTTTGGAATAAAACGCCGACTTTGAGGTGTATTTTCGTATAGTATTTATCGTTGTATTCGCGTTTTCTTGGTCTTAGGTGATAAAATGGAAAACATATTACAGAAATAGAGATGATTTTCATTACTTTTACGATGAAAACGACCTTGAAACTGAGCTCAAAGTAGCGGAAATGTTCGATTTTTACCAATGTTCAAGAGTACATAAATCACACCACACGTCCAATACACGTCAACTGGGGAGTCTAATATTCTTTCACTAGTGCACTGATATTATTTATACCATTTTTACAATAATGCAGTCGTCTGCATAACAGTAAATTTTGTATTTTGTATGAATAAAAAATCAAAATAGAAAGCAATAATAATATAAGAGGGGCCTAGAGATGTGACTAATGAACAGAGCATATGTTATTTTAGTGCCACGAATGTCTACCTTGTTTATTCTGGACCCTATTTTGAAATTGGCATCTTTTTTATTTTGCGTGAAATTGGCCAAATTGCCAATTTCTGACCACCATAATGGGTAGTCCAAATTAGTAAATGGGAGGTTTCTTGTACTCAGCTGATAGATAAAATGGAGTTCTAAAGAAATAGCTATGAGTTTGGTCAACTGGAACAATGGAATTGGCTGAAAATTGGGCTCAAAGTCGGCGAAATCGCCGATACGCATATGTCGCCGAGACCGCTAACTTCGCGGGAGCATAATTCCACGAGTTTTCGACCAAATTTCGAACTTTTGGTGTCATTACCATCGGGAAAAGATTCTCTATCATTTCATAAGAAAAAATAATTTTTTTTTTTTCAAAAATTGAGCGACATAGAATGACAGTTTCAGAGAGGGGCCTGAAACAGTCAAAGGGTTAACAATGTCAAATTATAAACAATAAGACTTCACAAAACCTCTTAACAACAATTAGTAAAAAAGAAAATGAGAGTCAATATACTGTAGATATTATACACAATATTACATAATACTATCACAATTTCACATTTTTATTATACATATGTGAAATAAAGTGTACTTCAACATTTTACAAAATTTGAAATATCTTCAAAGCTACAATATATCCAATGTAAGAAATATATAAAACAGACTCTGATCTTTAAAAGTTCATGTTTGATACTGCAAATACAGTACATAGTACTAATATACGATTCTGCAAAAATTTAATGATTATAAAAACTATTTGTGCTACTTCTGCTTCTTATTCTAAACTAATTATTCTGTGTTCTGGGGGATTTATAAAATATATAATGTATATTTGTCATCATGATCCAAATATTACTCTCCTTACAAATAAATTGTTTTCCACAACTACAGTAAATACACTACTGTATGTACATACTTGACTGTCTGAACATACAAAAATCAATGTTTCTCTATATGTACAGACCAAAAAATTAAATAACAAAATCCACTGACAGTAAGTAATGCTTCACCAGAAATTCATACACTAAGTATGAATAAATATACAACAAAAGAAAACCTTCGATCTATTTACCCAGACTTAAGTACAAGGCCGATGTCCATCAAAATTACGCAAACTAACTTTCAATACCAGTTTCTTAATTAGTCCTAGTATCCATGCCAAACAAGCTAAAACAAACTAGTCAATCTAATATCCCTTCACTAAAGATTACTGTATAGCTTCATTTCACACCGAGTCTTCAGTTCATCAAATACATCACTTTGCGTCGTCGCAAGAAATGTACTCCAGTTACCACTGCTGCACCTGAAGACAAAATTTTTAACTTAGCAATGCTTTAGTTCCAACCTACTGTAAAGGATGCAAGCAAATTAAAAATTACAATGTAAGAATTCCAACAACATTTCTGAACCCTGCATTTTTTAAATTATGTATGACACCTTAATCAAGATAGTGATTTTATCTTATTAAATTACATAGTTCGACATTAGAAATGAAGCTATTAAAAATACTTTTTAAAGTATCCCAAATGAACACAATTTAATGCAGTGTAGCTTATGATTATTATTATTATAATCATAACCAAGAACTAAACCCAAAAGGGTCATACAGTGCTATGCAGTGCAAAAAGCAAAATATTTGTAACCTACATTCTCTATTAACCTTTTAACTACAATACTTAAATAAGCCAGTAAATGAGCAAAAAGGTAAAAAGGTACAATAACAGAAGCTCCGATGAGCCCAACAAAAATGGAATAAATGGAAAAAGAAAAACCATCTCCCACACCAGTTGCTCTCTCATAAGTGCAGTGAAATCACAAATTCCCTTACCTTCATAACTTGGCTCATTCTTTTCATGATCAGGCAAACTTGCAGATGATTTACTGGAGGCTGGCAAGTCATTTTTGTTTAAACGTGACTGGGAGGGTGACTCTATTACATTTACAGATGACCTGGAAGGCGTTTCATTCACTCTTGTGTGCATATTAACTGATGAATCATCCATGGTCATGGAGGATCCGGTGGGAGATTCGGAGTTGGAATGTATTATGGATGGTGGCGATTCAATCTTGCTCAAACACTGCCTGAAGACTGCCTCATTCTTTATAAAGGATGACGTAGAAAGTTCTTCATTCTCCTCTGAGGATGACTTGGCTAGAGGCATCTTTGGACTGGGAGATGATTTAGCTGGTGTCCTGCAGAAAGACTTGATTTGCGATTCATTCTTACTCAAGGAGGATGTCAGTGATAATTTTTGACAAGGCTCATTCTTGCTTGAAGACTGTACTAGTGACCAGACATTGGGAGATTTGGGCAACATAACCTCCTTGGGGGTTTTGACTGGTGACTGGCTCTTCTTGGGGGATCTCTTTGGGGATTCAGCTGGTGACCTGACCACTTTTGGGGATTTAGCTGGTGACCTGACCTCCTTGGGGGATTCAGCTGGTGACCTGGCCTCCTTGGGGGATTCAGCTGGTGATCTGACCTCCCTGGGGGATTCAGCTGGTGACCTGACCTCCTTGGGGGATTCAGCTGGTGATCTGACCTCCCTGGGGGATTCAGTTGGTGACCTGACCTCCTCGAAGGATTCAGCTGGTGACTCGACCTCCTCGAGGGATTCAGCTGGTGGCCGGACCTCCTTGGGGGATTCAGCTGGTGGCCGGACCTCCTCAGGGGATTCAGCTGGTGACCTGACTTCCTTGGGGGATTCAGCTGGTGACCTGACCTCCTCAAGGGATTCAACTGGTGTCCTAATCTCCTTGGGGGATTCAGCTGGTGACCTGACCACCTCAGGGGATTCAGCTGGTGACCTGACCTCCTTGGGAGATTCAGCTGGCAACCTGACCTTGGTAGATTCAGCTGGTGACCTGACCTCCTTGGTAGATTCAGCTGGTGACCTGACCTTCTCGGGGGATTTAGCTGGTGACCTGACCTCCTCGGGGGATTCAGCTGGCAACCTGACCTTGGGAGATTCAGCTGGTGACCTGACCTCCTTGGTAGATTCAGCTGGTGACCTGACCTTCTTGGGGGATTCAGCTGGTGACCTGACCTTGGGAGATTCAGCTGGTGACTTGACCACCCTGGGAGATTCAGCTGATCTGACCTTGGGGAATTTGGTCAATGTACTGACCTTGATGGAGAATTTGGCTGGCGAGCTGATCTTTTTGGAAGGTTTGACTGGTGACCTGGTCCCTACAGGGGATTTGACTGATGACCTGGTTTTAATGGGGGATATGGTAGGTGACCTAACCTTGATGGGGGATTTGGTTGGTGACCTGACCTTGATGGGGGATTTGGTAGGTGACCTGACCTTGATGGGGGATTTGGCAGGTGACCTGGCCTTGATGGGGGATTTGGATGGTGACTTGGCCTTGATGGGGGATTTGGATGGTGACCTGGTCTTGATGGGGGATTTGGATGGTGACCTGGCCTTGGTGGGGGATTTGGATGGTGACCTGGCCTTGGTGGGGGATTTGGATGGTGACCTGGTCTTGGTGGGGGATTTGGATGGTGACCTGGTCTTGATGGGGGATTTGGATGGTGACCTGGCCTTGGTGGGGGATTTGGATGGTGACCTGACCTTGATGGGGGATTTGGATGGTGACCTGACCTTGATGGGGGATTTGGATGGTGACCTGGCCTTGATGGGGGATTTGGATGATGACCTGAGCTTGATGGGGGATTTGGATGATGACCTGACCTTGATGGGGGATTTGGATGATGACCTGACCTTGATGGGGGATTTGGATGATGACCTGACCTTGATGAGGGATTTGGATGGTGACCTGACCTTGATGGGGGATTTGGATGGTGACCTGGCCTTGATGGGGGATTTGGATGGTGACCTGGCCTTGATGGGGGATTTGGATGGTGACCTGGCCTTGATGGGGGATTTGATTGCTGACCCGACTATATTAGGGGATGTGACTTGTAATCCACCCTTCAAAAGCAAAGTGAGAGCTGATTCATCCTTCTTGGAACATACTTGGGCTGTTGACTGGGGTGGCTTCATGTGAAAATGGTGTTTGCTTGATGTTGTTCCAACTGGCCCATTTCCACCAGTAGATGATGTCTCAGCTTCACAAGTGAATGAGCTGTCCAGTGGCACCTTTGTCAAAGACAAGTGACCTGGCAATTTTTCTTTCATAGAAGCCATGACTTTGGGTGACCCCTCTCTGGTGGAAGTTAACTGTGCAAATGATCCAATTGTTGGATATGCAATTTTAATAACTTGGCCAACTGATATTTGGTGCTCGTTTATTGCAGATAAACATTCCGTCACACCGCATGTTGCCTTCTTGACCATCAGGTGGGATCTTTTCCTTGTGACTAGTGAGTTGCTAAGTTCAGAGGGCAGCTCATCTGTCCTCAATGAAGTAGGAGTACTAAAATTGCTTTTTCTTGCAGCATCTGTGGTTTCTTCTTCCCTGGCTTTTTTTTCATTTTGAGCTGCTGCAATGCTATTACTAATAGTCTCCTTATCCTGAAACATTAAAAAACAAGAAAAAGTAAGTAAATAACATCTTTCAAGCTACTGGTACCAAAAGACCTTAAAACATGGCTACAAGTGCCGATAATCTTTCACTGTAATGTGCAGATTTAGATATAAGAAATAAACACCTTTTTCATGAGGACCATTATTTTTAAGAGAACAACTTTAGTATGCAGGCTCATGCCATGTCAAGTGTGCCAGAGGTCCACCTGACATGGAATGACCCAGTACGGTTTTCCCACCAGCAACATATTCCTTGAGGAAGGGGGAGGGGAAGGAAAGAGGAGAGAGGAGGAAGAGGAAAGAGGAGAAAGATGAAGAGAAGAGGAAGAGGAGGACAAGGAGAAGGAAGAGCAGTAACAGCAGCATATACTCAAGGAAAACTTTGCTGTTTCCATGGATTAACTGAAATTCCAAGTTGTTTTAATTAAAAACAATGGAATGCAGTACATTCTGATTAGGCCTCCACTGGAAAATATCCCTTGACCTTTAATCCACAAATATACAAATAGCAAATAAAATGTGAATTACATTATATAAAACTGCCAGTCAAAAAATGTATGACTAATACTTACATTAGCTGCAAATGAAGGTATCTCTTCATTTTTCCTCAATCTCTTACTTCTCCTCAACCCTGCTGATGAAACAGAAATGTCAGAAAAGGAGTTTTTAGGGGCATATTTGTCTTCTATGCCTTCAAAATGAATAAGACTTTTGTCCTGATTACTTGAAGATAGGTCACTCCTCCCTTCCTCCCTATGCTGCTTCAAATAACTGTCGGATAATTTTTCATTTTCATCATGTTTGTAGGTCATTTTTTCAGTGACAATCATCTCTTCTAACAAAACTTTAGATTCAGAATCATATCTTCTTCTTTTAGAATTTTTCAAGTCAGATTCTTCACTGAAACTCAATTTATTTGAAGCACTATCATTTTCTTCTGTAGGAATTCTAAGTAGCAGTTTTTCTGGAGAACAATTAACATGATCAGTATACCCTCCAGTCACTTCAAAAGGAATAGGTGATGCCTCCACTAACTTGCTACTTCTGATTAAACGGAATGTGTGAGCAGATGTTTCATTATCAACTTTCACACTATTGTGAAAATCTTCAAAACTAGATTTCTTTACTAAACTTACTTTAGTAGTTGACTTTTCTTGAGAACTTTTCTCTACTGGTAAGCAACCCTTACCAGACAGAGAATGTTTGGTAGACAAATGAAGTGTTGATGATTCAAGATTACTACTGCTAGTTTTACCTATGGAAGTTTTTGGTGATTTTGGAACATCATGGTTTGATAAAGACATTTTTTGAACAAGAACTATTGCTCTTGGCAACTTTCCAGTGATGATACTTTTGTCATAAGAGTTAAAACAAGACACAGTACCTGGGGAAGCCTGAGGTTTAGTTTTAAGAGCATCAGACATCTTAACTACAGTTTCACCTTTGCTATTAGGTAGGGTACTTTCATCTTGCTCTTCTGGTATCACCTTCTGTGGAGATCTAATTCCTCCACTATGCTTTTTTGCGTCACAAGTTGATAAGCTTATCGGGGAAGGAATCATTTTAGAGCTAGTAGCCAAATGCTCGGGTAAAGAAAAAGTTTTTGCCTCGCTAGAATCGTTAACAATTCCAGGTGACACTAATTCACATTCCTCATCACTTACTTCCGGGCTGATAAGAACTTCTTTAGTCAAGACTGCCTCTGAAACACAGTGGACCTCTAAATGTGGTATGGATAAATGGATATCATCCCTTTTTGTATCTGAAAAACTTTTCTTTGATCCCCTCTTGCATGAAGGTTGACGTGACAGAGACTGCAGCATTATTCGAGTTGTCGAGATACCAGTTTTGTCACTGTTACTCCCTCCCACACTTGCTGAATGACAGCATGAAACGTCTTCACTTTCTTCAGCCCCTGATGTAGACAACACCTCCAGCTCTTCTCCATCTTCATCAAAATATTCTGTATCACTTTTTTTTTCATCTAAAATTTCGTTGTCCTCTACATTATTTTCTCTTTCATCTAATTGTTCAATTGCAATTTTGTTTTCACTAATTCTTAATATACCATCCATTTCAGTCACCATGCCACTAAACACATTACTCATTCTCTCCACATTCTGTGCATCAAAGTCATCTTCACATTCCTCATGATTTTGGGTGCTTGTTAATTTTCTCTCAGCCTCACTAGTAAATCTTGGCTGATCCTGTTTACTTCTTGGACTTACAGGAGGTGAAAACCCATCAAAACCAAAACAAAGATGATTAGAGTCATTTTCAACTACTGCACATTTTTCTTCCATTGCAAAATTACAAGCTTCATATTCATTGTCCAGACATGTGTTGTCGGCATCCTTAGTAGATCCATCAGCAAGTGTTGCTATCGAGGAACAGCTGAATTCAACAGTACTATCGGATCGTTGCTTCTGCTGATCTGCCAGCTTGGTAGCTATTCTACTTGATCTTCTTACTGGAGAGCCGGGGGATCTTTTTCTTGCATCTTCCACCTTAAGTAATTCAATATTTCTATCCTTTACAATGTCATTCACTGGTAATTCTGATATTGATTCTGAAGATCTAGTGGAGCTGAAAGATGGTGTATTTGATCTGCTAACTTCAGTCACAGGCATTACTGCATCAGAAATATTTTGTTTATTATCCAATTCATTACTTTTAAAGCATTCACTACTGCTCCTTAAATTAAATGAATCAGTCCTTATCATGTTTTCTGTTTCAGCAGTAATAGATTCTGATGAAGTGTGAGAAGCACGACTGGTATTTGAAAAATCACATACACTATTACCAGTCTCCAGAGAAACCTTGCTCCCTCTTCCTATTGGTTCTAAATGCGTAATAAGGGCTACTTCAGACAGCCAGCTTCTTCGACTGCTCTGAACTGTAGATGCATCGGAATCTGAAGCTTCCTGTGAAACTTCATGAGCAACAAGATTTCTTCGTAATGCACGCGTTTTCTTTCTCACCTTGGGTGTAGGATTTTCAGAAGCATCACTACTTGCTTCATAAGCTTCATCTGTTCCTTCAGCAGGTCTTCCATCAAATTCTTCTATAACAGGCTCAAAACTCATGGTTCTTTCATCACTATTATTAAGCTGTATATCACCATTAGAGTCAAATATTTTACCTGAAACACAAGACAAATTTTCTTCTTGTTTCTTTAATGTAGTTTCTGATGGGTTTATATTTACACTATTTTGTGGGAAATCTTCCCTTTTTATTAGATGTTCCATAACTGGAAAATCAACAACAAATCCATCATTTTCACAATTAGATACTATTATTTCATTTTCTTCTAAAACACCAACACTGTCAGTTTCCTCTGAATTTCCCTTCTTCAGTACTTCTTCTGTAAGATCAGTCTTAGCGGTATTATTATTATTTGATCTCACATTCGTTTCACACACATTTACATTTTTGTTTTGACTGATGCTATATTTTTCCTCTTTATTGTTGAACATTGTCCTTGATAATTTATCTTTAGTTAATTTGACTTTATCTGGCAAGTCAATTTTAGGCATCAAAATTACATTGTCATCTACCCCTTTGATTTTAGTTTCATGTACAAAAGAATCGTTTATTATTCGAGCATTATTTTTGCTAATCCCAGAATTCAAGAACATTTCATTTGATACACAGGATGATGTTTGTCTAGTATCCTTGGTTTCTAATTTCACATTTGAGCCACACACTTCATTACTTTCCTTTGAAATTTTTACTTCAAGAAATTCAATATCTTTATCTTCATTTAGTTTTAATTTTTCTTTACCAGCGGGTTCAGTTTCTTGGTTTTTACATTTCAGGTCTTCGTTATTAATGATTTCAGTTTTTTGGTCTTTATACACTTTATCAATAAATTCTTTATTTTCATGGCTATATTTATTAAACGGTACTAAAATTTCACGTTCTTCAATGGTCTTGAAATTTTTATTACTGTTTGGAGATTTCTCAATTATTTCAGTTCTTTGTACCTCGCCTGTAGTTAATGTTTCCTGAATAACAGCTTTACTTGGCATTTCCTTGACTGTAATAGACAACTCATTCTTATGTGATCCATGAAGATTCGTTAATTGTTCAATATCTTTTACTATTGTCTGCTGGATTATCTTGATGCCATCTTCACTGTCTGGCCCATAACTAACATGTTTCTTCAAAGCCTTTTTCCCCTCCTCTAGATAGCTGTTGCAGATCTTGTTCCTCATGTGGCTGACTAAATCTTTAGGACCATGAACTTTCTCTTCATTACAATCACTTACATTCTTAAGTGGTTCAGTTTTTTGTGCTTCACTTTCAACCAAATTTTGTTCAACACTTTCACTCGAATCTTCTTTCATAATTGCAAGGGACGATGAAAATCTTTCACGTAATCCATGAATACTGGTTTCCTTTCCAGTATCTTTCACAATTGTCTGCAAGATGATCTCAATGTCATCTTCACTGTCAGGCTCATGGCAGCTGTGCTCCTTTAACTCCTCGTCTTTCTTCTCCGAAGAAGTCTTGTAGAGCTTGTTTATCATCTGGCTGACTAAATCACCAGAAGCATCCGCCTTTGGTTTCTTAATAGTTTCTTGGTGCCTGCTTTTGTCTTTATTTTTCTCTCTTCCTTCTGTATTTGTGACATTCATTTTTTTATCCTCTGTCAGCTTCATTTTCAGTTCTTTCTCATCTTCTTTCAATATATCCTCAACTTTTTTCTGTATTACAGCATCCTTAAGCTTGGTGTGGTAACTTTTGATCTCTTCATCAGTGAACATTTTTGTTTCTTCATCACAAGGAACAATATCACTATCTGACCCTGATGCCTCATCAACATCACATGCATCATGGAAAGTAAGTGACAGTGAAGACTTGGATGTCTTTAAACTTTCTTCCGTAAGTATTTCTATATCAGAGTCAGAATTTTCAGGGCACACAGCAGATGGAGTAGAATTTTTCTTGGAGGTTACCACAGCACTGACCTCTCCAACTTCACTTGACCTCATTTCTTTTTTGTCAGATGGATCAATCTCGTTGAATAATTTGCCAAAATCATTTTTGCTTAGAAAAGTATCAGAGTTTTTCCCCTCTTCACTACCAAAACAGTCAGATACCCAATCATTTTCCATTGTAACTGTTGCCAACTGACTTTCCAATTTACCAACATCACCAGAGTCACTAATGGCTCTACTACTGTCCAACTCATTTTTTATTTCACTCTGATTTTCTCTTAACTTGAAGCAGTTCCAAGGGTCACTATCCTTGAAGCCCAGTTCATCTGCTACTTCACAGTTTTTCACTTTACCCAGATATTCTTTCATACATCTATCCACTTCACTAACTGTATCACTTCTAAAACCTAAATCATTAAATGCATTACTCATATTGGTACCTGATTCATCAAGCACTTCAATATCATAGCTTTGTAACAAACAAGGAATTTTACAGTCACCTTCAAATTCATCAGATAATTTAACAGAATATGCAACAGCTGGAGAAACTGTTTTTGTTTTCAGTGATGTGTCCTTCCTATTCTTTTCAATCTGTTTATCATCTTTCTTTGTATATTCAGATTTAATATTTAAATGGCTCTGAGGCATCTTTGGCTCTAAATTTGTGACTGTGAAATTAATAGCATTCCTTCTTTTTCTCTGACGAATGTTGGTTAATTCACGCTTTGTTTTCCTATATATCAGACCCCTTTCACAATTAAGTCTTCTCTCTCTGGTTTGAAAATGTATCTTTGTTTCCATTGTTGGCTGATCACTAAATTTCACTTCGGGTTTAACAACTGCAGTTCTTGAATGCTGTATTTGATCACTAGGGGTTCTAATGTTAAGTCCTGAATAAATGCTGCCCTTATTCTGAACTAGACTTTTTTCTGTTTGTCCAGCAGCCACTGAAATGTTCTTTGACACACAAAGATTTGAAGCATATGAATTTGCTTCTTTATTTAAACTTACAAGACCTGAGTTCTCAGCAAAAACACCAGCTTCTTTGTTACTAACTGTAGTTTCTATATTCTTATGTTTCCTACACTTGCTCTTTACAGCCAAACTGTTCTCTGTATCTTCTTTTACATTAATCTTTCCTTTCTTTTTGACTGAATCAGGATACTCTTTTAAGTAATCTCTCTCTAAAGTTTTCAACTGTTTCATTTTAATCACATTCTCCACTCCTGTACTCACCTTTTTATCACACACTTCCCAGCCATAAGAAAACTTTAATTGTTTTACAGGTTTCTTAGCGTCAAGTAATAGTTTCCTTTTCAATGTTCTTCCTAATTGCTCTGTTTTCATTGCTTTTCCAAACTGATCCATTTCATTACTGTCTAAATCAGTCATATTTTCCACTTTTGCTTTTCCTTTCATGTCATTTTCAGCATTTTCATCACTTTTCTTTTTCTTTGTGATGACTACCTTTTGTGTCTCATGAACACCTGTACCAGAAATCTCTCCGACTCTTATATTGCTTTTTTTTAATTTTGCCATCTCTTTTCTTTTCTTTGTTTTAACCACTTCTTGTGAAGTGTTCTGAATTTCAAAACAAGAAATCTTTTCTACTTTAACATTGTCTTTCTTCTCTCTCCAAACATTCACATGATTAACAAATTTTCCCATTTCATGCACTATTCTCATTTTCTTTACCTTTACCACTTCTTCCTGTAACTCATGACCCTTTAAACAGAAATTTTCTTTTATCACATTTTTTGTGTTTTCTCTTCCAAAATCAGATATCTTTTTATTTGTTTTTGCCTTAGCCACCTTTTGCTGTGCTTTGTGACTCTCTGCAACAGAATTTTTTCCCTCTATCATGCTGCTTTTCCTGCCTAAGCCAAAGTCATTGTCATTTGTGTGTTTTCCCATGTTTACTGTCATATTCTGCAAGTTCTTCATTTTCTGTACTTTCATCACTTCTTGCTCTTTGTCTTCTTTTACTTTCTTTCTTGCTTTCTTGTCTGTCCCAAAATCTATGTCATTTGTGCTTTTCACCCTTGTTACCATCGCAACAGACTGTGTTTTCTTCTTCTTCTTTGTCTTTAACTCTTCAAGCTGCATCTCACCAATGTCCAAATAGAAATTCTTTTCCAAGTTTACATTAATATTTTTATCCAAAATATCTACAGTGCTTGCATTTTTATCTGTTTTTGTATCGTGTAACCTTTTCTTCATCTTCACCACCTTTTCTTGTGCCTCATGACCATTTAAACAAGAATAATTTTCCACTTTCACATTTCCTTTCTTGTCTCTCTCAAAATCCATGCCGCTGGTGTGTTTGCCCTCATTTCCTGTTATACCCACCATTTTCTTCTTTTTCTTTGCCTTAGCAACCACTTGTGTCTCTGGAATATTTACATCCATTTCTATTTCCATATTTCTATCATTCTCTAACTCAACAGTATCTGTGTTACTCACTTGGCTTTTCAATTTTGCTTTCACACCATGTAGCTCCTCCTTTTTCTTTGGCTTAACCACTATTTGTAGCTCATCAATATTCAAACCCAAAATCCCTTCCATTTTTGGCTTACTTTTTCTATTCACCTTAAAATTATCATTGGTGTGTTTCTTTGCCTTAATCACTCCTTGCTGCCCCTCATTAGTGTTCAAGTCTGATACTACTTTCCTTGTACATTTTTCTTTCTTGTTGTTCACATCATTAATGCAATATATCTGTGAATTCACATTAGTCTTGTTTTTCACATCATAAGGGCAACATTTTTGTGAATTTGCATTAGGTACTTTTATCTTTCTTTCATCCACATCTTCCTGTTTTTTGAGAATACAAGAATGAGAAATATTCAGTGACTTCACATTTCTTTTCTTAACCATTCCAGAATCAACGTTACTTATTCGTTTCCCTATATTTGCTGCAACTTTACAATTTGGTTTACCTTGAGCAATTTCAATACTTTGTAAGGCAGGCAATTTGGACTTCAATTTAGAATTAACGGTTTCCTTACTTTTCTTTAATATTTTTTCACAGTCATTTTGTTTAACAACATTATCAGATGTCTGAAATAAATTGTTGTTGTTCTTGTTTGGGGTCTGAGAATCTGTTTCTTGAGCAGATGCTAGTGCCTTATCACCGTATAGTGTCTGAAACAGACAAACAATGGAAACTACAATTAAATGTACAGGTAATAAATCTGGCTAAAACATATGTAGACCTCTGTATCAATGTTTAATAATAAAAAAAGAATCCTAAGAAACTGAAAAATACTCTAAATTTCAAACAAAAGCAGATGTGAGAAGTTGCTGACTGACTTTAGGAAATAAGGCATCATTAACCCAAAATGTTCCACTTTTGAATTTATATACTGAACACAGTATATATCAAAATAATACATTTAATTTTAGTATAGTATAGTAGTACCAACACTCTTATATGGGTTAGAGGCTTGGGTTGTGAATGCAGCAGCAAGGAGACGGTTGGAGGCAGTGGAGATGTCCTGTCTAAGGGCAATGTGTGGTGTAAATATTATGCAGAAAATTCGGAGTGTGGAAATTAGGAGAAGGTGTGGAGTTAATAAAAGTATTAGTGAGAGGGCTGAAGAGGGGTTGAGATGGTTTGGTCATTTAGAGAGAATGGATCAAAGTAGAATGACATGGAGAGCATTTAAATCGGTAGGAGAAGGAAGACGGTGTAGGGGTCGTCCTCGAAAAGGTTGGAAGGAAGGTGTAAGGGAGGTTTTATGGGCAAGGGGCTTGGGCTTCCAGCAGGCGTGCATGAGCGTGTTCAATAGGAGTGAATGGAGACGAATGGTATTTGGGACCTGACGATCTGTTGGAGTATGAGCAGGGTAATATTTAGTGAAGGGATTCAGGGAAACCAGTTATGTTTATATAGCCGGACTTGAGTCCTGGAAATGGGAAGTACAATGCCTGCACTCTAAAGGAGGGGTTTCGGGATATTAGCAGTTTGGAGGGATATGTTGCGTATCTTTATACGTATATGCTTCTAAACTGTTGTGTTCTGAGCACCTCTGCAAAAACAGTGATTATGTGTGAGTGAGGTGAAAGTGTTGAATGATGATGAAAGTATTTTCTTTTTGGGGATTTTCTTTCTTTTTTGGGTCACCCTGCCTCGGTGGGAGACGGCCGACTTGTTGGAAAAAAAAAAAATTATTTTTGTAAATATTTAAATATATGATGCTACCTTTTAATTAGATATTCAATTTTTAAAGCATCACAATATTATTTTCCTTTTTTAACATGTCGGCCACTTCCCACCAAGGCAGGGTGACCCAAAAGAGAAAGAAAAAAAACTTTCATCATTCAACACTTTCACCATCACTCATACATAATCACTGTCTTTACAGAGGCGGTCAGATACGACAGTTTAGATGTCACTCCAAACAGCCAATATCCCAAACCACTCCTTTAGAGTGCAGGCATTATACTTGCCATCTCCAGGACTCAAAGTCTGGCTAACCAGTTTCCCTGAATTCCTTCACAAAACACTACCCTGCTCACATTCCAACAGCTCATCAGGTCCCAAAAAACCATTCATCTTCATTCACTCCTATCTAACATGCTCACACATGCTTGCTGGAAGTCCAAGCCCTTGCACACAAAACCTTTACCCCCTCCCTCCAACCTTTCCTAGGACGACCCCTACCCCGCCTTCCTTACACTACAGATTTATATGCTCTCAAAGTCATTCTACTTTGTTCCATCCTCTCTAAATGACCAAACCACCTCAACAACTCCTCCTCAGTGCTCTGACTAATACTTTTAGTAACTCCACACCTCCTCCTAATTTCCACACTATGAATTCTCTGCACAATATTTACACCACACATTGCCCACGGACACAACATCTTCACTGCCTCCAACCTCCTCCTCACTGCAGCATATACAGCCAATGCTTCACACCCATATAAGTGTGTTGGTACTACTATACTTTTGTACATTCCTTTCTTTGCCAACATGGATAACGTTTTTTTTGTCTCCACAGATACCTCAAAGCACCACCCACCTTTTTTTCTTCATCAATTCTATGGCTAACTTCATCCTTCATAAACCTATCTGCTGAGAAGTCAATTCCCAAATATCTGAAAACATTTACTTCTTCCATACTTCCTCCCTCCAATGTGATATCCAATTTTTCTTTACCTAAATCATTTGATACCCTCATCACCATATTCTTATCTATGTTCACTTTCAATTTTCTTCCTTTACACACCCTCCCAAACTCGTCCACTAACCTTTGCAACTTTTCTTTAGAATCTCCCAAAAGCACAGTATCATCAGCAAAAAGTAACTGTCAACTCCCATTTTATATTTGATTCCCCATAATTTAATTTCACCCCTCTCCCCAACATTCTAGAAATTTACTTCTTTTACAACCCCATCTATATGTTAAACAACCAATATACAGTAGGGCCCCACTTATACAGCAGGTTAGGTTCCAGGCTACCACCGTAAAGCAGAAATTGCCATAAAGTGGAACACCCTTTTTTTCCCACTTATAAATGCATAGAAATACTAGATAAGTTTACACTAACATATTAAGTTAACAATAGAACTAGGCATTAAAAACAATAAAAAAGTAAAATACACATATAGTACACTCATTACTTACCTTAAAATATTTGTAGTCTTAATCTAGGGTGAGAGGATTACTATTTATTTTAAGAAATCAAGTGTGGTATATATCATAGCCAGCCAAGCTACCATACCAGGCCAACCAACCCACACAATATTCTGTGACATTTAACCCTTTCAGGGTCGCCAGGTCCTTTCCGAGACTTGTTCTCAGGGTCGCCAAATTTTCAAAAAAAAAAATTATTTTTTCTTATGAAAAGATAGAGAATCTTTTCCCGGTCATAATGACACCAAAAGTATGAAATTTGATGGAAAACTTACGGAACTATGCTCTCGCGAAGTTAGCGGTCTCAACGATGCTTACGCATTGGCGATTTTGCCCACTTTGAGCCCTATTTGCAGCCAATTCCAGTGTACTAGTCGACAAAAATCATAACTATTT
>NC_069425.1:37796384-37931384 GCF_026875155.1 Cherax quadricarinatus | reverse complement strand
ACTTAACAGACTTATCCCCCTATAATTTTTGCACTCTCTTTTATCCCCTTTGCCTTTATACAAAGGAACTATGCATGCTCTCTGCCAATCCCTAGGTACCTTACCCTCTTCCATACATTTATTAAATAATTGCACCAACCACTCCAAAACTATATCCCCACCTGCTTTTAACATTTCTATCTTTATCCCATCAATCCTGGCTGCCTTACCCCCTTTCATTTTACCTACTGCCTCACGAACTTCCCCCACACTCACAACTGGCTCTTCCTCACTCCTACAAGATGTTGTTCCTCCTTGCCCTATACACGAAATCACAGCTTCCCTATCTTCATCAACATTTAACAATTCCTCAAAATATTCCCTCCATCTTCCCAATACCTCTAACTCTCCATTTAATAACTCTCCTCTCCTATTTTTAACTGACAAATCCATTTGTTCTCTAGGCTTTCTTAACTTGTTAATCTCACTCCAAAACTTTTTCTTATTTTCAAAAAAATTTGTTGATAACATCTCACCCACTCTCTCATTTGCTCTCTTTTTACATTGCTTCACCACTCTCTTAACCTCTCTCTTTTTCTCCATATACTCTTCCCTCCTTGCATCACTTCTACTTTGTAAAAACTTCTCATATGCTAACTTTTTCTCCCTTACTACTCTCTTCACATCATCATTCCACCAATCGCTCCTCTTCCCTCCCGCACCCACTTTCCTGTAACCACAAACTTCTGCTGAACACTCTAACACTACATTTTTAAACCTACCCCATACCTCTTCGACCCCATTGCCTATGCTCTCATTAGCCCATCTATCCTCCAATAGCTGTTTATATCTTACCCTAACTGCCTCCTCTTTTAGTTTATAAACCTTCACCTCTCTCTTCCCTGATGCTTCTATTCTCCTTGTATCCCATCTACCTTTTACTCTCAGTGTAGCTACAACTAGAAAGTGATCTGATATATCTGTGGCCCCTCTATAAACATGTACATCCTGAAATCTACTCAACAGTCTTTTATCTACCAATACATAATCCAACAAACTACTGTCATTTCGCCCTACATCATATCTTGTATACTTATTTATCCTCTTTTTCTTAAAATATGTATTACCTATAACTAAACCCCTTTCTATACAAAGTTCAATCAAAGGGCTCCCATTATCATTTACACCTGGCACCCCAAACTTACCTACCACACCCTCTCTAAAAGTTTCTCCTACTTTAGCATTCAGGTCCCCTACCACAATTACTGTCTCACTTGGTTCAAAGGCTCCTATACATTCACTTAACATCTCCCAAAAATCTCTCTCTCTCCTCTGCATTCCTCTCTTCTCCAGGTGCATACACGCTTATTATGACCCACTTCTCGCATCCAACCTTTACTTTAATCCACATAATTCTTGAATTTACACATTCATATTCTCTTTTCTCCTTCCATAACTGATCATTCAACATTACTGCTACCCCTTCCTTTGCTCTAACTCTCAGATACTCCAGATTTAATCCCATTTATTTCCCCCCACCGAAACTCCCCTACCCCCTTCAGCTTTGTTTCGCTTAGGGCCAGGACATCCAACTTCTTTTCATTCATAACATCAGCAATCATCTGTTTCTTGTCATCCGCACTACATCCACGCACATTTAAGCATCCCAGTTTTGTAAAGTTTTTCTTCTTCTCTTTTTTAGTAAATGTCTACAGGAGAAGGGGTTACTAGCCCATTGCTCCCGGCATTTTAGTCGCCTCATACAACACGCATGGCTTACGGAGGAAAGATTCTTTTCCACTTCCCCATGGACAATAGAAGAAATAAAGAGGAACAAGAGCTATTTAGAAAAAGGAGAAAAACCTAGATGTATGTATATATATATGCATGTGCGTGTCTGTGAAGTGTGACCAAAGTGTAAGTAGGAGTAGCAAGATATCCCTGTTATCTAGCGTGTTTATGAGACAGAAAAAGAAACCAGCAATCCTACCATCATGCAAAACAGTTACAGGTTTCTGTTTCACAGTCATCTCACAGGACGGTAGTACTTCCCTGGGTGGTTGCTGTCTACCAACCTACTACCTAGGTACAGATATACATAAGTATAATTATCAAAGTGTATATAAAATTCTCCATGGGGAAGTGGAACAGAATTCTTCCTCCGTAAGCCATGCGTGTTGTAAGAGGCGACTAAAATGCCGGGAGCAAGGGGCTAGTAACCCCTTCTCCCGTATAAATTACTAAATTTAAGAGAAACTTTTGTTTTTCTTTTTGGGCCACCCTGCCTTGGTGGGATACGGCCGATGTGTTGAAAGAAAGATATATAAAATATGAAATAATTTTTAAAAACACTTGAAATTTTGTAGTTTGCAGACAAAATGGAGAGACATTGTGCTTACAGAGCTCACGAAGAATGTAAACAAACTGGGTGGGGCACAGTGACCGTATTCGAAAGTCAGGTGGGGGGAGCTGTATAGAGAGTTTTGGTTATAATTTGAAATGACCGTATTAGCGGAACACCGTAAAGCTAAACGTCACAAAGCGGGGCACTACTATATAAGACTATATACATGTATAAGACTATATACATGTATAAGACTATTCTGTCAAATGTTTCAATCGCATTGCTTTTTTTCACTGTTCATCATTCCTTAAATAAGTCATTCAATCTCCACAATTGTTGCAGGTAACCAACAACATTCCTCTACACGTTTGACGAAAGTTCATTTTTTTTTTCAACAAGTCGGCCATCTCCCACCGAGGCAGGGTGACCCAAAAAGAAAGAAAATCCCCAAAAAGAAAATACTTTCATCATCATTCAACACTCACCTCACTCACACAATCACTGTTTTTGCAGAGGTGTCCAGAATACAACAGTTTAGAAGTCTATACGTATAAAAATACACAATATATCCCTCCAAGCTGCCAATATCCCAAACCCCTCTTTTAGAGTGCAGGCATTGTACTTCCCATTTCCAGGACTCAAGTCCGGTTATATAAAATAACCGGTTTCCCTGAATCCCTTCACTAAATATTACCCTGCTCACATTCCAACAGCTCGTCAGGTCCCAAATACCATTCGTCTCCATTCACTCCTTTATATATGAAAATTTTTATATACATAACCTTACATCTACACCGTGGCAAAAGTCTGAAATATAGATACAATTCAGATAATAAATCACCCAGTGTGGTACAGTAGTGTGACAGCATCGAACATTAACCCTTCTGGTGTTGGTTCCGTTATATCACAGAACCAACACCAAAATATGATGCCATGAGCTCAGCTCAGCTCACTCAGATAAGCTGTGAGTGGTAAATTTGGGAATAGATAAGAGAAAATGGGTTTTTTGTCATTATGCATGCAGTGCATGAGGAAAAACTCACTATTTTTGGTTTAAAACAGCGACTTTGTAGTGCATTTTCATATGGTTTTTATGGGTGCATTCTCATTTTCTTGGACGCATTTAATAGAATGGAAAATATATTACAGAGATAAAGACAATTTTAATTGGTTTCAGGACTGAAAGTATTTGAAATTGAGCTCATAGTAGAAGAAATGTTTGATTTTTGCCGTTATTCAAGAGTAAGCAAATAACGTAACACATCCAATACACATCAACTGGTGGGTCTAATATGCGTTCACAAATGCTCTGATATTGTTTATACAATTATAATAATGCAGTAGTCTGCATAACAGTAAATCTTCTATTTTTTGTGTGAATAAAAATTCAAAATGGAAAGCAAGCGTAATATAAGAGGGTCCTGGAGATGTGACTAATGAACAGAAAAAATTTTTATTTTAGTGCCATGAATGTCTGCACTGTTTATTCTGGACCCCGTTTTGAAATTGGCCTTTTTTCTAATTTTGTGTGAAATTGGCCAAATTACCAATTTCTGATCACTTCATTAGGTAGTTGAAATAAGTAAATGGGTGCTTGTATTTATTTGATACAGTAAAGGGAGTACACTAGCCAAATAGTTTGGTTGACAGGAACAATAGAATTGGCCCAAAATAGGGCTCAAAATGGCCAAAACTCGCCGATGTGTAAATATCACTGAGACAGCTAACTTTGCAAAATCGTAATTCCATGAATTTTCCATCAAATTTCATAATTTTAGTTTCATTACCTTTGGAAAAAGATCATCATTTCATAAGATTTTTTTTTTTTTTTAATTCTTCGACCCAGAGAGCAAGTTTGCAAGCAGGGGTCGCGATACTGAAAGGGTTAATAAATGCATGAAATTAGAGACTGCAAAATGTTCCATTTTCTCATAGACAAAGTATATTTTATTAATCAAATTTAATTAGTACAGCAGTTAACCCTTAAACGGTCCAAACGTATATATACGTTCACCTGCGCAGCGCCCCAAATATTTTGAGAAAAAAAAAATTTTTATAGGAAAAAAGAGCATGTGGTACCCAGGGGTCCCCAATTTTTTTCATATGGCGCACACTGAGTGCACACACCCATTCTCTCACGTCTAGGTGACTCAGGCCTATCGTGCCAATATTGAATGAATGGCAAAAGAAACGTACATATATGTTGGGGGTGTTATGCAAGAGAACGTATATAAACGTTTGGACCGTTTAAGGGTTAAGCATCTGTAGAAGCTATATGTGAGTAATTTTTTAATTTTCCAAAACTGCACTAACATAATTTGAAGAAGGCACTTATATTTATGATTTACACTGTCAGCCTGTAATGAAACTTGTACCACAGAGCAAAAAGAACTAGAATACTGATCTATCATTACTTTTTTTTTTTTTTTTTTTTCCAACAAGTCGGCCGTCTCCCACCGAGGCAGGGTGACCCAAAAAAAGAAAGAAAATCCCCAAAAAGAAAATACTTTCATCATCATTCAACACTTTCACCACACTCGCACATTATCACTGTTTTTGCAGAGGTGCTCAGAATACAACAGTCTAGAAGCATACACACATAAAGATACACAACATATCCCTCCAAACTGCCAATATCCCAAACCCCTCCTTTAAAGTGCAGGCATTGTACTTCCCATTTCCAGGACTCAAGTCCGACTATATGAAAATAACCGGTTTCCCTGAATCCCTTCACTAAATATTACCCTGCTCACACTCCAACAGATCGTCAGGTCCCAAGTACCATTCGTCTCCATTCACTCCTATCTAACACGCTCACGCACGCTTGCTGGAAGTCCAAGCCCCTCACCCACAAAACCTCCTTTACCCCCTCTTTCCAACCCTTTCGAGGACGACCCCTACCCCTCTTTCCTTCCCCTATAGATTTATATGCTTTCCATGTCATTCTACTTTGATCCATTCTCTCTAAATGACCAAACCACTCCAACAACCCCTCTTCTGCCCTCTGACTAATACTTTTATTAACTCCACACCTTCTCCTAATTTCCACACTCCGAATTTTCTGCATAATATTTACACCACACATTGCCCTTAGACAGAACATCTCCACTGCCTCCAACCGTCTCCTCGCTGCTGCATTTACCACCCAAGCTTCACATCCATATAAGAGTGTTGGTACTACTATACTTTCATACATTCCCTTCTTTGCCTCCATAGATAACGTTTTTTGACTCCACATATACCTCAACGCACCACTCACCTTTTTTCCCTCATCAGTTCTATGATTAACCTCATCCTTCATAAATCCATCATAAATCCATTCATAAATCTATCATTACATTAAAAAAAAAAAAAGTTCAATTATAAATTAGTTTATATGCAGCTAAAAGCTGTATGAATTCTGATTACCTTCCTATAAAGCATGTATCTGAAACCCTTAAACCCAAGAATGACAAACCATAATGTAAATTTTTTTACCTTCCTATAAAGCATGTATCTGAAACCCTTAAACCCAAGAATGACAAACCATAATGTAAATTTTACCTTAAGAGCGGCTGAGAGTTTCATGCTCTTGAGAATTAGTCGAGTGTTATAACTGTCGAGATTCAGCCAAGGGATTTTGTTTTGATTGGCCCAGTCACCAAATGTCACTGGCATCTTCACAGCCTTCATGATGAGTGTTTTCACTTGTATAACCTGAGAAAATACGAGATACAAAATATTTTAATATTTATACTACAGCTTTCCCATGTTGAGGAACATGTATAATAACCTGAGTGTGTAAGCTTTAGCTCTTGGGCCTACCTTTGTATCAGAGTGGTTATCTGCTTAGAAAAGTAACAGGAAATATGATTTAGCATATGTCACTCTGAAGGAATGGTGGGGATATTGCAATTTGGAGAGGTCTCTGAGTTGTTGTATCGGCATACCTCTGGCAAGACACTGGCCATCTCCCTACATAAGTGGGAGATGGCCAGTTAAGAAAAAAATAGTGCATACAATCCTATAGTGTTGCTGTGGTGGTAGAACCACAGTGGCAGCAGCGGGTGGTAGAACAGCTGGGGTGGTGTGGTGGTGTACTAGGTAATCCTCACTTAACGACCGAGTTCCCTTCCTAAGAGTAGGTTGGTAAGTGAATTAGTCATTAAGCGAGGAGAATACTGTACTGGTAGTGGGTTTGTGTCAACCGTCTTTAGATATTGTTTTAATGTCACTTCTGCACTATTTATAACATTTTTAGTATATTTTTAAATGTTTATACAGTAGTGTACTGTTTCCATGAGGCCAGGTCTCAGACCAGGCCATGGGGACGTTGACCCCTGAAACCCTCTCCAGGTATACTGTAATAAACAGAATAGAAGAAATCGGCTCTAATATACATTACTTAGGTTTGCATACTGATTGAAGAGCTGGTCGTAAGTCAGAGCGGTCGTTTAACAAGCAGGTCGTTAAGTGAGGAGTACCTGTACAGTAAGATCAACAATGGACCACTATGTAATGATTTTCAGATAGAACTGATGAAAAATATGGTCAGAAATGTTTGATGCAACAAAGCAGGGCTGTGGAGTTGGCACATAAAACCTTCGACTCTGACTTCTTTAATTATATACCGTACTGAATTTTTTTTGTAACACATCGGCCGTCTCCCACTGAGGCAGGGTGACCCCAAAAAAAAGAGAAAATCCCAAAAAAGAAAATACTTTCATCATCATTCAACACTTTCACCTCACTCATATATAATCACTGTTTTTGCAGAGACAGTCAGATACAACAGTTTAAAAGTCAACCTCCAAACTGCCAATATCCCAAACCCCTCCTTTAAAGTGCAGAGATTGTACTTCCCATTTCCAGGACTCAAGTTTGGCTAACTGGTTTCCCTGAAACCCTTCACAAAATATTACCCTGTTCACACTCCAGGTCCCAAAAACCATCCGTCTCCATTCACTCCTATCTAACATGCTCACACATGCTTGCTGGAAGTCTAAGCCCCTCACCCACAAAACCTCCTTTACCCCTTCCTTCCAACTTTTCTGGGGATGACCCCTACCCCACATTCCTAATTTATACTAAATTAAATTTATTAGGAGTTGGAGTCGGTACATTTTTACTGACTCCGACTCCAGTAACCCAAGAATTGATTCCGACTCCAAAGACCTGCAACGAAGTCTGCTGCATCAAGATTTTGTCTGATAGAGTTAGTGTGCATCTAGTAGGTTTTTTGTACAATGGACCATGTCAAGTGCATCAGGCATTTCAATACAATGGATTTTTGTTTTAACAGACATCTATTAGTTCATTATATCGAGGTTTCACCGTAGTAGTGGTGTGGCAGTAATACTATGTACTAGAAGTAGTAATTTTGTTACCTCCTCCTTTCTTGTCATGGAGAGCAGCAGTTTGGCCAGTAATACGTACTTCAGGTACAGCTGCGGAGATAAAGTTTTTCCATTCTTCACTGAAGAAAGAAGCCTCCTGAAATGAACAATGTTATGTCAAACAGGTAAAGCATCAGATACTGTAACTGGCTGTATTTCATCCTTTTTCAAATCAAACTTTTGAATTTTCTTTTGCAGATTTGCAGCTAATTTCAATAATAAATATAAATTTAGGTTTCCAATGCATTAGTATGAACATGAAATGATAGATAATGCAAAAACATGTTCAGCATAAGGAACGGAAAAGGCTGCAGTGCTAAGTTTTTTCTAGGTCATTTTAATAACTTACTTAACCCTTAAACTGTCCAAACACAGATCTACGTTTGCTCGCATAGCACTCTGAACGTAGATCTACGTTTTTTACATGCTTTCTTATGGAGAAAATCAAGGTCGGAGCGCTACGCACGCAAACGTAGATCTACATTTGGACAGTTTAAGGGTTAAAAGATGATGACTTTATAAAACCATGTGGATACATAAACACATAAGCAAGGACAGAATAGCAGGAAAGAAATCCTTAATGAAACATACTACATGCAAATTACATCTGTCCATACTCAATTAGAATTAAACACATTTACATACTAACAGTACACTTGTTTCTAGACCCTAATACAGTAGGGCCCCACTTATATGGCAGGTAGTAGGCTGGTAGACAGCAACCACCCAGGGAGGTACTACCATCCTGCCAAGTGAGTGTAAAATGGAATCCTGTAATTGTTTTACATGATGGTAGGATTGCTGGTGTCTTTTTTCTGTTTCTTAAACATGCAAGATTTCAGGTACATCTTGCTACTTCTACTTACACTTAGGTCACACTACACATACATGTACAAGCATATATATACATACCCCTCTGGGTTTTCTTCTATTTTCTTTCTAGTTCTTGTTCTTGTTTATTTCCTCTTATCTCCATGGGGAAGTGGAACAGATTTCTTCCTCCGTAAGCCATGTGTGTCGTAAGAGGCGACTAAAATGCCGGGAGCAAGGGGCTAGTAACCCCTTCTCCTGTATATATTACTAAATTTAAAAAGAGAAACTTTCGTTTTTCTTTTTGGGCCACCCTGCCTCGGTGGGATACGGCCGGTTTGTTGAAAGAAAGATATATATTATATTCAACACAGCATTCCCCATATCCAATAATCAGGTGCCATACGCCAGCAATGATAAACATGATTATTTAAGTATATAATAAGTATATAATAATATAATAAATGGGAAGTACAATGCCTGCACTTTAAAGGAGGGGTTTGGGATATTGGCAGTTTGGAGGGATATGTTGTGTATCTTTATATGTATATGCTTCTAAACTGTTGTATTCTGAGCACCTCTGCAAAAACAGTGATAATGTGTGAGTGTGGTGAAAGTGTTGAATGATGATGAAAGTATTTTCTTTTTGGGGATTTTCTTTCTTTTTTGGGTCACCCTGCCTCGGTGGGAGACGGCCGACTTGTTAAAAAAAAAAAAAAAATAATAAGCACATGAAAAAAGGAAGATTCATTCCTCCTTCCGGGGAATGCATTCCTCAAATAAGTAAAATAATGAGAAGTATAAAACAGCAGTCCACGGAAAAGCTTTGAAGGTCAGGAAATAGCGATACAATGGAAGTAGCCAAATAAACAGTACCGTACTGTACCTACTTTATTAACGGTACATATATCCACGGACGTCTTTCATTATGGAAGATAAGAGTTCTGCAGTGCAGTAAGGTATCCAGGATATGCTCTTGGCAGTGACCTGAAGAAAATGAATATTTAACCATTTCATTATTTTAAAAATTGTAGTAACTTTTCAAAATTAAATTTAAAGGAACATAAAATATACTAGATGGCATACACTTAAATGCCTACATTAAAAACCTACACATAGGAGAATGAGACTCATGATGACATTTCAGTCCTACATGCATGTTATTTGTGCACTGTTCCAGTCATGGTATTGTGCCTTATTTTTAAATGCTTAGTTTAAGAGAAATCAAGGATATTTCTTATGATGTATCCTTCAACAGATAATGAAGGAACCAAAAGGTAATAGGTAGGTAGGCAGATAATTCTGTGTATATCATTAAATGCTCTTGGCAATACAAAATACATACCACACACACATAAAAAAAAAAAAAAATAACACATTAACATTAAAATCTGTTAGCATGAATGAAACAGGTGGTACAAATACAAAGGAATCAATGTACTAGGAGGCTGGAAGTATCAGAACGTCATATTGGAGAGTAATGTGTGGTGTGAGTATTTTGCAGAGAATTCAGGCTTGGAGATCAGAACACTGTGGGGGTTACCAAAAGTATAAATCAGAGCTGAGGAGGAGGTTAATGAAGTGTATTGGCATTTGTTGATGGAAGAGAACAAGATGACTAGGAGGGTTGGAGAGAGGGGGGTAAAGATGGGTTTGAGGAAAGGGTTAAAAGTTTTAAGTAGTATGGGCTTGAACATCCAACAGGCCTGGGTGAGCGAGTAAACTCAGACTGGAAGAGAGTAGTTTTTATTACTTGACATGTTGTAATGTTAGCAAGGTAACACACATGAAAGGACCGATGGCAGTAGCAGCAGCAACAATATTTACTAAGCTCTTTGACTGTGTAGATCACTTAGCACTCATAGCCATGAAAAGAATATTTACAACATACAATAAAATCAGAGATAAAATTAAAGAATAATAAAAGCAACAAACACAACACCAATAAATATTATCATACCAAGTTAAATGGCCAACATCAATGAAAAACCCAACATATTAGTAAAGTTAAAAGATTTTCCTACATTTATAAAGAAAATTGTTAAAAATTATTAACCAGACTTGAGTACTGGAGGTGGGAAGGGCAGTGCCTGAGCTCTGAAGGAGGGTAGGGCATTACAGTCAAGAAGGTAATTTAAAAGTGTGGTGCTAGCACACATCTGAAAAGACAGCAATTGAATAAATGATGGTGAATGCATTTTCATCTCTGAACAACAATGCCTTGACAGGAGACACATGTCAAGGTAAAATAAAAAAAATATGATGTATGCCCCCGCATCCACCCATCCACTAATCAACACACACACGCACACATGCACGCCTAGTATACTGACAATACTTTTACCTTCAGCAATACTCACCAAGCATTAAAATGAAGTTGGTAGAAATCTTTGAAACAGCTACAGGCACTTCTTCAGTTCTGCAACATATTTTATTAATTAATGCAACTTTTCATACAATGATATTCATGCAAATGATGGTGTCATTCAATGTCTTACACAAATTCAACTGCAGAACCCTTCTCAGTTCACTCCTTTTCTTGATCAAAGCCATTATCTGACACCAAACATAATAGATTAATTGTAGATAAAACATAAAATATGGCAAGTATGAATGATCCTGAAAACTGGGGTTTAAAGTATGCTTTCGTTACTTTATTGTGAATTGACATGCAAAAAATAAAAAAACAGGTTAAGTATGAATGTAAAAAAAAAAAATTACATTTCCTGATAATGAAAACAACCTGTCCTTTGAAACAAGATCAAAGTGTGGTATCATAGTGTACAACTAACTTTCTTGATTACCAGTTAGTTAAGAAAGCAATGATTTTATTTTTTTGTTTTACACATCAACTGTACAAACAAAAGCCTGTAATCGTTTTACACAATGGTAGGATTGCTGGAGTCTTTCTTCTGTCTCATATACACACAATATTTCAGGTTCATCTTCTTACTTCTACTTACACTTAAGCCACACTACACAAGCATTTTTTTTTTTTTTTTTTTCAACAAGTCGGCCGTCTCCCACCGAGGCAGGGTGACCCAAAAAAAAAGAAAGAAAATCCCCAAAAGGAAATACTTTCATCATCATTCAACACTTTCACCACACTCGCACATTATCACTGTTTTTGCAGAGGTGCTCAGAATACAACAGTTTAGAAGCATACACATATAAAGATACACAACATATCCCTCCAAACTGCCAATATCCCAAACCCCTCCTTTAAAGTGCAGGCATTGTACTTCCCATTTCCAGGACTCAAGTCCGACTATATGAAAATAACCGGTTTCCCTGAATCCCTTTCCTAAATATTACCCTGCTCACACTCCAACAGATCGTCAGGTCCCAAGTACCATTCGTCTCCATTCACTCCTATCTAACACGCTCACGCACTCTTGCTGGAAGTCCAAGCCCCTTGCCCACAAAACCTCCTTTACCCCCTCTCTCCAACCCTTTCGAGGACGATCCCTACCCCGCCTTCTTTCCCCTATAGATTTATATGCTTTCCATGTCATTCTACTTTGATCCATTCTCTCTAAATGGCCAAACCACCTCAACAACCCCTCTTCTGCCCTCTGACTAATACTTTTATTAACTCCACACTTTTTCCTAATTTCCACACTCCGAATTTTCTGCATAATATTTACAATACACATTGCCCTTAAACAGGACATCTCCACTGCCTCCAACCGTCTCCTCGCTGCTGCATTTACCACCCAAGCTTCACACCCATATAAGAGTGTTGGTACTACTATACTTTCATACATTCCCTTCTTTGCCTCCATAGATAACGTTTTTTGACTCCACATATACCTCAACGCACCACTCACCTTTTTTCCCTCATCAATTCTATGATTAACCTCATCCTTCATAAATCCATCCGCCGACACGTCAACTCCCAAGTACCTGAAAACATTCACTTCTTCCATACTCCTCCTCCCCAATTTGATATCCAATTTTTCTTTATCTAAATCATGTGACACCCTCATCACCTTACTCTTTTCTATGTTCACTTTCAACTTTCTACCTTTACACACATTCCCAAACTCATCCACTAACCTTTGCAATTTTTCTTTAGAATCTCCCATAAGCACAGTATCATCAGCAAAAAGCAACTGTGTCAATTCCCATTTTGAATTTGATTCCCCAAAATTTAATCCCACCCCTCTCCCGAACACCCTAGCATTTACTTCCTTTACAACCCCATCTATAAATATATTAAACAAACATGGTGACATTACACATCCCTGTCTAAGACGTACTTTTACCGGGAAGTAGTCCCCCCTCTCTTCTACACACCCCAAAACCTGAGCCTCACTATCCTCAAAAAAAACTCTTTACAGCATCTAATAACTTACCACCTATTCCATATACTTGCAACATCTGCCACATTGCCCTCTATCCACTCTATCATATGCTTTTCTAAATCCAAAAAATGCAATAAAAACTTCCCTACCTTTATCTAAATACTGTTCACATATATGCTTCAATGTAAACACTTGATCTACACATCCCCTACCCACTCTGAAACCCCCTTGCTCATCCGCAATCCTACATTCTGTCTTAAACCCCTATTCTTTCAATTATAACCCTACCGTTTCACTTTTCCTGGATACTCAGTAAACTTATTCCTCTATAATTTTACAGTCTCTTTTGTCCCCTTTCCCTTTATATAAAGGGACTATACATGCTTTCCGCCAATCCCTAGGTACCTTTCCCCCCTTTCATACATTTATTAAACAAAAGTACCAACCACTCCAACACTATATCCCCCCTGCTTTTAACATTTCTGTCATGATCCCATCAGTTCCAGCTGCTTTACCCCTTTTCATTTTTTCGTAATGCCTCACGTCCCCCCCACACTTACATTCTGCTCTTCTTCACTCCTAAAAGATGGTATACCTCCCTGACCAGTGCATGAAATTACTGCCTCTGTTTCTTCCTTAACATTTAAAAAATTCCTCAAAATATTCTCGCCATCTACCTAATTCCTCCATCTCCCCCTCTACTAACTCCCTACTCTGTTTTTAACTGACAAATCCATACTTTCCCTAGGCTTTCTTAACTTGTTTAAACTCACTCCAAAATTTTTTCTTATTTTCATTAAAATTTCTTGACAGTGCCTCTCCCACTCTATCATCTGCTCTCCTTTTGCCACTCTCTCACCACTCTCTTTACCTTTCCATATACCTCTGCTCTTCTTATAAACACTTCTGCTTTGTAAAAACCTCTCATAAGCTACCTTTTTCTCTTTTATCACACCCTTTACTTCATCATTCCACTAATCACTCCTCTTTCCTCCTGCCCCCACCCTCCTATAACCACACACTTCTGCCCCACATTCTAATACTGCATTTTTAAAACTATTCCAACCCTCTTCAACCCCCCCACTACTCATCTTTGCACTAGCCCACCTTTCTGCCAATAGTCGCTTATATCTCACCCGTACATGTACATGTACATGTACAAGCATATATATGCACCCACCCACCTGGGTTTCCTTCTATTTTCTTACTAGTTCTTGTTCTTGTTATTTCCTCTCATCTCCATGGGGAAATGGAACAGAATTTTTCATCCATAAGCCATGTGTGTTATAAAAGGCAACTAAAATGCAGGGAGCAAGGGGCTAGTAACCCAATGTCCTATATACATTACTAATGGGCCACCCTGCCTCGGTGGGATAAGACCAGTTTGTTAAAAGAACATCAGTTTTACAGAAGAGCTGTTAACCTACCTCTACCCCCCCCCCCCAGGCTGCGACCCACAACAGTCAACTAACACGAGGTACCTACTTACTACTAGGTGAAAAGGGGCAGCAAGTGAAAGGAAACATGCCCACCATTTCCACCCATGCCAGGGATCAAACCACAGATACTCAGTATGTGAGAAGTGTGCTCTATCAACTGAGCCACAGGACACTTAATATGAAAGGTTTCTAACAAGGATAAATATGTTCACGAATGAATTCATTCTTGCGATTCCAGTTGGTACTATAATTACAGCACGTTAGCAAGTTACACAGAATCCCTCATTTTTTTTTTACCATATTGGCCATCTTCCACCAAGGCAGGATAACAAAAAAAAAAAAAATGCTCATCACTCGTTCAAGAGCTGTTTGCCAGAGGTGCAGACAATTCAAATGACAAGCTGAACTATAACATCCCCTCCCACCCCTCCCTCAGAATGCTGGAACTGGGGGAGGGGGGGGGATGATGTTACAGTTTGGATTGTCATTTGAATTATAATGTTCGCCTACTTCTGGCAAGACAGCTATTGAATAAGTGATGTTGAATGTTTAGTTTCTTAAGATTAGGAGAGAGCTGATGTAAAAAAAAATATATATATATATATTATATATATATAAATATATATATATAATATATATATAGGGGGTGGGATTAAATTATGGGGAATCAAATTCAAAATGGGAATTGACACAGTTACTTTTTGCTGATGATACTGTGCTTATGGGAGATTCTAAAGAAAAATTGCAAAGGTTAGTGGATGAGTTTGGGAATGTGTGTAAAGGTAGAAAGTTGAAAGTGAACATAGAAAAGAGTAAGGTGATGGGGGGTGTCAAATGATTTAGATAAAGAAAAATTGGATATCAAATTGGGGAGGAGGAGTATGGAAGAAGTGAATGTTTTCAGATACTTGGGAGTTGACGTGTCGGCGGATGGTTTTTATGAAGGATGAGGTTAATCATAGAATTGATGAGGAAAAAAGGTGAGTGGTGCGTTGAGGTATATGTGGAGTCAAAAAACGTTATCTATGGAGGCAAAGAAGGGAATGTATGAAAGTATAGTAGTACCAACACTCTTATATGGGTGTGAAGCTTGGGTGGTAAATGCAGCAGCGAGGAGACGGTTGGAGGCAGCGGAGATGTCCTGTTTAAGGGCAATGTGTGGTGTAAATATTATGCAGAAAATTCGGAGTGTGGAAATTAGGAGAAGGTGTGGGGTTAATAAAAGTATTAGTCAGAGGGCAGAAGAGGGGTTGTTGAGGTGGTTTGGTCATTTAGAGAGAATGGATCACAGTAGAATGACATGGAAAGCATATAAATCTATAGGGGAAGGAAGGCGGGGTAGGGGTCGTCCTCGAAAGGGTTGGAGAGGGGGTTTAAAGGAGGTTTTGTGGGTAAGGGGCTTTGGACTTCCAGCAACGTGCGTGAGCGTGTTAGATAGGAGTGAATGGAGACGAATGGTACTTGGGACCTGACGATCTTTGGAGTGTGAGCAGGGTAATATTTAGTGAAGGGATTAGGGAAAACCGGTTTATTTTCATATAGTCGGACTTGAGTCCTGGAAATGGGAAGTACAATGCTGCACTTTAAAGGAGGGTTTGGGATTTTGGCAGTTTGGAGGGATATGTTGTGTATCTTTATTTTGTTTATGCTTCTAGACTGTTGTATTCTGAGCACCTCTGCAAAAACAGTGATAATGTGCGGTGTGGTGAAAGTGTGATGATGATGAAAGTATTTTCTTTTTGGGGATTTTCTTTCTTTTTTGGGTCACCTGCCTCGGTGGGAGACGGCCGACTTGTTGGAAAAAAAAAAAAAAAATATATATTTTATATATATTCTTTTCTTTCAAACATCGGCCGTATCCCACCAAGGCAGGGTGGCCCAAAAGGAAAAAACGAAAGTTTCTCCTTTTACATTTAGTAATATATACAGGAGAAGGGGTTACTAGCCCCTTGCCCCTGGCATTTTAGTTGCCTCTTACAACACGCATGGCTTACGGAGGAAGAATTCTGTTCCACTTCCCCCCTGGAGGATATATATTTATATATATATATATATACTTCTACTTACACTTAGGTCACACTACACATACATGTACACATTTATTTATACACACTCATCTGAGTTTTCTTTGATTTTATCTTAATAGTTCTTGGTCTTATTAATTTTCCTTTTAAATCCATGGGGAAGTGGATAAGAATCTTTCCTCCGTAAGCCCTGCGTGTTGTAAAAGTTTAACTAAAATGCCGGGAACAAGGGCTAGTAACCCCTTTTCCTGTAAAGATTACTAAAAGAATAAGAAGAAGAAAATTGGGCAAAGTGGGAAGTCTGAATGTGCGTGGATGTTGTGCAGATGATAAGAAAGAGATGATTGTGGATGTTATGAATGAGAAGAAGCTGGATGTCCTGGCTTTAAGTGAAACAAAGCTGAAGGGGGTGGAGAGTTTCAGTGGAGAGGAATAAATGGGATTAGGTCAGGGGTTTCAAATAGAGTTAGAGCTAAAAAAGGAGTAGCAATAATGTTGAAGGTAAGCTATGGCGGGAAAAAGAGGGCTATAAAGTATTAAATTCGGGGTTTAGTGGATAAATAAAGATTGGATGTAAAAAAGGGGGTTTTAATAAGGTTTTTGCACCGGGAGAAGAAGAAGTGTAGAGGAGAAAGAGTTTTGGGAAAGTTGATGAATGGGGGGAGTTTTGAATCAAGTGTGAGAGAATGGGGGGGGGTTTTTAAATTTAAAAGGGGGGTAAAAATGTTATGGAGGGAGGTGGGAAAATTTGGGGGTGCCAGGGTAATGAAAAGGGGGGGCCTTTAATTAGCATGTGTAAAAGAAATTGGTAAAAGTAATACATATTTTTGAAAAAAGGAAAAAAAAATATAAAGGATGATTGCACGTATAAAAAGTAGTTTATTAGTTTATGTATTGGGGGAAAAAAGGGTTTGATGGGTGGCTCCGGATGTAATGTTTATAGGGGGGCAACTATATATCGGATCATTTTTAGTTTAGCTACAGTTAGAGAAAAGGGGTAGATGGGAAAAGAGGAAGGTGGCAACAAAAGTAAGGGGGGAAGTGAAAGGTAAAAACAAGGGAGGGGAAGTTCGGGGGAATAAAAGCACTATTGGCAAAAAGGTGGGTAGTGCAAAGAGGGTAGTGGGGGGGTTAAAGGGGGTTTGGGAATAGTTTTAAAAAAATCTTTAAAAGTGGGGCAAAAGTTTGTGGTTAAGGAGGGTGGGGCAGGAGGAAAGAGGGTGATTGGGGGAATGATAAAGAAAAGGGTGTGATAAAAGAGAAAAAGGGTTAGCTTTAAAGGGGTTTTTTTACAAAGCGAAGTGTTATAAAAAGAGCAGAGTATATGGGAGTAAAAGAAAGGTAAAGAGAGGGGTGAGAGAGGCAAAAGGAGGCAGATGATAGAGTGGGGAGGCACTGCAAGAAATTTTAATGAAAAAAAGGAAAAAAATTTTTGGGATGAGTTAAAAAAGTTAAAAGCCTAGGGAAAATAGGGGATTTGTCATTTAAAAACGAGTAGGGGAGTTAGTAGTGGGGGAGGGAGGTTTTGGGGTAGGGGGGGAATATTTTGAGGAACTTTAAAATGTTAAGGAAAAGAAAGGGAGGCAGTAATTCATGCACGGTCGGGGAGGTAACCATCTTTTAGGGGAAAAAGGCAGAATGTAAGTGGGGGGGGAGGTAGTGAGGCTTTAGAAAAATGAAAGGGTTAAGCAGTGGAATGATGGATCATGACAAAAAATTTTAAAAAAGGGGGGGGGGATATATTTTGGAGTGGTTGGGATTTTTGTTTAAAAAATGTATGAAAGAGGGGAAGGTCCCTAGGGTTGGCAGAGGATGTATAGCCCCTTTTTAATAAAGGGAAAGGGGACAAAGAGACTGAAAAAATTATAGAGGAATAAGCTTTTCTGAGTATACCGGAAAAATGTTCGGTTTTGGGTTAAATTGAAAAAATTAGAGGGAAGACGGAATGTAGGATTGCGGATGGCAAAGGGGGTTTTTGGTGGGTAGGGGGTGTGAGATCAGGGGGTTTTCATGAGCATAATGTTAACGTATTTAGTAAAGATAGGGAAGTTTTTATTTCATTATGGATTTTAAAAAGGGATATTAGAGTGGATAGAGGGCAATGGCAGGGTGTTGCAAATTATGGAAAAAGGGGGGGGTAAATTATTTAAAAGCTTAAGAGTTTTTTTGAGGTGGAGGTAGGTTAGGGGGTGTTGAAAAGGGGGGAAAACACTTCCCCGGGAAAATAGGGCTTAGACGGGATGTTAATGCAATGGTTGTTTAAAAATATTTATTTGGGGGGGTTTTAAAGGAAGTAAATGCTAGGGTTTTTGGGAGGGGTGGGATTAAATTAGGGGGAATCAAAATTTAAAATGGGAAATTTACACAGTTACTTTTGCTGAGATATGTGCTTTTGGGAGTCTAAAAAAAAAATTGCAAGGTTAGTGGAAAAAGTTTGGGAATGTGTGTAAAGGGAGAAAATTGAAAGTGAAAAAAAGAAAAGAGTAAGGGTGAGGGTGTCAAATGATTTAGATAAAGAAAAAATTTGGGTTCAAATTGGGGGGGGGGTATGGAAAAAAGTAAAGTTTTCAGATACTTGGGATTGAGTTTTTCGGGGGATGGATTTATGAAGGATGAGGTAATCTAGAATTTATGAGGGAAAAAAAAGTTAGTGGGCGTTGAGGTTAGTGGAGTCAAAAAACGTTTATCTAGGGGGCAAAGAAGGGAATTTATAAAGTATAGTAGACCAACATTTTTAAAAGGTTGGGAAACTGGGGGGTAAATGCGCACGAGGAGACGGTTGGGGGGCGGAGAGTCCGTTTAAGGGGAATGTGTGTGTAAATTTTTTTATGCAGAAAATTCGGGAGTGTGGGGAAAATTTGGAGAAGGTGTGGGGTTAATAAAAGTATTTTCGAGGGGAGAAGAGGGGTTTTTGAGGTGGGTTTGGTTTTGAGAGAATGGTCACAAATAGAATGACAGGAAAAAATATAAATCTATAGGGGAAGGCGGGGTAAGGGGGGTCCCGAAAGGGTTGGGGGGGGGGTTAAAGGGGGTTTTGTGGGTAAGGGGGTTGGATTCCCGCAAAACGGCTGGCGTTTAGATAGGGTGAATGGAGACAATGGCTTGGGGCCCGACACGTTTTGGGGGGTGAGCAGGGTAAAATTTAGTGAAAGGGATTCAGGGAAACCCGGGTTTTTTTCATATAGTCGGGCTTGAGTCCTGGGAAAAGGAATACAATGCCTCACTTTAAAGGAGGGGGTTTGGGTATTGGCAGTTTGGGGGATATGTTGTGTATCTTTATATTTTGTTCTAGATGTTGTATTTGAGACCCCCTGCAAAAAAAAGTGATAATGGCGAGTGTGGTGAAAGTGTTTTTAATTTATGAGAAAATATTTTCTTTTTGGGGGGTTTTCTTTCTTTTTTTTTGGTCACCCTGCCTCGGGGGGAGCGGCCCCCACTTTTTGAAAAAAAAAAAAAAAAAAAAAAAAATATATATATATATATATTATATATATATATATATATAATTATATATATATATATAGATATATATATATATATTATATATATATATATAATATTATATATATATATATATATTATATATATATATATATATATATATAATATATATATATATATATATATATATATATATATATATATATATAATATATATATATATATATTATATATATTATTTTCATATAGTCGGACTTGAGTCCTGGGAAATGGGAAGTACAATGCCTGCACTTTAAAGGAGGGGTTTGGGTTATTGGCAGTTTGGAGGGATATGTTGTGTATCTCTATACGTATATGCTTCTAAACTGTTATATTCTGAGCACCTCTGCAAAAGCAGTGATTATGTGTGTGAGTGTGTGTGAAAGTGTTGAATGATGATGAAAGTATTTTCTTTTTGGGGATTTTCTTTCTTTTTTGGGTCACCTGCTTCGGTGGGAGACGACCGACTTGTTGAAGAAAAAAAAAAAAAAAAAAAAAAAAAAATAATATATATATATATATATATATAATATATATATATATATATATATTTAACTTAAAAGATAAATGAAATGTTACAATAAACCAACGATGATTAGCATTGCACACTCCTGAAAGTTACTTTACTAGAATTTAAAATTAACACTGGTCTCCTCTCAGAGATTCAAACTCTAGGGCACTGAATTATCTGACCAGAATAAATAAAGATATAAAAATAAAACTACACCTACCATCCGACTTACGACCTGCTCGACTTACGGCCACTCGACTTACGACCGTGTTTTTTATGCCAAATTTCTGGGAAATAAACAACAATTTGTGTTGTACACAGTGTTTATCCTAAACCTTACAATATAAAATACAGTACTAACAACATAAAAAGTAAAGTAAAACATGAAATACCAAAATAAAACAATAAAATAAAGTCATTACAAAAATGTTTTGTTGACATTCAGTAGTAAAGTTCGACTTACGACCATTTTGACTTACGGCCGGTTTCTCGGAACCGAACTCGGTCGTAAGTCGGATGGTAGGTGTATTTCTTTGCTAAGGTTACAATCTGTGTTTACATTTTATAATTTGATTGGAACAAAGAAAGCCACTATCATGCCGAGGCATTTCAGGCAGACTTAACCTAATACTTATAGTCTACTTAAGTGTAGACAGGTGAAGAGTGGTAGACTACTCCATTATTAATATGAGGTAGTACAATTCATGATACAATTATATATTTTTAAGTTTATAATTAAGTTTGTTTAATATTAATAACCATATAGTAATTTACAGCCTAGGGATTGGATTGGCAGAGAGCATGTATAGTCCCTTTATATAAAGGGAAAGGGGACAAAAGAGATTGTAAAAATTATAGAGGAATAAGTTTACTGAGTATACCAGGAAAAGTGTACAGTAGGGTTATAATTGAAAGAATTAGAGATAAGACAGAATGTAGGATTGCAGATGAGCAAGGCAGTTTCAGAGTGGGTAGGGGATGTGTAGATCAAGTGTTTACATTGAAGCATATATGTGAACAGTATTTAGATAAAGGTAGGGAAGTTTTTATTGCATTTATGGATTTAGAAAAGGCATATGATAGAGTGGATAGAGGAGCAATGTGGCAGATGTTGCAAGTACATGGAATAGGTGGTAAGTTACTAAATGCTGTAAAGAGCTTTTATGAGGATAGTGAGGCTCAAGTTAGGGTGTGTAGAAGAGAGGGAGACTACTTCCCGGTAAAAGTAGGTCTTAGACAGGGATGTGTAATGTCACCATGGTTGTTTAATATATTTATAGATGGGGTTGTAAAGGAAGTAAATGCTAGGGTGTTCGGGAGAGGGGTGGGATTAAATTTTGGGGAATCAAATTCAAAATGGGAATTGACACAGTTACTTCTTGCTGATGAAACTGTGCTTATGGGAGATTCTAAAGAAAAATTGCAAAGGTTAGTGGATGAGTTTGGGAATGTGTGTAAAGGTAGAAAGTTGAAAGTGAACATAGAAAAGAGTAAGATGATGAGGGTATCAAATGAGTTAGATAAAGAAAAATTGGATATCAAATTGGGGAGGGGGAGTATGGAAGAAGTGAATGTTTTCAGATACTTGGGAGTTGACGTGTCGGCGGATGGATTTATGAAGGATGAGGTTAATCATAGAATTGATGAGGAAAAAAAGATGAGTGGTGCGTTGAGGTATATGTGGAGTCAAAAAACGTTATCTATGGAGGCAAAGAAGGGAATGTATGAAAGTATAGTAGTACCAACACTCTTATATGGATGTGAAGCTTGGGTGGTAAATGCAGCAGCGAGGAGATGGTTGGAGGCAGTGGAGATGTCCTGTCTAAGGGCAATGTGTGGTGTAAATATTACGCAGAAAATTCGGAGTGTGGAAATTAGGAAAAGGTGTGGAGTTAATAAAAGTATTAGTCAGAGGGCAGAAGAGGGGTTGTTGAGGTGGTTTGGTCATTTAGAGAAAATGGATCAAAGTAGAATGACATGGAAAGCATATAAATCTATAGGGGAAGGAAGGCGGGGTAGGGGTCATCCTTGAAAGGGTTGGAGAGAGGGGGTAAAGGAGGTTTTGTGGGCGAGGGGCTTGGACTTCCAGCAAGCGTGCGTGAGCGTGTTAGATAGGAGTGAATGGAGACGAATGGTACTTGGGACCTGACGATCTGTTGGAGTGTGAGCAGGGTAATATTTAGCGAAGGGATTCAGGGAAACCGGTTATTTTCATATAGTCGGACTTGAGTTCTGGAAATGGAAAGTACAATGCCTGCACTTTAAAGAAGGGGTTTGGGATATTGGCAGTTTGGAGGGATATGTTGTATCTTTATACGTACATGCTTCTAAACTGTTGTATTCTGAGCACCTCTGCAAAAACAGTGATAATGTGTGAGTGTGGTGAAAGTGTTGAATGATGATGAAAGTATTTTCTTTTTGGGGATTTTCTTTCTTTTTTGGGTCACCCTACCTCAGTGGGAGACGGCCGACTTGTTGAAAAAAAAAAAAATATGATATTAAAAGCATCCTCACCTGACAGAAGCAGCTTCCATGTCAATCACTGCAGAAAGGAGGAGAGAGATCAATCTGGTGATCTCGGATCCAGAGAACTCCTAGTAAAATGTATATTAATGAAAGTTTCAAAATACTACCCCTACATTAAATAGGCAAACAATACATTAGACAAACTTACATAAATAGCTAAAACATTTTAAAATTAAATGCTCTTGATATTTTACTAATATGATGAAAGAATTGAGATAAAAATTATAAAATTTTCATTAGGATTTTAACCCTTTGACTGTTTACGCCGTATAAATACGTCTTACGAGCCACTGTTTCTGACGTATATACACTCAATAATTCTAGCGGCTTCAAATCAAGTGTGAGAAAGCCGGTAGGCCCACATGTGAGAGAATGGGTCTGTGTGGTCTGTGTGCACCACATAAAAAAAATCCTGCAGCACACAGTGCGTAATGAGAAAAAAAACAACTCTGATCATTTTTTTTTGGATTAAAACGCCAACTTTGAGGTGTATTTTCGTATAGTATTTATCGTTGTATTTGCGATTTCATGGTCTAAGGTGATAAAATGGAAAACATATTACAGAAATAGAGATGGTTTTCATTACTTTGACGATGAAAACGACCTTGAAACTGAGCTCAAAGTAGCGGAAATGTTCGATTTTTACCAATGTTCAGGAGTAAACAAATCACACCACACGTCCAATACACGTCAACTGGGGAGTCTAATATTCTTTCACTAGTGCACTGATATTATTTATACCATTTTTACAATAATGCAATAGTCTGCATAACAGTAAATTTTGTATTTTTTTGTATGAATAAAAAATCAAAATAGAAAGCAATAATAATATAAGAGGGGCCTAGAGATGTGACTAATGAACAGAGGATATGTTATTTTAGTGCCAAGAATGTCTACCTTGTTTATTCCGGACCCTATTTTGAAATTGGCATCTTTTTTATTTTGCGTGAAATTGGCCAAATTGCCAATTTCTGACCACCATATTGGGTAGTCCAAATTAGTAAATGGGAGGTTTCTTGTACTTAGCTGATAGATAAAATGGAGTTCTAAAGAAATAGCTATGAGTTTGGTCAACTGGAACAATGGAATTGGCTGAAAATAGGGCTCAAAGTCGGCGAAATCGCCGATACGCATATGTCGCCGAGACTGCTAACTTTGCGGGAGCGTAATTCCATGAGTTTTTGACCAAATTTCGAACTTTTGGTGTCATTACCATCGGGAAAAGATTCTCTATCATTTCATAATTAAAAATAATTTTTTTTTTTTTCAAAAATTTATCGACATAGAATGACAGTTTCAGAAAGGGGCCTGAAACTGTCATTCTATGTTGCTCAATTTTTGAAAAAAAAAATTATTTTTTCTTATGAAATGATAGAGAATCTTTTCCCGATGGTAATGACACCAAAAGTTCTAAATTTGGTTGAAAACTCATGGAATTATGCTCCTGCGAAGTTAGAGGTCTCGGCGGCATATGCGTATCGGCGATTTCGCCGACTTTGAGCCCTATTTACAGCCAATTCCATTGTTCCAGTTGACCAAACTCATCGCTATTTCTTTAGAACTCCATTTTATCTATCAGCTAAGTACAAGAAACCTCCCATTTACTAATTTGGACTACCCAATATGGTGGTCAGAAATTGGCAATTTGGCCAATTTCACGCAAACTAAAAAAGATGCCAATTTCAAAATAGGGTCCAGAATAAACAAGGTAGACATTCGTGGCACTAAAATAACATATGCTCTGTTCATTAGTCACATCTCTAGGCCCCTCTTATATTATTATTGCTTTCTATTTTGATTTTTTATTCATACAAAAAAAATACAAAATTTACTGTTATGCAGACTACTGCATTATTGTAAAAATGGTATAAATAATATCAGTGCACTACTGAAAGAATATTAGACTCCCCAGTTGACGTGTATTGGACGTGTGGTGTGATTTATTTATTCCTGAACATTGGTAAAAATCGAACATTTCCGCTACTTTGAGCTCAGTTTCAAGGTCGTTTTCATCGTCAAAGTAATGAAAATCATCTCTATTTCTGTAATATGTTTTCCATTTTATCACCTAAGACCATGAAAACGCGAATACAACGATAAATATTTTACGAAAATACACCTCAAAGTCGGCGTTTTATTCCAAAAAAACGATCAGTTTTTTTTTTTCTCATTACGCAATGTGTGCTGCAGGATTTTTTTTAAGTGGTGCACACTGACCACACAGACCCATTCTCTCACATGTGGGCCTACCAGCTTTCTCCCGCTTGATTTGAAGCCGCTAGAATTATTGAGTATATATACGTCAGAAACATTGGCTCGTAAGACGTATTTATACGTCGAAAACAGTCAAAGGGTTAACATGAATCCCAACAGTATATTAAACATAACAATCACAGTACTTAACCCTTAAACTGTCCAAACAAATTTACGTTCACATACATAGTGCTCCAAAAGTAGATCTACATTTTTTTACATATTTTCATATAAAACAAAAAAAAAGTACATCAAAGTTTTATTTACACGTTTTCAAATGTAAAAAAAAAAAAAAAGAAGATCTATGTTTTTTTACATACTTTCAAATGTTGAAAAAACGTAGATCTACATTTGGACAGTTTAAGGGTTAATACAGTGTAGTGTATTATACAACCTGTTAACAGTATGCATTCTGGTCACTATAATGTTTAAAATTACCTGAAAAGGCTAATATTTTTATTACAAAAAATGTAGATTACACTTCATGATGCGCTTAACCCATGTGGGCGAGTCAATGCAATGTATGATAGAATCATGATCATCCTTCTGCTGACTGCAAAGCAATTTCCAATCAGTCCAGTTGCTCAATGCCCTTTATTTAAAGATTAATTCTAGTGTAGAATACATATCTGATTTATCACTGAAGATTTAATGCAAACACTAAGTTTATACTTAACATAAACTTGTAAAATTCTATGCCATGCTTTGTACTTAAAAAATAAACATGTAACCAAGGAAATAAGCTTTGGCTAAAATACTCACAGAATTCTCAACAGCACAGTGGACATGCTTGATCAAGCTTCCTAGGAGGACACGGTATAAAAGTCCATCAGACTGTGGATTTTTTAACCCTCTCTCCACTGCCTTCTCTGTATTACTATGAAATAAAAAAAATAAATGACAGTAAAAATCATAATCCTTTTGAGTAATGGTAAATACTGTACATTAATTTTATTGAGAATGGTACTCAAATTATTTTTTTTTGTCAGGAAGTGCATATGTGTTATGGAACACAATAGGGTAACTAAATGAGTTATCCCGTGTTTTATCCCCATGTATTTCATAACACAATTTAATGAACCTGTCTAAAAAATAAAATCCTTTCCATTTCTTTTTCCTCTTATTTATTTTCTTTCTTTTCCCCTCTTCCTATTCAGCATCAAGCCCTTCTATCTTTACCAAAAATATAAGAGAACTGTGAAGAATTTACTAAGAAAATACTTAAAGCTCCTTAGAATAAATAAGGTTACTTAAAAGCACTTACAAGCCTTAAAACTGCTTATTTCAAAACAAATTCAAACAACAAAACTTCAGAACTAAGAGTCCTGACACTAACTTAAAACCTCGAAAAGCAGAGTGAGCAAGTTACACTTCCCAAACATGTTCAATATATAGGAAGCTTTATTTTATGAGCATAAATTAGTATTTCAAGTTTAAAGTCTATTCAAGAAAACATTCTTAAGTTAATATGCATAAAACAAGATAACATAACTATATTATAAATACATTTTGCACCGTTTTACACATTTTTACATCATTTTATATTTTACTGGTTTTTCATTTAACTTGGGAGATCACATAGAGTTAGTCTTTAAATAATTATAAAAATATAAATGCTGAACATAAAAAATGTACTTCTATAAAATCAGTTAATGAATACTTACATCTTAGTTATTCTAAAGACATTTTCAAATAGTATTTCTGATGCAGAATCTACAGCCTCATTGACTAAACGTTTAGCAACCTTGACCCATTTATGCTGATTTTTCATCTGTTAATAGATTACATGAAATAATTAGCAATGACATCACTATTTTAAAGTGTCTAGGCATACAAGTGCTACTGTAATTCACTGCATCTTTACACAACTGAAGATATATTTCAAAAAAGAGCAATCACTTTCATTATTCACCAACCTGAGAGAGGATGATTAAATAAGAGTTAGGGACAAAGTAATTAAGTAAAAGCCACAGTACAGGTGCAGCCGAACTAAGATCAAGATCACTACAAAAAGAAAATGTGGCTCGAGTTATTAATATTAGAATGAAAATAATACAATAACTAATAAAATAACTGTACAAGTCTTGTATTAAAGATCCAGCATTGTCACAGTTAATACTCCAATACGAACTGTCTTAGCATGCATTCCACAACAGTCTACCCCGTTTTTGACAGTAATGACTCAAAACAATTACGTATTCTCTTGCTTGACTCAACATTCTCAGATATTCAGCTAGCATATTCCAAAATTTCATTCATCTCAAAATAAACAAAATTATTTTTCACTTCTTGTAACCCAAACACACACACCTATTACTCACTTCTTGTAACCATTTTTTATTTTTTTTTAATTAAGCATTTATATTGTACCAATCTTTTCCTGCAATTGTTCATTTACCATTACCACTATGCCTTTCTTCAACTCATTTTTAAACTTCCTCCTACTCAAATTTTCTCTTCCCTCTTAACTCGGTGTTGTTCAGTGTTAGGTTATCTATTTTCCATTCATTCATAACATCAACCAATCCTACCTAAGTCATATTATATTCTCACCTATTCAAACAAACTATCTTTAAAATTTTCTTCGTTTCATTCTTAAGTGTGTGCAGATAAGAAATCCCTTGTTCTAGGTATTTTAGTTACTTCCTATGATACACATGGTTATAAAGAAATGATTCTGTGCCAATGTCCTCAGAAAAGGGATAACATATACATGTACAGTATAATTAACACCCAACTTAACTACTTGTACACTTGACATTCATTTTACCAATAATGTCTTACTCTGCACCACTTAAAACCATGGCTAGCTTCCAGATAAATACTTACATGATTCTGGGACATATGATTTTTTAGTAGCTTCTTCAACTGCCTCACAGGTAAGCACCTGTGGCTTAACTCTCTTATTAGTTGATCCATCGTGCACGGCTGGAACTATCACCCTCAATAAAATGTTTCACATCTGTGAAATAAAAAATGTGTCATAAGGAAACCTTTCTGAATAAGACAAACAAAACTAACATTCTCATTTCAATTCTTCAAAAAGACATCAGCTAATTCTTTGCAGATAAAGCTTTGACTCTTAACTCAAAAAGTGTTTTGCATCTAGGCAAGCATTTTAAATATAATGTCCATTGTCATTGAATGAAATAAATCTGTCTCAGTATCTGTCAACACTAAAAAAAGGTCATGTGACCAGAGATTTACAAAAGTGTGAAGAGGTTTGTATTGAAGTTATAAATAGGAAAGAATTAAATTTCATTATGAAGAACTGCAAGAGAGAGATATGATTCCTACTAGTAGGTGGCTGTATTAACAAGTAAGTGCAGAACATCTACAAGATCAATTCAGTGAACTACAAGATAATGTATTTGAGCACAAATTTTTTGTTCAAAGTCATTACCCGACTTTACTGTAACCCATAAGGTTAATGCAACTTATAGTGTAGTTTCAAATTTAGGTTGGATAAGTACATGAGTGGGAGGGGTTGGATTTGAGTGGGACTTTCACATCAGAGCTTATTTCTTGGGTGTCATTGAAAATTGGGTTGGGCAAATGTTTTGTTAGTGAGATGAATTGTAAAGGACCTGCCTAGTATGGGCCAACAGGCCTCCTGCAGTGTGCCTCCTTTCTTATGTTCTTAAACATTATAGTTATTAGACCTCCCGATAATTAGGAAGGATTTTAGTCTAGTTTCACAGCTTCAGTTAATGATAGAAAAGGCTTAAATGCTGTTACTAAATTGATCTATTTAAACAGACAAGTAGAAGGTAATGAACACACATTAATTATAGACTATGAGCAAGCAGTAGATCTCTTAGAGACCTAGCAGGCAACACTCTTGCTTCACACAGTGTCCGTGGTTTGATCTCCAGCAAGGGTGGAAACAATGGGTATGTTTCCTTACACCTGCTGTCCAGTTCACCTAGCAAGCAAGTAGGTACCTGGGTGTTAGTCAACTGGTGTGGGTCACATCCTGGAGGACAAGATTGAGGACCCCAAAGGAAATAAGAAAAGACAGTCCCTCAATGATGCACCTGGGTGGCTAACCTTCCGGGGTTAAAAATCCAAACAAAAGCTTATCTCAAAATCGAACATATTTAACTTGATACACGAGTTAAGATATCTTAAGTCTCAACATAATTTTGTAGTTAAAATAAGATTTGGTGGGAATTTTAACCTGTAGGGTTTGCTACCCAGGATAACCCAAGAAAGTCAGTGTGTCATCAAGAACTGTCTTATTTCCATTGGGGCCCTTTAATTAATCTTGTCCACCCAGGATGCAACCCACACCAGTCAACTAACACCCAGGTACCTACTTACTGCTAGTGTTTACCTGGAGTTTACCTGGAGAGAGTTCTGGGGGTCAACGCCCCCGCAACCCGGTCTGTGACCAGGCCTCCTGGTGGATCAGAGCCTGATCAACCAGGCTGTTGCTGCTGGCTGCACGCAAACCAACGTATGAGCCACAGCCCGGCTGGTCAGGAACCGACTTTAGGTGCTTGTCCAGTGCCAGCTTGAAGACTGCCAGGGGTCTGTTGGTAATCCCCCTTATGTATGCTGGGAGGCAGTTGAACAGTCTCGGGCCCCTGACACTTATTGTATGGTCTTTTAACGTGCTAGTGACACCCCTGCTTTTCATTGGGGGGATGTTGCATCGTCTGCCAAGTCTTTTGCTTTCGTAGTGAGTGATTTTCGTGTGCAAGTTCGGTACTAGTCCCTCTAGGATTTTCCAGGTGTATATAATCATGTATCTCTCCCGCCTGCGTTCCAGGGAATACAGGTTCAGGAACCTCAAGCGCTCCCAGTAATTGAGGTGTTTTATCTCCGTTATGCGCGCCGTGAAGGTTCTCTGTACATTTTCTAGGTCAGCAATTTCACCTGCCTTGAAAGGTGCTGTTAGTGTGCAGCAATATTCCAGCCTAGATAGAACAAGTGACCTGAAGAGTGTCATCATGGGCTTGGCCTGCCTAGTTTTGAAGGTTCTCATTATCCATCCTGTCATTTTTCTAGCAGATGCGATTGATACAATGTTATGGTCTTTGAAGGTGAGATCCTCCGACATGATCACTCCCAGGTCTTTGACGTTGGTGTTTCGCTCTATTTTGTGGCCAGAATTTGTTTTGTACTCTGATGAAGATTTAATTTCCTCGTGTTTACCATATCTGAGTAACTGAAATTTCTCAACGTTGAACTTCATATTGTTTTCTGCAGCCCACTGAAAGATTCGGTTGATGTCCGCCTGGAGCCTTGCAGTGTCTGCAATGGAAGACACTGTCATGCAGATTCGGGTGTCATCTGCAAAGGAAGACACGGTGCTGTGGCTGATATCCTTGTCTATGTCGGATATGAGGATGAGGAACAAGATGGGAGCGAGTACTGTGCCTTGTGGAACAGAGCTTTTCACCGTAGCTGCCTCGGACTTTACTCTGTTGACGACTACTGTGTTCTGTTAGTGAGGAAATTATAGATCCATCGACCGACTTTTCCTGTTATTCCTTTAGCACGCATTTTGTGCGCTATTACGCCATGGTCACACTTGTCGAAGGCTTTTGCAAAGTCTGTATATATTACATCTGCATTCTTTTTATCTTCTAGTGCATTTAGGACCTTGTCGTAGTGATCCAATAGTTGAGACAGACAGGAGCGACCTGTTCTAAACCCATGTTGCCCTGGGTTGTGTAACTGATGGGTTTCTAGATGGGTGGTGATCTTGCTTCTTAGGACCCTTTCAAAGATTTTTATGATATGGGATGTTAGTGCTATCGGTCTGTAGTTCTTTGCTGTTGCTTTACTGCCCCCTTTGTGGAGTGGGGCTATGTCTGTTGTTTTTAGTAACTGTGGGACGACCCCGTGTCCATGCTCCCTCTCCATAGGATGGAAAAGGCTCGTGATAGGGGCTTCTTGCAGTTCTTGATGAACACGGAGTTCCATGAGTCTGGCCCTGGGGCAGAGTGCATGGGCATGTCATTTATCGCTTGTTCAAAGTCATTTGGCGTCAGGATAACATCGGATAGGCTTGTGTTAACCAAATTTTGTGGCTCTCTCATAAAAAAATTCATTTTGATCTTCGACTCTCAGTCTGGTTAGCGGCTTGCTAAAAACTGAGTCATATTGGAACTTGAGTAGCTCACTCATTTCCTTGCTGTCATCTGTGTAGGACCCATCTTGTTTAAGTAGGGGCCCAATACTGGATGTTGTTCTCGACTTTGATTTGGCATAGGAGAAGAATACTTTGGGTTTCTTTCGATTTCATTTATGGCTTTTAGTTCTTCCCGCGATTCCTGACTCCTATAAGATTCCTTTAGCTTGAGTTCGATGCTTGCTATTTCTCTGACCAGTGTCTCCCTACGCATTTCAGATATATTGACCTCTTTTAGCCGCTCTGTTTTTCTTTTCCGTCGCCTGTAAAGGGAGCGCCTGTCTCTTTCTATTTTACATCTACTCCTCCTTTTTCTTAGAGGAATAAGCCTTGTGCATACATCGAGTGCCACCAAGTTAATCTGTTCTAGGCATACGTTGGGGTCTGTGTTGCTTAGTATATCTTCCCAGCTTATATCGGTTAGGACTTGGTTTACTTGGTCCCACTTTATGTTTTTGTTATTGAAGTTGAATTTGGTGAATGCTCCCTCGTGACTAGTCTCATTATGTCGGTCTGGGGCTCCACGCATACATGTCTGAACCTCAATTATGTTGTGATCTGAGTATATTGTTTTTGATATGGTGACATTTCTTATCAGATCATCATTGTTAGTGAAGATGAGGTCTAGTGTAAGGAAACATGCCCAACATTTCCACCCATACCGGAGATTGAATCAGGGACATTCTGTGCCTGTGATCCCAACCTGGCCACTGAAGACTATGTATAATAATGATTAACAGTAGCTGATTAGGTTCCATGTAATATGCATTTTACAAGGGAAAATTAATTACAAAACTGTAGAGTGGAAATCTAAGATTATCATAAAGGGTATTTCTCTAGTTCTGAGATTAGAGTAGGGTTACAAGAATTAGTACAACTTAGTACCAGTACTAATCCTGATAAAGATAATGAACCTGCAATTACTAGTGCTAAATTTGCTTCAAAAATCACTGAATGTGGTGTAGCTGAAGCTACCTTACCTGTAGCTTATGTGATACTACATGGAACAAGACAAAGAAACACAGTTAATACCTTGTTCAATCAAGGCTCTCAAAAGACCTTTGTTAAATGGTCAAGGGTTTAAAGAGCCTAAATGAAACCTGTCTACATGAGAGGAAACTCATAATGACATTTAGGTCTATCCCTGACCACTGTTAAGATGTAGTGATAATGACAGTAATAATGACTATTTCAAATTAATGTACAAACATATGCAATAATTTGAAAGCTCCCAGTATGTGAAGGATGGACCAAAACACTAATATGCTGGCTGTTCTAACTGACGGTTATTTGTAATGGACTCTAGCCCTCAGGAAAGGTTCCTTGATGTTGGTGAGGGGCTCTTGATTTAGGGAATTGGATCTGTGCTCCAGTTCCCCGAATTAAACCTGAATGCCTTCCACATCCCCCCCAGGCGCTGTATAATCCTACGGGTTTAGCGCTTCCCCTTGATCATAATAATAATAATGTAATTGACTCTAGACAATGTATTGTGACTTTTTATTCTCTACTTGGATTGACAAAGCTCCCAGAGGTGAAACATTTCTTAATAAATGTTCTAATGTTGCACAAACATCTTAGTTGCATTATGTGGGTACATATGTGCCAAAGTTCCTGTTAACTCCGTGTTATCATTATCTTATCACATCTGGAAATATTAAAACAAAAATTGTGATCTTTTCTCAAAGTTCTTGACAGAAGGTTTTCAAAAATCCGAAAATAAATAAAAAAAAATTAACCAATACAAATATATTATAAAGCATGAATGTAATATTTACATATTGTCTATGGATAATATTCTAAATATTAATAGTTTAAAAAGCCAATGCAAATAAACAACGAATTATGACACGAGGTTCAAAATATTCAACAGCTGCAGCTAAAACGTTTTACAATAACCAAAAAGTGTGGTAATCTATATAACATGACCGTCTCACCACAAAATATGCAAGATAATGTCTTAAAATAGCCACAGAAACCATATTTAAAAACCTCAATTAAAGAGGTGTTGAAGTTGCAACAGTTCCATCACCTCTGTGTTAAAGGCGCAAATCTCTAAATACACACTATGTGTTACAAAAGATGGAGCCAAATATGCATCATTAACCAAGCAATGTGTGTGGAGGGAACATAGAGATGTAAGTCCCTCGCAAAATAACTAAAAATGACAAAAACTGGAAGTGAGTGTTCTCACAAGTGGTGTAAACAGCGCCTTGCCGCCTCTGGAGACTTACAGTGGTACCAATACTCTCCTTCCCTCACAACCCTCTTAAAATTATTTAAAAACCCTAATTAAAACCATTTTTATTCTTGTTATACATTAAATAGAGTAACTAAATAGTGATACTTAGTTTGAATTATCTCTTTAATACATTTAAGCTTGTCCCTGTTAGTTTAAAACAAGTTTGATGTGATGTTCTGGTTGAGAATAACAGCTGATCCCAAAACACGTTTTAATGTATTTTAGATTAAGAGAGAAAACCAAAATAAACAATTATGTAAACTTCATTTAGTCTATATATAAAGATGATTTTTATAGATTTGCTGCTTTCAATCTATAGCAGCTACAGTAGGTGGTCAGACCTCAAATAAAGCCAGCCCGTAATGCTATGCATATAAGTGGCTTTGGCATGCTGCTCTTACCTATATTTTTTTTGTACCTCTGTATGTATGCTAAAATTTCTAAATAAATAAATAAATAAATACAGCAATTAAGAATCGGAAGTGATAGTCTGAACATGCCAAAGCCAGTCCCAGTATAAGCCAGTTCAAGAAGCTAGTTAAAAGCTTCTTAATTAATGAATGAAATTACAGAAAAAAAAGAGAATGATTTCCTGTAGTACAGTTAACATTGGTGTTCCTGATACTGTAAGTCGATCCTCGTTATTATTCTTGTAAATAACCCAGTACACTATTTTTAATTGCAATTCTTTTTGCTGTAAGTGATTTTTACGCAGTTGAATTATTTAGCTGTTTTAATTGATCAAGTTATACTTATTGCTGATATATTTTGTGTTTTATAGCTAAACTTTAAATAATAAGATATTACAGGAACCCCAGTGGAAATAAGTGAGTTTGACTTTTTTTTTTTTTTTTTTTTTTTGGGGGGGGGGGGGTTTATCCAAGGTAATCTACACGTGTACTATATATACTTGCAGGGTGTTTCGGGGGGGGGTCACCCCCTCCCCCCCGCGGCTCGGTCCATGATCAGGCCTCGTGGTGGATCAGGGCCTGATCAACCAGGTCGTTACTGCTGGTCGCACGCCCGGCTAATTTAGGTGCCTGTCCAGCTCCCTCTAAATTTACATAATCTGCACTTATGTATTCCTCAAAGAAGGTTCCTTGATGCTGGTGAGGGGCTCTTGATCTAAGGAATTGGGTCTGTTCTCCGGTTCCCTAAATTTAACCTGAATACCTTCCACATCCCCGGCCCAGGCGCTGTATAATCCTACGGGTTTAGCGCTTCCCCGTTAATTATAATAATAATAATAATAATAATAATAATAATAATAATAATAATAATAATAATAATAATAATAATAATAATAATGGACTTATGTGTACCTGTACCTAAATAAACATACCTACTTACACTGGCCTTCTGCCACCAAAGTTGTCATTTCTAAATGCCAACAAAACATTCATTCCTGAAGACGAATTCCTTTCAGTATTAGCCTTAATTTTTCTCCTTTTTTTTTTTCTTGCTCCTACTTTTCGATTTTATTTCACTCACAACTCCAGAACCTCTCGTCCGATCAGATTCAAATTATGAACGAGACCCAGATTCTTGGAATTATTATTATTATTATAATCAAGGGGGAAGCGCTAAACCCGGAGGATTATACAGCGCCTGGGGGGGGGATATGTGGAAGGCATTCAGGCTTAATTCGGGGAACTGGAGCACAGATCCAATTCCCTAAATCAAGAGCCCCTCACCAACATCAAGGAACCTTCCTTGAGGGGTGATTCTTGGAAGACTTGGCATGTGATTCATGTTAAAGTTAATTTGAACTTTCGAGGATGGAGGGTGAAACCCAAGTATGTAGGTGGAGGGTGAAACCCAAGTATGTAGGTGGAGGGTGAAACCCAAGTATGTAGGTGGAGGTAAAACCCCAAAGTATGTAGGTGGAGGGTGAAACCCAAGTATGTAGGTGGAGGGTGAAACCCAAGTATGTAGGTGGAGGGTGAAACCCAAGTATGTAGGTGGAGGGTGAAACCCAAGTATGTAGGTGGAGGGTGAAACCCAAGTATGTAGGTGGAGGGTAAAACCCCCAAGTATGTAGGTGGGAGGGTGAAACCCAAGTATGCAGGTGGAGGGGGGAAACCCAAGTATGTAGGTGGAGGGTAAAAACCCCAAAGTATGTAGGTGGGGGGTGAAACCCAAGTATGTAGGTGGAGGGTGAAACCCAAGTATGTAGGTGGAGGGTGAAACCCAAGTATGTAGGTGGAGAGTGAAACCCAAGTATGTAGGTGGAGGGTGAAACCCAAGTATGTAGGTGGAGGGTGAAACCCAAGTATGTGGGGGGGGGAGGGTGAAACCAAGTATGCAGGTGGAGAGTGAAACCCAAGTATGTAGGTGGAGAGTGAAACCCAAGTATGTAGGTGGAGAGTGAAACCCAAGTATGTAGGTGGAGAGTGAAACCCAAGTATGCGGGGTGGAGAGTGAAACCCAAGTATGCAGGTGGAGAGGAAAACCCAATTTATGTAGGGTGGAGAGTGAAACCCAAGTATGCAGGTGGAGAGTGAAACCCAAGTATGTAGGTGGAGAGTGAAACCCAAGTATGCAGGTGGAGAGTGAAACCCAAGTATGCAGGTGGAGAGTGAAACCCAAGTATGCAGGTGGAGAGTGAAACCCAAGTATGTAGGTGGAGGGTGAAACCCAAGTATGTAGGTGGAGAGTTGATCATTTTATGTGTAAAACTGTGACATCTTGAGCCCAATTTAATCATAACAATAAAAATACATGTGCCTATATCTCCTGAATGGACTCAGTATTGGTTTAGAAAGACACGTAAGCAAACACTGGGACCTTGATCGCTTCTAACCTGGACTCAGACTGGACTGGACTGGACTCAGTATTCTCCTGAATGGTCTTCTGAATGGATTCAGTATTCTCCTGAATGGTCTTCTGAATGGATTCAGTATTCTCCTGAATGATCTTCTGAATGGATTCAGTATTCTCCTGAATGGTCTTCTGAGTGGATTCAGTATTCTCCTGAATGGTCTTCTGAATGGATTCAGTATTCTCCTGAATGGTCTTCTGAGTGGATTCAACATCTTATGACCAGGATATCATCCATTTGGATTAGTTTGTATAGGGGAAGCGATGAAATTTTTCTCAAATAGAAAAAAATCCGAAGCACAAAATCACTTTTTTTCCCTTAAGAGGATCGTAGAAAATTCTAAATCTTAATGCTCCTATCATCAATACTTTTTTTTTTCTGGCCCGAAGCTGAACTGGCAGAGGTTAAGAATATTTTGTGTAGTGGTAAAGGCATATATTCCATTATACCTGGAGAGGGTTTCGGGGTCATCGCCCCTCCCCCCGCGGCCCGGTCTGAGACCAGGCCTTGTGGTGGATCAGGGTCTGATCAATCAGGCTGTTACTGTTGGCCGCACGCAAACTGACGTACGAACCACAGCCCGGCTGGTCAGGTACTGACTTGGAGTCTTGCAGTGTCTTCGATGGATGACACTGTCATGGCAATTCGGGTGTCATCCGCAAAGGAAGGTCCGGAGCTATGATATATCTTTTTAAAGATTTTAGAAAATAATGGTACGTTAGAGATTGGTGTATTATTGTTGATTACAGTAAGGTTGTATTTGTGGATTGGGGTAACACGAACTAACAATAACTAACATTTACCTGGAGGGTGCATAAGGGCCTGATCAACAAGTTTGTTACTGCTAGTCGCACACAAACCAACGTACGAACCACACCCAAGTTAGTCGGGAACTATCGGTGGCCCGGTGGCCAAAGCTCCCGCTTCACAAAAGGAGGGCCCGGGTTCGATTCCCGGCGGGCGGAAACATTTCGACACGTTTCCTTACACCTGTTGTCCTGTTCACCTAGCAGCAAATAGGTACCTGGGTGTTAGTCGACTGGTGTGGGTCGCATCCTGGGGGACAAGATTAAGGACCCCAATGGAAATAAGTTAGACAGTCCTCGATGACGCACTGACTTTCTTGGGTTATCCTGGGTGGCTAACCCTCCGGGGTTAAAAATACGAACGAAATCTTATCTCTAGGTGACTATCCAGCTTCTTGTTATAATCATAACAATAAGTATAACCATAATCAAAATCATAACCATAATTTTGAAAGGGATGGTAAGCCAGCGGAAAGCCTCGGTCAGATGACCAAAAACTCCAGCTCCGGGTCATCATGTGACTTAGACCCGCGTCAGGAAACACTTGTTCTGATCCTGACAAACCTTACCTAACCTAACGAGCAAAAGCATCAAGTAGAGCTCATAGAGCTGAAGTGAAGTTATTAATCATGGGTGATTTCAACCACGAAGAAACATTGGAAGAGCTGGGATCCACAAGTGGGAATGGAAACATGAAGAACTAGGATGACGGAGGTAGTTAGGGAAAACTTTTATTAAATCGTTGAATCTCTCTTCTAGCTTCCTCTAACTCTGCCTTAACCTGAAGATACAGTTGCTTAAAGTTGAGGGAAGCCATCTTCACAATCTCAGCCAAGAACAGAGAGCTCACTAGGCACGTTTTCACACGCCACATGATACAGATCACCTCACCACTCGGCCTGCTGGCCCTGATGAACGAGGTACCGGTTGAGTGAAATTTTCTGAAACATGATTGACAACTATGCCAAATGCTTTTGTTATTAAAATAAATAACTGCTTGAAAATATACTACTCTCTCCAGAATTTTAGACATCATGTTGAGTATACTAACAAGTCTATAACTGCTTACTTCAACATATTTTTCTTGCTCGTTGTCCGATGCGTCTCTCCTACCGGATTGTACATTCTGTCCATTCATCTCACTTCCTCTCATATTTTAATTATTTTGCATATATTAGGATTGAATTCAAGTAGTTACTTTGATCATGTCCTGGAGGGATTGGTACCAAACCTGCACACGAAAATCACTCCATACGAAAGCAAAAGACTCGGCAGGAGATGCAACATTCCCCCGATGAAAAGCAGGGGCGCCACGAGTACACTGAGACAACACAATAAGTGTCCGGGGCCCAAGACTGTTCAGTTGCCTCCCAGCATACGTAAGGGGGATTACCAATAGACCCCTGGCTGTCTTCAAGAAGGCACGGGACAGGCACCTAAAGTCAGTACCTGACCAACCGGGCTGCGGTTCGTACGTCAGCTTGCGTGCGGCCAACAGTAACAGCTTGGTTGATCAGACCCTGATCCACCATGAGGCCTGGTCTCAGACTGGGCCGCGGGGGCGTTGACCCCCGAAACCCTCTCCAGGTAATGTCTGCACCTTGTTGAAGTCTTCTTAAAGTTTTCTCCTGTCTTCTGTGGTTGTTATCTCCATTATTTATCTTGTGCAGTGAAACATAGAATTCAGCTTCCACTTGTAAGTCATCTAACTATATCAGCAGCAGCAAGGGGCCAAGCACTGACCCTTGAGGAACTCGACTCGTCATCTGTGCCCACTCTAGAACCTTATTTCTTACCATAATGACATGCCTTCAATTCACCAGGCTCGATTGCCTTAGAAACCCAGTAAACCATTATTCTCCTAAATATTCGGCGTGTGTGTGTGTACTCACATCTTTGTGGTTGCAGGGGTCGACTCACAGCTCCTTGCTCCGCCTCTTTGCTGGTGTGTATGTGTGTGTGTGTGTGTTCTCACCCATTTGTACTCACATCTTTATGGTTGCAGGGTACGATGCACAGTTCCCGGCCCAGCCTCTTCGCTGATCGCTTGCATGTTCATATGCGTTTATGTGCGTGAATACATGCGTGTTGTAGTGTATTGTGACATAAGTTTACACGCAGTAGCGTAGGAATACCTCAATGAATTTTCCTGTCACTTAGCACCACGCCCACTAGACGTCTTCCAAGACACACCCCTCAAAGAGATACATTTTACAAAGCTGCGTTGCGTGTCTCCTCGTCAAGTCTGCGTGCGTTTAAGGATTGCTTGCTGTTGCCAGCCTCAGGAATGCGACAATCTACTCAATCCTCACAAGACTATATATTTTCTCCTCCTTAGTCTCCTTGTGGCCCGGTGGTCTGGTGGCTAAAGCTCCCGCTTCACACACGGAGGGCCCGGGTTCGATTCACGGCGGGTGGAAACATTTCGACACGTTTCCTTACACCTGTTGTCCTGTTCACCTAGCAGCAAATAGGTACCTGGGTGTTAGTCGACTGGTGTGGGTCGCATCCTGGGGGACAAGATTAAGGACCCCAATGGAAATAAATTAGACAGTCCTCGATGACGCACTGACTTTCTTGGGTTATCCTGGGTGGCTAACCCTCCGGGGTTAAAAATCCGAACGAAATCTTATCTTATCTTACTTCTTAAAATGAAGAATATAATTATAAACGTATGAACGAAAGCAACGATAAAATACGAAGATTTACATATCACATAAGTTAATATAGACTATACAAAGAAGACTTTCTTGGCCAGTTTTGGTTAATAATCATCATTTTCCATCATGTGTTTTAAAACTCCAGACATACTGGAACTCATATCCTGGGCAAAATGTCGGTGTGTAAGAAAACTCCGGATCTGCCTGAATTATCAGAGTATTGGAACAAAAGACATCAACACACTGTCGTGTTTCTAGTGATGTTTAACTTGAAGAATTATTACACTGGAGTCTTCACTCCATCACTTTTTTCTTTACAAAATGCAGATGTCTCCTTCTCCACATTCATTATTTACCTCAGTAACCATTTACACTCTCCATTATTATATTTCTGTCTTCCTTGGACAGATCTCTCCTTATACCAAAGATTTTTATTTTAATTATTTTTCTCAGCAACGTACATTTAAATTTCCAAATTTCCCTTACGTATGCCTCCCAGCATACATAAGGGGGATTACCAATAGACCCCTGGCTGTCTTCAAGCTGGCACTGGACAAGCACCTAAAGTCGGTACCTGACCAGCCGGGCTGTGGCTCGTACGTTGGATTGCGTGCAGCCAGCAGTAACAGCCTGGTTGATCAGGCTCTGATCCACCATGAGGCCTGGTCACAGACCGGGCCGCGGGGGCGTTGACCCCCGGAACTCTCTCCAGGTAAACTTCAGGTAACACTTTCAAGTCCTGCCTCCCTACCTGTAATTTTGTTGTAGATGAGATGTACTTGGCTGCCCACCGTTCATGGAATGCATGTAGAGCGATGACCCACAGAATGGGTATCACATGCCCTTTACGATCCTATTCCCGTATTCAGTCTAAAATAAAAAGTCTAACGTGAAATTTAAATCAAAATAGCAGGTTAGCTAGTACAAAAGATGTTGATTCATCAGAGTTAATCCATACTGCATTAGTGAGGGATTCATTTTATTAAATACTCTAGATAAAGCTCCTCCCTTCTTTCTTTCTCTCTCTCTCTCTATCTCTCTCTCTCTCTCTCTCTCTCTCTCTCTCTCTCTCTCTCTCTCTCTCTCTCTCTCTCTCTCTCTCTCTCTCTCTCTCTCACACACACACACACACTTTCTAGATATTGCTCCACGAAATACTTATTCACTTGGGCTCCTTTTCTTCTCCGTGACACCCCGGTGTTGCATAATGCTACCGATAGTTTCCGCATCTTAGCGGGTGGCGTGGGTACCGTGGGAGAATTTGGACGAGCGTGAGAATTTTGTAAGGATAGCGAGTATTTTTTAGATAACCGATTTAAAAAGTCGTTTTTTTCCACCCCCTGTTGGTGTTGAATGGTTGTGATGCCTTTATTAAATGGTGTCTTGATCTGAATGCTTATAGCTTTTTGTTAGGATTATTGCTCTGGTATTATTATTATTATTATTATTATTATTATTATTGACTCGCGAAGTCTTAATAACACTGTCGCCAACAAATCACAGAACTTAAGCTAAAACTCGCAGGTTCAGTGGTTAACGCATTGGCCTGTGAGTTTTAGGATTCACCTGCCAGGGGTTCAAGCCTCACCCGATCCGTGATTTATCATTATTGTTGTTGTTGCTGTTATTGTTTTTGTTGCTGTTGTTATCGTTGCTTTGTTATTATCATTACTGTTGTTATTACTGGTAGTAAAACTTTTTTATTCATATTAATCTCAGTAAAATGCACAATATATATGTTATTTATATACAGAGCCTGCGGATGTAAACTAAGGCTTACAATCTAACACTGAACTGTACTCCTTATAATGCAGGCGAGAAAGATACAGCATAATCTACAACGAGTGTTCCACGTAAATGAAAAAAGTTTGGCAGATTGTGCAATAAATATGCCTCGAATGAAATGAAGGGGTGAAGTGAGTTCCCTGAGAAAAAAGCTCAGTAAGTGTAAAAGGACCAAGACTCTTTAACTCTCCCTTCCTTCATGCTGAGAATTACCAACAAACCCCTAGTTGACTCTAAGAGGGAACGCGTCAAGTTCCTTTAGTCATTTCTTGATCAGCCAGGTTGTGGTGCATATGTTGGACTGTGAGCGGCGAGCACCAGCAGTCAAATTGATTAGGCCAGCAACCAGGAGGCCTGGCATGGCACTGACCCGCAGGGGCGGTGATTTCTAGAAGTGACTCCAAGTAACTTACATGTAATACCCTAATACCACCACCACCACCACCACCACCACCATCACCACCACACGCCATCACCACTACCACCACACACTACCAATAACACCACCACTGTGGCATGCTAAAAATATGTTACATTTTATTTGGCATATGTCATAACCACATAGGCATGACTCCTGACCGGTGAACCTGGTGCTAGGGGTTTAACGATCAGAGGCCCCTTCGTTATACCAGTACCTTGGTTCAACCAACCAATCACAAGGAAGCTCGCCAAAGCTGTGAAGCGATGTGGTACACTCGTGAAACAGCTTTGGCAGACTTACCTTTCCTGCTGGTCGTCACAGTTCTTAATGAGTCATATGCTTGCATTTGCCTCACTGTGCAAAGGTTATTTATGTTGTAAATATCAGCTTATTTTTGGGGAAGAAAATATATTAATTTATTATCTCCTGTCTTTTTGCTCGTTCCTGAGTGGTTATTGTGTTAGTCAGGTGTGCAGGCCATATCTACACCTATGTATGTAATAATCACCACCACCACACACACTGCCACTACCATCACTACCACCACTACCATCACTACCACTACTACTACTACTACCACTACCACCATTCACCACCACAACCACCACTCACCACTACACATCACAACCACCACTCACCACCACATGCCACAACCACCACTCACCACCGCATGTCACTACCACCACTCGCCACCCCGCGCCACAACCACACACCCTATCACCACATATCACCACTCACCACCACATGCCACCAACACCACCACCACACTCCACTATCACCACACACCCACCACTACCCATCCCCACACACCACCACCACTACCATCACCCACACCACCACACCGCCGCCCCCTCACCATTACACACCACCCCCACCACATGCCACTATCACCCCACCATCACCACACACTACCACTCACCGTCACACAAACCCCCACCCCCACTCACCATCACACGCTTCCACCACCACCACTCACCATCCAAAACCCACCACCACCACCACCACCACCACCACACCACTCACCATCACACACTACCACCTCCACCATTACTCAACATCACACATTACCACCACCACCATTACTCATCATCACAAAACCCCCCCCCCACCACAAAACACCACCACGCCCACCACCACCACACCACCACCACCACCACCACCCCCACTCACCATCACCACTACCACCCCCACCATTTTCTCAACATCACACATTACCCCCACCACCATTACTTTCATCACACACCCCCACCCACCACACACCACCACCACACACCACCACCATCACACCACCACCCTCACCATCACACACCACCCCCACCGTCACACTCCACCACCGCCACACACCCCCACCACCCCCACCGCCACACACCACCACCACCACCACCACACCACCCCACCACCACACACCACCATCACCACCGTCATACACCACCACCACCACGCACTACCAACTACCACACACCACCGCCAGTACACACCACCATCACCACCACTATACACCACACACACCACCACCATCACCACTATACACCACCACCACCACCACTATCAAACCCCTATACACCACACACCACCACCACCATCACCACTATACACTACACACCATCACCACTATACACCACACACCACCACCACCACCACTATACACCACACACCTCACGTAACATCACCAAGTAACTTTTATCACACCCAACAAAGCGTAACTCACCCAGGTACATATATATATACCAGCAAGACTCTCGCACCGACTGACAGACGCAAGGTTCACTATGGCTTGGACGCAGGTGGGACTTTACTCCGAAAAATTCTGTGATTTACGCTTTTCTTGTCACTGTGATTATTTTACTTAAATAACATTTGCACATACAGTTGCTTTAGGTATGTATTGTATGCTCCATCCCTTGTGAAGCTTGTGATACCTTTTATTTAGGACAAACTAGCAAATATCTTGAGACCAGAGCTAAACAACATAAATATACGGTATGAAATAGAGAGTAACCCATTGCTTTCTTCATTCATCTCAGCCTTGTAATAAAGACCGGCCACTGTGTAGGTGGTACTAATATATTACTGTCAGTGATTTTCATTATATTTTTATTGTTTCATATTGATCGTGTTTCCAGTGCCTTGAACTGCGTGTGATTCATTTTTTTCTATCTTCCGTGAATTTAAATACTTAAATGTTTATGTTAAGCTTATACGATGGAAATTGTCGAACTGACTTGGTCTACATTTTCTTCAAATTTCATCAGTTTTTGCTGTTGCATAATGTGGTTGGTTACTTAATATGGTTTCAAGTCTATCGACCATACGAGGGTCATTAAGGCTGCGCATAACTTCAAGGAAATTTAGCACATATAAGCTAAGAGAATTACACCTCTCAGTGTATATATCCCTTGAGTTAATGGATGTGATATAATGGAGTGCAGAAAATGGATGTGATATAATGGAGTACAGAAAATGGATGTTATATAATGGGATATTCCTTCCAGATTTTAAATTAATTTAAAGGTCATTCAGAATCCTACCTTCAATATCTTTTTCTAACTCTGTCGAATTTACAAACTAAGTCAGTAAGTTGAATATCTTTATAATGCCCCCATAACTATCATGTGGGAGGTAGTCGAAATGTTACAGAGGTACATAATGGGTCCAGAGACTGGGCCCCAAAGTTTTAATAGCTAAACAAAATACAGTGGTAATTATCTATTTACATGTTTATATCTGGTTATGGTCGTAATGGGTTATTTATGCAGATATGAATTAGGTCATCACAAGAATATTAGTCTAGCTAATGTGTGGTTTTCATTTTTTTATATTTATATATTTAGCAAAGTAGGGTTGAATTTCAGCAAGGTTAAGTAGTATTGAGTTATTTACAATAGGCAAAGTCAGAGTATTTCTTTCCAGAATGGCTTTTAATATCCCACTCTGGACAAAATGTAAGAACTGCTATCCTAAATCAGCTTATTTCAAAGATCATCTTAATCCAAGGTATGACGCCCCCCTTCCCTATCCACCCTGGGGTACGACCCACATGAGTTGACTAACTCCCGGGTCCCTACTTGTTACTAGGTGAACAAGGGCAGCAAGTGTAAAGAAACCTGGCCAGCATTTTTTACTAGCGCCATGATCGAACTGAGGTGTCTTAGGCATGGATGAGCCGAATGCGCTACCGGGTATACCACCCTACGGTAGTGTACTAAGTCCGTACTACCTGGCTTCAGTGTCCACGCAGACACTGTCTATATGTGTGTGTATATATATATATATATATATATATATATATATATAATATATATATATATATATATGTCGTGCCGAATATGTAAAACTGGTCAATTAGAAAGAACTCATTTAAAATTAAGTCTTTTCTAAAATTTTCTCTTATACGTTTAAAGATATTTTTTTTCATTAATGTTGATGGAAAATTTTTTAATTTTGCACCAAAAGGAACTTAGAAAACTTACCTAACCTTATTATAACAAGCGCAATTTATTTTAGCCTAACCCATCTAAATATATTTTAGATTTGTTTACAGTAATTTAATACTAAACACAGTGAAATATATTTTTTTCGTTAGGTTCAGAATGATTTTGGCGAAATTATTGCATACACAAATTTTCACTTGTCCTATATGGCAAGATGAGCGTTGCTATTTAAGCTAAATCGCAAGTTCTGCCTATTCGGCACGACATATATATATATATATATATATATATATATATATATATATATATATTTTATATATATATATATATATATATATATATATTTTAACCTCTCAACTTATATTCACCGAAAGATAAACATCTCTCTATTTATATACACCGACAGGTACACATCTCTCGGTGTATATACCCTGCGAGTGAGGAATTACTGGAAAGTATTTAATTAATGGTTGTCATCAGTGCAGGGAAGTATAACACCTCGGTACATTAAGCATGTACTGAGTGTGATCGTAATTCTGAAGTCATTAATGTAAAATTGACAGTAAAATGGGTACTTGGGTGTTAATCGACTGGTGTGGATCGCATCCTGGGGACAAAACTGACCTAATTTGCCCGAAATGCTGCGCATAACACCCAGGTATACTCCAGGTATAACAAGCGGCTTTCTATATAGTAGTATGCCATTGGTGTCAGCTAGACCTGTATACCTAGTACACGTAAAAATAGATATTATTATTATAATTATTATTATTATTATTATTATAATTATTATTATTATTATTTATATGTGGTTATGAGTAATTTAGCAGTGTTTATTAAGTCATGGTTGTGCGTGTGGTGTTGATGAGGGGGGTGGATGAGGCACAGGCAGCACCCGGGTATCTATTTCTGAAGACGCTCCCCCCCAAGTAGTAATATTTTTCAGTTCGGTACAAAGATGATATAAGATGGTGGATGGAGAAACATCTTCAACGTCTTGCCGGTATTATGAGTTTTACGACTCTCTCTCGCCATGGGTTCAACCCTCACCCGTTCTGTGGTTTGTTTGTAGCCGTATTCTTACGATGTCGCGAGTCATGTTAATATTATAGTGTCGTGAAAAAAAAATGCTACAGTGAAGATAGGAAATAATATATAATATCTTTATTTACTACAAGTACATGTACAAGGTATACAGACCATAGCTGACATCAGTGACATACTACTATATGTACACAAAGCCGCTTGTTATGCACAGCATTTCCGGCAAATTACGTCAATTTTGTCCTAGGATGCGACCCACACCAGTCGACTAACACCCAGGTACCCATTTTATACTGATGGGTGAACATAGACAGCAGGTGTCTTATGGAAACACGTCCTAATACTATTCAGCAGTACCGGAAATTTGAACTCCGGACCTCAGTGTGTGAGCTGAATGAGGTAGCGATCGAGCTACGGGACACCTGAGCGCTTTCATGTACTTACACACATATATCTTCATTCCTCTGAAGATGTGTGTAAGCACATGAAAGCGCTCAGGTTTTATTTCGTATTTTCACTGTGGTATTTCTTCATTTTGCAATCACGCGTTTTATTGTGGTTTCTTCCAATACAATGATGTATTTAGTCTTGCTGTAGGGGTTAGGAGTGGTTTAAAATGGGCAAAATAATGGGTAATTTCCAGAGGTGTTGATCACACGCCACTATCACATAGTTCGATCGCTAGCGCACTCAGGTCACACACTGCGGTCCGGGGATCGATCCTCCGGTACGGTTGCAAACATTAGGACGTGTTTCCATAAGACACCTGTTATCCATGTACACCCATCAGTAAAATGGGTACCTGGGTGTTAATCGACTGGTGTGGGTCGCATCCTGGGGACAAAACTGACCTAATTTGCCCGAAATGCTGCGCATAACACCCAGGTATACTCCAGGTATAACAAGCGGCTTTCTATATAGTAGTATGCCACTGGTGTCAGCTAGACCTGTATACCTTGTACATGTAGAAATAGATAATATTATTATTATTATTATTATTATTATTATTATTATTATTATTATTATTATTATTATTATTACAGTGGATAAAACACTGCTACACTTCTTGAACATTAACGAGCGATGCGTCTCTAAATTCATCGAAATTTTCGCTGATGCAAGTCATCAATTTGTTCAAATAAATGCATATATTATCTGTGATTACTTTTCACGCGCCAACGCATTCTATAATTTTAGATCAAACAATATTTTAGCTATGTTCCATAACTCACGCTTAGTATTACACACACACACACACACACACACACACAAACTACAGACCTGTATCTCTAACGTGTATAGTATGCAAGGTCATGGAGAAGATCATCAGGAGGAGAGTGGTGGGGCACCTGGAAAGAAACAAGTGTATAATTGACAACCAGCACGGTTTCAGGGAAGGAAAATCCTGTGTCACAAACCTACTAGAGTTTTATGACAAGGTGACAGAAGTAAGACAAGAGAGAGAGGGGTGGATCGACTGCGTATTTTTGGACTGCAAAAAGGCTTTCGACACAGTTCCTCACAAGAGGTTACTGCAAAAGCTAGAGGACCAGGCACACATAACAGGAAAGGCACTGCAATGGATCAGAGAATATCTGACAGGGAGGAAAACGAGTCATGGTACGCGACGAGGTGTCAGAGTGGCGCCCGTGACAAGCGGGGGTTCCACAGGATCAGTCCTAGACCTGTGCTGTTCTTGGTATACGTGAACGACATAACGGAAGGGATAGACTCAGAAGTGTCCTTTTTCAGACGATGTGAATTTAATGAAAGAATTGAATCGGACGAGGGTCAGGCAGGACTACAAAGAGATCTGGACAGGCTACAAGCCTGGTCCAGCAACTGGCTCCTTGAATTTAACCCTGCCAAATGCAAAGTCATGAAGATTGGGGAAGGGCAAAGAAGACCGCAGACACAATATAGTTTAGATGGGCCCAAAAACTTTCAAACCTCACTAAAGGAAAAGATCTGGGGGTGAGTATAACACCGAGCATATCCTCCTGAGGCGCACATCAATCAGATAACTGCTGCAGCATACGGGCGCCTGGCAAACCTACGGATAGCGTTCCGATACCTCAGTAAGGATTCGTTTAAGACTCTGTACACCATCTACGTCAGGCCCATACTGAGTAAGCAAAACACCAGTTTTGGAATCCACACCTAGTCAAGCACGTCAAGAAATTAGAGAAAGTGCAAAGGTTTGCAACAAGACTAGTCCCAGAGCTACGGGGATTGTCCTATGAAGAAAGGTTGAGGGAAATCGGCCTGACGACACTGGAGGCCAGGAGGGTCAGGGGAGACATGATAACGACATATAAAATACTGCGCGGAATAGACGAGGTGGACAAAGACGGGATGTTCCAGAGATGGGGCACAGACACAAGAGGTCACAATTGGAAGTTGAAGACTCAGATGAATCAAAGGGATGTTAGGAAGTATTTCTTCAGTCATAGAGTAGTCAGGCCATGGAATAGCCTAGAAAGTGATGTGGTGGAGGCAGGAACCATACATAGTTTTAAGGCGAGGTATGATAGAGCTCATGGGGCAGGGAGAGAGAGGACCTAGTAGCAATCAGCGAAGAGGCGGGGCCAGGAGCTGTGACTCGACCCCTGCAACCACAAATAGGTGAGTACAAATAGGTGAGTACACACATCGGGGCCAGGAGCTCGGACTCGACCCCCGCAACCTCAACTAGGTGAGTACATACACACACATATGCACACATACACACATGCACACATACACATGCACACACACACACACACATACAACAGGCCTAGTGTCTAATCGACATGTGCCTAGGACAAAATGGTAACTAACTAACACACATGTACGACGACTCCGCCATCAGCAGCTGGCAACTGCCACCGCACCATTGCAGCGCAAGTTTATTCGCCTATTTGTGATTTGCATATTGACGGCCCTGGCTGGCCTTGCATACTGTTTGATACTGGTCACTCACTCCTGCAAGCTATTACCAGAATTAGAATAGAAATAGCATAGACATAGAGAATATAGTGTTGACGAGTGTCAGAAGGTAGGTGGGACAAGCTTTTAAGGGCAACATTGTAAGATGGTGCTAGGGTCAAGTCCCAGGAGGGTTGTGTCAGGTCACAAGAAGTTGTGGCCAGTCATTACACCGCACAAGACACTCACACACACACACACTCACACACACACACATGCACACACGCACACAGGCAGTGTTACTACCGGTAGTTATTAGCAGTAAGAATACTTAGGAAGCTAGGAAGTCCTCTCTCAATGTGAACAAGGAAAATGATAATAACCAGCAACAATTAATACGTAAATCCAGAAAGGGCAATAAGTGGAGAGAGTAGCATAATTGGGAAAGATAACTGAGACTAAATTTGTGCCTACACGACTGATCTTTCAACCACACCACCTACCCCCCCTAACCCTCCCTCCCTCACACACAAGCACACACACAAGGGTAGACACACACACACACACACACACACACACACACACACACACACACACACACACACACACACACACACACACACACACATACACACACACATACACACACACACTGCAAACCTCACTCAAGGAAAAAGCTCTGGGGGTGAGTATAACACCGAGCATATCTCCTGAGGCACACATCAATCAGATAACTGCTGCAGCATACGGGCGCCTGGCAAACCTACGGATAGCATTCCGATACCTCAGTAAGGATTCGTTTAAGACTCTGTATACCATTTACGTCAGGCCCATACTGGAGTATGCAGCACCAGTTTGGAATCCACACCTAGTCAAGCACGTCAAGAAATTAGAGGAAGTGCAAAGGTTTGCGACAAGACTAGTCCCAGAGCTACGGGGATTGTCCTACGAAGAAAGGTTGAGGGAAATCGGACTGACGACACTGGAGGACAGGAGGGTCGGGGAGACATGATAACGATATATAAAATACTGCGCGGAATAGACAAGGTGGACAAAGACGGGATGTTCCACAGAAGGGACACAGACACAAGAGGTCACAATTGGAAGTTGAAGACTCAGATGAATCAAAGGGATGTTAGGAAGTATTTCTTCAGTCATAGAGTAGTCAGGGCGTGGAATAGCCTTGAAAGTGACGTAGTGGAGGCGGGAATCATACATAGTTTTAAGGCGAGGTATGATAAAGCTCATGGGGCAGGGAGAGAGAGGACCTAGTAGCAATCAGCGAAGAGGTGGGGCCAGGAGCTGTGACTCGACCCCTGCAACCACAAATAGGTGAGTACACATACACACACACACACACATACATAAACACATACACACACACACACACAAACACATACATAAACACATACACACACACACACACACAAACACATACACACACACACACACATATACACACACACCACACACACGCACCACACACACACACACACACACACACACACCACACACACACACACCACACACACACACACCACCACACACACACACACCACACACACACACCACACACACACACACACACCACACTCACAAACACCACACACACACAACCACACATACACACCCCACACACACACACACACACACTCACACCACCACACACACACACCACACACAACACCACACACACACACCACACCACAACACCACACACACACACCACACACACACCACACACACACACACACACACACACACGCACATACACACACACACACTGGAGTATGCAGCACCTGTTTGGAACCCGCACTTGATAAAGCACGTCAAGAAACTAGAGAAAGTACAAAGGTTGCCACAAGGTTAGTTCCAGAGCTAAGGGAATGTCCTATGAAGAAAGATTAAGGGAAATCGGCCTGACGACACTGGAAGACAGGAGGGTCAGGGGAGACATGATTACGACATATAAAATACTCTGTGGAATAGACAAGGTGGACAAAGACAGGATGTTCCAGGGAGGGGACACAGAAACAAGAGGCCACAATTGGAAGTTGAAGACACAAATGAGTCAGAGAGATATTAGGAAGTATTTCTTCAGTCATAGAGTTGTAAGGCACTGGAATAGCCTAGAAAATGACGTAGTGGAGGCAGGAACCATACACAGTTTTAAGACGAGGTTTGATAAAGCTCATGGAGCGGGGAGAGAGAGGGCCCAGTAGCAACCGGTGAAGAGGCGGGGCCAGGAGCTAAGATTCGAACCCTTGCAACCACAAATAGGTGAGTACAAATAGGTGAGTACACACACACACACACACACACACCCACACACACCCTCCGCCACTTGACACAAACACTTGACACAAACACGTACCCCTCCCTCCCCTAACCACCTCTCCCCCTTCCCTAACCACCTCACCTTAGCCACCTACCCCTCCCCAAACCCCCTAACCCTCCCCAAACCGTCTACCCCCCAACTACCTCCCTCCCTCCAATAACCATCCTCCCCTCCCCCATAACCATCCTTCCCTCTCTCCCTCAAACCATCTAACCCCCTCCCCAACTATCTCTACCTCTCTAATAACCATCCTCCCCCTCCCCTACAACCATCCATCCCCTCTCCTCCTAACCATCTATTCCCCTCCCCCTAACCACCCGTCCCCCCTTCTGTGGAGCAATGGGGGAACCTAGAACCAGGATGAGGACAAGGGGCTCCAAGGACGAATCTGGGAGGGAGGAATAGGAGTTAGAGCTCAAAAAGAGGGAGGAAGACTGGGGAAGGAGACTAGATGAGCTGGAAAGGGATGGAAGGAGGAAAGAGAGGTTAGAGCAAATGGCAAAAGGGGTGGAGCAAAGGCCACAGCAGCAGAAATCAAGATAGAGAGATTAGAAGAGGAGCTGAGACATCTGAAACAGCACAGAGACAAAGATATTACAGAAGTAGCATCGGCAATGGCTACATCAAACACAGGACAACAGGTCTGAAGGAAGCATAGAAACTAAACTGTATGCAGAGGTCCTGTCAAACCCACATGGGGCCAAAAGAAAGACAGGGAGCACACTAGGACAGAATGAGAGGTTGGAAGACATTGAAGGAACTAGGACATGTGCAAGGACCTTACCAGATACCTGTGGGGGCCAGGAACAGGTGAGCAGGAAGGACAAACCAAGAAGCATAGGGGCCATAACTAGGGAAGGGACTGAAGGAAGGAACACTCCACGGGAAGGAACTAAAACACATCAGAGGATGCAATGGGAGTCACAGTGGGAGGTGGAAAGGGAGAGATCCATGTTTGTCTATGGGCTAGACGAAGCTAAAGGGGAAACTTATGATGAAAGAAAGCAGGAGGAGTAAAAAGCGATTGAAGATATCATGATTGAAGATATCTCAGCACGGCTGAGAGGCAAGCAGGAGTTCCGGAGTGTGTACCTCGATCGAGACAGAACACAGGACGAAAGGAAGACAATGAAAGAGAGAGTTCAAAAACGAAAGGAGAAATGGGAGGAAATGAAAAAGGAGAGCAGAATAACCCAGGATCAAATGGAAGGACAAGCGCACCCCCCAGAAACACCTGCGGAAGGACTCCAGCCACGACACCCCCAAGGCAACTGAACAATCCAAACCAACCATCACACACCAATCCCTCTGTTTCCACCCCCGCACCACAGTTACAGTATTAGAACAGAAGTTGAAGGTTTGGTACACAAATGCAGATGGATTAACGAATAAACATGAGGAATGGCAAGAAAGAATCAATGAGAAGTCCCCAGACATCATAGCAGTTACAGAAACAAAACTCATGGAGACAATAACAGATGCAATCTTCCCACCAGGATACCAGATCATGAGGAAAGATAGAAGAGGCAGGGGGGGAGGTGGGGTTGCTCTGCTCGTAAAAAACAGATGGAAATTCGAGAAAATGGAAGGCATAGATGAGATGGGAGAGACTACATAGCAGGTACACTTCAGTCTGGGGAACACAAAGTGGTCATTGCAGTGATGTATAATCCACCACAGAACTGCAGGAGGCCAAGAGAGGAATATGAAGAGAGCAACAGAGAGCAATGGTGGACACACTTACTGAGGTGGCAAGAAGAGCTCACTCCTGCAGAGCAAAGTTGCTGGTTATGGAGGATTTCAACCACAGGGAGATTGACTGGGAAAACCTGGAGCCACATGGGGGTCCCGAAACATGGAGAGCCAGGATGTTGGACGTGGTGCTGGAAAACCTCATGCACCAACATGTTAAGGACACTACCAGAGTGAGAGGGGAGGATGAACCAGCAAGATTGGACTTGTGTTCACCCTGGGCAGCTCAGACATTGAGGACATCAAGTATGAGAGTCCCTAGGAGCTAGCGACCACGTGGTTCTGTGCTTTGAATACATAGTAGAGCTGCAAGTGGAGAGAATAACAGGAGTTGAATGGGAAAAGCCTGACTATAAAAGAGGGGACTACATAGGGTTGAAGAAACTTCCTGCGGGAGGTCCAGTGGGACAGAGAACTGGCAGGAAAGCCAGTAAATGAAATGATGGAATATGTAACAACAAAATGGCAAGGAGGCAGTGGAAAGGTTTATTCCCAAGGGCAACAGTAACAACGGGAAGACCAGAACGAGCCCCTGGTTTTACCCGACGGTGTAAGGAGGCAAAAAACAAAGTGCAATAGAGAATGGAAAAAAGTACAGAAGGCAGAGAACACACGAAAATAGGGAGATCAGTCGAAGAGCCAGGAATGAGTACGCACAGGTAAGGAGGGAGGCCCAGCGACAGTATGAAAATGACGTAGCATCGAGAATCAAGACTGACCTGAAACTGTTGTATAGCCACATCAGGAGGAAGACAACAGTCAAGACCAGGTGATCAGATTAAGGACAGAAGGTGGAGAACTCACAAGAAATGATCAGGAGGTATGTGAGGAGCTGAAACAGGAGATTTAAGGAAGTTTTTACAGTAGAGACAGGAAGGGCTGTGGAAGACAGCACAGAAGGGAACATCAAGAGGGAATATACCAACAAGTGTTGGATGACATACGAACAACTGAGAGGAGGTGAAGAAGCTCTTAAGTGACCTTGACACCTCAAAGGCGATGGGACTGGACAACATCTCCCCATGGGTCCTTAGAGAAGAAGCAGAGATGCTGTGCGTGCCTCTAACCACAATCTTCAACACATCCCTTGAAACTGGGCAACTACCTGAGAAATGGAAGACAGCTAATGTAGTCCCCATATTTAAGAAAGGAAACAGAAACGAGGCACAAAACTACAGACCTGTGTCTCTGACATGTATTGTGTGCAAAGTCATGGAGAAGATTATCAGGAGGAGAGTGGTCGAAACACCTGGAAAGGAACAAGATTATAAATGAAAACCAGCATGGGTTCATGGAAGGTAAATCTTGTATCACAAACTTCCTGGAGTTTTATGACAAGGTAACAAAAGTAAGACACGAGAGAGAGGGGTGGGTAGATTGCGTTTTCCTAGACTGCAGGAAGGCCTTTGACACAGTTCCCCACAAGAGATTAGTGCAGAAGCTGGAGGATCAGGCGCATGTAAAAGGGAGGGCACTGCAATGGATAAGGGAATATCAGACAGGGAGGCAGCAACGAGTCATGGTACGTGAAGAGGTATCACAGTGGGCGCCTGTTACGAGCGGGCTCCCACAGGGGTCAGTTCTAGGACCAGTGCTATTTTTGATATATGTGAACGACATGATGGGAGGAATAGACTCTGAAGTGTCCCTGTTCGCAGATGACGCGAAGTTGATGAGAAGAATTAAATCGGACGAGGATGAGGCAGGACTGCAAAGAGACCTGGACAGGCTGGACATGTGGTCCAGTAACTGGCTTCTCGAATTCAATCCAGCCAAATGCAAAGTCATGAAGATTGGGGAGGGGCAAAGAAGACCGCAGACAGAGTATAGGCTAGGTGGACAAAGACTACAGACCTCACTCAGGGAGAAAGACCTTGGGGTGACCATAACACCGAGCACATCACCGGAGGCACACATCAACCAAATAACTGCTGCAGCATACAGGCGCCTGGCAAACCTGAGAATAGCGTTCCGATACCTTAATAAGGAATCGTTCAAGACACTGTACACTGTGTATGTTAGGCCCATACTGGAGTATGCAGCACCAGTCTGGAACCCACACCTGGTCAAGCACGTCAAGAAGTTAGAAAAAGTACAAAGGTTTGCAACAAGGCTAGTCCCAGAGCTCAAGGGAATGTCGTACGAGGAAAGGTTAAGGGAAATCGGACTGACGACACTGGAGGACAGAAGGGTCAGGGGAGACATGATAACGACATACAAGATACTGCGGGGAATAGACAAGGTGGACAGAGATAGGATGTTCCAGAGAGGGGACACAGGGACAAGGGGTCACAACTGGAAGCTGAAGACTCAGACGAGTCACAGGGACGTTAGGAAGTATTTCTTCAGTCAGAGTTGTCAGCAAGTGGAATAGCCTAGCAAGTGAAGTAGTGGAGGCAGGAACCATAACATAGTTTTAAGAAGAGGTATGACAAAGCTCAGGAAGCATAGAGAGAGAGGACCCAGTAGCGATCAGTGAAGAGGCGGGGCCAGGAGCTGAGTCTCGACCCCTGCAACCACAATTAGACGAGTACAATTAGGTGAGTACACACACACACACACACACACACATGTATATATATATATATATATATATATATATATATATATATATATTATTTATATTTTATATATATATATATATATATATATTATATATATAATATATATTAACCCATGTTTCCCTCTCCCCTGGGGGAGAGGGAAACATGGGTGGTGGTGGTGGGTTGTGAGGAGGACCATGGATGGTGGTGGGTTGTGGGGAGGACCATGAGTGGTGCTGGGTTGTGAAGAGGACCATGAGTGGTGGTGGTGGGTTGTGAGGAGGACCATGGGTGGTAATGGATTGTGAGGAGAACCATGGATGGTGGTGGGTTGTGAAGACCATTGGTGGTAGTGGATTGTGAGGAGGACCATGGATGGTGGTGGGTTGTGAGGACCATGGGTGGTGGTGAGCTGTGAGGAGGACCATGAATGGTGGTGGGTTGGGAAGGGGACCATGGGTGGTGGTAGGTTGTGAGGACCTTGAATGGTAATGGGTTGTGAGGACCATCGGTGGTGGTGGGTTGTAAGGAGGATCATGGATGATGGTGAGTTGTGAGGATCATGAGTGGTGGTGGTGGATTGTGAGGATCATGAGTGATAGTGGGTTTTGAGGATCATGAGTGGTGGTGGTGGGATGTAAGGACCATGAGTGGTGGTGTGTTGTGAGGACCATGAGTGGTGGTGGGTTTTGAGGACCATGAGTGGTGGTGGGTTGTAAGGTACATGAGTGATGGTGGTGGGTTGTGAGGACCATGAGTGGTGGTGGGTTGTGAGGACCATGAATGGCGGTGGGTTGTGAGGACCATGAGTGGTGGTGGTGGTGGGTTGTGAGGACTATGAGTGGTGGTGGGTTGTGTGGACCATGAGTGGCGGTGGGTTGTGAGGACCATGAGTGGTGGTGGTGGTGGGTTGTGAGGACTATGAGTGGTGGTGGGTTGTGTGGACCATGAGTGGTGGTGGGTTGTGAGAACCATGAGTGGTGGTGGTGTGTTGTGAGGACCATGAGAGGTGGTGGTGGGCTGTGAGGACCATGAGTGGTGGTGGTGGGTTGTGAGGACTATGAGTGGTGGTGGGTTGTGTGGACCATGAGTGGCGGTGGGTTGTGAGGAGGACCATGAGTGGTGGTGGGTTGTGAGGACCATGAGTGGTGGTGGTGGGTTTTGTAAGGACCATGAGTAGTAGTAGTGTGTTGTGAGGACCATCAGTGGTGGTGGTGGGTTGTGAGGAGGACCATAATTGGTGGTGGGTTGTGAGGATCATGAGTGGTGGTGGTGTGTTGTGAGGACCATGAGTGGTGGTGTGTTGTGAGGACCATGAGTGATGGTGGTGGGTTTTGAGGACCATGAGTGGTGGTGGGTTGTAAGGTACATGAGTGATGGTGGTGGGTTGTGAGGACCATGAGTGGTGGTGGGTTGTGAGGACCATGAGTGGTGGTGGGTTATGATGATCGGTGGCCCGGTGGCCTGGTGGCTAAAAGCTCCCGCTTCACACACGGAGGGCCCGGGTTCGATTCCCGGCGGGTGGAAACATTTCGACACGTTTCCTTACACCTGTTGTCCTGTTCACCTAGCAGCAAATAGGTACCTGGGTGTTAGTCGACTGGTGTGGGTCAATATAAACACAAATGCAGTATAATGTGATCCTTTATTGACTACGTTTCGCCCACACAGTGGGCTTTTTCAAGTCACAAACAGAACTACCTGGGGTGGAAGGAACGCGAGTATTTATAGTCCGGCTGAGGTCAGGTGAAGAATGCTGCATCTGATGATGTACCGAGTTGGGTTGTAGAGTCTAAAAACTTGGGTAGCTTGGAAAGGAGACTGGACAAGTTTGTGAGCAGACCTTCTACAGTGTTCTTATGTGGGATAGCGATGAAGAAGTCTGCTCACAAACTTGTCCAGTCTCCTTTCCAAGCTACCCAAGTTTTTAGACTCTACAACCCAACTCGGTACATCATCAGATGCAGCATTCTTCACCTGACCTCAGCCGGACTATAAATACTCGCGTTCCTTCCACCCCAGGTAGTTCTGTTTGTGACTTGAAAAAGCCCACTGTGTGGGCGAAACGTAGTCAATAAAGGATCACATTATACTGCATTTGTGTTTATATTGCCACTGTGTCGGTATTTTATACCATTTATTTCCATGGTGTGGGTCGCATCCTGGGGGACAAGATTAAGGACCCCAATGGAAATAAGTTAGACAGTCCTCGATGACACACTGACTTTCTTGGGTTATCCTGGGTGGCTAACCCTCCAGGGTTAAAAATCCGAACGAAATCTTATCTTATCTTATCTTATCATGAGTGGTGGTGGTGGGTTGTGAGGACCATGAGTTGTGGCGGTGGGTTGCGAGGACCATGAGTGGTGGTGGGTTGTGAGGATCATGAGTGGTGGTGGTGGGTTGTGAGGACCATGAGTGGTGGTGGTGGGTTGTGAAGACCATGAGTGGTGGTGGTGGGTTGTGAGGATCATGAGTGGTGGTGGTGGGTTGTGAGGACCATGAGTGGTGGTGGGTTGTGAGGACCATGAGTGGTGGTGGTGGGTTGTGAGGATCATGAGTGGTGGTGGTGGGTTGTGAGGACCATGAGTGGTGGTGGTGGGTTGTGAGAACCAGAGTGGTGGTGGTGGGTTGTGAGGACCATGAGTGGTGGTGGTGGGTTGTGAGGACCATGAGTGGTGGTGGTGGGTTTGTGAGGACCATGAGTGGTGGTGGTGGGTTGTGAGGACCATGAGTGGTGGTGGTGGTTGTGAGGACCATGAGTGGTGGTGGTGGGTTGTGAGGACCATGAGTGGTGGTGGTGGGTTGTGAGGACCATGAGTGGTGGTGGTGGGTTGTGAGGACCATGAGTGGTGGTGGTGGGTTGGAGGATAGACTGAGACAAACTGGTGGTGGGTCGCGTGACCGTCACCAACACTCTCCTATCATTTACTCACAGTTGTTATATATTCATCAGGTATTTAACTTTCCCTGGCTGTGGTACTCTTCTCTTCCGCCAGAGAACACACCCATTGAATACTCCTCGTATTTTTCCATAAATGATTTTTTGAGTTTGCTTTTATGAAGACAAAGTTTGTACTGTATTTATGTTTAATATACAAAATTACTGTAGTTGTTTACCTTTGTCTTATCTTAACAAATGTATAAATTAACCTAGGATAACCCCATAAAGTCTAGCATTTTGAGTTATTTCCATGAGGGTTTTCGTGTTATTGTTATTTTATACAGAGGTATATATACAATACTATACATACCGTTTTGTCCTCTCTGTTAATATTTAAAATATATAATCGTTTTAATGTAAAACTATCAGTTGTATGAATATATCAGTTACGAGAATATATCATTTATAATTAACAATATAATGCAATGTAAAATTAATATTGTGGAAAATTGCATTTATCTGAATGTAACTAATTATGTACATAACAGTAAATGATAACAAAGATAATTATTATTTATCAATGTTACATAGACAAGTAGGAATTTGGGACACCTAGGTCGCAAAAAATGTCCCCCTTCGATACCTACCACTGTCATATCCACAAGTTGCTCTGGACTTATTAATTAAATGAAATATACATACACCAAGAATACTGGTAAATATATAAATTTATGGACTGTATATTAAAAAAAATAAATGGTTCTATATATACACAATTACATAACAGAAGGAAAATATATCTTAATATCACTCACCAATTTGACTGGAGATTAATGTGTATCATACTCAGAAAACCTCACTCTAACTAAATCTATGAAAATAATGCTGGCCAGAATTACACACAAATCTAGAGAGCTTATCTGAGGTTCCTGAAGCTGTCTTGTCCAGTCGTCTGATATCTCAAGTTATGCAGGAATGCACATCCACCAATTTCGCCTCCTACTTGAGAGGTGTCAACACAATTTTAACCTCTAGAGCACGAAAAATTCTTCCCATTACACCAACGTTTGTACAAAATTCAAAACCAAGATGGCGAGTCCCTTCTGCGCAGACGCAGGCTCAGTTTCCCATTTTCGATAACACACTTCTTTTAAAAATACAATATAAGGCATCTATTTACCTATAAATTACCGTGTTTCCGGAAAATATACAGTATTTTCCACAAACATATCAGATTCATAAAATTTCGACACCGGGTATTTACACAGAGAGGTATTTTTCTCTCAGTATATATAAGAGAGTTTACCTTAATCCCTATTGTAGGGAAGAAAGTTTTCTTCTCTGGTGATGGAAAGGTTATGGGCAGCTTTGATGACTCTAGTGAAGTCGATAGTGTTTAAACCTCGCTTACTAACCAATCAATTCTATTACATGAATGTAATATTTATATTGTACTTTTTATTAATTACGTATAACTTTTCAGTGATAGGAAACAGACAAAACAATGTTTGCTCCCACATCTATGGTGTGGGTGGTTAAGAATCATGTACCGTGGCCTGGTGGCTAAAGCTCTCGTTTCACACGGCGAGTTTTCGGGTTCAGTTCCCAGCGAGGGTAGAAGCATCGGGCGTGTTTCTTTACACCGGTTGTCTATGTTCACCCATCAGTGAAATGAGTACCTGGGTGTTAGTCGTCTGGTGTGGGTCGCATCCTAGGACAAAACTGACCTATTTTGCCCGAAATGCTCTGCATAACAAGCGACTTTCTATATAGAAGTATGTCATAGATGTCAGCTAGGCCTGTATACCTTGTACATGTACTTGTAGAAATAAAGATATCATCATTATTATTAGTGGTAGTATTATTACAGCAGGCTCAAGCACCTAACACAGGCGAACACGGCAACATGTGTAAGGATCCACCCGCCCCAGGGTCGACCTCGGGGAGGGCCGAAAGTAGCCCTGACAGGGGTAAAGCGTTTGCATTTCACACGCTATGTTATTTGCTTAGAAAATTTTCTTATATGGCCACAGCTTGCAAACATCATAATAAATTTCCAGTGTTTCCAGGCGATAGTGACGGCGACTGTGATAACCACAGTGTGGGCTCTCACTACGCCCACACCCACGCCCACACTCACGCCCGCCGCTCATCCAGATGACGCTTCCTTGACGCCCACAACACATCAGCCTGGAGCACACAGCTCCCCCGCCTCAGACACCACCAACCCTCAGCCAAGAAATACATCATTTGTTCCTACGACAGGTTTGCCCGAGTTTTCTTCTACATCTACAGCAAATATGAATGAAATCGCCTTCATTCCTGCAGCAGAAGTTCAGTCCACTACACCTACAAAAAGTCTTGAAAATCAGCCCACAGCACCTGCACAATCCCTTAATAAATCCGCACCAGGAACTCACGTACATAAACTTTCTTCTATACCTGAAGCAGATTTATCGTTACCAGTGCTTGAAACGCATATGTTCATTTCGTCATTTTTACCCGATATAGATTTCCGCACGTCTTCATCCACACCTACAGAGGTTTCTGAAGATGCTAAAAGCCGTCTGCCTATACTTGAAGCACGAGTAGGGGAGTCATTACTCAAGCCTGAAAAAACCTTTAATGACATTTCAGCCATTTTAGTAAATGATCTCACAGAGTTATCTGATCCTGAAGAAGATATTACAGGTCTGTCATCAACACCTGCTGCTGATTTTAGTGGTTCATCCACACCTGCAGCAACCCTCCTCACCCCTGCAACGGAAAACAAGTCGTCGATAACACCTGCCGCAGAAGTCAACGAGTCCCCAGCTACACCTGCAACAGACCTCAACAAATCCTCACCCACACCTGTAATAGACCTCAACGAATCCTCACCCACACCTGCAACAGACCTCAACGAATCCTCACTCACACCTGCAACAGACCTCAACGAATCCTCGCCCACACCTGCAGCAGACCTCAACGAATCCTCACTCACACCTGCAACAGAGCGTAATGGGTCGTCAGTCACATTTGCAACAGACCTTGATGAGTCCCCAACTACGCCAGCATCAGACCTTAACAACTCCCCTGCCACACCTGCAACAGATCTTGAAAATTCCACATCCAAGCCTGACGTAGAAATGTCCACATCTGCAACCAACCTGGATATCTTATCCCGACTGGCACCTGAAAATAAACACTCGTCCTCTGCACCTGGAGAAGATCTCAACGATCCAGATATGGACGGGTCTTCATCCTCACTCGAAATCATTCTTCAAAGCCCACCTTACAAACCTCAAATAAACCTGCACGAGACCCTATACAGACCCTCGATAAAGGTGCACAACTCGCCGTTTGCACCTGCCTTAGATAACTACCCAGACCGCTTATCCACACCTGTTACAGGCGTTCCAAAACAATTCCTGACGCCTCTCCCAAAACTCTATCCCACTCCACCCCTGTCTGTACCTACTTACGAAATTCCTTCCGGACCTGCAGTTGACAGCTATCACAAGTCTTCTACACATACAACATACAGGAATGACGAGAATTTAATTACGATTATTGAGTCAGATAGCTACCCGCCTCCCTCCAGCCCTGCTATATTCTTGTCTACAGCGAGGCCCTATGACACAGCCTCGACGCCAAGCCCACATCTCTACCACGATGGCCCACAGGTAAGGAAGGATAACATAAATTTAAAACATATAACACAGGGAGAAGAGATGGCAGTATAGGGAAAAGACATGGCAATATGGGGGAAAAAGCCATGACAACACAGTAGGTCATAAAACTAGCTTAGATTACTTAAAGATCCAATGAAGAAAATCTGTTTAATATGTGAAGCATCATTCATAATAATAATAATAATAATAATAATAATAATAATAATAAACTTTATTAATACTATTTAAAAAAGTGTATTTAATTTTTACAAGATTTGGTTTAACAATACGTTTTTAAACCTTAGGTAAATCCCATATTTATTCAAAACATTTCGGGCAGGACATTGTTATGATAGTTTAACGCTGTTGGCCAAGACTTGTACTCCTTTCACAACGATACTGGACTCAAGTGTTTGTTTATAGTGGTTTTGCCATCATGTAAATCATCATCAATTACTTCCAACAGCATGTAAATAATAGTGAAACATTCAGTCTGTAGTGTTACTCCAGAGCACAAAAAAGTAGAAGAAATTATCAGACGAAATGGCTTCTCCTGGATACTGTAGTGGCGGACCTTCATTTTTGGGGCCCTGAAGCTTGAACTGTTATACCTGGAGAGGAGAGAGGGAGAGGGGTGGCCTACGTCACCAGCAACGGCTATACCTGGAGTATACCTGGAGAGGGTTTCGGGGGTCAACGCCCCCGCAAAGCCGGTCTTTGATCAGCCTGATCAACCAGGCTAGCCTACATGATGCTTTAATAACCTTTTAATTTTTATTTTAACCATTACTTTATATTGAATTACACTATATTATTAATATTATTTGAAAAAAAAAACTTCTCATACAGTAGACGCAAAATTTTTAAACAATGTGGACTAAAGTAGCTTCTGGGGCCCCGCCGGGATTAGGGGCCCTTGAAGCCTGGATGTGTGTTTAGTCATTCACCTTCATGTGGATTATTTTTCTTTCCCTCTCTTAGCTATCAGAACTTTACGGCCCAGTCCCTGGACTTATTATATGCTTATGTAATCTATTGATTACAGCCCGCAGGATGGGTATGGAGTGCATAACAGAGATATTAAGCTAATTCTCTTTCACCGAAGATACTTAAAATCCAGTGCCTCTCTACAGTTCGTAAACCTGAAGTGGATTAGCTAATGCATACTGATCTGATGCTTAAACTCGCGTGTTTTCATGATGTTCCCAGCATGGGAGACGAGCGTGTTCAGCTCTTATTGCACTTCCTCATATCTCTGGTGGAAACGATCCATTACACGGAGCATGGCTTGCCAACACTGATCTGTGGCGTCACGGGGGCGTGGTTGCCAACTGCTCTAAGGGAAAGTCATACATTTATACATTATACGCCATAGAGAGTGCGTCAACTGATTTACTGGTGAATCATTAGTGTAGAGAGTGAATGCTGACGAACTGTTGAATTGCTAATTTTCAAGGCACTAAAAATTAACTTTATTTTTTTAGATTACTGAATTCTTAAAATTTTCATAACATAAAACGGAGATTAAGTCCATATTGCTTTCTGACTAGTATTACCATCTCTTACACCTCTTAAAACTGTACATGAAATATACCCCCACTACTTCCAATAGAGTTAAAAGTAGTACCTCTAGCATTCCTGTGACATCATTATCTTTAGCGTCCATCTATGATGTCCATTTCTTTCTGGTCTACGCCCTGGACTCATTACCTACCTCTGGAATCTTTTGTCTGCCGCCCACAAGATGGATATGGGGTGCTTAATAACGTTATTAAACTAAAAGACTGACGTTTCTGGCCATATGCGTCTTGCTATTTCGTCTGAGCATCTCGTATATTGTAATCATGGCTTCCCTAGTCCTCCTCTCTTCTAAGAGTCGTAAGTTTTAATTCTTAGTCTCTCCTCTTATATAACTTTACACTGAAGTTGCATTTATGTGGATGGTCCTCACATATATTAAATAGAATCTTAAAACATCGTGTTACAAGTTCTCGTCATAGGCTAGAGAAAGTCATTTTGCTGATGTGTTCCTTCGACGATTTGTTCGTTGTAATGTACACTCTCAAATTCTTTTCTTTCGTCGAGGTTGTATTGTTTTTCTCTTGATCTGTATTCAGCCTCCAGTCGTCCCTCTCACCCCAAATTGCATGACCTTCTACTTAAGTCAGATGGAAGTCTGGCACTTACCTGTTTAACTACCCTACAACCTGCCTAATTTATCCATATGGTGTACTGTAGACAATAGTAAAAGCAAAAGAACAAGCTTTCATTGGAACGTTTCACTCTGTATACTTTATTAAGCCATAAAACGTTACAACGTGAAACGTTGTCCCAATAAAAATATACTCAGTAACCAGTGTCTTTTAGTCCAAGTCTCAACGGAAACTGCATCTATCTTCTCAGTTCATATTTTTCTCGATAGTTTCACATCGTCTGAAGACAAATAATACAGTTTTCGATTCCCTCTGGCAGGTCAGTAGAGGACCTCCGTGTGTTACCCTCGTCCATTCTAACATTTTCTCCCGTGCTGTCACTCGATATCTCCTGTTTTTCTGGTACTCTCTGATCCAGTAAAAGACTTTCTCTTTCATCTCTGCTTGAAATTCTAACCTATGGACCAGTATCTTGTGGGAAACCGTATCAAATACTTTCTCACTTTCTCACCCAGGTCATTCATCGTTCTGCCCTGAGACTGCAGAAATATTTCCAAGCATCTCTGTGGCTCATCTGTGTTTTTAGCTTCCGTTTATGCCCCCTCGTCTATGTTCCTAGGCTGGAATATTGCTGCACTCTAACAGCACCTTTCAAGGCAGGTGAAATTGCCGACCTAGAAAATGTACAGAGAACTTTCACGGCGCGCATAACGGAGATAAAACACCTCAATTACTGGGAGCGCTTGAGGTTTCTAAACCTGTATTCCCTGGAACGCAGGAGGGAGAGATACATGATTATATACACCTGGAAAATCCTAGAGGGACTAGTACCGAACTTGCACACGAAAATCACTCACTACGAAAGCAAAAGACTTGGCAGACGATGCACCATCCCCCCAATGAAAAGCAGGGGTGTCACTAGCACGTTAAGAGACCATACAATAAGTGTCAGGGGCCCGAGACTGTTCAACTGCCTCCCAGCACACATAAGGGGGATTACCAACAGACCCCTGGCAGTCTTCAAGCTGGCACTGGACAAGCACCTAAAGTCAGTTCCTGATCAGCCGGGCTGTGGCTCGTACGTTGGTTTGCGTGCAGCCAGCAGCAACAGCCTGGTTGATCAGGCGCTGATCCACCAGGAGGCCTGGTCACAAACCGGGCCGCGGGGGCGTTGACCCCCGAAACTCTCTCCAGGTAAACTCCAGGTTTAAAACTGGTTGTCCCTATTCATCCTGTAAAATCCTTTTGTGAAATTTATATCGTAATCATGTTCCCCCTTGCATTTCTCCATTCTAAATTTGTTAGGTTCGGTTCCTTTGACCTTTTTCTATAGTACGGGCCACAGTTTATTCATAGACATTCATTTATTACGACTTATAATGAGTTTATATTTCATCAATCTTTGACAGATATCGCATAACTACGCCTTCGAGTATGCAGTCCTGGATCCTCTGGAAGGAAACCACTTCGGGCACACAGAGAGCCGTGATGGTCTGAACACAAAAGGACGTTACTTCGTCCATCTTCCCGACGGACGCCTGCAGACCGTCTCTTATTATGCAAACAAGACTGGCTACTACCCTCACGTCGTCTATAGCGGTGTGGCCAAACATGGACCAGCTCGTAAATACCCTTACTCTCCTTACATAAAACCTCTGAGCCCTTCATTGATATCCTTGTATGCTCAACCCAGAGATATTCCCCCAACAGTTTTGAAGACATTGCTAAAGCCGAAGTACAGCAGTCCTAGGCCCGTCCACACTTCTGTCTCTGATTATTCTCACGAAGATGATGATTACCCTCTTGTCAAGCCGACTCACTTGCCAAGCATCCCAGGCAGTCTCTCCGTGTCCCCTACTTACCTACCAAGTTCGAGTACTACCACCTTGGGTCCCATATCCACTTCCACACTCACGCCTCTTCCTCCTCCTCCTTTCATCGCCTCATACTTAAGCACTATTCTTTCAAAACAAGAGGACATTACCTTAGGCCCGACTTACATTACTTCGAAGACGACCCTCTTACCCAAAGAATCATCTGATGATCTGCATGAGCCAGTGTACCTTCCCTTGAAACCCGCTCTCACTCCCGTAGAACCCGGAGACCTTGCCTATAAGCCAAGTATAAAACCAATACCAGTTTACAAGAAAACAACTCTGAGCACTGGGAAGCCAAGAGAGATTCATATAAAAACGAGTCCCATTCCTTCAGAGCCTTTCAAAGAAGCCTCGTATAAGCCTACTTACCTTCCCCCAAAACTAGTGCCCACTCCACTAACCTCTACGTCACTGCCCTCTACACTAATCTCGACGTCCATTTCCGAAAAACCTACTACACTAAAGCCATTTTCGCTTACCTTAAAACCTATGTCCACTCCTCTGCCACATCACCATTCTTTCTCTTCTTCACTGTCTCTTCCTCCACTAATTTCAAATAGTCATAAAATTACGTCTCTTTTCCCTCATCATCCAATTACGTATCTCCCTCCTCATCCAATTACGTATCTCCCTCCTCATCCAACTACTCCACTTCGTCGTCTTCATCCAGTTACCTATTCCACTCCTCGTCCAAGTACTTCACATCCAATCACTCCTCTTCCTCATCCAATCACTCATAATCCACATCCAATTACTAATCCTTCTCATCCTCATCCAATTACTCCTCTTCCACATCCTATTACTTCTCTTCCCTCTCATCATTCAAGTACTTCTCATCTTCATCATTCAAGTCCATCTCTCTCTCATCATCCAGTTCCATCTCGCCTTCATTCAAGTGCTCAGTTGCCTCCTCATTCTCCTGATTATCTTCCTCCTCATTCAATTTCTTCTCTTCCTCCATCTCATTCAATTTCTTCTCTTCCTCCATCTCATTCAATTTCTTCTCTTCCTCCATCTCATTCATTTTCTTCTCTTCCTCCATCTCATTCAATTTCTTCTCTTCCTCCATCTCATTCAATTTCTTCTCTTCCTCCATCTCATTCAATTTCTTCTCTTCCTCCATCTCATTCAATTTCTTCTCTTCCTCCATCTCATTCAATTTCTTCTCTTCCTCCATCTCATTCAATTTCTTCTCTTCCTCCATCTCATTCATTTTCTTCTCTTCCTCCATCTCATTCAATTTCTTCTCTTCCTCCATCTCATTCAATTTCTTCTCTTCCTCCATCTCATTCATTTTCTTCTCTTCCTCCATCTAATTCAATTTCGTCTCTTCCTCCATCTCATTCATTTTCTTCTCTTCCTCCATCTCATTCAATTTCTTCTCTTCCCCCATCTCATTCATTTTCTTCTATTCCTCCATCGCATTCATTTTCTTCTCTTCCTCCATCTCATTCATTTTCTTCTCTTCCTCCATCTCATTCATTTTCTTCTCTTCCTCCATCTAATTCAATTTCTTCTCTTCATCCATCTCATTCATTTTCTTCTCTTCCTCCATCTAATTCAATTTCTTCTCTTCCTCCTCGTCTGGTCATATTCAAACCTCCTTCAGTTACTCCTTTTCCTCACTCAATTTCATCTCCTTATTCAAGTATTTCTTCTACTCCTCATCCAATTTCTTCTCTTCCTCATTCGATTACATTTCGTCCTCATTCAATTACTTCTCTTCCTCATTCCGTTTCATCCCTTCCACCTAATTTACATCTTCCCCTTCCTCCTCATCGTTTTCATTTCTTAACTGCTCTCCCTGGTCATCCTCCACCTCCTTCTCTACCTCATCATATTACATCTCTTTCTTCCTCTCCACTTCCCTACCGGCCTCCACGACCCATTATTTCCACTCCTTTCCCTCCGCATACAGCTGAATTTCCTCTTCCTCATCCGTCTTCCTCTCACAAATCTTATCCAGTTACTTTTCCTCCACCTATTCTAGCGCCTCATTATCCAAGTCCCACCCATCCACACAGTCATCGGCCCTACCCTTCACTTGTTGGTTATTCAACCGATTCTCACATCCGGTTTTCACCGAATTCTTCGCCTCTTCTGGACGTGCACCCACCTCATCTCCCATTCCAGCATCCTTCTGGTCCTACGGAATTTCATCCATCTCTCCCAGATCCACTTCCACCACCCGAGCATTCATATTCGCACCCGCACTCCCTATCACATCCTACTTCAGTGTCTCTCAGCTCACACAGAACCCCAACGCTAATAGAAAATGCAGGTTATTCCCTCATAGATCACAAACAGTATGGCCCTGTGGTGCACGGTCATGGCCCCCTTGTCGATTATATGCACCTGTCCCACCCGCTGGGGCCGTCTACAACGCCTCCTACTCTGACGGTTCTACCGCACGATGTAAAAGGGTATCCCCTGGTGACACAGAAACCCGTAAAGGTGACTTCTCACAAAGTCTACAAAGAGGTCAGTAGAAGTGATGAAGTATCGGCTGAACTTGAAGCATACGACGAAGCAGCGAAGGAATATTTATAGTGAATTCTTGAAAAGTTTTCTCCGCAAGATGACACGTTTACTAATAATCATATATCGAATAAGAGTTATTTAAAACACAAGGAGTACATGGGAAAGGCAGATGGCAGAAGATCATAATGTCTATATTGAGTCTGCAGCTGCTGAGTACAGTTATTAGCATTTGATTCCTAGTAAAAATTTCTAAATACAAGAAGGAAACAGCAAAACTTTCTGATATACCGCGCGAGTTGAATTATTTTCCGCAGTAACAGCTTTTTATTCTCCAGTCCTAAATGCTTGATGGTTACATCTTGTAGCTGTTAGAGGGAATGATGTGTCAAGTATTTGTAATATTACACTGCACCAAAATGTCCCCCAACTATCTACAGATTTATATACCCAAGAGCTGTGTATAACTTAGTGTATATATACTGAGAGCATTTAACCCGTCTTAAGGACAGAAATATCCTTGACTGATGTAATGATCACACAGCCTCAATGATCATTGTGTGGATAAGTTTTGAACCTAATAAACAGCTGTAAACCCGTGTGGATCATTCAGAGCTGCTCTACACAAGTTAGTCAAAATGACCTTCCATCACTTTCATGTGTTCGGTTTACGTGATTACTGTTATATTCACCCATAAGTGCTAATCCCGTATGGGTCACCAATTCACTCCAGATTCTAGTGACTGTCACAATGTAAATAATGTGCATTTCATGTGATAGAAAGCGTCACAACTGACATTCACTATGCTAGTCACCATTGCCATTGATTTTTAATGCATTCACATTTATGCATTAGTTTTTTTTATTCACAGGGAAACCATAAACCAGTATGGTCCATACAGCACCTAGGGAATCTGAGGCACTCGGGTATGATCCGAGGATGGGAAAGGGAAGCTCCAATTCCTTGGATCAAGAGCCCTCCATCAGCATCAAAGCACTTCTTTCCCCCTCGAATTGTTTTTCTCATCTAAGTCTCTTTGCAGGAGTGGGAAATGGATGTGTGTGAGAACTTACCTTGCTTGTTCCAGTAGGTCCTTCCTACCTTGGTCCAGTAGGACTTACCTTGCTTGTTCCAGTAGGTCCTTCCTACCTTGGTCCAGTAGGACTTACCTTGCTTGTTCCAGTAGGTCCTTCCTACCTTGGTCCAGTAGGACTTACCTTGCTTGGTCCAGTAGATCCTTCCTTCCTTGGTCCAGTATTTTCTGCCTCACATGGTTCAGTAGATCCTGCCTCACTTGGTTCAGTAGGACTTTTCTTGCTTGGTCCAACAAGTGCTACCTTTATTGGTCCAACAAGTGCTGCCTTTATTGGTCCAACAGGTGCTGCCTTGCTTGGTCCAGCTGGCCGTCTTACATGGTCCAGTACTTCTGTTCCTATGTTCCACAAGCATAATTTAACATGTCTCAAAACTACATAAAAATATATTTTTAGCACAATATCCCCTTCTCCAGTAGAAATGCTTTGCATAACTTTGAGGTTTTTCCATGTATGTAAACTTTAACTGTGTAATTTTTTATACATATGTATCATCTGATAAATAAATTTGTTCATTGTTTAAATAATGTGATTAGTCCCTATGTATTACTATCCTCCCAAATTTTCGTTTATATCATGAAAATGCCTTGTTAGATGGTTCATGGCATTATCATCGTGGGGAGTGCTAAACCCATAGGGATTATACAGTGCTTGTGGGGAACAGGGGTAGAAGGCACATTCAGGCTTAATTCAGGGAATTGGAGCACAGGGCTCTGGTGGCCTGGTGGTTAACGCTCTCGCTTCACACGGTGAGGGCCTGGGTTCGATTCCCAGCCAGAGTAGAAACATTGGACGTGTTTCTTTCCACCTGTTGTCTATGTTCCCCATCAGTAAAATGGGTACCTGGGTGTTAGTCGACTGGTGTGGGTCGCATCCTGGGACACTGACCTAAGGAGGCCTGGTCACAGACCGGGCCGCGGGGGCGTTGACCCCCGGAACTCTCTCCAGATAAACTCCAGATCTCCAGATAAACAGATCCAATTCCTTTGATTAAGAGCCCTCACCAGTATCATGGGGTGGGGGTTATGGTATAAACCTTGGTAATTTGCCTGCCAGGCCACAGGCATGGTAGGCAAAGCTCTCGCTTCACACACAGAGGGTCTGTGGTTTGATTCCCAGCAAGGGTGGAAACATTGGGTGTTTCCTTACACCTGTTGTCCCTGTTCACCCGTCAGTAAAATGGGTACCCGGATGTTAATTGACTGGTGTGGGTCGCATCCTAGGACAAAATTGACCTAATTTCCCCAAAATGCTCTGCTTAACTTAACAAGGGGCATTCTATACAGTAGTATATCATTGATGTCAGCTAGGCCTGTATACCTTGTACATGTACTTGAAGAAATAAAGATATTATTATTAAATTGGTTTAAGAAGACACATGAACAATCCCTACAACGTATTTATTATTTATTTCAGTTCTGGGACATTGACCTGTCCCAGGACAAACGATTCCTAACATTATTATTATTATAATCAAGGGGGAAGCGCTAAACCCAGAGGATTATACAGCACCTGGGGGGGGGGGATGTGGAAGGCATTCAGGCTTAATTCGGGGAACTGGAGCACAGATCCAATTCCCTAAATCAAGAGCCCCTCACCAACATCAAGGAACCTTCCTTGAGGGGTAAATTTCCTTCCAGCACAGGTACTGTATCATACTTAGCAGGCTGGGATCCTTATTAGTATTTTTTTCCCCTGTGAAATGTCTAGATTATGCTTCACCTTAGTCTGTGTTAGTGAAATTTGGTAATATATTAACATATTATTATTATTATAATCAAAAAGAAGCGCTAAGCCACAAGGGCTATACAGTGCTGCAGGGTGGGGAAGGAAGCGAGGGTATTGGATGGCAGAAGGGAGGAGGGATGATCAGCAAGTTACAGAAAACAGCGGGGCAGGGGATAGTACGGGGGTAGAGGGTAGCAAGAGATTGAAGTAAAAAGGGCTGAAGGTATCAGAATTTGTGAAGTAAGTCAGTTGTTGTCAAAAAGTCAATGAGAGAGTCTGGATGAAAGGTGGGTCCATCAGCGAGAAGGGAAGGTAAAGAGAGAGCAGCGGAGCGAAGATGATGACAGAGGTAAATTCTGCGTGCTCGTTGATAAAGTGGGCAGTCCAACAGAATGTGGCTGACTGATAATGGAGCTTGGCAATTCTCACAGAGAGGAGCAAGACGCCTCTCCATGAGATATCCATGAGTAAGACGAGTATGGCCAATGCGAAGACGGGAGAGAGTAGTCTCCCAACCTCGACACTGGTGATAAGAAGACGGCCAGTAACCTATACTCGGTTTAATAGATTGAAGTTTGTTGCCGAGCATAGTAGACCAAGTTTGTAGATGAATGGTTCAGAGAACCGACATGTTGATAAATTAGACACATGTGCAACTCTTGGGTATCTTTATTGAGGAAACGTTTCGCCACACAGTGGCTTCATCAGTCCATACAAAGGAGAATCTTGAAGAATAGGAGGAGAATGAGGTAATCAGTCCCTCAACCTTGAGTTGATGTGGTCAGTCCATCAATCTTGAATAGAATACGGCATACGTGCTGAGAAGGAGCTTATAAACCGTTGGCAGGAGAGGTGAAGCAGTCAGAGGCAGTGTAACACTTATTCAAGATTGATGGACTGACGAGTGATATTGACGAGTGGAGAGACTGTTGTGTGTCTCTAAATACCACACTAAACGTCTATTTACTAGGCGTTCCATTACTTTGCAAACTGCACTGGTAAGAGCAATGGGACGATAGTGGGAGGTTTCATGTCCCGTAGTGCCTGGTTTGCGGAAAGGGAGAACAATGGCGGATTTCCACAGCTGTGGAAGAACTCCTTGTGACCAAATAAGATTGTAAAGGCGTAATAGGACTGCAAGGGCTGACTGATGTAAATGTTGTAGCATACGAATATGAATGTCGTCGGGCCCAGCTGCCGATGATCGACAAGCTGAGTGTTGCCACCAGTTCTTGAAGTGTAAAAGGCACATTATACTGTTCTTCTCTGAGAGAAGAAAAGTCCAAGGGTGCTAACTCTCTGGCAGACTTTGAGGAAAGAAATGAGGGGTATAGATGGAGTCCCTGAGAAATACGGACCAGATGATTGCCAATTTCATTGGCAACATCTAGTGGGTTTGCTATATCAACACCGGCAACCCGCAGAACAGGAGCCGGGTCAGGAGAATATTTACCACTCAGTTTTCGTACTTTTTTCCAGACTGCACTCATAGAGGAAGCAGAGATGATGGTGGAGACATAATCTCGCCAGCAAGTGCGTTTAGCGTCATGGATGACATGGTGAGCGATCGCACGCTTCTGTTCAAAAATCAAGGAGTCTCTCTGTGGTTCTCTTGTACCGGTACCTGCCCCATGCAGCGCGTTTCAAATGTACTGCACGAGCACAAGCAGGAGACCACCAAGGCACGCATTTCTGAGAATGCCTGCCCGAAGTTTGGGGTATAGAATGAGAAGCTGCAGTGAAAACGGAGGACGAGAAGAGGTGTAAAAGCTCATCGATGGAGGACGAGAAGAGGTGTAAAAGCTCATCGATGGAGGACGAAGAAGGAACCTCTTTAAAAACAGTTAGGTGTGAGTAAAGGTTCCAATTTGCCCGATTAAATTGCCAGCGTGGGGTGCGAAGAGGTGGCGAATATGAAGGGGAAGTAAGAATGATTGGGAAATGATCACTGTCATGTAAGTCAGGGAGAACAGACCAAGTGAAGTCTAATGCGGCGGAGGAAGAGCAGACTGAGAGATCGATGCAAGAGAGAGTATGAGTCCGAGGATCAAAATGGGTGTGAGTACGTACCTGTATTTAAAACATGGAGGGGGTGGGTGGCAAGAAAAGCCTCTAACTGAATTCCACAGGAATCACAGTGAGACCCCCCCCCCCAGAGGAAATGGTGGGCATTAAAATCACCAAGTAACAGAATCGGTGGTGGTAATGACGAAACAAGAAAGGCAATATCCAGAATAGATAATGCCCGAGAAGGAGAGAGATATAAAGAACAGAGCGTATACCACCTGTGTAAGTGGATACGGGCTGCTGTGTAATGCAGCGAAGTATGAACAAATAGCTGATGGTACGGAATATCAGTGCGTAGAAGAAGGGCACTTTCATTAAAGGTCCCATCAGGAAAAGGATCTGAAGAATACAATAAATTATAGCCTGAGATGGGAGAAATAACAGCAGAGTGTAATTTTGGTTCCTGTAAGCAAAAACCAACAGGGGCAAACTGGGAGAGTAACATCTGAAGCTCACCCCGATTACCCCTGAGGCCGTGTATATTCCACTGTAAATAGGCCATGATTGGCAATGATAAAGATACTTGAAATCCGCAGGTAAGGGTTCCTACAGACTAGAGGGGTTAGAAAAGTCCACATGCGGAGGCAGTGGAAAACGTTCAAGCAGCGAAGGAACGGTGCGCTGTGAAGAAAGGAATTGCGCAGATGGAGCAGAGGAGAAAGAGCGGAAGGTGGATCAGTGTCCATTGATGGTTTGGTCTCTGCAATATATTCAGAGATTGCTTCAAGTGTTTCGGAATTCAGAGATGTCGTATGGGAGACAATATTGGAAATGGTAGGGGGAGGATGAGTAAAGATTGGAACTGTATTGGACTGTCAATATATCTGAAATGTGTAGGGAGACACTGGTCAGAGAAATAGCAAGCATCGAACTTAAGCTAAAAGAATCCTTTAGGAGTCAGGAATCGCGGGAAGAACTAAAAGCCATAAATGAAATCGAAAGAAACCCAAAGTATTTCTTCTCCTATGCCAAATCAAAATCGAGAACAACGTCCAGTATTGGGCCCCTACTTAAACAAGATGGGTTCTACACAGATGACAGCAAGGAAATGAGTGAGCTACTCAAGTCCCAGTATGACTCAGTTTTTAGCAAGCCGATAACCAGACTGAGAGTCGAAGATCAAAATGAATTTTTTATGAGAGAGCCACAAAATTTGATTAACACAAGCCTATCCGATGTTATCCTGACGCCAAATGACTTCGAACAGGCGATAAATGACATGCCCATGCACTCTGCCCCAGGGCCAGACTCATGGAACTCTGTGTTCATCAAGAACTGCAAGAAGCCCCTATCACGAGCCTTTTCCATCCTATGGAGAGGGAGCATGGACACGGGGGTCGTCCCACAGTTACTAAAAACAACAGACATAGCCCCACTCCACAAAGGGGGCAGTAAAGCAACAGCAAAGAACTACAGACCAATAGCACTAACATCCCATATCATAAAAATCTTTGAAAGGGTCCTAAGAAGCAAGATCACCACCCATCTAGAAACCCATCAGTTACACAACCCAGGGCAACATGGGTTTAGAACAGGTCGCTCCTGTCTGTCTCAACTATTGGATCACTACGACAAGGTCCTAAATGCACTAGAAGACAAAAAGAATGCAGATGTAATATATACAGACTTTGCAAAAGCCTTCGACAAGTGTGACCATGGCGTAATAGTGCACAAAATGCGTGCTAAAGGAATAACAGGAAAAGTCGGTCGATGGATCTATAATTTCCTCACTAACAGAACACAGAGAGTAGTCGTCAACAGAGTAAAGTCCGAGGCAGCTACGGTGAAAAGCTCTGTTCCACAAGGCACAGTACTCACTCCCATCTTGTTCCTCATCCTCATATCCGACATAGACAAGGATGTCAGCCACAGCACCGTGTCTTCCTTTGCAGATGACACCCGAATCTGCATGACAGTGTCTTCCATTGCAGACACTGCAAGGCTCCAGGCGGACATCAACCAAATCTTTCAGTGGGCTGCAGAAAACAATATGAAGTTCAACGATGAGAAATTTCAATTACTCAGATATGGTAAACATGAGGAAATTAAATCTTCATCAGAGTACAAAACAAATTCTGGCCACAAAATAGAGCGAAACACCAACGTCAAAGACCTGGGAGTGATCATGTCGGAGGATCTCACCTTCAAGGACCATAACATTGTATCAATCGCATCTGCTAGAAAAATGACAGGATGGATAATGAGAACCTTCAAAACTAGGGAGGCCAAGCCCATGATGACACTCTTCAGGTCACTTGTTCTATCTAGGCTGGAATATTGCTGCACACTAACAGCACCTTTCAAGGCAGGTGAAATTGCCGACCTAGAAAATGTACAGAGAACTTTCACGGCGCACATAACGGAGATAAAACACCTCAATTACTGGGAGCGCTTTAGGTTCCTAAACCTGTATTCCCTGGAACGCAGGAGGGAGAGAGACATGATTATATACACCTGGAAAATCCTAGAGGGACTAGTACCGAACTTGCACACGAAAATCACTCACTACGAAAGCAAAAGACTTGGCAGACGATGCACCATCCCCCCAATGAAAAGCAGGGGTGTCACTAGCACGTTAAGAGACCATACAATAAGTGTCAGGGGCCCAAGACTGTTCAACTGCCTCCCAGCACACATAAGGGGGATTACCAACAGACCCCTAGCAGTCTTCAAGCTGGCACTGGACAAGCACCTAAAGTCAGTTCCTGATCAGCCGGGCTGTGGCTCGTACGTTGGTTTGCGTGCAGCCAGCAGCAACAGCCTGGTTGATCAGGCTCTGATCCACCAGGAGGCCTGGTCACAGACCGGGCCGCGGGGGCGTTGACCCCCGGAACTCTCTCCAGGTAAACTCCAGGTACCAAGGTAGGGGGGGGGGCGAAAGGGTGGAGGGAACTGGAGAAGCGTGGCAGGGGACAGAAGAGGCAGGAATCTGGGAGGTGGCAGAAGAGGAAGAAACTTGGGAGGGAACAGGGGAGGAAGGTACAGTACGAGGAGGAGGGTGAACCTCTACACTTGTAACTGAGCCAGTGAGAGGGGGAGAACCAGGGACAGAGACAGGGAGGGTAAAATGAGGAGGTGGAAGATGGGTAGGAGGTGTTAACGGACCTTTTTTTGACTTTTGAGAAGTAGAGGGACGATTGGGAGGAGGTGTCATACAAGGTCTCGTCGATACTGAGGCTTGTGAGAAAGAACACAAAGAAGCGAGATCAGACTGAGGCGTTGAAGTAGGGACGTCTGAGCCGAGGACAGCAAAAGGATTAGATACAGGAGTGACTATGGGAGAGGTAACCACAGAGGTGGGTGTAGAAGATGGGATACCAGAAGTGGGGGGACGTTTTGAAACACGGGAATAAGAAACACGTGGGAGTCTCCCTTGGAGGCAGAGATGAGAAACTGCCATGGCATAAGGGAGACCTTCTGTCTCTTTGAGGTAACGGATTTCCCGCTCGTTTAAATAGACTTGACAACGGCGAGAGTACGAAGGGTGAGCCTCATGACAGTTAAGGCAAGAGGGAGATCGATTGCAAGATGTATTAGAATGGTCATCGGCACCACAGACTGGGCATTCGGCGATAGATCTGCAATATTTCGCTGGATGGCCAAATCGCCAGCAATTTCTACACTGTTGTGGTGTAGGGATCACCTTTCGAACTTGTAACCAATGTCCTGCTATATAAACTGAGGATGGGAGTTCTCGGCTGTCAAAAGTTAAACGAGCCACATTGCTAGGGTATCGTCTCCGCCCGCGGGCAGGAAGAACGTAAGTGTCTACCTTGAGGATTGGGAGATCTTGGAGTTCCAGCTGTTCAAGAATGTCAGTGCCACATGTCTGGAAATTTTGTTGAACTATGGTATGGGGCAGAATGACGGTACCACTACAAGAATTGAGGGAATGATGTTTTTCAAGAGTGACAGGAACAGTATCAATATGGGAAAGACGAGAGAGCTCATGAGCCTGGGTAGCATTCTGTACGGTAATGATGCGCGTACCGCTCTTAAGAGCATGAAAAGAAATATCTTTACCAACATGGCGTAGGAGTGCCTTGCCAATACTGTGGTCAGAAAGATAGGCAGTAGAGGAAGTCGGTCGTAAAGTGAAGAATTTAGTCCATTGTTCAGTCTGAAACTGAGCGTGGAAAGGTAGTGAAGGACATGTCGATCGTTTCTGAGAAGAACGAGAAGGTGGAGAAGTATCATCAGCAGGTAATTGTCGTTGGCGTTTAGGCGTGGGACCAGAGTTGGTCCGACGTGGAACGGGTCGGCGATTTGAAAATTGCTGCACCGTAGAGGGAGAGGCCGGAAGCATAGTCAGAGGAGAGCGAAGGTCCGATAAATCGAAGGAGTCAGTCGAGGCCTCAGTACCTGAAGCGGGTGAGGAAACAGCACCGGCAATAGGTACAGAGGCATGAGGAGTGTCTGAAGAGTGGTCCAAAGATGAGGCGGGGTCAAAACGGGGTGCGGTATCAAGAAGGGGCCCGGGGGTAGTAGGTTCATGGACTAGGGCTGCCATGGTTAGGTTACTTCTTTCTTTTTGTTTTTAAGAAAAAAAAAGAAAGAAGAAAAGAAAATAAAAATAAAAAAAAAGAAAAAAAAGGGGGGACCGGGGAGGGATAGTTCCTAGGAGGAATGAAAGGGCCAGAAATCTCCCTCCGTGCCCAAGAGGACCTCAGCACCGCAAGTAGCGCAGATGCAGCATGGAACCCGTGCTATACCCAACCCATCATGCTAGTAAACTAACAATCCGGGATAGCAACCTCACATCTGCCGAGCTACCTCGGTGGACAAAAGAGAGGGCGGCCGGATATCCGCCACAAAGCATACCTCCTTCGGCCACCACCCCCGGAATCTGAAAGGTGGCTTCCAGAGATACACCCGTCACCCGAAAGACACCCAAAGCTACTCCGGGATACCGGAGAGGGATCGGGACATCCCCAGGCGATCCAGATTCCACGGCAAACTATGCCACCGCCAAGAACCTCAACGGAATGGGATGGACCCCGGTATCCTTTCCCCTACCTACGAGCTAGCGCGCCTGTGGGAGAAATCCCTAAGGCCAAAAAGAGGAAGGGCAAAAGGGAGGGGTGGGGAGGAGGAGGAGGAAAGGAAAAAGGGGAGGATGGGATAGGGGAGGGAAGATTGGGGGGTAATTAGGTTCGGTCTGAGGAAGAAGACCGACAGGTCTAATTCCTCAGACCAAGAGCCTCTTCACCACGCCAAGGAGCCCCCCTTGAAGAGGATATATTAACAGTAAACAGCTTGGATTCATTGAATTCCCTGCAGTAACTGGAAAATGCCTCATCTGATAGCCTTCAAACTTATGTTAGGGTGTCTTAAGAGACTATTTTATTGGGTTTTGCAGCCTCTAATTTGCCTATTAATGTAAATTTTGGATTATATTATAAGTATTACATTATGATCGTAACTAAGCGCTAAATCCAGGGTAGGGTGTGCTAAAGGTATAATATGCTTGATCAGAGACCAGCGAAGGTGAAGAGTATAACAGAGTCAGAGGAGTGTAATAAAGTTGTTGACAGAATCAAAGACGGAGTCTGTGTCAAAGATGGAACAATTATTACAATCAAACCTAAACGCTAAAGCCACAAGGGTCGTACAGCATGGCTTTCAATTATACAGTACTATATTTATTTCTCACCTTCCATGGTCACTTTCTAAACTTATATCACTCATAAGAAATCATTTATTTAGTGGCTTCAGGCATTTAAAAAACTGTATGCTGTAAGCTTTTTTTTGTCATTAGTATATTCATGAGGAAGTGCTAAACCTATTGGAATCAATCAGTGCCTGGGGACTTATTATTCATCAGCAACAAGTCACCCCCTTTGAAAAAGTCTGGCCTGTAATAATTCTTATTTAGGCTTCAATAATTTCCACCTTATGGAAAAAATGACTACTCTCAAAAGGTATTACTATAAACACTTTTTTTTTTTTTAAGTATATCCAGATAAAAGTGAGCATCTACCTTTGAGGAATCAATTATTGTGATTTAATACCAGGTAAGGGCAAACAATTTTTATTAGAATACAAAAATATTAGTACACAGTTTCACACAGGCAGGCATCATACAAGAGCTCTAACTAGCATGAAGGTTGCACCATAGGGCAGTTGTAGTATACTTCTGTACAACAATGCATCTTTTATTCCTTACCTGACTTAATGACATTTGCATAATATTGCCAGCAAATTATAATTTAATAAAGAGTATAACTTACAATAGCAACTCTACTGCTACCTGAAAATTCAGCAGACACTAAAATCATAAGGTGACCAATTGCACTGAATTGTACATAGTTCAACATTTTTCACCTACCATATAGTATCTTCCAATTTGCCAGTATCTGCAAACTTTCTATCCTTGTCAGTAATGACAGGTAGTGTCAGTGAGCATCCGAGGTTGTCATTTAGGTAATGAATAATGAATGCATTGATGTATGCACATTATACGAGTCAGTTTTACAATGATACACACCCTTACTCTCACACACCCATACAAGTGCTCTTACCAATATAAAGATTGCGCCATAGGGCAGAATTCCTATACAGTATACCAATATTCACAATGTATACATGTATGATTCGTGGACTAATGGCAAGATGTTCATAACAGTTGTCAAAAGGAGAGAAAAGAAATGCATACAGAAATCTGTCTACACCAAAATAATACAAAACTCTCCATAATTATATTTTGGATACAATAATTTGCATGAATAATTAATAAATAAACATGTGTATATAATATATTGATAAATGTTAAATTTAGTCTGGTAAGCTTGATCTCATACAATATCGTAACCAAATCTGCATATTTCTAACGCAATTAGGCCCATAATGAAATTCACTTGGTTTCCCTTTAAATTATATATTTATTTATTAAACCTATATAGAAATACTGTACATTCTTTCATTTTATATTTGAGAGTTATATCCAAAACAACTTTGTTTGCATGATTCCTATAAAATATAGCACAGTGAGAATACACATGTAATTTACACTACGATAGGTTTAAAATTAAAAAAGACTGAGGGAGAGAGGGAAAAAGAGGGGGGAAAGAGAGAGTGGCTAAGAGAGTGGGAGAATGGGAGATGGGAAGGGAGGGAGGGGGAGAGAAGACAGGGAGGGAGAGGAGGGAGGGAGAGAGGGAGGGAGAGAGGGAGGAAGAGAAGGGAAGGAAGAAAAGGAATGGCAAAGAGGGGAAGGGGGTGACGGGAAGAACAGGGGTTGAGATCCATCAGATTCCTTATCATTCACAAGTGAGAACTGATCAAGGTGTTGCAAGAAAGAATTAATCCTGGATAAAAAAAAAAGTATCTCAATGTCCTCATTTTAGATGTAGGTGTGCTGATCACCAGAGATTACCATATGTACTTAAAATAAAGCATCTTTGAATCACACAAGAATATGCAGCCTGTCCTCCTAATGCCAACATTGGGATTTTTATGTTTATATGCTTCAGTTAATTTCTTTATGCATGCTAAACAGGCTAAGCCAAAATAAATTAACAAAATTTCACCAATTATAACATATAATAGCATCAATAAATGCAACAATGCACAAAGGTAAGACTATGTTTTGATGAATGAATAGGAAACAGGGAGCCACCACGAAGACTGAGGAGCCATGACAGTAAGATTCTAATGTTCACATTTTAGTGTCCAAGTCACTTTATTGACAGTCTTGATTCACAGTAAAATACCAACTATATAGTTTAGGGGGATGGGTTGGAATATACTCAAGTCTTAGCTTAACTTTGAAAGCAGGAGATAGCGTGCAGGCCTGGAGAGCCTCTAGACTTGGTGACACCCTGCAAATACTGTACTCTGTGACTGTCATACATATTAATTACAGAATATGCCTTATTATACAGTAGTGCAATTTACAGAAGAAATTTATATAACCCATTAAAACATTATTAATCTGAAATTTCCTTAAAATTTTACTCAGATGACAATAACGAAATATATTGTACTATAAAATGTATAATGGTATATACATTACATTAAAGTGCCTATCAATACTGCTTGTAAAATATTTATAAAATCTTTAAATAATTTCATTTCTGATGAAGTCACTGGAGATGGATAGCTTAAGATGTCAGTGAAACTACACCCCATGTTTTACAAGAGCTTTAAGATACTATAATGATATAACACACTGACTTTCATGTCAATTTGATCAAGCTGGAAATATTACAGCTGCCCATGGAGAAATCTATTAAATCATATTACACGAAAGTCCTAAAATGAAGCCTGAATATGGTACTTAGTACAAAACCATTTGTAGGCACAGCTCAACAAATTATGTTGCAATAAAAAGAGTAAACATGTATGATCAGGAAAAAAAAATTCTCCTTACATAAAATATAAATTTTTAGATTTACTATTTTCTCTTGAATACTGTTGAACATCCATTACTGTACTGATACAAAAATTAAATACCCTGCATTGAAAATCTAGATCTACAGTACCCTAATGCAATGCTAAAGACTTTAAAATGTCAATTGCCTTCCCATGCCACTGAACTTCCCCATTAACTACCTGTATAAGTGGTCAAAATCACCATTACAAACCTTAAACTCTAGACTGAGGTCTATACTACAATATCCCTGTATCATCTTAGAAGACAAGATCTAACAAACATATATGTCAACATATATTCAGGAGCATTCTTGCACAATACAGTATATAACACCAGGAGTAATGTTTAGAATCAGGTTACACACAAGATTCATGGAAGGGTGAATTTCACATGCTTTATCTCTATAAGAGCTATTGTTGCTACTGTCACATACAGACAGATAAGAAATTGACAATAATCCATCATCCTATGCTTGATAAGACTGCATAGTTGTCAGGCACCCTGAAACAATTTCTAGATCAGGTCTGACTTAACTAGATAAGGATTTATGCATCTAGCAATACATGTTACATTAATAAGATATTGCTACACTTTCATTAGCTTGTGGCTAAGTGAACTAATTGACATGTATAGATAATAGGTAATCACTTAAGATAATCCAATGAGAACCCCCTTTTCATGAAAACAGTTTGTAACCCAAAGGTAAAAATGCAACAGAAACTATAACTGTTTCTTTTTTTACGATTTTAATATAAGAACCGTGAGGCACAAAATTTCATTTGAGGGTTTGTGTGACTCCAGTAACTTTAAAGTGATGTACCTATAATTTAAAAACTTAAATGCCAATCATTAACTTTATGCAATGCAAAACTGAGAATGCTGGTGTTTATTATAACATATTTCTCCATTTATTGTAAACACCTCCAGCTGGTTGATCTGCATTATATTATATAACCAGACGAATTGTAAATACATAACCCACTACTGTATATTACAACTTCGTATCTTACAATACCAAAAATTCTTTATGAAATTGGCACAGGTTTATTACATATAACTGTACATCACTGTCTTGATTCTAAAAACCTCTATGAGAGATAGGTAACGGGTTAAAATAAATCCTATGTATGATGGTAAGAACTAGTGCTATCATTTTAAACCACCTGGCAAGAACCTAATACACTTAACATGTAGGAATAACTTAGCCATAAAAAATCTTAACAGAAACTGCTCCATTCAGCAATGTGTATGAAGAATCAGATTTAAAAAATATATAATTGTCAAGTTAGTTTCTAACTACTCTTTATACAAAGCTGTACATAATTACAAAACTGGAACAGAAAAGTACTACATTCAATAACTATTTCTATGATGGGATGGAACTGTTAGCAAAGAAGAGAATACATGTATCTGCTGGCCAAGCAATGCAAATTACCAACAGGAAATGTTGTGAAACAAATATGATTGTACCTGTTTGCCAGGCTTGAATAACAAATGATAGTGTGAGTATTTAGTGCTGTTTTCATGTTACTATACCTTGATATTAATAATATAGGAGTATATACAAGGTGAAGAGAAGTGACGGAAAACTGGCAGTCAGCCATAATTTAATTCCTACATAATGGCACTGTAGATATGAAGATGATTCTTGAGAATAGTCTCTCAGATCATTAAGAAAGGGAATTTAAAAATAATGTGCCAATGCTTAACATTCTCCAGAGTACATTCCTTGACTCAAAAAACTATGAATTAAAAATCCTGTTATTGTCAAATTCTGTACACAAAATGCAAACTATAAGCGGAAGTTCTTATTCTAACTCTTGCACTGTTAAAAACACTAAAACACACACTAATAGAAAACTTAGCTCACATTTCTTAAACAATGCATTTCTGCAAATATCAAAGCTGAATCATAGTTGTCACTTGGACCACAGAATCCAGCACTGGTAAACCAGTGTTTCTTGATGCCATGGCCTGTTATATGGTCAGTGATTACCTTATATTAGCCAGTACCCTTAGACACCATTTTGCCCCACCTCTGCCATACTGAACTGGTCATCTTATGCAAAAAGACTAGTCAAGCGATTCTTCCTCAGTGAAATAACTTGATAAATTCTAATAAATTTGTTTAAATATATGGCATCAAACTTCACAAGCATTAACTACTGTTTTTAAATGAAGCCTTAAAACTATTAATTCTGCCTCCAGAAAATATTTTTAACATCTTTGTCTAAGGCATTATGAGTCAGCATGGCACATTACCATACCAGCTACAGCCAACACAAGGCTTTAAGACTGTGACCTTGAAAGAAAAATATGGAAAATTTAATGAAATCATTACCAACTGTCCTTTGGTTTGCACTTAAAACTACCAGGACAGCAGCTTCGGACTAAATTACCGAGTTTAAAATAAAAGTTAAAAAATCTAATATAATTAGTGACCTTGCAAAATTTATATTTTACAAACTTGACCTGTTACAATCACACTTTCCAAAGCTGTGATGAACCATTAAAAAGTTCCAGTATATAATGCATCACACACACCTTCATCTGCAGGTAGCTGTCCTATTCCAATATAGCATTTTGAGACAATGCTTAATAAATTATCAAAAGAGTAAGTCATGCTAGTTATATTATCAACATTCTAACAAAAAATACACTTATGCAATATATGGGAATCTTTATCTTCAACTTGTTGGTTTTAAACCATTTATCACAAAAAAAAAATTACTATAGTTGCCTTAGTAACATTGTGGTTAATTATAAAAAAAACAACAGAATACTTTAAAACCAGTATTCTGTATAGTAGGTTAAGTACACCAGAAAATGTGATCTTAACTCTCAAAAATTATCCTGTACAGACCTTTAAAAAAAGAATCTCTCCCACGCTTTGTAATTAGTACCAGCAATGGCTGCCATTTAACCTAGAATAGCTTATTACCACACATTATTGCAAACTAGCATTTTTCGAGGTCAACTCTTGATACCCTCATTCATCATTAATAAAACAAGCTTCATGTGTACTGGAAAGTATGTTAATACAGAACAGTACACTGGTAAGTTGTATATAAACAAGATAGTCTTAAGTGACGAAAAGAAAATGGGTAAAGAAAGATATGCGAGCAATAATAAAACTAGTCAATGTTGCAACAATGTACTGTAATGTAATGTCCCAACATCCTTAGAGGGCCCAGTTCGCTCCTCAGCATACTGAAGATTTAGTCATTATCTATAATCTGTTTTTCACAAAACAATAACAAGTGAAAACCTACAGATAAATAATAATACAACAAACAGAACTATTTGCACATGAGGAAGGTTTATGAACAGATTCTCATATTCATTTAAAAAACTGGACATAGAGATACCATAAATTACACTGTAGTAGTATGAGGTAAGGTGTTATAGTGTAGACCTTTAACCCTCCCACAAACTTTTTCACTGCTTTTGGGCAGATGCCCCTTTCTACTACCAAGTGAAAGTGGAAAAATGGATATGACCATAACTGGCAAACATTATATACAAGATTTCAGGTAGGTCTTGCTACTTCTACTTACATTAAGGTCACACTACACATGCATGTACAAGCATATACATGTATATATATATACAGATCCTTTTGGGTTTTCTTCTATTTTTCTTACTAGTTCTTGTTCTTGTTTATTTCCACTTATCTCCATGGGGAAGTGGAACAGAATTCTTCCTCTGTAAAACATGCATGTCGTAAGAGTCGACTAAAATGCCAGGAGCAAGGGGCTAGTAACCCCTTCTCCTGTATATATTACTAAATGTTGTTGAATTAGACACATGTGCAACTCTTGGGTATCTTTATTGAGGAAACGTTTCGCCACACAGTGGCTTCATCAGTCCATACAAAGGAGAAACTTGAAGAACAGGAGGAGAATGAGGTAATCAGTCCCTCAGCCTTGAGTCGATGTGGTCAGTCCATCAATTCAAGATTGATGGACTGACCATATCGACTCAAGGCTGAGAGACTGATTACCTCATTCTCCTCCTGTTCTTCAAGTTTCTCCTTTGTATGGACTGATGAAGCCACTGTGTGGCGAAACGTTTCCTCAATAAAGATACCCAAGATTTGCACATGTGCCTAATTCAACATGTCGGTTCTCTGAACCATTCATCTACAATTACTAAATGTAAAAAAAGAAACTTTCGTTTTTCTTTTTGGGCCACCCCGCCTCGGTGGGATACAGCCAGTTCGTTGAAATAATATACATTTATTCCTCAGTTTCTAACATTTGGCCTTTGATATAAGGCTATGACCTCCTCCATTTTATAGCAGCAGCAGCAACATTAACTAATTCCATCTGTGACACATATGTCTGAAGTTTCAATAAAATAATCCCTGGTTGAAAAGTAATTAATGAATGAAAAATTTTATGGACAAATTTAAACAAAACGTAGTACTTGCAATATTTTTCCTCAGAACAAACATCATGTAAATGACAGAGACAGGAACGAGGCACCTTACTTAGCCTCTACCAGGTACAAAGGTGTGACAACAGCTTCAGAAGACAGAGTACACAAATCCAAGAATGGGATCCAGGGAACTTTTTATGTAAAAGTGCTGAGAGGAATGAAAGTATGGTAGCACCTGCAAAAATCCAAAGATTTGACTTAAGAAAGAATTTACAGCACTCAGACACTGCAAATTTTAACTAAGATTTCATGGAAAGATCAGCTGCAGGCTCCACAGAGAGCATCCATTACTGCTTATTGCAAGAAATGCAAACTAATTCAAAACAATGAAACCTGTTACTATTCATCTGATATGAAATGAAAGGCAAAACTTTCAAGAAGCTCCACACACAATTCAAACTGAACTATGCTAGCTACTGAAGCACCTGCAAAATTGCAAAAAAGTTCTATAATATGTAGGAAATACATAATCGTTACTACGTAATTAGGATAAATTCACTAAAAAGAATAGCACTTGAAAAATGAGATTTCTCAAGAAACTGTCATTTTCAAGGATCATCAAATATAAATTTACTCATGAGAATCCATCACCTATGTAAATTCTACCCGACATATCTCTCTTCCTAAATTTCGACTATCACACCACAGAGAATTATACAGTATAACTTTGTTACAAAATGAAACTTTTAACTTTAATTTTGGATTTATATTAAAGTGCCTGCACTCTGATGGAAGGGCTGGGATGTTGCAGTTCAGAGGGCCATTCGAATTATGATCATGCATGTCTGGCAAGACAGCTATTTAATGGGTGATTATAAACATGTTTCCTTCTTCGGGTCCCCTTCTTTTATGGGAACTGATACTGCAGTAAATAGAAGTATTAAACCTTAGTTTAATAAAGGCATTATAAAACATGGAGTTAAAACTGATCAAGATCAACAAAATACTCATGAGAACGAGTATATTTTAGATATCTGCATGACTGTAGTTTTAATAGAGAAATATGGTAGTTACATTTTCTTATTTATAAAATGGGTTTTCTTTGTTGTTGAAATGTGATATCACACTTTTTGTTGATTTACTAAATTATGCTTTCACTCCTGGATTTGTAACCATTTACTGCCAAATGATGTTAAAAATCAATGAATCTTCATTTTAGAAGCTAGAAAAAACTTGGTCCAGCTGCCACATTGCTTACAGAAATCAGAAAACTACATAAGCACAATACTGGATTTGGAAGTAATTAAGCAATATTTTGAGTTTCACAGCATAAGATCTCACATTAGTTATATTTTACATACTTTACTGAAACATGAGTTTTTAATAAAACTAAACAGAAAAAGAACAGTCAAACAACTACCAAGAAAACTCGTTATTTGCAATATTGACTGCCATACATGAGTTCCTCTGAGAAATATGCTGCAAAAAATAATTAACATTCAAAGAGCATTTTTTTTTTTAACTTACTGGCTGTCTCCCACTGAGGAAGGGTAACCCAAAAAAAGAAGAAACACTTTCACCATCATTCACTCTTATGACTGTCTTGCCAGAGGCACACAGATACTACAGTTTAGATGTCCCTTCAAACTGTACGTCCCACCTCCAGGACTCAAGTCTGGCTAACCACAAAATTCATCAGAGTTTGCTATCATGTGTCTTGACTCAACTAATTACTGTATGCAAGCTAGACGAATGAGCCATCAAGTGCTCTCTAATGATATTGAAATTGTATATGCTCATTTCAACCTGCCAACAGCAACAGCCTGGTCAATCAGGCCCTGATCAACCATGAGGCCTGGTCACAGACCGGGCTGCAGGGGCATTGACCCCCAAAAACCCTCTCCAGGTATATCTTCAAAGAGGCAAAAACACATACGTACACTTGAGTTCATAACTGACATTTTTTCCTTACAAACTGACTAGACAAACACATTTAATATAAACAAACAGCTTGGTGCAATGAGCTCTGTTGGCACTGCTCATCAAGAATACTTTAATCCCTAAAACAGGGATTAAAGTAAACATTCAAGTGTATATACACTGCAAGATATGTACTTGGTGTAATATAAGGTGTACATAAGTATATGTGCTAAGTATGAATATATTCATATATGTATGCACACACACGCACAAACACCCACACCTATCTCTCTCTCTCAATGTATATACACTCAGCATTTAAAAAAAAAAAAAAACTGTTGCACTATTAGATTCAAAATTTACATTAGCTTTGTATTTAATCCAGACTGATGGAATTACAGGAAAACATGTCAGGCAGCTTCTATTTCTTCTACAGTAAACCCTTGGTTTAATGGGCCTCTATTTAAAGGACTTCAGATATACGGGACAAAATCTGCTGGGCGAACTAATTTGGAAACAACAGATGAAGTCCATTAGCTACAGAATTGTCAATAGTTGCTGTAATCATGACAAAACAATCTCATCTCCATTCACCACAAACACTGTTACTGGCCACCTGCTCTTCCTTTACTACTCTGTTAAACCAAAGATTTACTGTAATTTTTGTAAAAAACAAAAGCGAAGTGTTTATGTGTATGCAGAGAATCTTAGTTGAAATAAATAATCAAGCACTAAAAAATACTACTACTAATAATTTTGTCTTAATAATCTAAGCCCTGCTCTGTTAACTTCTTTGCATGGTCTTGCCTTGCATCATCTTATCAAAATAGATGAAGCTATAATTTGTTAGGTCCTGGTGTATTAACATTACAAAGCATATACAAAACAATAGTTACTTCATCTACACATACACTATAAATGTGACCTTGCATAATTTTTAGAACTACAATGATTGCACATGAAAAATACATTAAACATGTAACTGTATGAGAATGACATTCACTATTGAGTTCCTTTTTTAAGCTAGAATTTTGTGTGAAATGGACATGCTGGATTCAAAGAACACTAAACAAGCCAAAAAGTTTGGCTCATAACATGTATGTGGATTTTAAATTCCTTGGTAATCTTTGCCATTAAAAGTGAGAACCGTATTCCAAAGCAAGTCCCAGGTACAGTAATTTAAATTATATATGTCCAATGTGTTTAAATATGCTTTCAAGTAATGACAACAGAGCAGATAATATCCTGAAGACACAACATGAAGGATGGTGTATTTTTTTAAATCAAAATTCAGTAATAAGTTTGAACAAGAACATCTTTCAAATTAATGGATACTAAATTCTAGAAGACATTATTTAACAATTTCCTTAAAATCAAATACTGAAAAAGCAATATAACTTCATTATATTATTAAACACAGTAAAGGAAGAGATCAACCTGTGTATTACATATGCTATCAAAAGTTACATAATACTGTGACACTCTTAATTTATTGAATTTGACACCCTAAGAACTGAATCTATATAGCATTTTATCTGACTGACTGCAAATTTACAACAAACAAATGAATGTAAATGAAATTTTTTTTTTTTTTGGATGCTTTCAAATTATCAACTAGGGGTCAATACTTAAGCTAATGTCAAAACTCAGGGAACATAAAGACATCAGATAACACTATAATAATTTGCCTTTATCCCTAACCCTTTCTGGAGACCATGTCATACAAATGCTTATGTATTAACCCTTTCAGGGTCCGTGCCATAGATCTACGGCTTTACGTTCAGGGTCCAAACCGTAGATCTACGCCATGAGCTCAGCTCACTCTGATAAGCTGTGAGTGGTAAATTTGGGCCTAGATATGAGAGAATACAACTATGTGGTATGTGCGCACCACATAAAACAAATCCTGCAGCACACAGTGTATAATGAGAGAAAAAAACGGAGACAGTGATTTTCAATTAAAACAGCGACTTTGCAGTGTTTTTTTTAGTATGTTTTTTACAGTTGTATTTGCGATTTCTTGGTCTCATTTGATAGAATGGAAGACATATTACAGAAATAGAGATGATTTTGATTGGTTTTAGCACTGGAAATGGCTTGAAACTGAGCTCAAAGTAGCGGAAATGTTAAATTTTTGCCGATGGTCAAGAGTAAACAAACGACCTCACACGTCTAATACATGCCAGCTGGTGAGTCTAATATACATTCACAAATGTGGTGATGATATTTATACAATTATTACAATATTGCATAACAGTAAATCTTCTATTTTTTGGTTTGAATAAAAATTATGTGACTAAAAAATTAAAATGGAATTCATTTGTAAAGCCTCAAAATGTAACTAATGAACAGAGGAAATGTTAGTTTAGTGCCAGGAATACCTACATTGTTTATTCTGGACCCTATTTTGAAATTGGAATATTCTGAACTTTGTGTTAAATTGGCCAAATTACCAATTTCCGATCACTTTGTTTTGTAGTTGAAACAGTTGACTTGGCAATTTCATGTGCTAAATCGATAGAACAGAAGCAATACTAGTGAAATAGCTAAGAATTTGGTCGACTGGAATAATGTAATTGGCCTAAAATGGGAGTCAAAGTTGGCAAAATCGCCGATTCGTAAATATCACTGACACATCAAAATTCACGAGAGCATAATTTCATCAATTTTCCATCAAATTTCCTACTTTTTGTTTTATTACCTTCAGAAAAAGATTCTCTACCATTTCACAAGAAAAAAATAAATTTTTTTTTGGAAAATTCTTGGACCCTGGTGTGCACTTTTAAATTTGGCCTCTGGACCCTGAAAGGGTTAATGTATTTGAGAATCAGTTTGCTTATCCTTTATGACTATCAACTTCATGAGCAAGAAACTAAAACTTTTTTACTTAACAGCTCAGTCTCATTTTAAGTCAATTTATTATCTGGTACTCATCATCAATTTTTTAATACATCCAGTTTTCCTCAAATGCAATTTTTTTTTACTTTAAATTAAGTAAAATTAATTCAAGTTAAATTGGATTATGTTAGGCTACATAAGCCTATAAAAATGTATACAGCAGTTAGCCACAAATAAGCAGATTGTGAAAACCGGCTGCGATATGTCTGGCAATGAGGTGACCAAGGAAAAAACAGGCAATACTAAATATGCAACTCTCCTGATGCAAGAATGAGCTGCACTTGAACACGACCAAAATTTACACACCAGAGGAAGAGTAATGTTCTTTGGTATACAAGTACTTTTCTAATGTATATATATGTACTTGATTTATGATCATTATGAAATTGTTGAACCACTTGACACTCAACTGTACAGTTACAGCTGGGTTCATATTAATGTACATAATTGAGTTTATATGGCAATTTTAAAATACTGTACAATATTTATTCTTTTGTATGTGAAAATCAAGGACATTGCAAGACCAAAAATTCTGATTTGATTCTAGCAATACTCACACCCGTGTGAATAAAGTAAAGCTCAATATTACTGCAAAGCTGTTTAACATTATTGACAGTTGAGTTGTCTGTACTTCAAGTAATGACTGCAATAAAATCCCTATAGCTTTAGTGTAGTATGCTTTGTATATTTTTATGTCATACACGAGAAGTGAGAGGAAAGACTAAACATGTTTTTAACATGAACTTTACTCAGTCGTGAGTCCTCATCCTATCTATTTTTCCTTTCCCCTTTTCTATATCACCTCTGTGTTGTTCACACCAATGAGACCAACATAGGGATGGTAGAATTTGCTACTGCCATGGCCTGCCATAGGTCACTAGTCATCACAATATCACACGTGTTCTCAAGACACCACCATTTTGCTGTGCCCCTGCCATTGGACTGGCACCAATGAATGGGTCATCTTATGACCAATACCTGTGTCAGGTAAATTTTACCCTGATGAATCAACCAACGGCAACACTCCAAGACTGTATTTAGAGGTGAAGTTCCCAATTCATTACACATTCCTACAATGAATACTTCAGATAAAAATACTTATGTTTAATCCACCCCATGTAATTAGAGTGAAAAATGTAACAAACTGAAGTGCAGTAGAATGAAATATTAACAACATTTATAGTCACCATTATCTTAATACAACAGAAACTTGAGTGAGTGTGTGTGTGTGTACATGAACATGTGTATGTGTGCATGTGTGTGTGTGAGAGAGAGAGAGAAAGGAGAGAAAAAAGAGGAGAGAAAAAGAGGAGAGAGAAAAAAAAAGAGGAGAAAAAGAGGAGAGAAAAAAAGGAAAGAAAAGAGAGAAGAAGAGGAGAGAAAAGAGAGAGAGAAAAGAGAGAGGGGAAAGAGAGAGAGAGAGAGAGAGGAAAGAGAGAGAGAGGAAAGAGGAGAGAGAGAGAAAAGAGGAGAGAGAGAGAGGAAAGAGGAGAGAGAGAGAGGAAAGAGGAGAGAGAGAGAGGAAAGAGGAGAGAGAGAGAGGAAAGAGGAGAGAGAGAGAAAGAGGAGAGAGAGAGAGGAAAGAGAGGAAAGAGGAGAGAGAGAGTAAAGAGGAGAGAGAGAGAGAGAGGAAAGAGGAGAGAGAGAGAGAGAGGAAAGAGGAGAGAGAGAGGAGAAAAAGGAGAGAGAGAGAGAGGAAAGAGGAGAGAAAGAGAAAAGAGAGAAAGGGGAAAGAGGAGAGAAAGAGGAAAGAGGAGAGAAAGAGGAAAGAGGAGAGAGGAGAGAAAGAGGAAAGAGGAGAGAAAGAGGAAAGAGGAGAGAAAGAGGAAGAGGAGAGAAAGAGGAAAGAGAGAGGAAAGAGAGAGGAAAAGAGAGAAAGAGGAAAAGAGAGAAAGAGGAAAGAGGAGAGAGAGAGGAAAGAGGAGAGAGAGAGAGGAAAGAGGAGAGAGAGAGAGGAAAGAGGAGAGAAAGTCAAGAGAGAAAGAGGAGAGAAAGAGGAAATACACAGAAGAAAAAGGAAGGAAAAAAAAGCATGAATTTGTAGATATAAACCTTTGAAGAACAATGCTACATTCCTTATTCTCACTCACCTCATAAAGCACATGCAGTACTGTATTATACAATATATTCAAAGATAAGACCATAATGCCACTTTGCAACAAAATATTACAGTGGTTCTCAACCACTGTGCAGAACCTTGGAGTTCCATGTCCTTCCATCAGGGTTCAGTAAGTGAAAAAATACTTAATGTTATGTAATAAACTATATATCAAATCACCGTTTGGTTTGCTGGTAAGGCTTGCTGAGAATAATTTTTTTTTATCTGTGTACATGTTTCTTTAAAACATTTCAATAAACTATAATAATGTTTCTATAGAGATCAATTATATTAAGTATTTTGCATGGCAATTAAGTCTGCAGGTACCACAATGTTGAGAATCTTTGATGTAGGGAGAACCTGCTACTTAGAACTCAAAACACTTCCATAATATTCACCCCAACAAAACTAATCATGTTATCCTTCAATATATAAATTTTACCCTGTTTTAAGTTAAGAGATTTTTCAAACTGTCATTTGACACACCAATGACCTGTAATCCTGCACTGACCTACTAGAGATTTGATAATACCTTACTCACTGTTAACACACATAAGATCTCTTGTGAACCTGTTGGAAGGCTTAATTATCCTTAACTCACTCCAATAACTCTTGGAACAGAAGCAAAACGAAAGAAAACTATTTCAAATGCTCTTACCCATGAACTACAATTTAAAAAAAAAAATCTGAATAAAACAGTATTTCCAAACACCAGCACACTCAAAACAAACAAGCAAACTGCATTTCCCTAGTTGAAAGGTTTATTCTAGAACTTGAGAATTGGTTGATGGTCTATAATACCCTTGTGGTTTTGTTTTTATAATATTTAAATTATAAAATACTACTACTAAAAAGTAGATTGATTTAGAAATATGTTAATTTCTCTTGAAATACAATTTCAAGAGAAATACAACATGTTAAATTTTTTAATAAAGTTATTCACCTTAAATGTAATGAACAAAATAAAACGCAGATCTTCATCACAGTCATTCAATACCTTTTTAAAAGTTTGACTTTCTTTCATGGCATTATCACCTACTGAGTAGCTCCACTGAGTATATATACTAAATACAGTACAAGGAAGCATATGACAACTGATGAGTAACTGCATGTGCCATCTACACCTAGGGTAAATATGTTGTTGAGTAGCATGGCCCTAACAATTTATCAAGCTTAGAGATACATACCCATATAAAATTCCAAAATTCAGAAAGTTCAACTGTGTTTGCAGAAATTAGTTATAACATATGTGTAATCATATGCAAATTAAAATGAACTAGAAGGAAATGAGCTAAAGGAAATGAACTAAAAGGCAGAAAAATACATGTAATCACAAAAAAAGGAACATTGAATAAGTACCTGTACAGTTTATTATAGTACAGTATATTTTTCCCAGACTCAAGCATTGAAAGTACTTTACTGTATTTGCTATAAAAAATTACTGATATTTAAAATTTTATTTTATCAAATAGATATGTACAACCACATAACTAAGCCATTGCTCTGAAAGCCTTATGGTAAATTAAAGGATTTATATGAAAAACCCCCAAGTGTATAATAATATGTTGTATGTACAACTGTGCATACACATTTTAACATTTTGTCACTTGGGCAACAGACGGTAGCAGTAATAGTTTATACACAGAATTTTGACACTTGCCCCATGATTCACACTACAGTTCTGCATCTATTTTTCATTAAAAAGAATGGGTAGAACTATACCGAATGCAATAATCTTCACATGCAATTATCATCATGGTACTTTGGTATCACTACCACACTTAGCCATGGTCTCCCATACACCTACATTTGGTTTTCCAGAAGCAAAATCTCCCTCTTTCCATTTAGTAAATGTTTTTGATTTGAAACTGTCTCTTACTGACTGATGCCTAAATCTCCACTGCTGTACTGAAATTCTGCCTTCTATTTTGCCATGGTCTGAGTTTCTTCACAAGCGAGTCTAGGTTCAAAGAATATCACCTTTCAGTAAGCTCCCAAACTGTCCACTCCATTTCACATCTTCTCATCATAAGGAGAATCCGTTTTCTTGTATTTGGTGTACTGTGTGTCATACTGAGCAGGAGGATTGGATTCCTTCGGTACAATGGGGAAGCAGCACCAGAGAATGAATGCAATAAACGCTACAAACGTTCCAATTAAGAGAATAAAGTCCTCAATGGTCTGAAAATACAAAGTCAGTATTACATCAAATTGAAAAAGCAAATGAAAAGATATCAATTTCATTTGATCAATATTTTCATTATTTTGACAATGGTACTATCTGATAGAACAGAATTTGTTATACAGTAAACCCTCCATATAACAGACTAACCGGGGGAAACAGGTGGCTAGTAATGTCAGCAGTGGTGGATAGAGCAGATATTATTGGATAACAATTGTAGTAATAATGGACAATTCTGTAACCAATGGATCTGTCCATAGTTTCCAAATCAAATGATCCAGTGGATTTTGTTATTTATTTCTGAAGCTCATTATTGGGAGGGTTTACTGTGCAGTAAAACAGATAGTGATCAAAATGTTTCAATGAGTGTATGTCAAATGTCTCAAGTTGAATGCTTTTAGGCAATAAAAGTGGTCAGCATCCACATTAATTCACTGTCATTCTTACTAATTTTGATCTACCTTAACATTCTGCTGTAAATAAAAATTTGCTGCTACTGTGACTAATTTACTATTATATTACATAGGATCACATAAATGTAATACTGGACTAAATTTAATGTAGTTTAAGTCAATCTGAAAGTTCAAAGCTGGGTGACGCATTCAGACTATCGTGAATATTATACAAATATAGTACAGTATACTAAATATAGAATACTAAATATAGAATTTCATCTTACAACTCATTATCTTTTGATGTCACACTGCATACTGCAAAGGAACAAAAAAATGAATAAAGCTTACTGGTTCTTCTCCAAGGAGGATTGAATTTACAAGGTAAACGAAGTCATCAAACGGAGTCATGACTGCTTTGATGACTCAGAAATGACACCACCAGCTGAAAAAAAGCACAAACTGGTATTGCTTTGCTCCAGTAGCTGAAATGAAAATAATTTTCAGGTACTAGTCATAAAATGAATTAGCAAAGATCAATCAACTTAGACTTTTTTTACTGTACTTATTTCACAACACACAGTACTGTAGAGGCATTCACTCCTTTAAATCCAAAAACTGCTGCATTTAAATTATTATAATAAATTTAAGCATTAAATCTGTAAGGATCACACAGTGCTGACTAAAGTTAAAATGACTGTACAGCAGTTAAATACCCAAACGTCCTACAGTAGGTCATTATGTGGCTGAAAATAATGCCAACAGGGATACAGTGTATTATCTAAAAAGGAAATTTCTGGTTCAGTTTAAATGTAACCATAAATATGTTAAAAACTTTCTTACCAAGAGTTAGGCAAATGAGCCTTTTAACTGTTGGTAAGCCAAGCACACTAACCAATATTATTACATTCACAGAACCCCCAATGAAAATAAGTTGAAGACCCCAATGGAAATAAATCAAGGACCCCAATGGAAATATATCAAGGACCCCAATGGAAATATGTCAGGGACCCCAATGAAAATATGTCAAGGACCCCACTGGAAATATGTCAAGGACCCCAACAGAAACAAGTCTAGAACCCCAATGGAAACAAGTCTAGGACCCCAACAAAAACAAGTCAAAGGCCCCAATGGAAACAAGTCAAGGACCCCAATGGAAACAAGTCACGCTGACTTTTTTTGGGTTACCCTAGGTATTTTACTCTATGTATGATAATTGTACTTTTGTGTACCTGAGCCTAAATAAACTTACTACAGGGAGAAGCTGAACTAATTAGTTTCATACAGTACCTGAGGAGTGAAAAGTAATAAAGTTTGATCTGAGGAAGGAGAGGCTAATTCTAATGCCTTCACTGGCATTTGGGAGTTACTCCCTTCATTATTATTATTAAATTCATGGGGAGATTATTATTATAATCATGGGGAAGCGCTAAATCCATAGGATTATACAGCACCTGTTGGGGGGGGGGGATGGAAGGCATTCAGGTTTAATTCATGGAACTGGAGCACAGATCCAGTTCCCTAGATCAAGAGCCTCTCACAGCATCAAAGAACTTCCCTTGAGGGGCTCATGGGGAGAACTGAACAAACAGGGGTTGTACAACACCTGGGGAAATGGAAGGAATTAAGACTTGATTCCAAGAATTGAAGCTTTGGTCCAATCCCTTAGATCAAGAGCCCCTTACTAGCATCAAGGGGTCACCCCACTGGAATGATTGCTGCACATTAACCATCCAAAGAGCAACATTATGTTAACAATGCAATGCAAAACCTCATTAAACTACTTTCTCTGGAGAGTCATTAATTATTCCTTCGCTTTAGTCTTAAATGACCTATAATATTAATGACCATAATTAAATGGAAGAGAATTTCAAGGATCCCAATGGACAAAAATCTCAGTTTGACATAGGGTTAGCCTCAGGTAATTTCTATATAATGCACTATACAAGACCATTACACGATTGTTTTAATGGGAAGCACTAAACCCGCAGGGGTCATACAGTGCCTGGGGAATGGCATGGAATCAAGATTTGTTCCAAGTGGAGAGCAGCTCAGGTTCCCTGGATCAAAAGCTCTTCACTGGCGTCGCCACCTGCCTTCAAAATACAAGACCACTGTAAAAAAAAAAAACTACTTACGTAGAAAACCTAAATACACTTACAGAACCCCAACACTTGATAAACAAAAAAAAAAAAACATTACCTGAACTTACTAATAAATGACAGAGAAAACAAGAGGTGTTCTAAGAATAAATAATGCTAGCTGTGTCGCTCCTCGTCAAAAACAAGCCGACATGAGCATTTAGTACATTGTAGAGGGAAATATTCGAGGTTTGTGCCTTCCAAGGAGCCGAGGATCTCTCCATCACCGGGCATAATGTGAGTATTATTGCTGCTCCTCCTTCCCTCCACCCAAGACACTTGTCTGGCTGTATCCACCTTCACGTGCCACTCACGGTATCTCCAGGAGAAAAATGTATCACCAGCGGGACCCCACGAGCCACAGCATTTCCAGCAATAATTGTGTTGAGGATGATAGACTGGTCCCGGAGCTGGTCCCAGAGCCGCACTTCTCAAGATTTACTACTTTTAATTTAGTTTTTCATGACCCAATTTCCTGTAATTCTTTACAAATTTAACGTTCTAATCATAAGTATTTGTTGACAGTAATTCTGTAAATATGATTAAAGAAGTTTTAACACCGAACAAACAAATATCGGATATATTGAGAAATGCCATAATGCTAGAGGATTGCAGAACGAGCTTATTTTATTTCGAAATATTAAAAACAAAGATTTTTTAATATCTCGTTGAATATAATTTTAATAATTATATTAGATCAATTGTTTAGTACATAAAAAATCTACAATTAGATTTTATAGTTCATTTGCAAAATATATTTCCGTTTCCCTTTCAAATTCTAAGTTTTTATTTAGGCCTCTTACATAATTTAAAATTATACAATGACTTTATATAGTAAATTACGTAAATATTTACTTTGTCATTGAGCTTGAGTTTAGCGATAATTTATAATTGGAAATGGGCAAGCGTAAGTTGATTCTGAAGGCTTGCTTTAAGTAAGTAGATGAATGGGTCAAAGAACCGACAAGTTGATAAATTAGACACATGTGCAACATTTGGGTATCTTTAATGAGGAAACGTTTCGCCACTCAGTGGCTTCATCAGTCCATACAAAGGAGAATGGTGAAGAACAGGAGGTGTTTGAGGTAAGCAGTCCCTCAGCCTTGAGTCTATATGATCAGTCCATCAATCTTAAAAAGAAGATTGATGGACTGATCACATAGACTCAAGACTGAGGGACTGATTACCTCAAACACCTCCTGTTCTTCACCATTCTCCTTTGTATAGACTGATGAAGCCACTGTGTGGCGAAACGTCTCCTCATTAAAGATACCCAAATGTTGCACATGTGTCTAATTTATCAAGGCTTGCTTTGTTTGTGTCTATGGCTGAATATTTATTATTTAATTAACATAATGGATAGACTACACGGTACTAAAAGTTAGTAAATACGAACGAGGTTATGAATCCGGATTTAGCAACTTGGTGCTGGCGAACGATGCCACCTGTCATCGTCTGTTTGTTTACATTCTGGATGACGAGATGTCTGTTTTGACCAGTGTACGTCTCGCTCTCTGAGCTTCTGTGATACATTTACCCCTTTCTTCTTGGTACGCTTGTCCTCGTGTTCTTCTGTCCACCTGGCATATCAGATTATTATTATTATTGTAATCATGGGGAGCGCTAAACCCGTAGGATTATACAGCGCACATGGTGGGGGGGGATGGAAGATATTCAGGCTCAGTGCAGGGAACCAGAACACAGTTCCAATTCCCTAGATCAAGAGCCCCTCAACAGCATCAAGGAACTTTCCTGGAGTGGAGGAGGGGTACATCAAAAGCTGGGGTAATATTCAGTGTTGGGCACATCACAAACCAGGGCAACATTCATCATTGAACACGTCAAAGACTGAGGCAACATTCATTAGTGGGCACATCTAAGGCTGGGCCAACATTCATTAGTGGGCACATCAAATGCCAGGGCAGTATTTATGAGCATCATTTTCTGCCCCATGGATGTCCTCCTGTCCACCTGACCTTTTTAAGAACTTCTTGTTTTCACTTCTGTTTTCAAAGGGAACTCCTGTACCTTTCCCTCTCCTTTTCAGCTTTGGGCACTGTTCCCCGAACACTGGGTAATAGGGTATGGTACCTCACAAGCTGCTAGTGTCCTAAACCCCCCATGAAGATAATATTTTAACACCTTCAGCACTATGAATGTCCATGGTTAGAGGTTATATATTTTAAAGTGTATTTGTAAGTATAAAAATTAAAATTGAATGATAAATGAAACCTATGGTAAAACCATTGTAAAAACAATTGTATGTTATGTATGCAGAAACCTAAATAAAACCTTCTCTAAATTTGTTACAAGTCTGAATATCTATATGAAGTGTGCCCTTCAAAGGAATGCCTTGACGCCAGTGAAAGGCCCAATGAAAGTAACAATGTTGAGGGAACAGTTTTAGTTTTTGAAGCTTAGATTAAGTACTACAAGTTATCACATTTTAAGCAAATTTTTTTCTTTGAAAGACATGTTCCCTCTACACAAATAACCCTCCCGTAGGAGAGAAAGAAACTTAGGACAACATTTCTGTCTGACTTGGATCTGTGTGCGGGTTATTTGTATACTGTTCCAGTCATGGTACTGTGCCTTTTTATTCTTTATGTTCCCTCTGTAGCATAAGCTAAACGAGACCTTCAGTGTGTGCGAAGTTTAAAAACGGTAAAATTTTGGGCTAAATTAATGTATAAGTATGTAGTTGCTTAAAAAGGAATGAACTGTATGTTAAGTTATCGTTATTTTTATTGTTATATTTTCAGAACCATGTATGGTTTACTATATGCAAGAAATATAAAAAGCTGTTCAGTAATTATATTTTATTTCTGATATATATATACCTAGAAAGAAAAGGAGGGGGGGTTTTCTTTTCATTATGAATTTTTTTCTAAATTCTAGCTCTACTTGTTTATAAGCTGAAAACAATATTGCCAGTAGCTACATGAAGACCTGACTGTATAGCCATGTAAGAATAACCTCTTAATATTTATCCCTGTATTATTGCTAAATATATTTTACAATTAAGGCTTTCAATTGGGGAAAAAATGTTACTCCAATAAATGTAATAGTAGTTTAACTCTGTGTTTTGACAGAGTATCAGGTGCTTATGGAGGGGAGAGTTTGTCTTCCCCTAAAGCATGGTGTTTGGAGTTAGTACTAAACCCCATATAGCAGCACATCACCTGGATGATGGAGGGAAAAGTCACATTTTCTGTAAGTCTTGAAACCTGTTGCATGAATGTTAATATGAGTGTTAGATCAAGTGCTATAACTGTAATTTTCAAGCCAATGCACAATTTAAAAAAAAAAAAAGGCAAACAAGAGAGCAATCTTGGCTCAGAGCATATTGAGCACTACTGTGCATATTTATCAAGTTGCAAATAACTACAGATGGATATTGACAGAATTGTACTACTGTAAATAGATTCTAATCACATTATTTTTTAATATGATGCTTGTCTCGCATTCACTTCATGATTTATTTACATTATATTAAATGGTGGCAGGTTATCCTTCAAAAGATAAAATATTATTTTGCAGTGCAGTGACATAGATATTAAAAGTTCTTAAGATGATCCCTTTTTATTTACACAAATTATTGATATTTTCTGTTTAGAGTGACATCTAAACTGCTTTATCTGTGTGCCCCTGGAAAGACAGTGATAGTGTGAATGATGACAAAAGTGTTTTATTTATTTTTTGTGGGGGGGGGGGTCACCTTACCTCGGTGGGAGACTGCCAGTACATGTATGTTGAAATAAAAAAAATTGTTGTATAAGATAACAATTTAATTTTTAATACCAAACTCCCTAGGCAAATGCTTCCGGGGTCTCAATGCCCAATAAGAGGGCAGACATGATTGCACGCCTGGAACAGTTATGTCAGGAATACAATAAACTCTCACAGTGTCTGGCAGCAGAGTCTCATCAGATGCATGAGATAGAAGGTTAGGTATTCAGAATTTTTATTTAATACCTACTCTGCACCCTAGTTAATTATTGATATTTTTTGAGGTTGGTGGGAACTATGAGAATACAAATTTAAAATTTACACTACAAATGTGTATGTATGTATATATTCATACATACATTGTTTCCAGTGATCTTATTGCATATATATATACACTATATCATACTCTTTGTATATGATTGAAGATAGGATGTTGTTTAGTCTGTGTATGTATTGAAATACATATATAGGCTTTTTCCCTGTCTTAAGATTGAAATTCCTGCACATGTCAATATTCAGTATTCTATACTAAATGCTTTGTGTTTTTGCCATTCCTGTTTTCTTTACAAATGTAATATAACTTACAGTATTCCATTTGACATTGCATATGTAATTGGATTATATACTATGGTTATTATTATCTTTAAGCTGTTAAAGGTTATTATTGTTAAAGGTTATTATTGACTTTTATATTACAGATGTTAGTAAAATTCAAGGCAATATGGAAGAAATGACTGTAGATGCTCTGAAGAGGGAAGTGAAGAATCTTAATAATCAGCTTCTTGCACATGCAACAGAGAAAGGTGATTTAGAAAAAGCTTTTCAAGAGCAAAAAAATGAAAGTACTAAGAACATTGGCAAGCTGAATCAGGAGCTTAAGAACTGGAAGGATGATACTGATGCTTTAAAAGACATTTTGAAAAGGCTCAATGAGCAACTAAATCGGTATTACGTTATTACTTCGTATTGTCTAGGTTATGTGAAGCTGCTGAATATTCATTTCAAACTGACCTTCTGCCTTTGATGAAGTACAGTATACTGATATATTTTCTGAAATGTTGCAGCTTGTGATGTAATGCAATGAAAACTGGTATACTTTGAGTTGAATAGTTTTCTTTTCTACCAGATATCACATAAAATATGGACCACTACGAGAAGAAGAAACGAGGCATATCACCAAAGATATAAGTCGTTCAAGTATCTACAAGCTGAAAGCTCTCCTTACTGCCTATGATGAACTTCTGCTTGAACGGGATTCCACAGTTAAGTAAGTGAAGCTTATGCTCAGCTATAAGTGTATACTGTACCGTACTTTCATTTTGAAGTGCTTATCTAAATGTCTTGTGACTACTAGGTATATGTTAGTGATTCACAGTATAGCAGTAATTTGTTGGTTTATTACAATAGTTTTTGATATCAAAGAGGTACAGGGTATTAGTAATGTGATTTAAATTTAAGGTCCACAACTGAGAAGCTGGAGAAAATGGTGTTGCGTGTTAATGATGTTGTCACAGAGAATGAAAAACTTCACTCTCGTTTAGAGAAGCTGCAGTCAGAAGTAGGTTTCTGTTCAGTACAGTGTGTCTATCTTTCTGGCTGTTTACATTTCTGTCTGGCCTTGTGTCATCTGTCTTCAGTCCAGTTTGTTTCATATACAGTGGACCCTTGGTTATCAGCCGTTATCCGTTCCGGAAATTCGGCCTAAAACCGAAATGGCCTAAAACCGAAATAATATTTCCTGTAAGAATTAATGTAAATACAATTAATTCATTCCAGACACCCAAAAACATTAACAAAAAATAAATTTTTTAAAGATTAATTATAGTTTTACATACACAAAACAATGAGAACTAAATAAAATAAATAAATGAACATTTAAATCACTCTTACATACCTTTATTGAAGACTCTTGTTGGCTTATGGAAGGCAGGGAGGAGGAGAGAGGGAGGACTGATTATTGTTTAGAAGGGGAATCCCCCTCCATAAGGACTTCAGGTATCAAAGCCCTCTCTGGGGTTACTTCCCTCCCTGCCTGTTACACTCCCTGCATGCCTGCTACATTCCCTGCATTCCTCCTACACTCCCTGCTACACCCTGCCTCCCTACTACACTCCCTGCCTGCCTGCTACACTCCCTCCCTCCATACTACACTCTCTGCCATCCTCCTACACTACCTGCTACACCCTGCCTCCCTACTACACTTCCTGCCTGCCCATTACACTCCCTCCCTACATGCTACACTCCCTGCCTTCCTCCTACACTCCCTGCTACACCCTGCCTCCCTACTACACTCCCTGCTTGCCTGCTACACTCCCTCCCTCCGTGCTGCACTCCCTCCCTCCATGCTACACTCCCTCCCTCCATGCTACACCCTGCCTCCCTACTACACTCCCTGCCTCCCTTCCACACTCCCTGCTTCCCTGCTACACTTCCTGCCTCCCTTCCACACTCCCTGTTTCCCCTGCTACACTTCTTGCCTCCCTTCCACACTCCCTATTTCCCTGCTACACTTCCTGCCTCCCTTCCACACTCCCTGTTTCCTTGCTACATTCCCTGCCTCCCTTCCACACTCCCTATTTCCCTGCTACACTCCCTCCCTCCCTCCCTCCCTTCCTTCCATACTCCCTGTTTCCCTGCTACATTCCCTGCCTCCCTTCCTTATTCCCTGTTTCCCTGCTACACTCCCTGCCTCCCTTCCATACTCCCTGTTTCCCTGCTACATTTCCTGCCTCCCTTCCACACTCTCTGTTTTCCTGCTACACTCCCTGTTTCCCTGCTATACTCCCTACCTCCCTTCCACACTCCCTGTTTCCCTGCTACACTCCCTACCTCCCTTCCACAGCATATGTGTAAAGAACCTAGGATAACCCAAAAAAGTCTGACAGTGTGGCTTATTTCCATTGGGGTCCTGCCTCCGTGCTACACTCCCTGCCTGCCTGCTACACTGCCTGCCTCCTTCCTAAATTCCCTTTCACAACATTAGCTTCCTTGATGTTTGGATGAATTAGCAGAAGTGTCCTCACTTGCCCAGAGACACGGCCAGACTGACTCACAAATGCGCGAGCGGCTGGCGGGTAGGTGGGTTAATGTGTCCCATACGGCCAATAAGCGAAATAATAGCCGATAACCAGAAGCCGAAAAAACGGCTGATAACCAAGTTGGTCGATAAGCGAAATGCCTGATAACCAAGGGTCCACTGTACATTCAGTTAGTACATAGCTATTACATACAACATTTATCTACAGTGCTTATCACACATGCATGTTGTACTTTCCACTGTCTTCATCTCACCTCTTCTGGTATCTCTATGCTTAATTATGTTCATTCCTTGGCACAGCAATCTAGTTAATTTTATGTATGGTATACATTTTTTTTGTGTACAGTACAGTGGTCCCTCGTTTTTCGTAATTAATCCGTTCCTGGAGGAGCTACTATAAATGAAATTTACGATTTGCAAATCAATTTTCCCCATAAGAAATAATGTAAATACAATTAATCCGTTCCTGACACCCAGAAGTATTAAAACAAAAAAAATTTTTACATGAAATATACATATAGTACATAAACAATACGTACAATGGGAAATTATGAATGAAACATTAACAGCATAACACTTACCTTTATTGGAGATTCTTCTTAGTGTATTGGAGACTGGAGGAGGAGAGAGATTGGATTGTTTACAGTTTGGAAGGGGAATCCTCTTCCAGCAACACCTCAGGTACCAATTGCTTCTCTGGGGTTGCTTCTCTTCTCTGTTTCTTAATGCCACTAGGACCACCTTGAGAGTCACTCTAGTCCTGTCTCGCAAAGTAACTGTGGAGAGAGCTCTGTTTCTGGCGTCTCTTTAACACTTCCCTAAAATGGCCCAAGACTTTGTCACTGTACATATTTCTCACCTTCTTTACCACAGGCTTGGCACTAGGAGCTTTCTTTGGAGCCATGGTAGCTTATTTAGTAATTGCAAGCACTAAAATGAGTGGAATATTATGAAATATTACGTAGGAGCACTTGAGGGGACCTTCACTCACTGCCAGACTGGCTGGGTAGGGAGGCCGCCCCGGCTCACACCGTGCGTATGCGTCCCGGACGAACTACTATTCGCGAGTCAACCTATGAAAAGCGAGTCCATGTTTTTACAAAAATACCCCTATGATTGGCGAAATTTACGATTGCTGAGAACTACGAAAAGCGAGGGACCACTGTATTTGTTTTGCCTGCATGTGTTTTGCCTACTGCCTTATTCGTAATAAAATTAGTGAAAATTATTGATAACCTTCTTTTAGCCTATAATATCATAAGGTATTTGTTAATCCCAAGGTAGTAGGTTGATAGACAGCAACCGCCCAGGGAGGTACGTACTACCGTCCTGCCAAGTGAGTGTAAAACGGAAGCCTGTAATTGTTTTACATGATGGTAGGATTGTTGGTGTCTTTTTTTTTGTCTCATAAACATGCAAGGTTTCAGGTATGTCTTGCTACTTCTACTTACACTTAGGTCACACTACACATGCATTGTACAAGTATATATACGTATACACACCCCTCTGGGTTTTCATCTATTTTTCTTACTACAGTGGACCCCCGGTTAACGATATTTTTTCACTCCAGAAGTATGTTCAGGTGCCAGTACTGACCGAATTTGTTCCCATAAGAAATATTGTGAAGTAGATTAGTCCATTTCAGACCCCCAAACATACACGTACAAATGCACTTACATAAATACACTTACATAATTGGTCACATTCGGAGGTAATCGTTATGCGGGGGTCCACTGTAGTTCTTGTCCTTGTTTATTTCCTCTTATCTCTATTGGGAAGTGGAGCAGATTCTTCCTCCGTAAGCCATGCATGTCATGAGAGGCAACTAAAATGCCGGGAGCAAGAGGCTAGTAAACCCTTCTATATATATTATGAAAGTTAAAAAGAGATATGTACTTCAGTTTTCTTTTTGGGCCACCCTACCTCAGTGGGATACGGCCAGTTTGTTGAAAGAAGAAAGAAGATCTGTTAAGCATGTACTTTCCAGTTTTATGCTATAATTTATTTATTGTAATGCTCTGAATGTATTTAAAAATATTTATGTATTTAATAGCATGATTTTGTCTTGATGGTAAAAATAAATCAGAATAAGGATAATCCAAGTTGTATTATTGTCTTCAGGTTCCACTTGGATCTGAGGAGGCAGAAATGGTTGCTGCTGATGCCAGGCTGTTATTAGAGGAAAGAGAAATTTTGCTTGAAGAGATTCATATTCTTCGTCAACAAAGGCAGCAAGAGATGGTAAACTATCAACAAGAAGGTACGTTAGTTTAATCATTTGTTGAATTTTAGTTGTAAGAAGAATAGGTGGTATTAGTACAGAGATTTGTTAAGAGCTTCATCATTACATTGTGTAATGTGAGTTGAAAAAATGTATGCTTACAATAAGTTTCATAACATAGTTATAAATTTTGAAGCATTTGTGTGACAAACTGCTCTCCCAAATTAGTAACCAGGCTGCAACATCAGCTGGAGGAATACGAGATTAAGAACCAAACTATGTCATCTGATCTGGATACATGGAAGGTTGAGTGTGCTGAATTGGAGAAACACTGTCGAACTCTTCGGACAGAACTACGTGGTACTGTCACAAAGCAGGAGCATCAGTTTGCTGTTGACGAGTGTCAAAGGTATTTCTTATTGTCTGATTAAAGCTAAATTTGCAGGTGTTTTTACAAATTTATATTTTAGCTGGTTGCATTAACGAATTTATTTTAGACATACAAAGGTGACAACTGATAAAGATTTAATCTAAGACAGTTCAATAAATCCAAATAGGATATTTCATTTCCTTTGAGGTCCTTTTGTTTTTCACTCTACCTTTAGACATTTTTGTATGCCCTTTTCAACAAATGATGACACTATGGCTAATACAAAATAAAAAAAAACTAAAATTTCAAGACAACAACAGCAAAAACACAAAATCGCTGTAATGTTAATTAGATCTAGAATATAGTTTCTTCTATGCTTGGCTACTTCTGATGCAACATTACGTTAAAAAGAAAGAGATTCCCATTCCTCTCTTTCTGCAGCTTCATTAATTCAATGATCCTTATTCTTATTCCAGTAGTGATTCTAGTACTGTACATATTTAGCAAGAGGAATTAAAAACTTATGTAAACTTTTTTTTTCTCTTGGCATAACTAGAACTTCATTGACTTGATTTTTATTGTATTGTGTTTCATGAAGTGTTAAACTTATGCTTAGACATTCAGTGTGTGGAAGTCATGAAGGCTTGATCCTCCCTCTGCTAATCTCTTTTTTTTTTTTTTTGCAATATTTCATCTTATTCTTGAGGTTGTGTCATGGGTGAATGTCCTTGTAAAACTTACCAGATTGGTACTAAATTAATGTTTGCATTCCCAACTCCAGGCTTTTTGAGGAATTGCGGGCTGTTTACAATCAAGAATCAGGGAACCTGAAAGGAAAAATGAAAGCAGCAAAACATGAGAAGAAAAATTTAGCAGAAAAGTTGACAGATACTTCCACTCAAGCCCACAACCTCAGTGTTCAGGTTTCAGGGCTCAAAGGGTCATTAAGGTAAAATTACATAAATGTTTTAATGTACAGTAATTGTATTTCTTATTTACTGCATGATTTAATAAATGACAGTTTTTCAGTATTCATTTTAGAAAATTTTGTTGTGATTAATCTCATACCTGTTGAAAGAAGTGTGATCACGTAAGATAATGAATTGAATATCAAGTAGGATTTAAAGACTCCAGTTATATAACAGAGGGAGTGGAAAAAGTATTGAGTGGGGCTGGCTTTATGAAAAGAATAGAGCAAGATTGGCCGGATAGGCAGTGTAGGGAGAATCTGAGTGTGTGTGGATAGGTGGTGGCGGTGTGGGGAACATCTAAGTTATGCTTAGTTTGGAGTGTGTGAAAGAAGTGTTGAGCATGAAGCAGGCACATCTGAGCATGCTGGATTGAAATAAATATAGGCGAGTGGTTCGTGGAATTTAATATGCTATTGCAGTGCGAGTGAGGTGCTGTAATATACCAGGCATTGTGCACCAACAAAGAATAAGCACTACAATGGCGAAAATCCAGGTTAATGCGCCAATCAGTTCCTCTCTAATCTCTGTGGGAACGTGTAAGTACAGTGGACCCCCACTTAACGATCACCTCCAAATGCGACCAATTATGTAAGTGTATTTATGTAAGTGCGTTTGTACGTGTATGTTTGGGGGTCTGAAATGGACTAATCTACTTCACAATATTCCTTATGGGAAAAAATTCGGTCAGTACTGGCACCTGAACATACTACTGGAATGAAAAAAGTTCGTTAACCGGGGGTCCACTGTATTGTGTTCTGCATCATTGAGTTAAGACCTGAGCCCCATAAGTATAGTAACTTGAGCTTCATAGCTCTAAACACCTCCACACCTGCTTATTTAGCCACTGTTTAAATTTGGCGCTTATTCTTGTCTGCTGTGCAACACCTCATATGTGAAGAGATGTATGGAAACCAGCTAATTGAGGGGGAGAATTGGAAGTAGGGGAGTACAATACAATTGTTTTCTTCTTTGGGTCACATGTGCCTTGGTGAAAATTGCCAATGAGAAAAAAAAGTGTAGTAGATTGTAAAATTTGCCTTTTCATTAGTTTTAAAAACTAATTTAGGCTATTTTGAGTAACAGTTTGGCAAAAAGTAAAATCTTATAAATACTTGCACTTTTTATTATTTTGTTTAAAATTAGATTGTAGTATTAAATACATGTACAGTGGACCCCCGGTTAACGAACTTTTTTCATTCCAGTAGTATGTTCAAGTGCCAGTACTGACCGAATTTTTTCCCATAAGGAATATTGTGAAGTAGATTAGTCCATTTCAGACCCCCAAACATACACGTACAAACGCACTTACATAAATACACTTACATAATTGGTCGCATTTGGAGGTGATCGTTAAGCGGGGGTCCACTGTATTATTATATTAGTTTGCTGTAAAGTCTCAACTTAGTCACAGATATTCACCCACATGGGAAATACATATTGTGTCTACTACATCTCACTCAAACTCTAATAACAAATCTGTTTTCTCCACTGTGGTAGATATATAAACACCCTATAGATACAGAAGTCTATTTAGAGGGATAGACAATCTTGCTTGCCTTCTACTCGAATTGGTTTACAAAAATTTTTATATACGTGTACTGAAGTGGTAACATAATTTTTAAGTATCCAGTATCCACACTACACTTAAAAGTGTAGCTGTCATTCTCCAGTTTGCTGTACACAATGCATCTTTATCAGGCCTTCACTGTCACATAATTGTTTTAAGAAAAATCTTTTTTGAGCAGTGCCACATGCCTTTCATTAGTTTTCTAAATGCTGACACTAAACTCTTCTTCCAGTCTTCTACACCCGTATCTAACATCTGTATGCTAAGGTAAGTCATACAGTTAATCCATGCAACTGTTCTTGAGCTTGCTTGCCCTTTAATACAATTATAAAGACTTATATATTCTTCATTATTCCCTACTGTTTTGCAGGGTGGCAAATCTTAGGTAAGTAGAGATGATATAATTGAAGGCCTTGACACACAGTAGTGACATACATGTCCCATTGAAAAGTATATTGGATCTCAATTTTTCAGGTTGTAGGTTGAAACCTTTAATGGAGCTTTTTTATTTACCTGTATTTTATTTTATTTTTTTTCTTAGGTAGTAGGTTGGTAGACAGCAACCGCCCAGGGAGGTACTACCGTCCTGCCAAGCGAGTGTAAAACGGAAGCCTGTAATTGTTTTACATGATGGTAGGATTGCTGGTGTCCTTTTTTCTGTCTCATAAACATGCAAGATTTCAGGTACGTCTTGCTACTTCTACTTACACATAGGTCACACTACACATACATGTACAAACATATACGTATATACACACCCATCTGGGTTTTCTTCTATTTTCTTTCTAGTTCTTGTTCTTGTTTATTTCCTCTTACCTCCATGGGGAAGTAGAACAGAATTCTTCCTCCGTAAGCCATGCATGTTGTAAGAGGCAACTAAAATGCGAGGAACAAGGGACTAGTAACCTCTTCTCCTGTATGTATTACTAAATGTAAAAGGAGAAACTTTAATTTTTCCTTTTGGGCCACCCCGCCTCGGTGGGATACGGCTGGTGTGTTGAAATAAGAAAGAATTTTTTTTTTTTAAGTGAGGCATGAAATATTATTAATGTCTCTCAGACTTTATATATGCCCATTTTTATATGCAGTATTATGCTGTATATATATGTATGTATTGGGCTGTCAGAGTACTACATGCATGGAATGGTATGGTATTCATATCCTTCAGGCATTTTCACAATTTTAGGCATATCTTTTACTAATCTTTTTGTGTGTATGCTGAGAACTTTTATTCTTCTAATTATAATGCATGTCATCATGAAAGAAAATAATTGGTTATATATTGAGTAATAATGACTATATAAAATTATATACATGCTATGAACAGATTGGAAATAATAATAATCATAATAATAATCAACACTCCTCCTTCAGAGAGCAGGCACTGTACTTCCTGGAGGTGTGAAGTACAGTGCCTGCACTCTGAAGGAGGGGTGTTAATATTACAGTTTTTTAACTGTAGTGTAAGCATGCCTCTGGCAAGACAGTGATGGAGTGAATGATTGTGAAAGTGTTTCTTCTTTTCCGGGTCACCCAGCCTTGATGGGAAACGGCCGATATGTTAATAAAAAAAAATAGTGCAAGAATACCATATGTAGGAGAGAAGTGTACTATATGTGAGCAAAAGTAGTCCATAGACAAGTATGTGTGATGTCACCATAGTTATTTAAATACATATACTGTACATATTTATAGATGGGGTTGTAAAAAAGTGACTACTACTAGGGTGTTAGGGAGAAGTGTGAGATTAAAAGCTAATGAATCTGATATGAAGTGAGAGTTGTCACAAGGTGATGAGTAACAAAAAATCTTGGCAATGAATGATTGAATATCAATTTAGAGGGAGAGTGTATGGAGGAAATGAGTGCATTTATTGTAATGTTAAAATGTAGACACATCTGCAGAAGGGTCTGTGAAAGACAAGATGAACCGTATGGAGGAAGTAAATGTGTTTTGATCTTCGGGAATGGACATGTCAGCAGAGAGTTCTATGACAGAAAAGGTATACTGTATGAAGACTATAATAACAATTTACTTAGGGTAATTTTCTGGTACAGTACAAGGTTGTAAAACATACTTTTGCTAAAGAGAATTGTAATAAGTTTGATAAAGCAAACAGGAATACTAATACAGATTGGTTTTATTTTTGTAATAAGGCATACAGTCAGATTGGTTTTATTTTTGTAATAAGGCATACAGTTTAGAGGTGAAATTAGCAAAGTGCATTGATGACTACACTTCACAGTGAACAGCACATGCCTAGCACATGCCTCATAGCACAGAATGGACATCACACTGTTTTACCATGCAGTCTCACACTGCACTGTCTCACAAATTCACTGTTCTTTCTCCCTCATCACAGGAGGCTTTCAGCTAGAGCTCCTTAACTGCTGGGTTTCTGTCTATCTCTGTTACTTAACTGAACTCTGTTTTGTTACTGACATCCCATACTGTACCTTACACAGATACACGCACTTCCTCTGTTCAGTCTGTGGGTCAGTGGTCAAGGATCACTCACTAGGTCTAGGCTGGCTAGGTCTAGCTAGCTTCCACACATTTTTCTAGTTTCTAAAATATTTAGACATCATTCACTTTCACCTAGCTAACACACAGTTCATCATACTAAATTCTCATTGGAAGAATTATTACTATTGCCTTTTCCTATGTGAGCAGTGGAGCAACAATTTCACAAGATAATTAGTAAATATGGCCATATGACATCCAAAGCAAATTAGTGCATATAGATATAGATATCATGTGGCAAAATTTTTTTAATTATCTTGACCCTTATGGGTTTAGCACTTGGTTATGATTAAAATAATAATAATGTTAATTATCTCTTGAATTTGACTCCACTGGGCACACAGGGAAAGACAGGAGTGAGGCTTTCTCCATTGAACATTTTGTGTGATGCAGTATGATAGTACCTGATTTTTTAAGTATGAGGAGAATTGATGGGAAATATTATGCACAAATGGAAAAATGGTTTTAAAAGCAAGATGAATTTCACAGGTAATATTTTGTTTTGTTTCATCTTAATTGAATGCATGACTAATTTAAATTCTGTACCAACCAGGAAGACAGAATGCAGAGTTCAACGTCGGGAGCGATCTCTGAAAGCAGTGCAAGCAGCAGCTCGCCTGGCTCAGTCACGTCTCCAGTCCCTCAGAACAGTTTGCAGGTTTGTTTTTGCCATGATGCTTAGCATTTCCAGAAAATAGAAAATAATGAAATTCATAAACGGTAGTAATAGACAGGATCAGCCATCTAGCATTTTTCTTTTTTGTCGTAGAATGTATATTTTACATGTATTTTATCTTCAGTTGTAAGTCAGTTTAAGGTGAGTTATTTTATATGTTCTTATTATACATAAAATTATAGCTTCCTTATTTAGTGCTTTGATAATATTTTGTTGAAATTTTCCTTACTGATCTTAATTTGTTTAGACTAGCCCAGTCAGCTGATAAATTCTAATAATTTTCTCAGTGCTCTGCTTACTAGCCTGTAAGTAAAATGCTCCTAGAATTGTACTCTTTGGTTTTTAAACATGAAGTACTGCCTTGGTTAATGTTATTTTTTGAGCTGCTACTTTTATATTTTAATTTAAATTCTATATATTAATGTGGTAATAATTGTCTGTTCACTAGTGAACTCATTGAAGATCGAGAAAAGCTTTTACATTCATTAGCAGCTCAACGAAAAGAGACCGAAGAATTGTCACGAGAAGTTACCTTACGCAGTGCAACTGTGGGGGTTCTTTCACAGAAACTCAAGGTGTGTATTGGTTTTTAATGTGTTAAAAAATTTTTATATTCCAGCACCCTGAACATCACATCACTGAATTCTCATCTATATCAAAATCTCTTTTCATACTTATTCTTCATCACTAACATAATTTTGCATTTTCATACAGGAGGAACGTTTGATGTGGAGTAGGCGTATTGCTGAGAGTGAAGGTGCCTTGAAAGCAGCAAAGTCGGCTTGGAAGCGTTCAAGCAGAGAAGCCTCACACTTGCGCAGTTTAGTTACTTCCAAGGATGATACAATCGCTTCTCTCATTGCTGATTATAAGTAAGATGCTGTTATTTCTCTCTTCCACTCACTCAGGGACAAATAAGCAACAATTAACAATGTCATACATGTAGATTGATTCTACAGCATTTATGTGTATACTGGGTAGAGTAACCAGTGTGTAGTACTGGATCTATGTTCTCTAATCTATATATTACAAAAGGCACATGATATTATTGTATGGAATTTTACTAAATTTGCATTTTGTGGTTAAAAACTTTTTCAGTTTTCATCACTAGATAGGATTTTAACACCTCTGCCAGTGTCATTGAATACTCGGGATAAAACTTAAATAATCACGTATTTTGGGAAAATTCCATTAGTAATCTTCATAACATTTAAACTAAGGACTTCCTTCTTTACCAGGCTTCTGGGATTAGATTACAGCGACGCCAAGCGCCACAACATTCGGCAACACGTGCCAAAGCATCACAACATTCTGGGAGGCGCAGTATGACAATGGAAACGTAAAGATAATATGGCAGCACTCTTGATACTTTTCCGCTGCATCAGCTTGCAAGAGAGAAACAGTGTTCACACAATGCTAATATGCAGTGATTTGTGTTTTTGTTTCAAGGTTTGAGTGTCACCTCACTCAGTAGAGATATTTAAGATGAATAATAAAAATCATGTAACAGTTTCTCATTATATCCAGTATTTATATAAAAATGTTAGGGCAATAAAGGTTTATTAATTGGTTTAAATTTTAAATAATGTACTTATAGTTAAATGCAGTAAAAATTAATTGTGAAAAAAAAGCAGTGAAAATTATAATTGCAAATTTTTTATATAAGATTGTTTGTTGTGGGAGACAGCCATAGTGTTAAAAAAAATTATTTTGAGCTTAGAAATTAAAGAATTTTGAGTAGTGTGTAAGTGGAAATGATATAGAGCAGTAGTTGCTAAATAATCAAATGTCAGGTGAAGAGAGCATGAAAATGTGTAGAATGGTCTCTTGCAGTTAAAGGGATAATGTGTATTTCACTTAAGGTACATATGTGGTTATATTTCATGAAGTACTAAACCAGAATGGATCTTTCATTGCAAGGACTGGTATAAACTCAATCCTGTCTGCTGATCAGGAGCCTTACCACTCAGGTTGTTGGTGAGTGTCTGCTTCACTTAAATTTCTTGGGTTTGGTTCTAATTTGTCAGCATTTTGTAGATACAAATTTATTATAGAAGCCTTATTCTTTGTAAAGTGTGAAATAGTACAATGAGATGTTAGAAAAAATATATCAGAAATGGAAACAATAAAAGAGGAAAGAGCTCTTATAATTTCTGAAAAAAGAGCATAATCACATGAGTACAAAAGATTATTATGAAAAGTCCTGAAAGTAAAAGTTTCAGTAAATATTACTGTAGTGGGTGAAGAGTAAGACATGTGCAACAGTTGGCTATCTTTATCATTGACTGAAATGTTTCACCTACTCAGTAGGCTTCTTCAGTCAAATACAAGGATAGCAGGCATGGCAGTGAAGTAAAGATGATGTAACCAGTCCATCAACCTTGGAGAAATAGTTTTTGAGGTGGTCAGTCCCTCACTCATAAATGTGTTTTCTATTTTTTTTTTGTGTGTGTAAATTTTTTAAGTCTTTTACCTTTTATTATTAATATTTTTAAGAAAATTATCTAAAATAGATAATAACTGAATATCGGTAATAATTTAAGAGGGTCTTCTAACTAAAATTGTTAACTAGGGTGTTTTGAAGTTGAGATCAATAGCCCCATTTTGACTAAGTGGACATGTCACATGATTTTTTTTACCCTTGTTAAACCAATTACCCTGAATCTTTCTTCATACATATCATACCATTTCAAACATACAGTGAATGTTTGAAAACCGAAGGCTATTTACAAAAAATAGTTGAAAATTACTATACCATACTCCACATTATATTTCTAATTTTTTGTTATTTTTAAATGAACCATTTATCACATGCAAGTCTAGTCCAACTGTCAAGATACCATAAGAGTATTTTTGATAGTCAGTAGCGTATCTTTAGAGATAGAAAGAGCAGCCCCAATCAAATGTTACTAATAGATTTTTATATTTTGAGAAAACTATTGTACAGAGCACATATTTAAATATTACCAAAGGATCGTACCAACTAATTAAATCTAGTCTCTATGTGATCAAGTATAATTAAGTGCAATACCCATTTCTGTGTTCTATCCAGTGCCAGTTTTATGAAAATGTCCTTTGAAACTGTGGTACTGTAGTTACTAATGTAGTACTGTATTGTATATGAAAGGTGTAATGCAATGCCAGACTGGAACAAATAATTTGAGCAGGTTAAATATATGCTAGCAAAAATTTCATGTTGTGCATTCAAAGGACGTGTAGTACGAGCATGTCATTACCATATATTTTTTTTTTTTTTTTTTTTTAACAAGTCGGCAGTCTCCCACCGAGGCATGGTGACCCAAAAAAGAAAGAAAATCCCCAAAAAGAAAATACTTTCATCTTTATTCAACACTTTCACCACACTCGCACATTATCACTGCTTTTGCAGAGGTACTCAGAATACAACAGCTTAGAAGCATATACGTATAAAGATACACAACATATCCCTCCATACTGCCAATATCCCAAACCCCTCCTTTAAAGTGCAGGCATTGTACTTCCCATTTCCAGGACTCAAGTCCGACTATATGAACATAACCGGTTTCCCTGAATCCCTTCACTAAATATTACCCTGCTCACACTCCAACAGATCGTCAGGTCCCAAGTATCATTCGCCTCCATTCACTCCTATCTAACACGCTCATGCACGCTTGCTGGAAATCCAAGCCCCTAGCCCACAAAACCTCCTTTACCCCCTCTTTCCAACCCTTTTGAGGACGACCCCTACCCCTCCTTCCTTCCCCTATAGATTTATATGCTTTCCATGTCATTCTACTTTGATCCATTCTCTCTAAATGACCAAACCACCTCAACAACCCCTCTTCTGCCCTCTGACTAATGCTTTTATTAACTCCACACCTTCTCCTAATTTCCACACTCCGAATTTTCTGCATAATATTTACACCACACATTGCCCTTAGACAGGACATCTCCACTGCCTCCAACCGTCTCCTCGCTGCTGCATTTACCACCCAAGCTTCACATCCATATAAGAGTGTTGGTACTACTATACTTTCATACATTCCCTTCTTTGCCTCCATAGATAACGTTTTTTGACTCCACATATACCTCAATGCACCACTCGCCTTTTTTCCCTCATCAATTCTATGATTAACCTCATCCTTCATAAATCCATCTGCCGACACGTCAACTCCCAAGTATCTGAAAACATTTACTTCTTCCATACTCCTCCTCCCCAATTTGATATCCAATTTTTCTTTATCTAAATCATTTGATACCCTCATCACCTTACTCTTTTCTATGTTCACTTTCAACTTTCTACCTATACACACATTCTCAAACTCATCCACTAACCTTTGCAATTTTTCTTTAGAATCTCCCATAAGCACAGTATCATCAGCAAAAAGTAACTGTCAATTCCCATTTTGAATTTGATTCCCCATAATTTAATCCCACCCCTCTCCCGAACACCCTAGCATTTACTTCTTTTACAACCCCATCTATAAATATATTAAACAATCATGGTGACATTACACATCCCTGTCTAAGACCTACTTTTACCGGGAAGTATTCTCCCTCTCTTCTACACACCCTAACCTGAGCGTCACTATCCTTATAAAAGCTCTTTACAGCATTTAGTAACTTACCACTTATTCCATGTACTTGCAACATCTGCCACATTGCTCCTCTATCCACTATCATATGCCTTTTCTAAATCCATAAATGCAATAAAAACTTCCCTACCTTTATCTAAATACTGTTCACATATATGCTTCAATGTAAACACTTGATCTACACATCCCCTACCCACTCTGAAGCCTCCCTGCTCATCCGCAATCCTACATTCTGTCTTACCTCTAATTCTTTCAATTATAACCCTACCGTATACTTTTCCTGGTATACTCAGTAAACTTATTCCTCTATAATTTTTACAATCTCTTTTGTCCCCTTTCCCTTTATATTACATGCTCTCCGCCAATCCCTAGGTACCTTCCCCTCTTTCGTACATTTATTAAACAAAAGTACCAACCACTCCAACACTATATCCCCCCCTGCTTTTAACATTTCTGTCATGATCCCATCAGTTCCAGCTGCTTTACCCCCTTTCATTCTACGTAATGCCTCACATACCTCCACCACACTTACATTCTGTTCTTCTTCACTCCTAAAAGATGGTATACCTCCCTGGCCAGTGCATGAAATTACCGCCTCCCTTTCTTCCTCAACGTTTAAAAGTTCCTCAAAATATTCTCTCCATCTACCTAATACTTCCCTCTCCCCATCTACTAACTCCCCTACTCTGTTTTTAACTGACAAATCCATACTTTCCCTAGGCTTTCTTAACTTGTTTAACTCGCTCCAAAATTTTTTCTTATTTTCATTAAAATTTCTTGACAGTGCCTCTCCCACTCTTTCATCTGCTCTCCTTTTGCACTCTCTCACCACTCTCTTCACCTTTCTTTTACTCTCCATATACTCTGCTCTTCTTATAACGCTTCTGCTTTGTAAAAACCTCTCGTAAGCTACCTTTTTCTCTTTTATCACACCCTTTACTTCATCATTCCACCAATCACTCCTCTTTCCTCCTGCCCCTACCCTCCTATAACCACAAACTTCTGCCCCACATTCTAATACTGCATTTTTAAAACTATTCCAACCCTCTTCAACCCCCCCACTACTCATCTTTGCACTAGCCCACCTTTCTGCCAATAGTCGCTTATATCTCGCCCGAACTTCCTCCTCCCTTAGTTTATACACTTTCACCTCCCTCTTACTTGTTGTTGCCACCTTCCTCTTTTCCCATCTACCTCTTACTCTAACTGTAGCTACAACTAAATAATGATCCGATATATCAGTTGCCCCTCTATAAACGTGTACATCCTGGAGCCTACCCATCAACCTTTTATCCACCAATACATAATCTAACAAACTACTTTCATTACGTGCTACATATATGTAATAGTAATTAGTAGTATAAGGAAACCCTCAGAATTTATGTTTTTGGAAGGGTTCTTAAATCTACACACCCAGTAAGGTTAAAACCCCTGTGATGTATGGAGTTGATCCATATCATGGCACACATGTATTGAATGACATGTGCTTCAAAGAGGTGAGGATGGGAAAAAGCCCCTTGAAATTCTTTGATCTGAAAAACTGGAGCTACCCTCTGCTTCGTTAGATAAAATTTGGTTGCTTTCTATACCCCAGGTGCTGCATGACTCTTGTGGGTTTTGTGCTTCCCAATGAATATAATAATGATAATAATAATAATAATAATAATAATAATGACATTTTAGTCTGCCATGAGTCATCACTTGTGTGATTGGCATGTTTTACTATTTGAGTTTACCTGTGACTTTGAAATTTTACCACTAAATCAAAGCAACTGCTTTGATTTAGTGCATTGTATGTATTGTCTCAGTCTCTCAGATAAACAATAAAATTATATTTACAGAAGATAAATCTGTTTATTTCCTATAATTATACAACTGAGATAACAGACCTCTGTATAATAAACTTCAGAAATATAAAAAAATCTTCTGTATCAATCAATTCAGAAGCAACGGACGGAGTCCACTGATTATGAAAATATGGAAAAAATCTGCTAGGTCAATTGATTTAGAAACAACAGATGAAGTCCATTGGTTACAGACCTGTTCGCTATTGTTGCTATCCTGGGAAAACAGTCTCTGTTCTGTACACTACAACTGCCAAATGTAATCACCATAGCAAACCTACTGGTTCCTGCAAGCCAGGTTCTGAATGTCATATGGCAGGTATTGCTGAAGAGTGCAATGATAATAATGATAATGACAGTTCCAAATTAATGTACAAGCATCTCAATATTATTAAAGCCCATTGTATACACATTTTAAGCAAACGAACTAGATCTCAGAGTCCATAGGTGTTTCTAAAGGGTTTAGTGCAAAGTATTTGCAGGAGTTAAAAATAATTAACATAAAAGTTACAAGGTAGAAGAGCATTTGGTGTAAAGGAAACCTTTATTATAGGGACTTCAACTTAGAATATTTCCATGATAACCTCAACACAGAATAGAACCTGGAACCCTCCATCAACCTCAACACAGAATGGAATCTTCCATCTAATTCACCCTTGTGAAGTAGAATAATACACTATCCTTCCAGAATCTTCCCTTAAGTAGAGATCATGGCGAGTTGCTTTTGATCCAAGGAACTGCACTTATCCTCCCCTTCCTTACATTAAATGTCTCGCATTCTTCAGGTGCTATATGACCCTATGGGTTTAGCAAATCCCCTTGATTAAAATGAGTAAATAAATAACTTTACTTAATGTCAATCTTCTCAAAGTACAAAACACTATTAAATTTCAGGTTTATAGAAAACCCACCAATGAAGACGATCTCATCCACAAATTTTTCCACCATGATAAGCATAATGAACATAGTGTCATCACTGTTCTTTTTCCTCGGGGTTTGTAGAATACACACCCAATTTTCTTGAGGGCAAGTGAAGCATTATTTCCTACATATTTAGCAAATTCATTGAAGATTAAGATAAGATAAGATAAGAGATAAGATTTCGTTCGGATTTTTAACCACGGAGGGTTAGCCACCCAGGATAACCCAAGAAAGTCAGTGCGTCATCGAGGACTGTAACTTATTTCCATTGGGGTCCTTAATCTTGTCCCCCAGGATGCAACCCACACCAGTCGACTAACACCCAGGTACCTATTTGCTGCTAGGTGAACAGGACAATAGGTGTAAGGAAACGTGTCAGAATTTCCACCCGCCGGGAATCGAACCCGGGCCCTCCGTGTGTGAAGCGGGAGTTTTAGCCACCAGACCACCGGACCACCAGACTCAACTGACAGCCTAGATGGCAATATAATCTGAGCTCTCAAGCAAGGCAATGTCAATGTGACAATCACAACATCTAGAAATAGAAGAACTTACAGGCAAGGACCTGTGAGTTCATAACTTTTCTTAAAGCTTTGTATGGATTTTGCATCTACTACATCATTTCCCAGACTATTCCACTTCCTGACAACTCTGTGACTAAACCCCTCAAGGAAGGTTCATTGATGCTGGTGGGGGCTCTTGATCTAGGGAACTGGATCTGTGCTCCAGTTCCCTGAATTAACTCTGAATACCTTCCATCCCCCCCCACCCCACAGGTGCTGTATAATCCTATGGGTTTAGTGTTCTTCCCTTGATTATAATAATAATAATAATCTGTGACTAAAGAAATACTTCCTAACATCCCTGTGATTCATCCAAATCTTCAACTTCCAACTGTGACCCCTTGTTGCTGGGTCCCATCTTTGGAACATCCTGTCTCTGTTCACCTTGTTGATTCCTCTTGATATTTTAAATGCCGTTATCATATTCCCCCAATATCCCCTGTCTTCCAGTGTCGTCAGGTCAATTTCCCTTCACCTCTCCTCGTAGGATATGCCTCTTACCTCCAGGACTAGTCTTGTTGCAAACCTTTGCACTTTCTCTAGTTTCCATATGTGCTTGACTAGGTGAGGGTTCCAAACTGCCGCTGCATACTCCAATATGGGCCTAATGTATACAGTGTACAGGGTCCTGAATAACTGCTTATTAAGATGTCAGAATGTTGTTCTTAGGTTTGCCAGGCACCCATATGCTGCAGCAGTTATTTGGTTGATGTGCGTCTCAGGAGATGTGCCCGGTGTTATGCTTACCCCAAAATCCTTCTTGAGTGAGGTTTGTAGGCTCTGGCCCCCCTAGGCTGTACTCTATCTGTGGTCTTCTTTGCCCTTCCCTTATCTTCATGACTTTGCACTTGGTGGGGTTAAACTCCAGGAGCCAGTTGCTAGACCAGACCTGCAGCCTGTCCAGATCCCTCTGTAGTTCTGCCTGGTCCTCGTCCGATTGAATTCTTCTCATCAACTTCACATCATCTGCAAACAGGGACACTTTGGAGTCTATTCCTTCCGTCATGTCCTTCACAAATACCAGAAGCAGCACTGGTCCTAGGACTGACCCATGTGGAACCCCACTCATCATAGGCACCCACTCTGACACCTCACCACGTAACATGATTCGCTGTTGCCTTTCTGACATATATTCCCTGATCCACTGTAGTGCCTTCCCTATTATCCCTGCCTGGTCCTCCAGCTTTTGAACTAATCACATGTGTGGAACTGTGTCAAACGCCTTCTGTGTGTACTCACCTATTTGTGGTTGCAGGGGTCAAGTCATAGCTCCTGGCCCTGCCTCTTCACTGATTGCTACTGGGTCCTCCCTCTCCCTGCTCCATGAGCTTCATCAAACCTCGTCTTAAAACTAAGTATGGTTCCCTTTCTAGGCTATTCCACTGCCTGACAACTCTATGACTGAAGAAATACTTCCTAACATCCCTTTGACTCACCTGAGTCTTCAACTTCCAATTGTGACCTCTTGTTTCTGTGTCCCCTCTCTGGAAGATCCTGTCTTTGTTCACCTTGTCTATTCCGTGCAGTATTTTGTACGTCGTTATCATGTCTCCCCTGACCCTCCTGTCCTCCAGTGTCATCAGGCCGATTTCCCTTAACCTTTCTTCGTAGGACAATGTGTACTTACCTAGTTGAGGTTGCAGGGGTCGAGTCCTAAATTCTGGCCCCTCCTCTTCACTGGTCGCTACTAGGTCACTCTCTCTCTGAACCGTGAGTTTTATCATGCCTCTGCTTAAAGCTATGTATGGATCCTGCCTCCACTACATCGCTTCCCAAACTATTCCACTTCCTGACTGACTTGCCTGGTGTTATACTCACCCCAAGATCTTTTTCCTTGAGTGAGGTTTGTAGTCTCTGGCTCCCTAGACTGTACTCCGTCTGCAGTCTTCTTTGTCTTTCCCCAATCTTCATGACTTTGCACTTGGTGGGGTTGAACTCCAGGAGCCAATTGCTGGACCAGGTCTGCAGCCTGTCCAGATCTCTTTGTAGTTCTGCCTGGTCTTCGATCGAATGAATTCTTCTCATCAACTTCACGTCATCTACAAACAGGGACACTTCGGAGTCTATTCCTTCCGTCAGGTCGTTCACAAATACCAGAAACAGCACTGGTCCTAGGACTGACCCCTGTGGGACCCCGCTGGTCACAGGCGCCCACTCTGACACCTCGCCACATACCATGACTCGCTGCTGTCTTCCTGACAAGTATTCCCTGGTCCATTGTAGTGCCTTCCCTGTTATCCCTACTTGGTCCTCCAGTTTTTGCACTAATCTCTTGTGTGGAACAGTGTCAAACGCCTTCTTGCAGTCCAAGAAAATGCAATCCACCCACCCCTCTCTCTCTTCTCTTACTGCTGTCACCATGTCATAGAACTCCAGTAGGTTTGTGACACAGGATTTCCCGTCCCTGAAACCATGTTGGCTGCTGTTAATGAGATCATTCCTTTCTAGGTGTTCCACCACTCTTCTCCTGATAATCTTCTCCATGACTTTGCATACTATACATGTCAGTGACACTGGTCTGTAGTTTAATGCTTCATGTCTGTCTACTACATTTGCTGTCTTCCATGCCTCAGGCAATCTCCCTGTTTCGATAGATGTATTAAATATTGCTGTTAAGGGTACACATAGTGCCTCTGCTCCCTCTCTCAGGACCCATGGAGAGATGTTATCCGGCCCCATTGCCTTTGAGGTATCTAGCTCACTCAGAAGCCTCTTCACTTCTTCCTCGGTTGTGTGTACTGTGTCCAGCACTTGGTGGTGTACCCCACCTCTCCGTCTTTCTGGAGCCCCTTCTGTCTCCTCTGTGAACACTTCTTTGAATCTCTTGTTGAGTTCCTCACATACTTCTCGGTCATTTCTTGTTGTCTCTCCTCCTTCCTTAGCCTGATTACCTGGTCCTTGACTGTTGTTTTCCTCCTGATGTGGCTGTATAACAGCTTCGGGTCAGATTTGGCTTTCGCTGCTATGTCGTTTTCATATTGTCGTTGGGCCTCCCTTCTTATCTGTGCATATTCATTTCTGGCTCTACGGCTGCTCTCCTTATTCCCCTGGGTCCTTTGCCTTCTATACTTCTTCCATTCCCTAGCACACTCGGTTTTTGCCTCCCTGCACCTTTGGGTGAACCATGGTCTCATCCTGACTTTTTCATTATTCCTGTTACCCTTGGGTACAAACCTCTCCTCAGCCTCCTTGCACATTGTTGGTACATATTCCATCATCTCGTTAACTGGCTTCCCTGCCAGTTCTCTGTCCCACTGAACCCCATTCAGGAAGTTCCTCATTCCCGTGTAGTCCCCTTTCTTGTAGTTTGGCTTCATTCGTCCTGGCCTTCCTGCTTCTCCCTCCACTTGTAGCTCTACTGTGTATTCGAAGCTTAAAACCACATGATAGCTGGCCCCAAGGGGTCTTTCAGTCTTTCATATGTGATGTCCTCAATATCTGCACTACTCAAGGTGAATACTAGGTACAGTTTTGCTGGTTTATCCTGTGTTTATATGTGTGTGTGTGTGTGTGTGTGTGTGTGTGTGTGTGTGTGTGTGTGTGTGTGTGTGTGTGTGTGTGTGTGTGTGTGTGTGTGCGCGCGCGCGCGTGTTTTGTGTTTATGCACGTGCGTGCGTGCCATCGTGTATTTGGCGCTCCCGCGTGCGCGTGCCTGCGCCCTGGTGTGCTCTCCCATCATCAGTTGGCACCAACGCGACACCACCAGTATTTTGTGTCGCCTAAACCCACTCACCAAAAAGCTGTCATTTGGACTACTCGGTCAGGGCCGTGTCAGGGTTGCCATACTTCTATGCATATTAATGGATTTTGCGTCGCCCGTCTGAGCAAATAATTACATGTATTATGTTAAACATTCAACACTCTAAACTCGGACACACACTCCATTTTGAATCCCTCGACAAACTTCATTTTATCATGGACTCCTAAACCCACCTGCAACTATTCCGTCCTTTCCTTTGTATATTCTACGATTTATTTTGTCCTTCATTGACTCATCTGGTGATACATTCCCTGTCTAAATATATTCGCGCCTTCCATGATCCTTCCATCTAATCTAACACAGTCTTCTCTTCCCTTTACCTCTTCGCATTCATCACCTTGCTCATTTCAGCATTCACTTTTAACTTCTATATTTTGTACGCTAATTCCAAATGGCTCTAACTTCTGCAGATTCTCTTGTGTATCTTCCAGCAGAACTGTGTTATCTTCAAGCAACAAGTGTAACAACTCCCACTTTATATCACCTCTCCCTATCACTCTCGGATTCACTCTTACTAACATATATATAATAAATGATCATTACAACAATATCGTACAACATTAGCTAATATCCACGTTTACCAGAAAATATCCCTCGTCTTTCTTACACATCTGAGTTTCGTACTTCTTCCACTTTATTACGCCTTTTCCAGGACCATTAATGCATTAGATTCCTTTTGTTTTTATCTAGCTAATTCTAACTTGCATTTTTCAATCAGTAGTTTGATCCACAGATCCTCATCTCTTTCTAAACCTACTCTGCTCTTCTTCAATCCTGTTTTGTCTTGAGATATTTTTGTCGGTTATAATTCTTACCACTCTTATTTGCCCTGGATTCTTACAATCTGCAAACTATTTGACTTCATCCCTTTATACAGAGGCAACGTGCTCTCTGCCACTCCTTAGGTACCTTTCCTCTTCTTACCTGGAGTATACCTGGAGGGGGTTTCGTGGGTCAACGCCCCCGTGGCCCGGTCCGTGACCAGGCCTCGCGGTGGATCAGGCCCTGATCAACCAGGTTGTTACTGCTGGCCGCACGTAAACCGACGTACGAACCACAGCCCGGCTGGTAGGGTAAAGACTTTAGGTGCCTGTCCAGTGCCTTCTTGAAGACAGCCAGGGGTCTATTGGTAATCCCCCTTATGTATGCTAGGAGGCAGTTGAACAGTCTTGGGCCCCTGACACTTACTGTATTGTCTCTTAGCGTACTCGTGGCGCCCCTGCTTTTCTTGGGAGGATGTTGCATCTCCTGCCAAGTCTTTTGCTTTCACACAATGCACAAATTCAACAAATGTTCAAAGATGTTGTTACTACCTGCTTTCAGTTTTGCACATTAGTTAATGGCCCAAGTTGGACCGAAACGTCGTCGTAAGTTTCAGTCTCCAGTGTGCTGGTTATTTGTGTATTGTTCCAGTCACGGTATTGTGTTTTTTTTATTTTCTTGACTGATGGACTGACCACATCGACGACTCAAGGCCGAGGGACTGATTGCCTCAAACTTTTCCTCAACGACCACCGTTTTTCTCTATATTGGACTTAAGAAACCACTAGACGGCGAAGCGTTTCCAGAATAAACATTTCCAAATATTGCCCAAATGACTCAATTATCAACTTGTCAGTTTTCTAAATCATTTATACATGAAGTCCATCTTCCCCGTCATGGACTGACGAGGCTGCTGCAGTTATTCATGTGCTCTAGTAGCGGGACCTCACCTTGATAGTTCGTTACCATTATATAACTTGCTTAACCATCAAAACACAATGGGTCCAGGGACCCATTGTGTTTTGATAGCTAAGCACAATAGGTCCAGGGACCAGTCCCTGGACCCATTGTGCGTCTCCTAATCGTTGAACTACCCCGCAGAGGTATAAGTTAGCTTATAAGATAAGATAAGATTTCGTTCGGATTTTTAACCCCGGAGGGTTAGCCACCCAGGATAACCCAAGAAAGTCAGTGCGTCATCGAGGACTGTCTAACTTATTTCCATTGGGGTCCTTAATCTTGTCCCCCAGGATGCGACCCACACCAGTCGACTAACACCCAGGTACCTATTTGCTGCTAGGTGAACAGGACAACAGGTGTAAGGAAACGTGTCGAATGTTTCCACCCGCCGGGAATCGAACCCGTGCCCTCCGTGTGTGAAGCGGGAGCTTTAGCCACCAGTTACAGTTACACAAATTATAATACATTGTAACATGTGTAAATTACCTTGGATAACCCCCCCCCCCCCAAAAAAAAAAAAAAAAGTCAAAAGGACTTATTTCCGTTGGGGTAAATAATAAGACTATTAAATTAACTATCGTCCTAGAATTCCTATTCTTTTTCCATACCTACACCACTGAGACCAAGCAGTAACCCAGCGTCGCTGTGTTGTAGCATACCAGAGGGTCAATGGCTGCCAGCGTCGCTGTGTTGTAGCATACCAGAGGGTCAATGGCTGCCAGCGTCGCTGTGTTGTAGCATACCAGAGGGTCAATGGCTGCCAGCGTCGCTGTGTTGTAGCATACCAGAGGGTCAATGGCTGCCAGCGTCGCTGTGTTGTAGCATACCAGAGGGTCAATGGCTGCCAGCGTCGCTGTGTTGTAGCATACCAGAGGGTCAATGGCTGCCAGCGTCGCTGTGTTGTAGCAATACCAGAGGGTCAATGGCTGCTAGCGTCGCTGTGTTGTAGCAATTTCAAATCTTACCTTACTAATAGGTATCAGTATGTCACCATTAAAGACACAGCATCAACAACACGGCCACTTGATACTGGAGTTCCGCAGGGAAGTGTCCTGGTCCCCTGCTCTTCCTCATATACATCAATGATCTTCCAAACGTATCCCAACACCTGAAACCCATTCTCTTTGCTGACGACACGACTCATGTCATCTCTCACCCTAATCTTGCCACCCTCAACACCATTGTTAACGAGGAGCTGATCAAAATATCGACTTGGATGACAGCCAATAAACTTACGCTTAACACTGACAAAACCTACTATATTATGTTTGGTAGCAGAGCAGGAGATGCACAAATTAACATTAAGATCGACAACACTCTAATTACCAGACATAATGAGGGCAAATTCCTAGGCCTATGCCTTGACAACAACCTGAATTTCAGCACCCATATCCAACACATAACCAAAAAAGTATCCAAAACAGTTGGGATCCTCTCCAAGATACGATACTACGTGCCGCAAAATGCCCTTCTCACACTATACCACTCACTTATTTATCCATACCTCACCTATGCTATTTGTGCTTGAGGATCAACTGCAGCAACACACCTAAAGCCAATAATAACCCAACAAAAAGCTGCAGTAAGAATAATCACTAAATCCCATCCCTGGCAACACACCTCCCCACTCTTCATAGATCTAAACTTACTCCCTGTTCAGTACATCCACACTTACTACTGTGCAATCTACATCTACAGAACCTTAAACTCCAATATCAACCTTGACCTAAAACGCTTTCTTGATAGTTGTGACAGAACCCACAGGCATAACACCAGACACAAACATCTCTACGACATTCCCCGTGTCCGACTAAACCTTTACAAAAATTCAATGTATGTCAAAGGCCCTAAAATCTGGAACACCCTACCTGAGAACTCTAGAACTGCAGACACATTCATCACCTTCAAAACTACCATTAGAAAACATCTTATCTCCCTGATACACCCCATCAACTAACTACACGAATACCACCTGGTGGTTCACACTTACACTCACTCACCCATTTGACCATAAACAGAAATATTAATCTCAATCTTAAAATAATGAATCCTATGATACTCCAATACTGAAACTATGTACTGTGCCAAAACAAAAGCATTCACATTGCTAAACTCACAAACTAGTATTTAGTCACTTAGCCATAATACCAACTTACCTCACAATTTGTAATATTTTAAAATAAAGAATTAAACTAAGTCTGCCCGAAATGCCTAGCCATGCTAGGCGTTCTAGTGGTACACTCTGTAATCATTATTTAACTACATGTAAACCACACAACAACCAAATTCTGTAAATTCAACATTGTAATCTTTATAGAGAATAAACTTTGAATGAATGAATACCAGAGGGTCAATGGCTGCCAGCGTCGCTGTTGTAGCAATACCAGAGGGTCAATGGCTGCTACATTCACATCAATGTGAGGACACATCACTGCTATGCGCCGGTGGATGAGCCCTGACCATACAGCTACGGCGCCACTGAACGTGTTATTATATGAATGACAAAGACCCCGTGTCGTGTGATTTTCTCCCTGACGAATACAATAACTGTTATTTTCTAACTTGATGAGGGCTTCAAGTAAGACCGAAAATATTTGGATTTCTATTTTTTTCTCTTAAAACGTTTTTGTTGTATATTTAATTGAATAACTAATATGTCGAGTGTGTAACTCTCTCTTTCTTCTTCTACTTCCTCTCTCTCTCTCTCTCTCTCTCTCTCTCTCTCTCTCTCTCTCTCTCTCTCTCTCTCTCTCTCTCTCTCTCTCTCTCTCTCTCTCCAAACACACACGTTGACAATAGAAAGCATAAAAAGAGTGACTGTACAGTACTGACCAACTACTGAATTCGTCCTTCTCTTCTGAAGAGGACCTTAGTTTAAGGTCGAAGTACACAGTCAATCTCAACACCGACATATATCACAAGCGAACCTCACCAAGTTAATGAAACAATTGACTAGAGTACCATAATATATATATATATATATATATATATATATATATATATATATATATATATATATATATATATATATATATATATATATATAAACTGTTGTATCATCTGTACGTGGGTTCGTCCGTGACGTCAGCCGGTGTTTACTGTATATAAACTTCTGTGTTGTCACTACAACGAAATAAAGTACTGGAAATAGAGAAGCAAGGACAGACGTCAGAGATCACTTACGCTCCTAGGGGACAGACATGAGAGATCACGTACGCTCCTAGGGGACAGACATGAGAGATCACGTACGCTCCTAGGGGACAGACATGAGAGATCACGTACGCTCCTAGGGGACAGACATGAGAGATCACGTACGCTCCTAGGGGACAGACATGAGAGATCACGTACGCTCCTAGGGGACAGACATGAGAGATCACGTACGCTCCTAGGGGGCAGTCATCAGAGATCACGTACGCTCCTAAGGGACAGACATCAAAGATCACGTACGCTCCTAGGGGGCAGTCATCAGAGATCACGTACGCTCCTAAGGGACAGACATCAAAGATCACGTACGCCTGGATAGATGGGAAAAATATCAAGTATTATAGCTACAAAACATACAGAAGCGTTCGTGAGAATCCTACTAATCCGGTGAATCCGGCTGAGAGGAACACACGGCGGAGCCCCGGCCTTGACCCCCCCCTCCCGCCGTGACCTCCCCAGGCACGCCCACCTCACGATAATGTGCGCCTTGTGTAATAGTACCGATACAGTCACACGCGCCCGCACGCCCACGCCCTCGCTGTGTCACCCTCTCTACACGCACACGTGCTCTCAGACGCACACACACACACACACACACACACACACACACACACACACACACACACACACACACAAATAGTATTTACGTCAACGGCGTTACTATTATTACTACTACTATTATCACCACTGTGACTCATATTACTACTATTACGAAGACTATTATTTTTACTACTTTCACTACTATACCTGTAGGTTACCTGTAGCAGCTTCCGGGGGTCACCCCCCCCCTGCAATGACTTTCAATACATCAAATAGGAATATTACAAACACCTTTCCTCTGATAACTTATTGATCAGCCAACCCTAACAGTCTACTGGATCAAACATTATTTGCATACGAGTTGTTACCCAAGGTAATTATTACTCTTGTAACTACCTATAATTACCCATAAAATTATTATCCACAGAGAGATATATCTTCCTATTTTAACTTTCAGTTTTATGTCCCGGATGATTTAATATATTTTAAATTTAAAATGTTTGGGGGTATTTTTAATAGTTACACATGTATGGTATTTTTTTTATCATTGAAAATAAAAAATGTTAATGGTTTTATAGGACAAAGTTCATTTTGTTCATTTTGTTCAGTCATGTAAACGATTGACTGAAATATATGGTTTAGAAAGACACGTAAGCAAACACTAACATATTTATTAGAAAACGTTTCGGTCCTGGGACCTTGATCACTTCTCTCTAATATACAGAAGTGATCAAGGTCCCAGGACCGAAACGTTTTCTAATAAATATGTTATAGTGTTTGCTTACGTGTCTTTCTAAACCAACTTGTCGGTATTTATTACCAAGGTTTGTACCACTGAAATATATCCCGTCTTCTTAACCTGTATATTTCACAGTACATTTGTTTTATGAAATATTCATGAAAGAAATTCTCCAATATTCGTTCCTTTCCCGTTAACACATTTTTCTCTCCCTCCTTCCTTTTCTCTGTCTTTCAGCTTCGTCACTGACAGGTCTAACATCCTACGAGCTCTTAAAAATCTCATACTAGGTAGGTTCTACTCACACACCATCATTCCCCACCTGTCAATCCTTCATCCAAGTCATGTCGGGGGTTGATATGGACCTTCCTCGCATGGGCCAGTAGGCCTACTGCAGTGTTTCTTCTGTCTTATGTTCTTATGTTTGTAAACAGTGATCAACGAGTGTCCCAGTAAGATAAGATTTTCTTCGGATTTTTAACCCTGGAGGGTTAGCCACCCAGGATAACCCAAGCAAGTCAGTGCGTCATCGAGGACTGTGACTTATTTCCATTGTGGTCCTCAATCTTGTCCCCCAGGATGCGACCCACACCAGTCGACTAACACCCAGGTACCTATTTGCTGCTAGGTTAACATGACAACAGGTGTAAAGACACATGTCGAAATGCTTCTACCCCGCCGGTATTCGAACCCGGGCCCTGCGTGTGTGAAGAGAGAGCTTCAGCCACCAGGCCACCGGGACACTTGTGGACCCTCACTTCACTACAGTCTCCGTTTTGAGGTCTCCGTATTTATGGAGAGTCTTGGTTATTTGACTACCAGTTGCTCGTAGGTCCCGGCGAGGTCGTCCCTAATACCGCGGAGCTAAAACTTTATTATGTGGAACCCTTTCAGGCACATCACTGAGGTCCAGACAAGGTGTGACGTATTCTTAATATTGTAAACAAACTCGAACGCTTATACTATACAAGGACATGAAGTGAATAATATAGAATTATATAGTTCTACATTCTTCACATCCTTGTATTGATGAAGCCACTGTAATGGAGAAACGTCTACCAGATGTAGCACGTGTCTAATTCTAATTGCATACCATTCATGTGAAATAAATATTGACTAGTTAATGGTCTAAGTTGGACAGAAACGTCGTCATAAGTTCCTTTCTCCTATGTGCAGGTTATTTGTGTATTGAAACCGTGCCGAGACCCATCAATCAAACTATGCTTATTACTGTGACTTTGAATTACGGCCGCTATTGTTGATTCCAGTAATATGCCCGATATTGAGGTCAGGCTGAGAGCGGTAACTCGATATATATATATATAAATATATATATATATATATATATATATATATATATATATATATATATATATATATATATATATATATATATATATATATTATATATATCGCGTTTTATAAATATAAATAACATTATAATTTTCCATATGTCCGTCACGATAAAAATTTACTAACTTTTTATACCCATTCATTAAAATCTTATGGAAGCAATTAGTCGGGGACTTGAGAATTTTTTTTCATTTAATTTTCCTACTTTTAAAAGTATCATGTTGCTTGTGCAAATTCAGGATCAATGGATATCATGGTTTCAGTTTTTTACTTATACAGTTCATCTACAAAAATTTCTTATTTCAACTCATTTCAAAGACCAACTGAAGTTGTGGTATGCTGCCTCCCCCTAGATGCGACCCACAAAGAGTTGATTAACACTGAAGTATCTAATGCTAGGTGGATAGGGGACACAGGTGTTAGGAACAGCACCGGTCCCAGCACTGATGCTTGTAGAACCCCAATTGTTACTCTTGTTCAGCCTGATGCTTACTGCCGGACGCTTTATGTGCCTTTAGATATTTGATCCAGTCTTTTTCGTTATCCTGCTTACTCCAGTTGATGTATCCGTCTTCTGTGCAATGAACTGTATAGTTTATTCAGGAATATACAGTTCACCCACCTTCCTCTTTCCGGTACAAAGCACCAACAGGCTGGTCGTGTTCGTTGTCGTTCTTTACCTCTGCTTCCCCGTCAGAGAGCACCAACAGGCTGGTCGTGTTCGTTGTCGTTCGTGAAACCACTCTTCTTCAAGAGCGCCACCGCTTTTTTTCCGATTATCTTTTCCATAATCTTAGTGTACTTGTCAAGGTTACCGCAGTGTAGTTGAATGCTACCCGCTTGTTTACCCGCTTGTTTACCCGCTTGTTTACCTGCTTGTTTACCTGCTTGAATGGTTAGACTTCACTAGCTGAGAGTGCTATGGTGAGTGTGAAAAGTTATGGATGTTATATGCTGGTTTTGGGTAGACAGTGTTAATAACAATAACAATTTTTATTTTAGCATGATACATGTTTGTACAAAGGAGTATAACAATTTGGTGAACATGCCAAAAGCCCCTTTATATGCAAAGCATTTCGGGCAGACTTAAGGCTAACTTAAGACTAATAAGGCAATAACAGTGCTGTAATTGTTCATATGGTCATTAGGTGAGTTATAGTATTAAGTATGAATTTATTAAACCACAGAACGAGTGGGGGTTGAACCAATGCAAGAGGGTCGTAAAACTCGAGGCCAGTGCGTAAGCCACTGGCTACAGTAAGATTCACCCAACTAGTTAGATGACTCTTACTGTAGCAGCTGACGCAGTGGCTTACGCACTGGCCTGAAGTTTTACGACGCACCCGCCATGGCTCATACCCCACCCATCCCGTGGTTTGCTTGACCTGACTCACATGGTTCACATGTGAGTCAGATCGTTGACTGGGTGTTTCATATATCTTTAACCTCGTGTAGCGGGTGTGTTAAATTGGCCATATCAACCTGAAATAGTTCTTTGGTGGAACGGAGGGGTAGAGTGAGTGTGAGGAGGGTTAAGTTGAGGTCGATCGTGTTGGGAAATCAAGATTGATCAACCCAGCATCGTCAGTAGATCGCTGCAGCAATGGGGGAGAAAACCATTGTTACCGTGAATTACAACCTCACACAGCGTAGGTCACTACAGGTCCAGGTCTTGAGCCATGCTGGTATTTCACATTTTTTTTCAAGTATCAGATTTCCAGAGCTCTTCTGGAGATCTGAAGAATGACAAACCATGGGATCAAGTCTCGACATTTCACTGAAGTATCAGCTTTAGTTTGTGAGAATCATTTATATACCAGGACTAAGCTGTTTGCAAGAATCAGCTGTATACCTGGATGGTGTCCCGACAGTCAGAGCCCCCTCAGCCCGGTCCATGACCAGGCCTCATAGTAGATCAGAGCCTGATTAATCAGGCTGTTACTGCTGGCCTCAGTGTTTACAAGAATCAAATGTGTTTGTTTACATGTATCAGCTGTTTGTTTACAGGAATCACTGTGTTTACAAGAATCAGCTGTGTGTTGGGAGGGTTCGTGGAGATGTGATTGTTGGAGTTAAACACACTCGTTGGATGGTAACACTTATATTAGCAGAGTGTGAGAGGGGAGCCCAGACTGCCTGTGTTGCCTGTTTGTAGACCTAAGCGAGGAGTAAGGACGAGGCTGGGAGCGCAACGCTCACATGTGGCATCACGTGACATCACACAAGCTAATCACTGAGCCTAACAGGGGGTCAACTATATAAAACATATGGATGGTACTATGATAGATAACATATACATATACAGGGGATCAGCAACTATGCTGACATGTGTTTGCTTACATGAATCAGCTGTGTTTACAAGAATCGGTTGTGTTTATACGAATCGGTTGTGTTTATACGAATCGGTTGTGTTTATACGAATCGGT